>OY720378.1:8712899-9912899 GCA_963082945.1 Cerastis leucographa
TGATTTAATTTTGAAGTTAAAATATGTTTAATCTTTACATCGTATAAAACAGAAGAACAGAAAGTAGAACGTGTTTTTCACTCCAAAAAAAAGTCATTACCCAGCAATATTTTTTGCGGAAAGTTACTTAGTATGATGTACAGAATGCTTGACAGACGGCTTTGTGAGGGGGTCCGTTTACTTCTTGCATTTAACGCATTTTTCAATAAGTATTGCATGTAAAAACTCACTCACTCGTCACTTCGTGTGCAGTAGGTGTTATTTTTGTATAAAGTATTTATTAGTTTATAGTTATTGTTTTTTATACTTATATATGTATTGTGTTTTATGGGCCCTAGTTGCCTGAAATAAATTATATTGTATTGTATTGTATTGTTGTAAAAAAATATAATTACCTTTATAAATAGTGCTGCAAGGAATCTGGGTCACTTTGACCTTCCAAATCCTCTCAAATGAAGTCCCACTGGTGACGAAAGTTAGCTTCACAGGGTTGGTCATACCGATGCCTGCGTCTATGTACACTGTTAATAGAAAACATTACTTAATTAAATTTAATACGAGAGGAAATTGAAATGCAAATTAAATTACTATACAAATGGAATAATGTTGTTGTTGAAACAGTTAAAGCAGTTCTCATTTTAATATTCTCAAATTAATATATTATTTACGTATGTGACGTTTATATTAATATGAGAATATTAAAATGAGAAATAAGTATAATTATGTCGGACAAAATATTTTGCTGTTTTTTTTTTAGGAAATATAATTATACTCACGTGAACAATAATAGTTTGCCGAAATACGGTCCTCTGGACCGATCCGTAGATCCGTTTAGAAGACAGTGTTAGCATTATTGATACTATCCTTCTACCAACAATTCTTGAAGCAATCCTAGTATTTACGACGACACAATATCAAGCTATACAAAACCAGTTTATGCGGATATCTCATGGTAAGGAAATATTAAAAAAAGGGCTTTCGTTTGTGAGTAAGCTTCATTTTTCATTTTGAACATCTCAACTATCTAACAGTTTGCAAAAGGAAATAAGTAAGCGAAATATGTGAAACCTTTTTTTTATAAGACCATAATGGTACCATATTTCGTGCAAATAAAGAATCTTGAATAAGCCAATTTTTTTTTGTTGTTGTATTGTTCTTTTAGAGAGTTGCAAAAAAAAATATTTTTCAATTAATTCATTTCACAAAATATTTTTGCAGCACTTTCAATTATTCATGTTGATATTACTCAGTGGAAGCACTCAAAACGCTATTTTAATTAAATTATTGGAAATTCCGAAATGTAAAATAAAACATGAACGTAGGCAGGCTGTAGACTATAGCTGATGGATATTTTTAAAGTAGTTTAAAAAGCAATTCACGTGCCTGATTAATGTAGAAGTGACAGAGTGGCCCGCGAAATTCAAATTTTCTTACATTTTTTGCAATTTGCCGGTCAGTGACAGTTCTTATGTTAAATAAAACATGATACGCGGCCATAACTCACTTGAGTTTCAACCTTATTAAGCAATACTTAGAACTCAAAATCATATGGAATCAGAATTCTATGATATGATACTAGGAATGCACTAATTAAATTCAGCGAATCTAAATTCTATACGATCCGAATACGGGTAGTAAATAAATAACTAAAGGTATTGGAACTACGAAGTTTATGCAATATGAATATATCCTGGAACTGGTATAAAATTCTTAATGGTTGAGGTCCATATACAACGTTCGTCAAAGGTTTAATCCTGAATATTATTTACTGGTGTTCTACGTTTGTAAGGCCTCATATTGTTTGCGGAATCAGTAATTGGATGCGGTTTCGGTGTAAACTCGGTTAGAATGCATCTCCATTGTTTACCTACATGCATATTTCTTTATTCGTGTATTTGATATGGCACCTTATGGCACCTGTGGTAACTATAATATATTTTTTTCTGTACATCTGGAACAGAGGGGCAATTCCTGTATTTTTGGAAACATTCGCATTCAAATCACAAGAAAAATCTGTCAAAATACCTCGAACTTGCTCCTGAATTTTTAACGTTTTAAATTAGAAGAATTTTAATAAAAATAAAGGGCATGATTTTATTTCACAGCGGCCGGACAAAAATAATTGTAGTTTACGTATAGTGGAATATATGATATTAATCACTCCTCAAAGAATTTTGCCGAAAATAATATCGGAGCTGAAATATCTGATGTCAAAGTTGTGTTGTTCCTACTAACAGTTTGCATACTGTTACGTATATTATTAAAAAATAACTCTTTCCTATCGTTTGCCGTATGTCATTACTTCCTAGAACTTTATCCTTAGCAGCGATACTATCGAATGGTGTAATAATACAGGGTTTTTTTTTTTTTAATTAACGGCTTCTGTTCCTGGCTAGGAATATTGATTTTTCAAAAAAACCGATGATGCAGTTTTAGTTTTTATCAAAATCAGGCTCGTGACTCCTTTGAGTGTTTTTCGCTATTCCTCATAGTTTTTTTTTTTATTATTATAAATAGGCTCGCGTTTGACCACTATCTCATCTGATGGTAAGCGATGATGTGGTCGACGGTGAAGCAAGTTTCGGATTTGGCCTTCCACCCACTTGAAAAGTTCACCCTGTATATCTCGGCTCCGATGCATTTTGGAAATAATTGTTCATAGAAGAAAATGAATGTCTTATTGTGTTCTTACTAATGATATATTTTTCATTAGTAGCCGCAGACTTAAAAAATCAAGCCACTTTTACCCAAACCCCTTTGTGTTTTTTTACGGGACCCATAGGCAGAACTGGCAAAAAATCATACACGAGAGAGAATCAAGTTCAAAAACTCAGGGTTACAGAATTTTACAGCCCTTTTTTAGCCGCTGGCTTCCCCCGCCACGGGAGGCAAGCTGATTCTCATCAAAATGGCGGACTCTACATACTCGTACAATAAAAAAGCATAAACAAAACATTGATGTCAGTTTTTATTGGTTTTCGCATACCAGGTATATGTAACATACATGACATAATTAAGTAATACCATGTGACTCGTTTTTTTGAAGATACCGGTGGGAACATTTTTGATGCATTTTCACATAGATAGTATTTACGTTTTCCTTATTCCGTTTTGCAGGACTTAATTAGTATCTAGTATTATTGGGATTTTTCCATCATAGGAATTTCTCAATAGCAGCCACGGAGTCTGGATTTGGGCCCGGTTTATGACAATAGGCTCGCCCCTTATTACATGGGACTTAAACATAACTGGCGAAATGAGGGTGTACTATTAGACCTCTGCCTAACCCTTTGGGTATTACAAGCTCACGCATGTTATGATATGTAATTAGTCGAAGGTGAATCATGTGGCTTTTTTTTTTTTTTTTTTTTTTGTTGTGTAGCAAGTAACAGATTGATGAGAGTTGCCAAGAATCAATAACATATAAATGGCGTGCGATTATGAGTCTTTGCTCCAGCATGATGATGGTTTTCTAGTTTAAAAAGTAGGAACTTAAGTTTACTTACTATGACTGCCTTGGTTCACTCCACAGATGGCTGGTACTGGATTGCCTCCTGACACAATGAACTGATCCTGGCTGCAAACATTATTCATTTGCTCCGGCCCAGCGATAGTGAAGCGGTCGAAGTCCAACCTAGGTATGAAATACAATCGTTTAATTAAGGTTGCAAAGTGATAAACTTGTTTTCTATTGTTTTAGTGTATCTATTACGAGCCTTTTATACCGCGCTTCAGAACGACAGCCTCTGTTCCTTCCTTTAAAGAGTTGTTACAGCCTGCACAAGATATAACATCTTTGTGCAGGTTGTAACAACTCTTTTAAAAAAAATACAACCCTTTCCACGTGTTTTTGTATGTATAAAATGTTTGTAGTGTTTGTGTATGTTTCATTGGGAAAGTGTTGTTGACTGTTCAAAGAGGGAGTGGGTGGACGTGCAATCACTTCCACCAATGGAGGTTATTTTAACGCATACGAAATATCCCTCATGCATAGGCAGTTTTCACACGGCACTACCGTCCGTGCAGTCAGGCGGTGAAGCGAATCGGTTTGTATAAAATCCGTAAATGTCTAGATACCACAAACAAACTGTGACACAGTTTGGTGACTTTATAAAATGTACAAAATGTTCATCCAGAATAAATTATTTATTTATTTTATTTGCGTACAGACAGGAGCCCAAAAAGGATTTGAATGAAATGGCCTGCCTAACTTCCACCATTTTAATATTGTCTCCAAGTTGCGGCCATTCAAATGACCTCCATTAGTCAATAGCTGATATCAATACAAACTAGTTTTGTATGAGATGCAATCCTCCAAAGTGTCACATTTTCGAAGATAAATCCAATCACCGATGGCATCTTCAGTACAACTTTGATTTTATTAGCCGCCCATGAAACCGGTGTTTAATCGATAGCTGGTATCAATACGAACTGGTTTTGTATGAGTCACAATCCTCTAAAGCGTTTCGTTTCCGAGATATTATAGCTTATTTCTCATAAACTAATTTGTATTGATGCCCTTCACCTATTGAATTATACAGGTTTTATGCGTGGCTAACAAAATTATAGTTGCACTAAAGATTGTAATGCCGGCCACACTCCTTACGATATACTGGTGCAAGTCTAGACTTGCGCAAACATAAGAAATTTGAGAGTGAACACAAACGGCTCAAGTAAACTTGAACGATTTCATTTCTGTGAAACCATTCACCGTCCAGGTGTGTTGTGTTGTGTTGCGCGGTAATGGCATCCTTTGATGATGCTTTGGCAAAAGTTGGCTTAATATCTGCAATAAAAAAAAAAACAGACAAAACGTAAAAACCGAACTATATGGTGTAAAGAGTGGTTAATTCAAAGAGCGCATTAGTCACATATCAATTTATTAAACGAATTAAAATTTGCACCCAAAGATTGGCATAACTATCTGCGTATGGAAGAAGAAACTTATTTGAAGCTTTTGTCAATGGTTACGCCCTTTATTCAAGAGCAAAAGCTTCGGTAAACTTGCGTAAACGCAAATAAAGCACAAGTTCGGAATCGAAAATTGGACAAGTCTAGAAACTTGCGCAATTATTTAAACTTGTGCAATTATCTTCCAACACACGTAACTGTATACTGGTGCAAGCCTGGACTTGCACCAGTATATCGTTAGGTGTGTGGCCGGTATAACTTTGATAGCGTATATCTCGGAAACGTGACGCTTTAGAAGATGTTGTTTAATTATGGCTAAGGTAGTAACTTTGATAGCTACAATCTTAGCCATCATTATAATATTGGTTTTATAAGCCACGTATAAAAACCTGTTAATATAGCTGGAATGAATACTTCCATGCTTTTCTGTGACTGCACACATGTACTTGAACACGATGTTTAATAAGCAGGCCATTGTGATATTACCTGGAAAAATCCCTATCGTTTTTTTATTTTTTTATTTCTAATTTTTTTATTAAAAATTATTGCCACTCACTAGGAATTTCTCCTGTATCGTGGGTGCGTTTACAAAAATTTAAAGTCACATACAGAAATAGCCACAAACAGCCAAACCCAGAACAACTATCTAGTGCGGGGATGGAACCCGCGACACGCAGCACAGCAGTCGATTGCTCAACCACTGCGCCAACCGTGCCGTCAAAATACAAATATATTGTGTATATGTTCTTTCAATATATTAGACGTCGACGTTGCTACAGGCACGTACCTAATAGCATGTATTGAATTCGCTTGAGTAGTTCGAGTAACAAGATTCTCGGAGAGATTACATGCAGCAATCTACTGAACCGGAGTGAAGTATTTTTTTTTAAGGCTTGTAACTAGATCATTATAATGTTAATGCTCTGACACCTAAACAAGGTGTGTGTGCCTGTTTCTTAGGAGTCAGTGATTCTGCGTTACAAGCTAAGCCATTAGTACAGTTACAGTATACTAAAACGGGACGTTACAACATAAGCAGATGGCGTAAAAGAAAACAGGATATAATCTATTTAAAACAAAATGAAAAACGTTTAACTGTATGGTGAGGTGAATAAATGTAGGGTTTGAGCGTGTGTGTGTGTAGTAAGTGTAGGATGTGAGTGTGCGTATGTGGTGTGTAGGTGTGGGGTGTGTGTAGTGAGAAAGAATGGGGTGTAACCAGTACGCATCCGCTGATGTTTAGATTTAGACTTATATTTATATTGTACATAATCATTGTAAATTACCCAGCAGAAGATCCTCAGTGTCATCATAGCTTAGTGTTTTTGAATTTATATTTAAGAGGTTGGGAAAACAGCTTAAGTCAGCCAGTCGGTTTCTTTGGAGGGCGCGTAGAGTATTTACGTAGGGTCGTCAGGACCACATAAAGTTGCCTGACTGTGAGTACCTTGCAATCGGAATAGAGCTGCACAGTGGGGTACGTGGAAGAGAGACCTTAAGGACAGCGGATACATTTTGGGTGGCACCACCCCAGACGGACAGGCACTAGGTTAGGACAGACGGCATAGGGCAAAATATACTAATTTTAGCGTTTTGTAATCAGCAGAGTTTCATAGCTTCTTGAAAACATTACTTACAACTTATATTAGCTTAGGTATGCGGGGAGTGACTTCGTCTATATGGGGGTGCCAGTTGAGATGCTGATCAATGAGTACTCCATACACAAGTGGATTTGGCGAGGAAGAGGCAGCTACACTGCGTTAAGGATCCGCAGGCGTGCGGTTTTAGTGTAAAGGAATTTGAGGGACATAGATTCAACCGAATGGCAAAGTAAACATATACCGATTAATCAACATTTAAAGTGAACAAGTTTTCGGCCAAAAATTTCATTACGGCGGATAGCGCAGCCTTGGCGTTTTGACATGTCTGGGGCCAGTCATAACCATCTACAACAAGGGCAGTGTCATCCGCGTAGATAAATATCTTACAATTATCGAGAGGCAGTTTGCCCAGTTCATTAATATAAATGAGAAAGAGAGTTGGCCCCAGTTGGTGCCTTGTGGAACGCCGTATGTGATTGAAAGCTCTGTCTTGCGTGTGGGCCGATTGTCACTATTTGGCTACGAATTTTGAGATCTGCGAAGTTTTTCAATGAGTATCCACGTATTCCAATACTTTCCATTTTACTCAATAAGGCACGGGCAGAAACGGTGTCAAATGCTTTTGACAGATCAAGGAAACTTCCAAGGCACTTGTGTTTTTTGTGTTTTAGCGTCCTAGCCACGTGTCTAGACAAACCCATTACTGCGTCTTCGATACTAACTTCATTTCTGAAACCATATTCGTTATTCGCTAAGATGTTGTTTGTGTCTTTTGCTTTATAATAACAGAGGAAAGATTACTAAATTACGCATCTGCAGCATCATTCATCATCATCATCAGCCTGTAATGTTCCCACTGCTGGGATACAGGCCTTCTCTCTATGAGAGGGAGTACGTTATAATCCACCATGTCCCGGGCCCAGTGCGGGTTGGTAGATGTCACATGTTTTCGAATTTTTAGTTCTAGGACATGCCAGTTTCCTCACAATGTTTCTTTTCACCGTTTTTGAGGGCAGCATCATTAGGATCCGAGATTGACAGCATTGGAGACTAGTCATGGGTTTTGATATTTTCTACATTGTGAGATTATTTTCCCCTGACAAAATCCAATTTTTGCTGTGCTGCTTGTGCTGAAAAAAACATTAAAGCTGTATTTTTTTAAAGTCACTCTCATTTCTGTCTGCATGTGAACTGCAACACCCACCGTAAACAAAGCAACGTGATTACTTACCCCACCAGTAATTAAATTGGTAGTGGCCCGGGACTACGAACTCACCCGTACCGTTATAGGCTAACCTTTTAATCTTTTTTCAGTATATTTCGCTTGCATGATTCCGTTAAATATGTAGCTAAGTGACACTTTGGAATATCTTTTTTTTTGTGTAAAGCATCTCGAAGATCAATCTAGGAAGTATGCTTAACTGGACTATCCTGTGGATGTATTGGGTGTAAGGCCAAGCCAGCCAGTGGCATAATGACTTAATAACAAAGCGACTACGTGCTAAGTAAACCCCTGTAGGGTTCGAGTCTCGGTTTTGGGTAAAGTGTAGCTGGGAGGCCCACCTCCAATAAGGGGCAGCCTGGATCACAACATCATTTACACATTGTTTTTGATGTTAAACATCTATATCACCCCTATGTCATGTAGAATCAACCTTTTCCCGTTAAAATAAAGTTTGTCTTGGATTGATTGTTGATCTTGGTTTGTTTTTGAACGTTCCACGTTCAAATTATTTTTTCTTTCTTTTACTCCATATTTCGTTATAGGTTTTAGTAATTAGAGAATTTATTAAAAACATAGATGTTTCACATATGCGGGGCGTTTTTCTTATCTTTACTTACATATAATATTACATAATTATATGCCAGTGTCATCAAGTGCCTCAACGTTAAAAAAAAAAACAAAATGATGATGATGGAAGTGGAATACCACTTCGGTTTTAGGCTCTCTCGTTCGTCTCTTCAGCTATATGAGTTTTAAAACATGACGTGAAACGGTGCAGTATTGCATTACGCTTATATACTTAGAGTGGACTAGAACAGTCCAAGATAGATGTAAATGAAAACAGAAGGAGGAGGCCTTCATCCAGAGATGGATGACCCTTTAATAGGTTAAGTTTTGTAAAAAATATACAGCTATGTAAATTATAGGGGAATAAAGGTTATTTTTATTTGTTTTATTATATAATAGGGGACCGGACTGGGTAAAGAAAACGACATTCTATTTTGTCCGTCAGACAGGTAATACAAAAATATTAGACACGTATTTTTTGTTTTATCAAAATATAAAAAAAAATACTTAGTTAAAACTCATTAAAGTTGGAGAGTGGGGGCTTACTACGTCACAAGTAGATATAAAACTTACCTACATGTGACGTCATGCGCCACTTCAACTCAATGTATCTCCGTAATTTTATGACCACGTGAAAAAAGAAAAAATACGTGTCCAATACTTTTCAATAAACTACCCGACGGACAAAGAAAAAAAAAATTGGAGTATCCCCTATTTTTGGTGTTTGTAAAGAATATGTCATTGTATCAAAATAAAGAACTTATTTACTAAATATGTTTAATTTAAAGTACCGAAATAATACGGTACTTTAAAATTATTTGTACTCCATACCTTAGATCTTGTTCCGTATACCTTATGATGAGATATAAAATATGTGTAATATTTTGACATTTCAACAAAACATAAAAGTAATACCTACTCATAAACAAGGTGTTGTTTTGCATCCTCGTCAAAATTCTAGAGGATCTCACAAAAGACGTAAATAATGAATTAAAATTACGGTACCTGGTTAATTATTAATAAAGTTTAAGTTGGTCAGTATTTCAGAATAACTCCGTTAAAATGGTTTAGGGAATAAGAAATTATCGAATAAACGTTTGAGATTGTTTTCATGTATGAAAGCGCGGTTATAGGGTGCGAATCAGAGGGGCCGCGTTTAAAACACGTGTGGTTCACAGTTACTGATTTTCATAAATAAGAAAAAAAATACCTACCCATTTTATTATTGATTCGGGATGAGAATCATTAGTATAGTTATCTCCTTGAATTTGACGAGAATGCAAAACAACACCTTGTATATACAATTATTCAATCATTCGCATAAATTTGATCTACAACTCATTATGAACAATTTTTATAAGATAATAAGTGAGAAGAAAACTATATAATATAAGAAACCAAAAACCGCGCACAGAAATCTATTGTTCAGTACATTTTGATAAATGTATGAGATAACCGAATTTTGTGTCTACCTATTTCAGGTACAGCGTACAATGACCCCTGAAACGGTTTCGGGGAACAAAAAACTAGTACTTTAAATTTCCAGTACCGATTGATACACGTATATTATTATGCAGATATATTTAAACTAAAAGTCTAGACACAAAACAGGAAAGTAATCCAATTTCAATAAGTTTTTCTTCTCAGCATGGAACGCAGGGCACAAATAAGAAGCCATTATAATGGTACTGTAATCGAGCAGCCGACAAGATAAAATATTATGTGAAGCACACTTGGTCCCGTACTTTTCCTAGGTCGGAAAATTATTATTGGGTTTTTAAATCAGGAATTTCTAAGTAGCAGCCATGAAGTCTGTATTTGGATCCGGTTGATGGCAATAAGCTCGTCTCCTATTACGCGGGACTTAAACATAACTGGCGAAATGTAAGTGTAATATTAAGTACACCTCTGTCTTACCATTCGGGTATTAAAGGCGTGATGTTTTGTTATGTTATGCTGTCATTCTAATATTTCTTTTATTTTCAGTCATCGTCACTTTGTGTAGTTAGACTTTCTGTTTATTTCCAAAGTTCCAAATATAACTAAATAATCAACGGTGCCAAACTGTCAATTGTATTAATGTAGCTTGCACCAGACAGTCGACAACGTTGTCCTGTTTTAATTTACAAAATCGACATTCACGATTTTAAGCCTAATGGATAACCCGCACTGGGCCCGCGTGGTGGATTACAGCCCACTCCCTTTCATAGAGAGGAGGCCTGTGTCCCAGCAGTGGATACATTATAGGCAGATGATGATGATGGATATCAAAGTTTCGGGCTTCGCTGTAAAATGAGCGAAAATAGATTCCAGGGCGCCAAATAGGTCAATTTCAATTTAATAGTTCTGTGATTGTTTTGCCTGTGCTGTTTCACCGGAATTAGGCATAACCTTAGCAGTAATCACGGCTGCTGAAAAAGAGGTCCCATGACTCCCAGGCCAGTCCAACTATTATTGGGGTTTTGCATAAAAAAAATCTCAGTAGCAGCCACGGAATTTGGACTTGGGCCTGACTGATGAACTTGTGAAATGAAAAAATATATGAAATTTTGTAGAAAAACAAAGCATTAACTGATTTACTGTTTCGTAATTATGATAATTGTGTTATTAACCAACCTTCCTTGATAGGCATTCTATTGCCAGTACATTGGAAATTAATAAAAAACTATAGATATTGCTGTTTCCGGCAGGCTTCATACTGATCTTCATTCTATTTTCAGTAACCAAACCAAATTCAATGCACGCTTGAGTGTAATTTGCGTAGCTCTATTGAACTGCAAACACGGCCTTACGCTTCGTAGCGAGCGTAGCACCGGTCTACGAGATTTTCGTAGCATATTGCTACGTTGTTGTGTGCTACATCTATTGGGCTAGAATAATGTACACTCACAGGGTAAGTCTATACAGGGCCAGGTTAACCATGTTGGGGCCCCTAAGCCAGGGGTGGCGAACCTTTAGGGATTAACGTGCCATATTTTCTAAAGAAATGTTTGATGAGGCCATAGATGTGCCGCCAAATAATGTTGACTTTGATTGTTGGGAAAACTTCAGTCTTTATTCTCAAAACTCTTTATTTACTACCAAAAAATAACTTTTGGCACTGTACAGTATTAAAGGTTTCTGTTATAAGTGTAACTTAAATGAAAATAACATTAGTATGACTTCTGTGTTGCATTAGGTTAGATGACAACTTGAATTAGGGTTCTAAGAGATTACTTTTAGTAGAATGCATGCTAGCTAAGTAAATCTATCGTCGTCGCTAAGTTAATCGTCTCTGAAAATAATGAGCGCAGGCCGTAGGTAGATAAAAATATGGTTAATATCAATGGCGTGCCCAAAATACTGTGTCGTGTACCACCAATGGCACGTGTGCCATTGGTTCGCCATCCCTGCCCTAGGCAATGCAATTATCGAGGCCCCTTTTCAGCCGTCATCACGCGGTCTTGGCGGTTACAACAGCGTCGAAATATTGGTAGCTCACTAGGAAAATCACGGGAGACAAGTAACAGTGTACATTTACGTTGTTTGTAGTTGTTTGACCGCCACGACCCCCATGCTTATCGATGCATACCTAAGCACAATGTTTTGATAGCGTTACATTAAGTTCTACCGTAAAAGGTGAGTCCCAAAAAAAAAAAGTCCTTGCTCAGTAATAATTTTTGCATTCAGTTACTTAGTTTGTTGTTCAGAATGCTTAGTTGACGACTTCGTGAAGAGTCCATTGACACCTTGAAGATGTTTGAAAACAGTCATCGATTTGTTACTCACCTAATTTGGCAGACATCGGGATGTGATTTCAAGACAGTCAGCTCACAGGAGCCGGTGTTGTCATACACCGACGGGTAGCCAGAGTTCACGAAGTATGTGCCGTTCTCTGATGTTGAACTGCCGCATGATGTCATAACTGGAAGTATACAACATAAGCATACATCTATACTAATATTATATAGAGGTATTTGTTTGTATGTACCCCTACAAAATAATCTCTGGAACTACTGATCTGAATCCATATTTTATTTCACTAATGGAAAGCTCCATTATTCCCGAGTATCTGAGGCAACGCATGCGAACCCGCGCGCAAAAGCTAAGAACTCATACAGTTCCTACTGCCGCGACTCACAAAGGGATGAGTCCCTGTTAGTTTAAGACGGCCATAATCCTGCACGCGGGCCTGGTGCTAATTGGAGTTTTGGTTTGTAATGGTATCATTGTAACATAATTAATTATTCAGAATTTAATCCCGGATTAAAAAAGAAGTGCGAAAACGTTTAATACTTAAAATAATTGCTTGGAGTCTATAAAAATCCCACATGGTGGCACCATTGATAACATAGCTTTAATATATCTGTTTGTGTTATGGCTATACAAGTTAGGTGTTATGTATGTAGATAATAGGGTAGGCAAGTAATTTGCTATTGAACTTCATCATTTTCTTATTGTGGGTACTCAATAAAAAGTCAGTCTCGTTTCTATGGTGGTTTCATTAATATCGTGTGTTCTTATATAAAACAGGTATTAGGCTGTCTGTTGTCACGGTTCAATGAACTCGCACGTCAACATTTGAAATGACTAATTAATATTGTATTAATTCGTTGTGCCGCGTATGAATTGGTTTAGTTTAAAATTTGGTTTAGTCTTACTTTTCACTTACTTAGTTGGTCGAGTATACTATTATGTTGAATGATTTACATTTAGACGATTGGTTAAATTGGATTCATTTTAACTACTGAATCCACGCCTTAGAAGAACTAAACTTAGCGGGCTAACTAATTACACTATTGCTATTGTTGCTTATTAGAGATATTTAGCTTAAATTATTCATATTCACACTAGGTACACATCTCATATTCAGCTGCATCCAGTTAGACTGGAAGCCGACCCCAAAATTGATGGGAAAAGGCTAGATGACGATGATTCTCACTTTTTTCTAAAACGCACTAACTTTATAACTTATTGGCAATAACACAAAGGTTAACGAATCCTCATTTTAACCACTTCTATTACCTTTGTCTTTTTTCCAATAAGAAAGTTTTAATAATATAAAAGTATAAAAAAATATAATTGCGATTACAGAATGGTGAACTTATTTATTGTTGAAGTTTTTCATTGAACTTTTCAAAAGTGTCTGCGTATCTAATGCACTGCAACATAATTAATTAGCAAGCAGAAGGGTGCGTTGTGCGCATGATCGACATGTGAGCTCAGACGTTTTTCAGATTCACCGTCATTCAGCTGGTAGCTTGGGCCCAGAGCGGGTCCCAAGCTATCAACTGAACGATCCTAAGAACTATCATGATGACTCAACAAGGTGAATTCTTGTTGAATTAAATTCAAAAGTCTGTGTTAATTATTGATTTTTAGATGAATGTTTTTAAAATTTGTAATTTTATGAAATAATGTTTAATTTTTACATGATTTTCTTGCCGGTTCTTCTCCATAGGAAACGACCACCGTGCACCTTTTGTTGACGTTTTATAAGTGCCCATGTAGGCCTATGTAAAATAAAATATTTTGATTTCGATTTTGAATGTTATCATTAATCACTACAAAACCAATCACAAAGGATGTCTTTTTTGCTTGGAACCAAAATAGTGCAGAAATGTTGTATGAAATCTCATTATTAGACTGTTTTTATTTTTTATTTAGATATAAATTTACCACAGATGTTTAATGTCTCCCATTAAGTTTAATACAAAATGCATGCATTAGATCAAAAATACCTATACTGGCTGAAAATAAAAATCGGGTGAATAAAACCGACTTTTTTTGACTTAATTTTTGTACCTTTGTAAAACTTTGAGACTTCTTATTTAGCAAAATAAGTTTTTAAGGGAATAGACAGCGATAGCGATATTAATGAATATAATAAATGTTCAAAGTAGAAGTTTCACTATTAATGACTGCACATTTAATAATTGTAAGTTTTAAATATATAAAGCGAAGATGAATTAAACTTTGTTTCATAAACTTGAGTTTTTATTTTGTGTAGGTATATTTTTTCACGGTAGTTGAAAGAAAAGTAGATTACGCACCTTGCTAAAGTGAGTAATTAATGCACTCTAAAAGAAACTAAATTGTTTAAAATGGATCCATGTATATTTTTTTTAATTGAATTGGAAATACTCTTGGTTCAGTACTTTCGTGTGTGGGGGGCTTTGCCATCTCTACATTGGCATTTGGACAATTCGGTTATCAAAAAACCTTGATGATTAATGATTTATGCTACTATAGGACTTTTTAATTCATAGCTGTCCCGCGCACTTTCGTCTGCGTCACATTTTCCGTTTCCGAAACATTTTTCATGCTTGCCGAGGTAGGTCCTTGGATGGGTGACAACGATTACATACCGAGTTTCCTCCGTGCCTCGGAAAGCACGTTAAGCCGTTAATCCCGGCTGTTATTTGTAGATCTTTGACAGTCGTTACGAGTAGTCAGAAGCCAAAAGTCTGGTCCAGTCTTAGCAAGGGTCGCTTCATGTAAAATACTGGTACTCAGCTGCATCCGGTTAGACTGGAAGCCGACCCCAAGATAGTTTGGGAAAAAGGCTAGTCAGATGATGATGATGACCGTTATTTGAGCGTAGTGTGTCCCACTGCGCAGTACCTCGAAAAACTGTGTGCCTAGTCCATGGATACGAAGTGCTCAATCTAGATCTAGATCATTTAAAAAGAGACTAGACTAGAACAGACTAGATATCGGGCTTTGAGTGTATTGATTAGCAAAGTAATCATTCCGTCGACCATGGAACAGAGAGAGGGGGACAGAAACAGAGAGATGCGTTTAATTAATTCTAGGTATATTTCTCGGCGAAGATATATACTTCATTCGCATAATAGTCGCTCGCCTTCTTTACAACGAAGCCACTCCTCTTTGTATCCAGAGCCACATGCCCACTGAAACGTGACACGCCTACTTTTGGATATGTACTGTTATAACTAAAGACTTCTCTTATAAATATTCATCGTGGTATGAGACGCCGCTTCGCTGAACAAATAGTTCGTTTGCTAGCTAGCTCAAACAACGTCTTATAATATTTATGGGTTTCATCGTTTCCTTTTATTAAAATATTGATAAAATACAAGATTTCAAAACGTTATTATCATGTCTTAAAACACGTAGCATCATTGTTATCGTATTTTGCCGAACGATTCAGTGACTTACATAAATAACTGAGAACACCGTGGCATGAATACAATTCCAGGAGTTAGTAAAATAATGAACTAAAATACAACCCAGAGCAGTAATTCATAATTTCGTTGCTTCCAATATATTTTACGTAGAATTTGAGGCCAAAAGAGGTTTAACTCTCATGTTATTTGCTCAATTTATGAAGCGCTGTTATTAAAATAATTGCAACGAATATTATGTTGCATCATTATTTGAATCGAAATAATAGCCATTAGTAAATTGCATTCAAGTCTGACGCTCCTTTGTTTTGTTAAAGTGCACCACCCTATTTTTTTTTACGGATAGGAAATCATCAAATGACTCCTCCTGCTCTGGGCGGAGCGAAAGGGAGAGTCAGACTTGTACTGACTAAAACCCATCTATGTTTCTTCTTAGCATTGCATTTCAGGGCCACGGTATCTCTTTCGAACAATCCCACAGCCCTGGCAGCCATCGGCCCTTTCGGACCCCTTCCGATCTGCTGACATCTCCTTAAGGCGCGCGTGGAACACAAAAAGTGAAACGAACACGAAAAGCCACCCTGAGGCTACATAAAAGTTATATTCTGTAAAGCTCACTGTGATTCTTACTCAAATAACCACTAAAAGAAAGCATACTCACCTACTTTTAAACAGTAGTTTAGTCTTTTTTGTCATTTCAAACTCCGATTTACTTACACGTAGGAAGGGACACCGACGCGAAAACGGTTACCACGTATTTATTACAGCATTCTGAGCCGGGCCCCATATTAAGGGTGTAAAACACCTCTTAACGAAGCCGAAGGGCACTGGTTCTCCCTGTCATTGCGATAATTTTTTTGTTCTACACCATACCTTGGAACCTTCTAGTTACGGAGATATTAGGGGTCAAAGTTCCAACTTTTTGACAAGTATTTTTTTAAATATAAGTTTTCAAAGTAATATTTTTAAACGCCTCCACGACCCCCGTACTATTCAATCCGTCCATCAGCACAATGATTTGAGTGCGTTACATTGAGTTCTACCACAAAACATGATTTTACACCCCCCAAAAAAAAGTCGTTTCCCAGCAATAATTTTTGCGTAAAGTTACTTAATTTCATGTACAGAATGCTTGGTTGACGGCTTCGTGATGAGGTGATTTACACCTTGTAGAAACCGTAACTGTTTTTGCGTTGATGTCCAACCTATATAGAAACCCTCCAAACGGATGAATGTTTAAAAACTGAATCGTTCCCCGATTCAAAAAATCTTTTCTGACCTGAACATGGGCCGATGCTCCTAAAAGAAGGCCAAAGTAGATTTCAGGCACGCGTTTGCACCTTAATGCATTTAGCGCTAAACATAATATGTATTCGACGTATTATCAATTTCAGTAAATCGTGAAAGGTTGGCAGTGACAGATTAATGTTTCGCAAAATCCATCAGTTATCTTCTATATAATCTTGATTATGTATTTAGACGTCTCGAATGGGGCAAATATGGACTAAATGTCAACGGAGCTCAACTAAACCACCTGAGATTCGCAGATGATCTAAAACTTATTTCAAACAACGCGATAAGCCTACAAGAAATGCTCGAACAACTCGTACATGGAAGCGGTAATGTTGGACTGTCAATGAACACCTCAAAAACGAAATTAATGACAAACGTTGATAAAATCCCTATCATAGTCAATGGTACAATGATAGAATATGTGGAAGAATACACGTATCTTGGTCAAATAATATCTCCAAGAGACCTCACAACGAAAGAAATTAACAACAGAATTAATTTGGCTTGGAAACGATACTGGTCCCTCAAGAACATTGTGAAAAATCCCCATGTACCACTTATATATAAAAAGAAAATATTTGATTCATGTATCCTACCCATTATGACATACGGATGCCAGACTTGGAGTTTAACGGAACAACATACACAAACTAGAGGCCTGCCAGCATAGCATGGAAAGAAGCATGCTCAATATCAAACTGCGAAATAAATTAAGACTAGAAACAATTCGTAAACAAACCGTAGTTACAGGTGTGACGTATTCTATTAAAAAAACTAAAGTGGAGATGGACAGGCTACATGATGAGAACCAGAAAAGGTAAATGGGCTAAGGACGTAACTGAGTGGTACCCAAGACAGTACAAAAGGAAGAAAGGGAGACAACGTCGAAGGTAGGGAAGGGAGGACGACATAAAAAAACAGCAGGCAGTATGTGGAGAAAGAAAACACATAATCGCATTCTGTGGCAAGCTTTAGGGGAGGCCTATGCTGGAAAGCAAGACAATCTTCGCGAAACTGGTGTCAACAAGTATCGTTTTAAAATTCATATAATATGTATATGTAAGATTGTTGAATAAAGGCTATTGTATTGTATATATAATTCTCGTGTCGCGGTGTGTGTTACCAAACTCCTTGAAACGGCTGAACCGATTTGTAAGAAATTTTGTGTGTATATTGGGTAGATCTGAGAATCGGCCAACATCTATTTTTCAACACTAAAACCCATCAAAATTTCCACGC
Organism: Cerastis leucographa; assembly: GCA_963082945.1. Classification (NCBI taxonomy): domain Eukaryota; kingdom Metazoa; phylum Arthropoda; class Insecta; order Lepidoptera; family Noctuidae; genus Cerastis; species Cerastis leucographa. The sequence continues at coordinate 8,730,863 of OY720378.1, forward strand.
GAACGAAGTCGCGAGCAGCAGCTAGGACGGTATAAAATTGAAAAAAGAAAATTGATAAATACACAGTAACTAAAGTAAATTTCCACTCGTTCTATATCCAAAATTAGGTCATGTAACATCATGAACAGTCATTCTATTCCCAGGTAATAGTCTCATTTGCTCAGCTGGCAACGTTCGCTACTGACATTTCCTGCAGTGCACAGCGAAGTTAAGGTACAATTTCATAAAGTATCCAACTCTAATAAAATCGCCAAAAGGCGGCTATATCGCATCGCATAGTGTTTGTTATTCCCATAATAAATATATGTATAATTTAAAATCTTGTCAAATTCAGTTCAACCCCGGTTAATTCAGTAATTTTGTTCGATTATTTGATACTTGTGACGTAACTAGGATGTTTTCTGCGAAAGTTATTGCAATTGCTAATAGGTACAAAGGATTTCTTAATACTTAACTTAATTGACTAATTCAGAAACGACAAAATTATGTTTTAAACATTATCGTTTTAAGTTTACAAAAAAATAAATACAAAAAAATACTTATATTAAGATGCGAAATTGAAAGTCTATAAAAACGTTTGGATCATCCTCTGATAAATCTCTTGCAGTATAAACATTACTCAAAGAATATATTTTCAGAGTATGGAATCAGGGATGTATACAATCCAAGTCTGATTCGTTATCTTTTAATTAAGTACCTAGCTTGCGCTATCACAAAACATCTTCATCTTTGAAAAGATGTCCTTTCTTGAATAAAGAAACTGTACTGTGACTACTACCAAGCGCCGTCGTGGACAGTAGGCCTCACCGACGAACCTGCGGCATTGCGGCTGCAGTTTGCTGTTTTTGCCGCTTTGGGAATTGTACCTATATAGGAAATTAATCTACTTCAGTTGAAATCAAAGGCCTGTTGATGAATATAATACACAACTTATAGTAGGTACCTTTGTATAAGCAAACGCATATTGACTGAAGATAGACTAGGATATTACGTACCTAATCGCTATGTCAGAATAGGATAGGCATTACCTCACAGTCAGAACATGGAAAGTGAGCAAACTCAAAATTACGGCGAATTGCGTTAAATACTTAAAACTACTTCTAATAACACGGTGATGAAATAAGAACAAGGGCGGTTTAAATAGTTGTACTATTTAATCTGAATATTTTAGAATTACAACGTAACTGACAGTACACAATTATATGGACGAGAGAGCGCCTAGACAGTTGATAGAAAAGACATGCACGTCACACGTTGCTATTAAACTTTAAGCAGGCGTCCATACTCTCAACATCCTCTCCTGGACGCAAACGCTTTAAAATTAAACCCATTGATGAGGTGAAGCTTTCATGCAACGGTCGATGGAGTCCCTTTGTCAAAATATCGGCAACCATGTCTCTAGTGCATTTATATTGAACCATGACTTGCTTGGCAGCAATCTTCTCTCGTACGAAGTGGTAGCGGACATCTATGTGTTTACTGCGTGCGTGGTAGACAGCATTTCCTGAAAGACTAATCGCACTCTGATTATCGCAGTAAAGGGTTATAGGTGTACCTTTAAGTTCTGGTTGAACTTCGTCTGCCAGCTGTTTCAACCAAAGAGCTTCCTGAATGGCAGATGCCAGAGCCATATATTCAGCTTCAGTTGTAGAAAGTGCTATGGTCTGCTGTTTCTTAGAATTCCAGCTTATTGCAGCACCCTGGAATAAAAATATGTATCCTGTGCAAGATCTTCTATCCTCAATATCATTTGCCCAGTCTGAATCGCAATAGCCTGAAATTTTTTCATCAACATTCCTTTTATAAACTAGTTTCATATGCATTGTAGCTCTCAGATACCTTAAGACTCTTTTCAGAGCCACCCAATGTTCATTAGTAGGTTGACTATTGTACCTACTCAGAGAATTTACTATATAAGTAATGTCTGGTCGAGTCCCTTGTGATAAGTACAATAAGCAGCCAATTAATTCTTGATATGGAATGTTGTGTAAAGTTTCTTCACCCTTCTTCAGTTTGACATTAGCATCAGCAGGTGTCCATATCGGCTTACAATTGTTCATTCCAAATCGAGTAAGTATCATTTTTATGTAAATAGATTGATCAATAGAAATCTCATCTAAATTTTCATCTTGTGAAATTCTAAAACCAATGCAATGTTTGGCTGTTCCTAAATCCTTCATATAGAATTTATGTTTTAATTTACCTTTAATCAATTGTGAGGTTTCATCATTATTAAAGAAATACAATATATCGTCTACATATACTGCAATGAAAAGCATATCTTTTTCATTTACAATTCGGTAGTAAACGCATGGATCTATGTTTGAACGAGTCATTCCAATTTCCAATAAAGCAGTATTTAATTTTTTGTTCCATTGTCTGCTGGCTTGTTTAAGTCCATATATTGACTTGTTTAGTCTACATACTTTATTTTCATCTTCATAGCCAGGTGGAAAAGACATGTAAATTTCTTCATCAATTTCACCCTGTAAGAATGCTGAAACAGCGTCCATTTGGTGTATTTTTAATCTATATTTAGCAGCAAGACCAATGAGATATCTAATGGATGTATAACGCACCACTGGAGCGTATACCTCATTGTAATCAATGCCCTTGACTTGTTTATAACCTTTAATTACCAGTCTAGCTTTATAGCGGGTAACAGATCCATTGCCATCCATCTTAGTTTTATAAACCCATTTGCTGGGAATTACTGATTTTCCTTCTGGTAATTTAACTGGTGTCCACGTATTATTCTTAATGAGCGACTGATATTCTTCATCCATAGCCCTCTTCCATTCATCAGCTTTTTTACTGTTTAGAGCTTCTTGAAGACTTTGTGGATCACTATTTAGTAAATTAATTGTTGTTTCAACATTAAGACACATTAGTGATGAAGGACTTTCATGCACATCATTATTGTGTCTTACCATTCTATGCTGCAGCGGCCTCAAAGTCATGTTAGATTCCAATGGAGAATCAAGTGTCCTATCAGGAAAGTATGTCCCATCATAAACATCTTCAAATTGATCAGAATCATCTGAAATAGAAATACTTTGAGATTGATCCTGTGTTTCTGTTCTTTCATGAATCTCATTAACAATGTTCCTTTCCACAGACTCTTCAGGTCCATTATCAGGTAAGTACACAATTTCCTTTTCTTTTACTTCATTACAACTTGCCTTCATGTGTTTATTATTTTGTGTATTATTTTTATTTCCTTCTATTTCTATGTTATTTTTAATAATTTCCTTTCCTTTTTTAGGTACATCATCTACTTTATTTCTTTTAATTGAAGCTTCTAGAAATACAACATCCCTACTTATAATTCTTTTTTTTGTTTCAGGATCTATGAATCGATAGCCTTTTGTACTGTCACTGTAACCAACAAATATTAACTTACGTGACTTCACATCAAGCTTAGTTCTATTTTCTTTTGGAATAAGCACCATTGCAGGACATCCAAAAATTCTCATGTGACTCAGATTTGGCTTCTTTCCAGTCCATACTTCATAAGGCGTTGCATCAGATAAAGTGCAGGTGGGAGATCGGTTAACAATGTATGCAGCTGTAGCAACCGCTTCTGCCCAGTATGAGACCGGCAATTCAGCATTTAATATCATGCATTTAGCGCGCTCTATCAACGTTCTATTCATCCTCTCACTGAGACCGTTCTGCTCAGGAGTGTATGGATTAGATGTCTGGTGCAGTATTCCATGTTTCTTTAAGTAAGCCTCAAAATTATTATTTTTGTATTCGGTACCATTATCACTTCTTAGAATTTTTATTTTTGTACTCGACTCATTTTCTACTCTATTCATAAATTCCACAAATTTTTGAAATACTTCACTTTTATTTTTAATAAAATATACATGTACTCGTCGAGAAAAATCATCAATGAAAGTTACAAAATACCTTGCCCCTCCTATAGAAGTATTCTTCATCGGTCCACATACATCACTGTGAACAAGCTCTAGCAAGCTGGTTGCCCGGGAGCCTTCAGTGGGAAAAGGTTTTCTGGTTTCCTTACCTTCAAGACATGTTATACAAGTGGAATTTTCTTTTCTTTGTAACAGCTTTACGCCTTCTGTACAGTTAGGTAGTTTATTAAGACAGATAAAGTTTAAGTGCCCCATCCTTTGGTGCCACAGATAAGTATTATCATCAGTTGCCATCATGACTGGCATGTCTTGCTTTTCACAGGACGTATTTAACTGATATGTCTCATTGATTAAGTCAGCCCTTGCAACTAACTTGTTGCTGGGATTATAAATTTGACAACCTTGTTCATTGAATATTACATTACATCCACCTTTAATTATTTTGCTGACTGATAACAAATTTTCTTTTATTTCTGGTACATATAAAACATTCCTCACCTGTATTGAATCAGTGCTGCCATCTTTTGCCTTTACCTTGATGCAAACATTACCGCAGCATTCAACTTTTAATACTTTGTTATTAGCAATTCTTATGCTCGGTACAGATGAAGGAGTAATATCAGTAAGCCAGTCCCTGTGCCGTGTCATATGCATAGATGCCCCTGAGTCAATGTACCAAAAATTGGAGTCATTTGCTATGGATGCTGAAAAAGCTGCGACATATCCTGTTTCTTTATCTGTTTTTTTACTATTATTTGTCTTCTTATACCAACAATTCTTACTGAGATGTCCATACTTATTACAGTAAAAACACCTAGGACCTTTTTTATTTTTTAATTGGTCACTTTTGGGCTGATTTTTTGAGTTTTTATAAAGTGCGGTAGTGTCTGATGTTTTTACTTCCTGTAGTAATTTATTTTTCACTAAATCAGCACTAATCTTCATACCGGAACTTTCTAAGCCCATAATCATGGGCTTGTACATTTCTGGCAACCCAGCCAGCATAAGTGTGCCCAACCACTCATCGTCTACATTGAATTTTATATTCCTTAGCTTGTGCGCGGCTGTCATTACCTTGTTTACATACTCTTCAACAGATGAACTGTTCTCCAGATTGGTATTAATGAGTTCTCTTAGTAAACCTACTTTACGAGTTAATCCGCTGTCTTCAAATGCCCTTGTCAAATTTTCCCATACCTGTTTTGCATTTTGAGCTTCTTGAATATGTACGTATAAAATTGGGTCAACTAATAGTATTAACTTTGACTTGGCTTTGGTGTCTTGCTTAACTGAGTTAGAATCACTAGCCACTGGTTCTTTTAAAATGCAGTTATACAAATCTTCAAGTTGTAAGTATGCCTTGACGGCAAAACTCCAACTTGCCCAATTCTCACGACCCTTAAGCTTCTCAATTGCCATTATTGAATTATTTGCAGCCATATTTATATTGTAAATGATTATACAATCCGTAAATAGCTGAAAAGAAAAAAAATATACTCGCGAGCACGGTAACCAAAGTGAGGTTATACTCGGTTTTCCATTTTTCTTTTACAAATACGGTTCAAACAACAAAGATAACTTTAAACGGTAGGCTGGGCTGGGCCCATAACCTGATGAAATAAGAACAAGGGCGGTTTAAATAGTTGTACTATTTAATCTGAATATTTTAGAATTACAACGTAACTGACAGTACACAATTATATGGACGAGAGAGCGCCTAGACAGTTGATAGAAAAGACATGCACGTCACACGTTGCTATTAAACTTTAAGCAGGCGTCCATACTCTCAACACACGGGCTATCGTCTAGTGAATCAAAAAGTGCCGATATCGTGGTAGAAAATGACAAATAAAAACATTTCCTCACATATTTAATTGGAAACTCCGCATAACACGAAACAATTTTGTTATTTCCCACAAAACGCACGCGTAAGATCACTTTTGTTCTCAGGGTGCGTTATGTTCCGCAGACAGCATGCAACCTCATTGATTGGATTAATTAACGTTTCATTTGAGCAGTAGGTATAGTCGGACAGAGTGGGTATATTGTCGATAGCATAGGCTTCTAGAGCTTAGAGCTTTTGTGTGTTACCAGTCTGATAGTGATAATGCCAATTAAATAGTTTAATTAAATATTTTGTCAAATACTTAATCTGGCAAAATATTTCATAACAGTAGGAAAGTAAGGAGAAAGAAAGAAAAAATATTTATTTGTATCATGCCACAAGTGCACACAACACAAAATAAATAAAAAACTTAAAAGTAAACAGTTTTTTTTTTTTTTAATTGTGTTTCTCACGGCTGCGGCAAAATTGCCCCAGTTCAGGAAATTACCGAGCAGCTAGTGCCCGACGCTAGTTTTCAACTGGACCTTCTTTTTTGACGGATGCAAAATCATCAAATCACCCGCCGGGTGGAGCGGAAGGGAGTGCCAGACTTGTACTGACTAAACTCATCCGTGTTCCTTCTTAGCTCTTCTGACGAAATGTGGTTGGAACACGTCTGCCTTACCCCACGGGGATTACAGGCGTGATGTTATTGTGTTCCAGGGCCGAGATTGTGATGTGACGGACGTATAACAGTTTTGTAATTTGTGTTAATAATTATGTAGTGTATGAATAGGTACATACATATAATACATTTCTATACAATAAAAAAAATAAAATTACGTATGAATAAAAATCTGGACAAAATTGCAAAACAAAACGAAAAGTAGGTAGATAAGTACCAAAATAAATGGGACGCATGGAAACTTATAACGCACAATATTAATTATTGTTAATCTGTGCACTTCGCCGCTCGCCTCGCAAAAAAGTGCAAAGGACAAATCCGTCCGTGGTTGGGAATCGGGTGGTCGTATTTTTACGTATATTGGAATGTAATGAGTTTATTTGTAACGCAATCACAACCGATCGTTAGCTCCGTCCGCCATAGAATGCCCCGTTGACATATCTGGCCTCTCTTACAACCATATTCTAAAAGCCAAACCAAATTAATTTTTGGTTTTAGTCGAACTGTATTGCCATGACAACAGTTAAAAACACAAACCAAATCGTATTCCTAGGATTTCTTAGCCATAATTGGCGTATCTTCGAATAAGGTACCTCCTCCAGCTACCTATCTTTGTAAAACCCATAGGTGCATCCTGCTCCAATCAATGCTAACGATGTCATATCTTACTTTAATCAATGTTAAAGATGTATATAATTAATAGTTTTATGGTACTTCAACTTTACGTAGCAGCTGGGTGAAAAATAACGAAGCTCGAACTGATTGGCGACTGCCGAGTAATTTTAGATGCCAGCAGGCTTAGGCTGATAGTGATGATGATGAGTGTGTGTACTTACATATACAACAGAGTCCAAAGCCGTTGGCACAGTAACCGTTGGCCGACCCACCCCGCGCAGTACACTCGCGAGCAGTCATGCATGTGCCGTTGTCACCAGATGCGCCCGCGCAACCGCCGTTCGGGAATGTCACCACCGTGAAGAGGGATAGAACTGTAGAGAAAAGGTTTGTTTGAGTTATAGAATCATATCTGCGTGTTTCTTGTGCCCGATTGAAAATTTAAAATAATAAACCTCTGCCTGTATATGGAAACCAAGCGCGGGACGCTTGGTTTAATATAATAAACGCAAGACCTCTCGTGTGGTGCTCAGAAACTGAAGAACTTTTGTTCAATGATTATAGGAAATCATATTTTTTTTTATCATACATAATTGTGATGTGAATTTCAGGAACTCGTAGAACAAAAGTTGTTCTCTTCACGGTCTGGGAGACTACACGTATTGCGTTTATTATGTCACATCTTGTATAACGCTATCGTAGATTGTCGCATACCATCGTATGCGTTACATAGCTACTTACTAGCTAGAATAACTAGTCACTGCGTTCTGTTATAACAATTGGACTAATTTGCCGATGTGTTTGGGGTCGACTTTGCCTATGGAAGAGTAGTAGTACAGTCAATCGTAGACTATGTTTAAACAACTAGTAATATTGATGCAAGACTCAATGTGGGTGCTAGTGCAAATATCATAACTTTTCATATAATTCTAAGCTCGGTAACCACTAAAGTAATCTCAGCTACACACAGAGACTCCGAGATGAAACTCCATGACCAAAGCTGAGTTTCCAACTTTGAGAACCAATGCAGTGTTAGTTCACTTAATAGGATTACAGCGTCATCTAAAATAATCATATCTCTTGGAACAGAATCACTGGTCTGTAATATTTCACAGAGTTAAGCTCGTTCTAAATTTCTCAGAACCAAGCTTTGCATTACAAATGTCAATATACCTGAAACTAGAAGGTTCTCTTGTTCTATGCCAGTAAATTGGAAGAGCAAATTAATTTTAAATTAAATTATGTTCACAACTGCATCGCTCGAGTTTGTCGTCAAAGGCGGAAACGAACTTATTGAGCTTGCTCTTCTCTTGGTACGTCAACAGTATTATGTTTTAATATTCTAGTAATTGCCGTGGCTGAAGGGGGAAGCATGTCGGTAAAAGTAATTGGCAATAAAAAGTGCGCTATTAGACTCAACTTTTCAGTATATTTATGCCGCAAGTGGGAACAGGGCCTGCAAAGTATTGGAAAAATACGTATTTGAAGAAACTTTTCTTTCTGCTCTGCTTTTGCCGCTAGAGAGTGCTATGGGAACAAATGCAGCTCAGACCGATTATATCACAAAAAAATTGACGAGATTGGCGTTTTGTATTCCCCTTTATACATATTTTATACTATAGTATATACCCACACCAAACAATAGAAAATAAAGATTATATTCTCATATAAGTGAATTTTGTATTCTTATGAGAACAAAATTATCAATACAATCGCAATGCATGCTTAAAAATTCGTATATAACTTTCAAATACCCTGTAGAAAATAGTATTCCTAACAGGATTGTCCAAAAATAACTGAAAAACCTAATAATAAGAGCATGGTTTCGATGGAGTAACTAAAGGAAACATAAGACTGGACTGGAAACAGGCAGGTAAGGGACTAGCTCAATAGACAGCCCAAACAACATACATTATTTATAAACAAAGCAAAATCTCGCAGCAAAATATTGGAACAAAGATCGATCGAGAAGTGTCTGCTTGTCTACCACGTCTCGTCATCACGTCACGTAAACATTGGGCAGACGTGTACTTAACAAGAACACCCACATTTCGCCAGTTATGTTTAAGTCCCACGTAATAGGGGGCGAGCCTATTACAATCAACCGGCCACAAAACCAGAATCCGTGGCAGCTACTAAGAAATTCCTGAAGGAAAAACTTAATAAAACTGCCCAACCTGGGACCTAACCCAGGACCGTATGCTCAGCAGTCGCTTGTATAATTATTTTACATTAAAACCTACTTACATCTACTCTCCTTTGTTCCTGACGGCCAAAACCGTTGGTCTTTGGATACGTCCTGAACCCTCCCTTTATTTCGAACGAACGAAACGCCATGCTTCCTTCCATTGGCCCTACCTTCAGTAGCTTCACAAACCCCATAAAACAACACTATTATCACCAAATTACCTCTCATCTTTAGCGTTTTGTCACTAACAGAGGTATGGGACCGACTTAATGGTGCCATTTCTATATATACAATGCGGTCGGAAAGGGTAACAATAGCAAATTTCACCTATTATAAAGGTGGTGACAATGGACAGGTGTAATTTTCTTTTAACCAGCAGCATGGAACGTGATCACCTTTGTTACACTTAATGATACCACTTCCAAACGTAATCGTTTTGTAGTTTTGTCGACAGTACTTAGTTTATTGTTTGGCTAAACGATAAAGTATTACTAATATTTGTAATGAGCTGTGATGTGGGTGGTGTGATGAAAGTTTTGTGAATGTGAAATAAATTATTAAATGGCGCCGAGATGAAAAACACAAACGGTGTTTTTATTTTTTGGTTTTAAGTTCATTTCTTGAATGGGATTAGTAAAATCAGCAAATTCAATTTTTTACCTAACGGATCATTATGAAATAAGTAGGTAGTCGGACATAAAAAAAATATGAAATACAGTATAGAAGCATTATTAAACGTAAACAAATAAATAAAGATATTGTAAACTACTACTACTAGTTCAGAAGTCAGAGGCTTCAAACAAGTTTCTGTAACCTATTATGTCAATAAAGAAAGAATTTGAATTAGATTTGAAAACCTTTTTTATTTCAACTGCACTAAGCGCTCGAGGTATGAAGGATAATTAAAAGAAATTAGAAATAGCTCGTCGAATAGAAAAAGAATTCTATTTTTTTCATAAACCTATTATCGAATGGAATGCGAAGAGAAGAAACGAATAGCGTGCCGGGTATAGGGGATAGTCCCATTTTTTTTTCTTTGTCCGTCGGGTAGTTTATTGAAAAGTATTGGACACGTATTTTTTCTTTTTTCACGTGGTCTAAAAATTACGGAGATATATTGAGTTGAAATGGCGCATGACGACACATGTAGGTAAGTTTTATACCTACTTGTGACGTAGTGAGCCCCCACTCTCCAACTTTAATGAGTTTTAACTAAGTAATTTTTTGATATTTTGATAAAACAAAAAATACGTGTCTAATATTTTTGTATTACCTGTCTGACGGACGACATAGAATGTCGTTTTCTTTACCCAGTCCGCACCCCTATTACGATAGTACGTTAGTAGTAGTAAATGTATGTTTAACATAACATAACATCACGCCTGTTATCCCAGAAGAGTTATCCAAAGGTGTACCTAATACTTCACTCACATTTAAAATAAATTTTTAAATGTGAGTGTCTTTTTTAAAAAAAAATTTATTGCGTGCAGTCTCGGGACAGCTGCTGTTCGTACCCATGAATACTAAGAGTGATTATTATTTCCTTTATTCATTTTAAAAACATACATTTTTAAATATTTTTACAAAATTATATACAAAAACATTTAAAAATATAAAAAATAGTAGCCCACTGGCATCGGGAACAGGGTCCGGGCTACCGGTGGTCAGGGCTCCAGATCTCCAAATCCAGTAAGAATACATTATTAAAATAAAAAAAATAAATTAAAGTAAGTCTAATATTTTATTATTATATTACACTAAGAATAACGAACAATTTTTAAGAAAGTAAATAATAAGCAATATATTTAAATAAATAATGGATGAATAGATAGACTTTTACTATTATATACTATTATATTCTATTACTATTATATTAGACTAATAATAACCAACAATTTTTAAGCGAGTAAATAAACAAGCAATATATTTAAATAAATAATGATTGAATAGAGAGACTTGATTACATAATATTGATTTAAAAGTAAACGGAAATATAAAATAATTAATAGGATATAAAATATTTCGAAATTATAATAACTGTAATTTAATTATAATCTTTCTTCTTTTTCTTGATATTACAAGGAAAATTTAGAGAAGCGCTCTTCCTCTCTCTACTTATTTAAAACTTGCTGTGCCCGACAGGGTCCATAATTGTGTCTATTATTTCTTTTCACCACCTGTAAGTGTACATTATTGATGCAATAAATGATTTGATTTGACTCACTGAAGGTAACACTCCCCTGCCTTTAAGGCAAGAAATATCATGATTTTTATCACATCAGCCTTCGACAGTCCGCTGCTGGTCATATTAAGTCAATTTGCACGTCATTTGACTGGATTGTCAACCACAGTTCTCCAGCTGTTATCAGCCATCCGGTGCTTCACTTAGACTCAATGCGCCTTGCACTCAAGGACACGTCGCAAAGATATACATACATACAGGTACATGTGTCATGTTACAGTCTATACTGTTACTTAGTCAATACTACTTTTAACGGGTTAAAACTATTTTAACAATAAATAACATTTACATAGAAATTTATTAATTTGCTAGGTTTTTTTTCGTGACCTTGCGAAAAATTTGGTTTATCAGTAACCTGAATGACGTTGTAATTAAATAACCACTGAACATGAATCATTTTAAAAGATATATATTAAATAAAATAAGATATATATTAAATATATTTAATAATCTCATAAGTCCAAATATATTTGCACACCTCGCATGGTTATAATACAGTGTACCTTGTGAACTTTGTAACATCCTCTGAACCTGTGTTATGCAAATAAATAATTTGTACTTGTATTTATGAAAAATTGTCAAAGTGGTTATTATTATTACCTTTCCGAGAATAAATCCTAATAATTCATCCAACGCACTCTTTTCATCACCAGTAAGTTTCTATAATTGCTACGATAAATAAAAAAAAACGATGCATAAAATCATAAAAGTTATTTTCAAGGAGAAGTCTTTAGAACTGCGTTTAATACCATGGGGCGTGGGCGGTACTGGAAAATAGAAGTAGCTGCAGGTAGAGTGTGGGCGAAGGTTGGTACAGTCGAACGTGGTATTTGGTGTACAGGCAACTAGTAAAGACTTTAAAACAATGTTATAGATTGAAGATATTATGAAGACCACAGAGATTCGTTTGTCGGACCACATCGATATGGTATTGAAACTCACGGCTCACTGTTGTAACTGTCATGCCATAAAACGAGCCAAAGACAAAGTGCTCTGAAAAGCTCAACAGTATCCCCATGAAAACATTTTAGAATGGACAAGGCAAGCAGGTCGTGTCAAATTGAATAGTCAATTCTTTAATATATTTGTTAAAGTATGCCTAATGCTTGAAAATTCTTTAAGACCACAATAAAAAAATGTTGGCAATGTGTACATAATGCCACATATGAGATAAGCCTATCTTGTGGTAAGACTCCACACTCTCAGAGAACAACTAAACTTCCACTTAAAACCCTTCTTAATATGGTGAAAAATGACTAAAGCAGTCACGGAGAAATTCATGATAGATAACCCAATCACACTTTGCTTGACCTAGGATCGAACCCAGAATCTGATGCTCAGAAGTCGTGCATGTGACTACCAGACCGACGATCAGGCCTAGATTTTTGTCTCATTCTCTGCACTCTGCACCTCTGCCTAACCCTTCTGAGAGTATAGTCATGTTGTTATGTACTTTACCCTGTATACTAAACGCATTGTTTGACAGTACAGTGGGAGTCTGTGGGAGGTCTTTGAGAGGTATTCCAGGAGATAGTTATAGCAATGATGAAAAGGTTAACTATTTTATTACGATCTTGAATTACTGGAAAGCTTTATTTAATATCGGAACGTACAGAAAGGTCGAGATTTTTAAATACGTGTCACTACGATTTTAACTCGCTTTTATTTCGTTGGTATGTATGTATGTATATACTTAACGGAATCTTCGAACGTGATTATGATCCACTTCAAAACTTCGGATTAAATTGAAACTCTGCACAGTTATCAAGGACCGATGACAATGCTCCCTCTCATAGAGAGGAGGTCTGTGTCCCAGCAGTAGGAACATTATAGGCTGATGATGATGGTGACAATGTAATAATTTAAATAGTTTGTCCCATTATCCTGATCAGACAATTTTCCAAATCCAGTCAGGGAGTTTTATACGTCATACAACTACTGTTCTTAGCCGTGCACAAAGACACATATCACTGAGAGCATTAGGAACCAACTTAGTGGAGATAAAAACCGACAAAAAAATTTTGTTACTGGAGGAGCCGGCAACAGGCAAATTTTTTTTTTCAATTTGTTGTAAAATCAAGTCTCGTCGATATTCGTAGGTGTCAAAGTCATGTGGACTACATCCTTTGATACGTCAATGTTGGATACATTGACGTATCAAAGGGTGTAATGGCAATATGGGATTTATCACGGAGATCATCTGGCTACATTTTCGACGGGATTAAGTATATGATACAGCTACACCTTCATTCCGTATCGATTTTAGAACAGATGGCATGTAATTAAAGCTATGTTTAAGTACCGTTCAACAGTTCCCTGCAAAATAAAGGTATGGTACCGCTGAAAGATGAATGTTGCCACTGATCCTGAGTTAGGCATAAGCTGTACACAAGATGCAAGGATGAACAGTTGATCATACAGTCTTTTATCTAGGTTCTCGACTATTTGCTTCTGGACAAGATTATGTAGCTCTCAGCCGCGGAAGTTCTCTGGACGGTAATCGGATAAAAGATATAAAAGACGTCAACGTCTAATGCACGGTACGGCAACGTGGCCACCAAATACAAATCGCTTTATTTTGATTTTCATTAGATCGAGTTTTGAGTTTCGCCAAATACACGGTAACGTAAATTTGCACATCACGTAACCGTGGACCAGCCCGAAAGCGTAGGCAAAGGCCGTTAATAGCTCTGGGCCTCCTACTCAATTCCAATGTATGGCAGTAACCCAATTTTGCCTCCTGCCTCACAACCCCGAGATAAATCAAGTTACTCGGATACGGGCATTAGTTCACAGCCCTACTGATGCCAAGGCTCAAAGGCTTGCCAGCCACGAGTTACCATATCATACAATCTTAATTAGTCCCCTTGAGTCCGATGCAATATTGATGCAATGAAGAAAATATTTGCATGGTGTGCAAAAGACAAATATGCACACTTTTTTGTACTGTACGTAATGACTTTTTCGATTGACTCGTAGCATTTTGAACTCTAACACCGTTGAGTATTGCTGAAATTGATGTGGGGTTAGTAAGTTTATTACATGGCTGGTCACAGTTCCAGGGGTTTTATTACTGTTGTGGTCAGAAAGCGACATTTTATATTTCATATATTAGCTGTGCCCGTAACTTCGTCCGGGTGGAATTAATTTTTTTCTAAAATAGAAGTAGCCTAAGTTACTCTTTTTTACATTAGCTATCTGCCAGTGAAAGTCCCGTCAAAGTCGGTCCAGCCGTTCCAGAGATTAACCGGAATAGACAAACAGACAGACAGACAGACAGACAAAAATTTGAAAAAAATGTTATTTTGTTATAAGTATCGTATATACATTTTTATGCATGTAGTAAAAAGCGGTAGTTTAATATTACAAACAGACACTTCAAATTTTTTATTTGTATAGATTATTATAAGCAACTGGATTTTCCACAATATCTATTGTGACAATATCGTATACCATGCTCACATATCTGTCTAAAATGAATGAGCCATTGTTTGATGAGATGATGCCAATAAATGTATGGAGTCTTGCTTCAATAGACATAAATTATAGAAAGGTTTTACATTTAGAACAAGAATTTTAAAGACCCTCGTCTTGATTCCTTGTTCGGTCGGAGTAATCGAGGGTGCATTTTTGAGGTAGTAAGAGTTACTTTAACTGTGGTAGCTACAAGAATCATCATCTGCCTAGCAGGTCAAAAAAGCCAAAAAAAACTGGTAATAAATTAATTTCGGCTCTTAGCAATTTATCCCGCTAAAATATGTTTTTTTTTACACTGAAAGTTTATCTTTTTCTTTAAGTCCCTGGGTTTTAATTAATCAAAAGTAATTATAGCACCCACCATAAACAGATAGACCCGAAACATAACATTAATTAGTTTGTTCAACACAGTGTGGGAATCAGTCCCAGTGACTCTACGTATAAAGCATACTCTAATTAGCTACATTAATACGATAGATAGGTTCGGTGAAATTTAGTTTAAAATAACTATGTACTTCTATTAATGTACTGATAGCTTTTATGTTATTAACGAAGCTATCCAATACTTCAGTTTCATGCAATTTATCAGTTTCATACCAATCAAATTATCAGTTTTATAACAATTTATCAGTTTCATACCAATCAAATTATCAGTTTTATAACAATTTATCAGTTTTGTAACTATTTATTCAAAACTAGTAAATAGTTAAAAACTGATAAATTACTGGACCATTAATTATCAGTTTCAAAACAATTAACTATCAGTTTCGTAACAATTTAGCAGTTGCGTAGCAGTTGTTTAGCAGTTTTATAGCAATTTATCATTTTGTAACGTAACGTTACCTACCTACATTGCTACTAAACTGATTCGTGATGAAACTTAAGACCAACCAAAGCTGAGAAATTATAACTAAAATATTTCAGTTGAAGCTAAAATTGTTGTATCTATTCACAAGAACTGAGCATAATTTTGTAAAGCGTTTCTGAGGTGGCTAGTAAGGGCTACCTTAACCAATTTAGCTACAAGAAGAAGACTATCTCAGAAGACTATTAGTAAAGTTTTAAAACTTTTGTATTGAAAGATTAAAAAAATAATGTACATTATACAGTTGAGCAATTTCTTACGATTCTGTACCTCAAAAAGAAAAAAACGGAACTATTATAAGATCACTTTGTTGTCCGTTTATCTGTCTGTCTGTCAATCGATGGCTCCTAATTAACTGACACTTTTATGTATCATTGCTGCGGAGCGTGGACACAATTGCTTTCAACAATCACCCCAATAGTAACGGTTTACTTGCGACAAACCTCAGAGTCATGTGAAGGCGAGAAGTGAGCTGCTCCTCGCCCTGTCATTGTATGTAAGAAGCGCTTGGAAATACCAAGTGACGTCAACTCGGGCTTATTTGCCTAGACATTATTTGCCAGCAAGCAATTTTATGGGGGTGAAAGATAACACTGTCGGTCCTCCTGCTGCTCCCAGACGATGATTTGTCAGTGATGATTTGCAAACAAAAAACTTACGTAAATTATAACAGTGATCAAAATGACCTGAATGAAGCTGTGCTCTATTAATTAAGCGTACCGCAAATATCGAACTCATATTAAAATTTACGTTCTGGTTGAGTTAAAATATTTTTGATTGCATTCAAAACGACAGCCTGTATATAGATACATCAAGAATTTGACGTCGATTCAAAACGACAGCCTGTATGTAGGCATACAGGCTGTCGTTTTGAATCGACGTCAAATCCAAGGAGGTAACTATACTAAAGATTCTCGACCCGCACTAATAAAATGCGTAGTTTTTCTTATTTACGGAAATCGGTAAAATGAGGCCCGTCTGATCCTCGACCTATAACCTCGCTTTCACACACACAAACAAACTCAAAAGTTGATTCGATAATTTCTTATTTCCTAAACCACGTTAAGGGGAGCCCCCCTTCGAAAAATCTATAAAATTTGAACAAGTAAAAAAAGCAGAATTCATTCATTATTGACCAAGTTACGTAATTTTAATTGATTATTTATGTCTTATGTACCTCTAAAATTTTGAGGAGAATGCAAAACTACACTTTGTATAGAAACTAATAATTTGTGACTAGTCAAATTGGGAACTGATTGTAGGTGTAGTTGCGGTAGGATAAATGAACTTCAGTCAGGGTCCTAAAACTGTCATTTTCAGAAGCTGTTAACAGGAAATTAGATTTTATCCATTTCTGCGAAAGCCAGACCAAAGAAATATTATGAGGGCGTCTATGTTGTTTACAGTGAAGGCATGGATAAGACGTCATACATAAAACGTTTCTGCATAAAGAAGATGTCATCTCAAATGCAATTACTGTCATCCTTTGAGGTATTTTAGAAGCTTTCAACAGAAAATGGAGTTCAAACCTGCTTTTAAATACTTACGTGTGTATATGGTTCACAGATACATGAACAAAAATGATGATGAAAGGAAAGAAATATAGAATTCTCTGGAAAAAATCGGACATTTCTATAGGTATTTCATTCCTTTGCCAATGTGCCGTATTATTTTATTCTGCGTTTTTTATTCACAACAATAGAAAGTTTTGTTGAAGAAAATAATTAAATAAGCAAATTAAATGAGGAGCTCATGGCTAAACAATAGCAGTCGCTCCAGTCAATCTTCAATAGCAAGTTTCCTCCGTGCCTCGGAAAACACGTTATGCCGTTGGTCCCGGCTGTCAATTGTAAATCATTGACAGAGTATCAGCACCCCTTGTTGTAGCCGAAGTAGCGCACAAATTGCTTCAGGACTGCGTTGGAGAGGCGTTCCTTTGTTGAGGCAACTCTGTA
This sequence comes from Cerastis leucographa, assembly GCA_963082945.1. Classification (NCBI taxonomy): domain Eukaryota; kingdom Metazoa; phylum Arthropoda; class Insecta; order Lepidoptera; family Noctuidae; genus Cerastis; species Cerastis leucographa. The sequence continues at coordinate 8,748,596 of OY720378.1, forward strand.
TTTTGAAGTGAGATGTACCTATTTGTTACGTCTTAATAATTATGGTAGCTATTACAAGCGATTCTCTATAAATATTTCCTCATATTCCAATATCAAATATGTTGTAGGTTTTTTGATTTGATTAAATTATGGTCATAGTGCTTTAATAAAGTAAAGCGCTGTAACCATTATTTTATTAGGTCTCTAGTGGGAAAACACGCGCTCGTAGTTGTGCCGGTATCGTTTAATATATCCACTTTTCCTAGGCTATCTCACTTTACGATATTCTTCTAAGCCGTAGTTGTATTTTCTAGTTATATTAAAGACTTTATTATCTGAATTTTGGACACGTAAGGATGATGATTATGATTAGGTCCAGTCAAACAAAACGGTGTCATCTTAGATCGCAGTTTCACTTGACTACGTTGAGAATCTAGGTGTAAAATGATAGGATGTTTCTTATTTTTTTCGTAGTGAACGTAACGTAACTTGATTAAAAAAAACACTTGCGCGTAACACTTGTGGAATTAGTCCTGTGATTTCCCCCCATAAACGTTAATCTTAAGTGGCACGGGGGACAAAAATGGTAGAATTTTTGGTGGATCGATTTGCTGTGATTTTAAAGTTGATTGAGGTCTACTTGTTAATAACTGAGATTTAATTGTTCTTCTCACATGATCAAATTCCATTTATTCAGATCTTTTGCATTTATGCACTGTCACGTTTGTCAAGCAAAATAGTCTGCGTAGAGATAATACTGAAGACTGAATGTTTCCAGAGTGCCGCACTGTATCTGTTTTCCTTATTACCATATTGTTACTTTGAGCCTGAGTACAACCATCTTCGCGTACTGTGCTTTAAATTTCATCATACGTGTACTATTAAACTGGATATATAGGTAAAAACACACTCCGCTACTGAATGTCGAAGTTTGAAATGTCGACGTGTGTTAGTTCTAAAGTACAGGATCTCGATGTACGCCAGTTCGAAAGTTCACTGGAGCGAAGTATGCAAGGCCGACGTATCGTTAGTTAGAAAGCATAATTGTTAAAGAGCGAGCGTAGCGAGCTCTGGACTTGGGGCACCCCGACTCGGACTGGTTAGGTTCGGGGATGGCGGGGTCTAGTGAGCGAGCGGAACGAGCGAACTAAGACCCCGACATCCCCTTCGTGTTAGGTTACTGTAAACCCTGCAGACAGAAATAGGAGCCCCGCGTAGCGGGGCTACGTCGACTATGCTTTTAGGGTTTCTAACTAACGATACGTCGGCCTGGCATACTTCGCTCCAGTGAACTTTCAAACTGGCGTACATCGATATCCTGCACTTTAGAACTAACATACGTCGACATTTAAAACTTCGACATTCAGTAGCGGAGTCTTTTTTGTATTTTTTGACAACGTTACTTTTGATATTATGCAATACCATCGTCTCTAGGGATTTCAAGCCGGTATCATTTTCGATCCGACCGGATTCATCGCCATTAGTAAGTCTTTTTTAATACACTGTAAAGTTTTTTTTATTACTGTTATAGTATTTTTTTTTGCATGTCTCTACCATTTGTTTGCAATCTTCAATAAATACACACATGCCACATACATATTTGAGATCTTGGGGTGCATGAACGTAGCCTCCTCGAGCGACGTACTCTTCTACCTTCTGGTACGTCTGGCACATCCTGAGCAATCGACTCCTGTCGATTGGCTAATCCTTTCACCACGATGGCAAATAGAAGTTACTAGCACTTCGCCCGCAACTTCGCACGCGTGTGGTTTCGAAAATACAGCGCATGATTTTAAATTTAAACAATAAAGGAGTTGCATCCCCTAATTTACCCCCTTAAATATTGTTTTTTTTTTCTTTAAATAGTTATACCGTAAAGTTTTTATTTTGAACCATGACGTCATTCACCAGTTTTTACAATTTTCACTTCAAAATTTAGCAAGTTTCATACAAACATTCAACCCTCGTTTTAACCCCATTACTTTCCAAAAATCCCTTCTTTGTCATCATCAAGGAACGTTAATGCCAAATTTCATGTTTTTGGACCCAGCAGTTTCAGCTGTCCGCTTCTTATTTTACATATTTATAGGTTTCTGTGCTAAACCTAAGATTATTTTAACATTCCAGTTACTAACTATATCAGGTGAACCTGTCCCCTGCCGAACGTAATCCACCTCGTAATATGTTAAACACATTTTTAGAATATATAAACGCCTTCCCCCAATCAACTTCATAATGAGTACTTAATTTTGCACAAATTTTACAACCTTTTACCATTACCATCGGACAGCTAGATACCTCAAAGTTACCACCTATTTTTAATTCGAAAATGGCATTTCCGTGTTCAGGCACATCGAACTTATTGATTGATGGATATGCTCATGCAAACCATCTAAATTCAAGGTAGATTGCATACTGAATTTTAGCAGTTTCGATTGTTTGTTGATTTTGTCTTTATTTTCATTAAATATAACTTTGAATATACAAAGATTTTAGAATGTTTTCATGAAAATACCTACACATCTACATGACACACCGATTTTCGCCACTTGTATAACATAACACAACATCACGCCTATGACACCCGTAGGGTTACGCAGAGTTGTACCTAAAAGTACAGTCTGTTGTCAACATTATCTGACCCACCCTAAAAACAAACGAATTTGGAGCCTCTACCTGTAACATTAAGGTTTATTAAGGCTTATCAGACAAGTGTTATAACGTTAGGTTATATGTTATAACTACTTTTTATAATATAATTAGTGTAATTAGCTTATTTTAATGATTGTGTTCAAGTAGTTCTGGTCTCATGGTCTGTGTATAAAACTGAGAAAAACAAGATGCAAGATCAAGTCCTGCGACGAAGATATTGTTTTGCTTTCAATTTAGAATTTATTCCAAAACTATTTCTTGTACAATTGTAAAGAACTATAGATGGATAATCTTCAAAGATAAACTTTCTAAAATGGTAATATTTTCGCATATCTTGTAATAAGTGGGTAGTTGGAAAATAAATATTTGTATTCATTATAAAAAGTTTTTTTAATTTACCCACCTGTTTACAAGGTAAGTTATTAGGCGTAAATCATATTGGTCGTTCTTTAATAATACAATGAATATTGTAAAAATGAAAATAAATTAAAAAAGAAACATAAAATAGGTGGACTGTATTTTCGAACCCACATGTTGTTCGTCGCCAATCCAGTATGAAACCGCTAAGCCACAAGAACTTGGTGGATTGGGTTGTAATTATATAGTGTGACTTAAAAGCTTTTCAACTTTAATTTATTTCAACGAGATAATGTTTATTTTATTTTATTTTATTCAAAAGAAACAGCAAACAGCTACAATATATAGTATGAAAAAAGAGATACACTTAACATTTGGGCAATATTGTAGCCCACAACGCTATTCACAGATTAACTGTGGAATATATTATACAATTTTAATTATACATTTTAAAATAGCTTAACAAAATGATATACAGGGTGTATGGTGCATCGTTTGCCAAATCAAATAGGCCGAAAGGAGAGGTCATTGGCTATCTCTTCACGTCCTATAACTCATTCCTTGCCACACCGGTTTTTTTATAACAACTTTTTAAATTAAATTTTAAAAAAATCCAAAATTCAGCATATTAGGTCAAATAAAAAAATAATAAATTTGTTTAAACTTAAAATTTCGATTTAATTTTGATGTGTACTGTTGTATAATTCTATCAAATTCAAAATTACTTGCTTGTAACAAATACTTTCTTTTTTAATAGCTCGTAAAGTAACTTAAAACTCATCTTTAAATGACTATAAAAAAAACTAAAAGCGATCGGGATCTTCGAAATCTTATAAAAAGTTCTCTAGTCTGTCTTCTTTCCAACGCGGTATGCAATATGCCCAAAAAACGTTTAATACCTTTTCATTTTTAACTAAATGTGTAATCGAGACACTAGGCTGATATTCAAAATTACAGTAAGAACAGTAGTTTTAGCATAAATAACATGCCTCAAGTAAGTGGATAGATACTGTTATGTCACTAGTGCGTAGTGTCCTATCTTTTTCTTAAACAGGAACCAACTTTGTAAGAATATGAAATAAAAAAAAAACTTTAATTCAGAAATCACAAATCTTGTTCGAGTTGTCCGCCACTGTTGCGAATGCACGCGAGGCATCTTCGTCTTATTTCGACTGTAGTTGTGCGTAAACGTACTTCTGCTTTGATAGTCACGAAAGCCACATCAATGTGTTGGACGAAATCCTCCCTAGTCTCGATTTCCAAGGCGTAGTCAATCTATTTGGCTCGTTCCTAGACGTAAAAATCTAACGGAGTTAAGTCTGGGGAACGTGGAGGCCATAGAATAGGGCCATCCCTCCCAATCCATGATTCTGGAAACTGACGTATCATTGAGGTACTCCCTGACTGTTAAACTCCAGTGAGCGGGACAACCGTCTTGTTGGAATACAAAAGACATGTCTTCACAGAAAATTAGCAGCTCAGCTAACAATAAGGGGAAGTCTGTTTCAGTGTTTTGGGATGGCTATTTCATGACCTCTACGTTCCCCAGACTTAACTCTGATAGATCTTTACGTCTAAGAATGAGCCAAAGAAATAACGCCACGGAAGTTGAGACTAGAGATGATTTAGATTGATGCGGCTTTCGTGACTATCAAAGCAGAAATACGTTTACGCACAACTACAGTCGAGATAAGAAGAAGATGCCGCGCGTGCATTCGCAACAGTGGCGTACAACTCGAACAAGATTAATTGTGATTTCTAAATTATTGTTTTTTTTTAGTTTCAAATTCTTAAAAAGTTGGTACCCTGTTTAAGGAAGAGATAGGACACTACTCACTAGTGACTTAACAATATCTGTCTATTTACTTGAGGCATGTTATTTATGCTAAAACTACTGTTCTTACTGTAATTTCGAATATCAGCGTAGTGTCTCGATTACACATTTATTTAAAAATGAAAAGGTACTAAACGTTTTTTTGGGCATATTGCATACCGTTGGAAAGAAGATAGACTAGAGAACTTTTAAAAGAATTAGAAGATCCCGATCGGTTTTAGTTTTTTTTATAGCCATTTAATGTTGAGTTTTAAGTTTATTTTTCTTTTACAAAAACTTTACGAGCAATTAAAAAAGAAAGTAATTGTTACTAGCAAATAATTTTGAATTTGATAGAATCATACAACAGTACACATCTAAATTAAATCGAAATTTTAAGTTTAAACAAATTTATTATTTTTTTATTTGACCTAATATGCTGAATTTTGGAATTTTTTAAAATTTAATTTAAAAAGTTGTTATAAAAAAACCGGTGTGGCAAGGAATGAGTTATAGGACGTGAAGAGATAGCCAATGACCTCTCCTTTCGGCCTATTTGATTTGGCAAACGATGCACCATACACCCTGTATAATGCTGGCGGCTCCGACAATGTAGGGTGGGTTTACCTTAACGTTACGTGTTAAAGATCAAATTTAAATGTCTGTATTGTTATTGTATTTGTTCATCGAGTCCTCGAGCACGTGTCTGATAAGCTCATATAAATTGAATAAACCTTAATGTGACAGACAGAGGGTCCAAATTCGCTTGTTTTTAGGGTGGGTCAGATAATGTTGACAACAGACAGTACACCCACATATCGCCAGTTATGTTTAAGTCCCATGTAATAGGAGACACAAATCCAGACTCCGCGGCTGCTTCTGAAAAATGTCTGATGGAAAAACGCAATAACACTTAGCTCGTCCTTGGAATCGAACCCAGGAGCTCATGCTTATCAGTGGCATGACCAAAGGAGCAGTCACAAGTTACTGTTTCTAAATTTATTATCTTCCCTTTTTTGTCCCATCTTACTTGGGGTCGGCGCAACACGTTTGTCAACCGTCGCGCTATCATTACTCTTTCGTTCATATAATCCCTCACACAATACATGCATCGTTTCTTTGTTTCCTCGCCCTCTTCATTCATCAACATTTATATTCCTCACTATTTTAGTCACCTTGAGGAGCTAGCGACTAAATAATATCATCTGCCCGGGTCATTTTTAGATAGGCTCGTGGATGAGTAACCGCCCGTTACGTACCGAGTTTCATTCGTTCAGATAGGCAGTCGTTCCATGTATAATACTGGTATCCAGCTGCATCCAGTTAGACTGGAAGCCTACCCCATTACAGTTAGGAAAAGGCACATTGAGACAGTCTGCCTTTCAACTTATTGGTAACTACGCAACGCAACTCAGCAATTACTAGATCGATACTATCGATCGAGGTCACTAGCGACCTACGGGTGCCCCTCAAATTAAAAGCGTAACAGTACGACAGGTCTAATCACGGACTTGTACCTATATTACAAGTCCATGATTAAAACCTTTTTTTTCGGATATCAAATCATGAAATGACTCCTTCCGTTCTGGGCCGAGCGGAAGGGAGTGTCAGACTTGTACTGACTAAAACCCATCCACGTTCCTTCTTAGCCCTTTGTATTCCAGGGCCACGGTATGGATTGGAGTGTGAGTTAAGAGCTGAGTTGATCTCTCTCTCGGCGCATAACGTCTCCGTCTACTTCGCACACCCCCAATTTACAAAGTCCTAAAAATACTCCATACGGAAAAAGCAGTTTGAGTAGGCTGTCTAGATATTGTTTCAATTTAATCATAAACTCTAAAATTGAGGACATCATGGTTATTTTCGGAATTTATAACAATATGAAAAAAAAAAATGTATCAAATCACTTCAAACTTGCACGATCATTTTATAAAACCATTCCTTTTTTAGCAACATCAATTCTAAAATGTATTTACATGACCCAGTAATCGCATCTTACTGTGTCAAAATCAAACTGAAATTTAATTTAGACGCAACTTTTTACTCGCGCAAAAAACCTACCCTACACACAAAATGGTTGAACTTTGCAAACAAAGGTTTTTCCAAGAAATGTTTTGCCTTTCATGTTTGAACTGCGCAGCTGCGTGGGAAATAAATCAATACAGCTAAACCGGGGCGACAAACGCGCTGAAAAGTACAGGTAGCGCTATCTATCGACGATATTCACTATTTAAATTGAGTTGTCATTCGAAAAAAAGTTTTGTGTAAAGAAAATTAAGTTGGTTGGCGTTGATGTGAAGGAGTTGGCCCTGCATGGACCATCGCGATGACAGTAGGGTGAATGTAGTGAATGAAAATCGTGTGAAGCAAGATTTGACAGGCTGATATGAATTCAAATTCTCGTGTTATTGCAACTCATTCTCAAGGAACTTCCAGTCATGTGAGTTTGTCAGTCATAGAAGTACTGGGAGTAACAAAGTAGAGATGAGGATGATAAGAAAAAAATAAACATCAACAAATTCTACTCAGAAAGACTTTATTTCCAAAAAAAATAACATTGTTACATGACTGAGACTATGGCCTGGATGGCAACGATGACCTGAGTCTCAGTTAATCTTAATATTCTAAAGTATACGGATATTAATAGACATGACAACAATATTTTATATTTTATTTGATTGATAATGATAAACGCTATAGTCAGGTTATTCTATATATATTTTTTTGTAATTTACGCTGAGTGTACACCGCCGTTTTCTGGCACAGGTCTGAATATTGTTGTCGTTCTTTCGGACTTCTTGTGGACTGCAGTGGACTTATGCAAAAGGCAAACAAAATTGGCCTACTTCTCGATACCCTCGAGATCAAAGTGTCAAGGGACTGGCCTCGTAACTTATCCTACATGCGTTTACGCGTTCCAAGCTCTTAACAGCATTATCCAAAACATCTAACATGTTTTAAAAACACGTTCGTCCAAAAATACACATCTTTTTAAGCACTACCAACCTAGTTTCACTTTATGGTTTTAAATGAATAAATAAAGTATTAATAGCACGTAGAGAGTCTATTTAGCTTTTAGTACATTATACTGGGTGTTATGAAAGTCTTGAAAAACAAAATTGGTTCGTCTTACGATGTTAATCTTGAAAGAGAATTTGGTTTATTTATTCAGCTGTAGAGAAATATAAAGGTACTTTGGCTTTGTAATACAGAATAGTGTATAAGCGGTGAAGCACATACAATGTAGTTGGTGAAGATTTATACTAGTTGGCATGGTTCAAACTTTTACAATATTCCATATTTTGTATAATAGGTACACATTTCTGTAATTTTTATCAGCTCACGTAGCATGACCATCATAGAAACGGGCTATGTCGACGGAAGAATCGACAAACTGACACATTGTAATTGTCTATCTGTCATTATGTCGATTCTTCCGTACGCATAACTTGTTTCTACAGTGGTCATGCTACGCGTGCTGAAAAAAATAGTAGGGCAGTACTTTCAATTACCAAAATTAAGTATTGAAAAAGTCTAATTTGAAAATGATGACAACTAGGATGGTAACACCGTTATCCGTTCTTATAAAAATTACGTACAAACACTACCGATAAATGTATATCAAATTATACATAAATATTTTAGTTAAAAATTTCATACAATGTATGGTCGTTAGAAGTCGCCAACTTCTATTTTCTTAGTCAAATGTAATATAATATATAAGAGCTTAGCTCTTATGTAAAGCTTGTACTTATATATAAATGTTACCTTCAAACCCTTTTACACTTCTTATTGCCAGTGGTTATCGCCAATGTCGTTCCAAAAAGAAAATCGAAATTCTGTACGTACAATGGTTTATCGGTATCTGTGTTACTAATGTATTAAACAAAATTTAAAAACGTTATTAAAATAAGGCAGAAATGTAGTGTAACAAAAAATAAGTGGGTGTAAGCCTCGAATGCAACGCATACTTTAAAAAAATTGGTCCTCTAGGACGAGTTAGCTTTTGATTTGTAATGTAAGAAGGAAAAGCATACTTTTTGACATTGTAAATGTTACCACTCGCAAAATGTAAAGGGGCCTTCAAAGACATTCTTATGTTAGGTGAATCTAATTGCATAATTATATTCAGTTTTAAGTGTAAATAAATTATACCATTATCTTAAAGAAAAATTGAGACCAGCTCATCGAAATTAATATTATGAATATTAAAAAATATTAGGCATAAAACAACGCAATTAGAAAAAAAAATGTTTTTTTCAGCGTAAGGCTAATCAATATGAAATAATATAGTAGACAGTTTGAAATAGTATAGTTTTGTGATATTCATTTTAAAACTTTATGGTTAAGTATACTTTATGATTTGGTATAAATGACTAGATTTAAACTACTAAAAATAAACCTTTTTGAATAATATACCTACATAAGTATCAACTATTAAAGTGACTTGAAACATAAATTGTTTTAACTGTTGTTAAGCGATCCTTTTGCACGCATAGTTTAATCCATCAAACCTCCCTTCAAATAGCATCTAGAAATTATCAAGAACAACCCTAAAGGGTGCTCATACACCAGAATCGTTTGAAAATATGCTGATATCATATGAATGTGACATTATTGAGGAAACACCTATTAATTTCATACAGCATTTTTTTTGGATATTTTATATATTGGGTAGTATAACCCGGATAAGAATGATAGATAGGTAAGTACTTTTAAATGATTATAAGATAGTCCTCATCTAACATTCATGTTATTATGATCCTAAGTTACATCGAAGTGGCTTTGTGCCGTATAATTCTATGCCATCAGACCTGGTCCGTACGCATTGCAGAGGAACCGTACGTAGGCCGTGAAGGACAAGCGCTAGTCGCGCTTATAGGGCTAGACATAAGTTAGATGTAGCATAAAATCTTAAATTCTAAACATTTATTAAATAATTATAATTAAGGTTTAGAAACTAACTTGCATACAGCCCTAAATCTTATAAATGTATAAAAAAAATGATAAATGTGATTTAATTCATCCTCCCTTCTTCTTTTTATGCAAGAAGATGAGTTTAGAATTATGGATAAACACAAAGTTCATTAATACGAAAAGTAAAAAAAAAAAAACGAAAATGATATAAAACCGGAATGTCACAAACTATTCAGAACATTTTAGAATTCACTGACCAGAGAAAACGCAGAAATAAAATTCACATGAAAATCGATAGAACACGTCTGGCTACAACTAACTCCTTCAAAATCAAGTAATTGTACTTCCAAGTTATCATGATCTGAATACTAATTATGTTTAATCAACTACTGACATTTACTCTTAGAATTAATATTTCAAACTACAACAATAAATTCGAGACACTAATTCATTTGATATATAGCATAATAACTTTAACATTTTAGTTTAAAATAATTATGCTTAGTGACAAAGATAATAAAATGCATTTAAGTACGAACCAAGGTTTAAAATTAAGATTAAATATCTGGCATTTCAGCAGATAACAGAAGAAAACTATGTAAAATTAACATACATAATTATAGATCCTACATGAAGACGAGCTTAGAAATAAACAGGTAATTGTAAAATTAGTGACGGTCTCTGCTAGTCAGGTTATCAGGCCTGTCGTGATGTTTAGCCACCTTTGTTAAAGGAAGAGGCAGTTCGCAGCTTCTTGCGGATTCTTGGTGAACTCCAGCGGGGGATCACACGGGTGTCACTGGGAGAAACGCCTTCATCCACATCATCAGCTTCGGTCTTTATTTCCATTTTCTGAAAAATCATATGAATAATAGAATGTTTGCTATTGTGTTAGTTTTTACTCAAAACCCGACTAGGGATGATGGGTATCAATAATAAATAAATCAAATAATGTGGAATAGACATGAGAAGGTTTGTGAACCTTCTCATGTCTATACCCAATACCCAAGGTAACGGATATTACTATGAAAACAGACAGAAAACATTATTCGTAGAATATGGCCGCGCCTAATGGAAGGCACAGCATATGTGGACCTTCACAATGTGGGTCAACGATCCGGGGCCTAGACACAGTTGCATTCTACCATTGATAATAGAAGATGGCAGTGGATGATAGAAGATAACTCAAAGATAGATTGGATACAGTACGCACCAAACAGCTTTTGTCAATCAAGTTGAAAATTGTTGTAGAAATACAAAACATTTTGGAAGAGATTGTCTCTTCTGTAAACCCTTCGGTAAAGGATGTGAAATTCTGTCGCTAGTTGGGGGAGGGATGCGTTTAGAACCAGTCGTGGCGATACTTAGGAGAGGTCTACACTCTTGGAAAGTGAAGTTCTCTCAGCTGATCCGTGATAATAGTGATGAATAACGAAAAGAGAACGTACCTGCACAATCAGGCGTACGAGCGTATGTTGTTGTTCCAGTACCAGTGATATATCTCTCAATTTTCGCTTCTGTTTCTCGAGCTCAGCTGTTATGTAATCTTCACTGCTCTCTAGTACCAAGTCGAGGCCGGCTGCAAATGATGTGCCAACAAAGACAAATACTTTAGGAATTTAGTTACTGGTACCAGAAAAAAAACACGCAGTTGAAATAAAACCTAGAGATTTCATATAGAAAACATAATAAATATAAAACCGTTCATATAAAATACATATTTTATAAAAAATGTTGTTACCTTTACATAAATATTATTAAATTTTGAAAAGATCCCGGTTATTAGAGAGCAAACTGCTTTCCATTACGCATGATCACCGATAATTTCGCCAATTTGAATTATAGAAACATAGAGAATTTGAAAAAATACATACAAAGAACTCAATTATATTTTTATAAACAATTTTATAGCTCATGTCGCTTATGATGAATTTGTGAGGATTCATTCGCTTTAGGTATATGATAAGCATATTTAAGTATATTAATTTATTTCAACATACTGTCATCAGTGAACGGATTGCAGAACCATTTACGCAGGATCAGGTCCAGGAAGCCAAGCTTGCATTTCTTATTGTTTGGGTATTCAATCAGTTCGTCTTTGTCAACTTTCTCAAGAAGGATGGCCGGGAGTTTGCGTTCAAGCTCAGTGTGCAGTACCACCTGAAAATTATAAATATTCAGATTATAAGTATTTCCGTTATAAAACTAAACTAACCCTGATTCACACAATTGTTGTAAGTAATTAATCTTAAACCCTACTACCTCTAGGTCGTGTTTAAATACAGTACTGAATAGTCTAGGGAGCCAGCCAACCGCCTTGAAAATTATTTAATTTTGCTGTCACGACCAAGTTTTATGTGAAATTCGAGTGAACTTGAAAGGAGACTAATAAAATGTTTCATGCCGTCTAGGCCCGAAAAAATAACATATCCAATGAATACATTACCTGCATAGCCAGTCTCTTCAACTGGGCATTCCTCCTCACACTCTCAATGTCACCAACAGCCAAACCAATTAGAAGGTTCATCAACAAAATCGGCATGAGTACCATGAATATACTAAGTATGAAGAATGTCGGCATAGGGAACGGTAGAAGAATGTCGGTCTCAGATTTGTAATAAGGCTGAACATAAGTGCCAACGAAGTCCAGTTCTCCAAGCATCATAGCAAAGGTCCTCATAAGAGACATCGGTATGCTATTAAACGACAAATGGTGTCCCTGGAAAAATAGGTCAGCATATTGTAACGAACTGTTTGATGGGGTTACGCAGAGCAAATGACGCGTTGTTTTTAAGTGCAATATAATGATCTTCGTCGCTTGAATTAATGTCAAAGAAAAACGTTCCGTGCTATGATAGCATTTTCGCTTGATGTGCAACTCGCAGATGAGTGAAATGTTATTTTGACTAATTAGGATCGTATAACATCATGACGTCATGAACGCAAGCTGGGGCCATAATAAAGCCTAGTACTATGCAAGTATGTTAATAAAGGCTTGGATGCACGAGTACACTCATAGACTCACAGTAAAAACCTGGTTAAAGGTGCCACAGACAAACCACATACACAAACAACCTGACTTGGCACAGGTATGTGCTGTACAAACATTGATTCAGATTGGGAATTGAAACCACAACCCTGTGCACAAAAGGCAAACCCAAAAGCGCTTTGCTTTCGGGCTCTGAAAAGTGCAAGTTACCACATTATTCATTTACCTGCGTTTAATGTTAGTATATGATTACTGCATCAGTCATCATCATCAGTTACTAACACTATTTTCTACTTTTTACTGTGCGATACCGTTAGCAGTGGTAACTTTTTTTTCAAATTATAATATAAATCTCACCAAAAATCAACAAAAATAGCAATATACATAAATACCGTCTCGTCAGGACCCACTTTAGACAGGAGTATATAGAACGCCATCCCAAATGCGATGATCAAGATTGAAAACACCATCAAAACTTTAATCAGGGTCTGAAGTATTTCTAAGAACATGACAACGTAGATTCCAACTTGGTCGAAGCGTTGGAGTAACAGAAGCAGCTCAAACCATGACAGAAATACTGTTATTGATGCCGCCGAGAACTGAAATAACATTAATTTGAAAAAAATAAGTAAAAATGACGTATAAAACAGTAATCAAAACATAATTCTCGGCCTTGTTCAGTATTTTGTCCAAAAAAGAAAAGGTATCCCCTAAGGAGCAATACTAGGGCCTACCTGAATTTCTTCAAAATATTTAAATAGAGTCGGGAAAACCATAAGAGTCGAGCTGATGTACAGCATCCAAGATACCAAGTTTGATGGATCAACCATATAATGCCATTTCTGTTGCTTCACATTATATGCTTCACGAATCAGACATATACAGTTGTACACCAAAATCGCCACTGTGCTTGCATACATAGCGATTTTCGATTCGAAATCTGAAATGAACATGAAAACAGTAGAAGTATTAATAAATAAATACGCATTATTTCCTCTTTTAATGATGAGATTTCACTACCTGCTGTTAAAAATTACGCGTTTCTTACCCGGATTGAAAACAATATTCTTTTCGGTTTTATTTTCTCGTTCAGCACTTGTAGGGTCTGATAAGTTACATTTAGCAGGTTTTTTAGGAGGTGTAGCAGCCTCGGAGTTCATCATCAGTAAGTAAGTGTAAACCGTTACAAAGATCAAGAAAATGCAGTAGAATAGAAGATTGGCCAGGTGAAAGTATTTTCCGTAGCTATGCCATTTCATTTGCAGATACTTCTGGCTCAACGGGTGGGCTAGAAGTTCAACTCTGCCGTGAGCGACCATAGCCTGAAATTGTTTTTAATACGGTATTAGTAGTTAATTTATTTCTAGAATGTCCTATGATAAAGCTCCTATGATTTTTGAGTACCATAAAAATATTACAAAAGAAGTGTTTGTTTCTTTATTTTTTTTTTGTAGTAGGTTGTAATTTAATTGAAATAAATATCATTTCAGATCATCGAAGCTTTATCATAAATAGTTACGTCAAGATTAATAAGTGCTACTGTTATTGCGGTGAGTTTTAGATATATTTACAAAACAAAATAAAAAATAAGCAAACTAAATACAAAAACCTCAACCGAATAGGCGACGAATAGGTTAGTGTAAGCGTCGCGTGTGTTGCCGTGTATTTTAGAAATGCCAGGAATTTGATGTTCATCACTGATATCACATAACTGAGGAGCTCGTGGCTAAATAATAACAACCGCACGGGTCAATCTTTAAGGTTAAGCCGTGCTTGCCGAGGTTGGTCCGTGGATGGGTGACCATAATTACATACCGAGTTTCCTCCGTGCCTCAGAAAGCACGTTAAGCCGTTGATCCCAGCTATCATTTGTAGAACTTTGACAGTCGTTACGAGTAGTCAGAAGTCAAAAGTCTGACATCCAGTCTTACTAAGGGGTATCGTATTACTCAGTTACTGGGTTGTGGAGGTCAGATAGGCAGTCGCTTTATGTAAAATACTGGTACTCAGCTACATCCGGTTAGACTGGAAGCCGACCCCAAGATATTTGGGAAAAGGCTAGGCAGATGAGGACTGATATCACATAACATTACGCCGTTTATCCCCGAAGGGTAAAGCAGAGCTGTACCTAATTACAGTACACCCATATTTCGCCAGTTATGTTTAAGATCCATGTAATAAGGGCGAGCCTTTCGCCATCAACTAGGCAAAAATCCAGACTCCGTGGCTGCTACTGAGGAAATTCCTGATAGAAATACCGATAAAACTTTACCCGACATGGGAATCGGACCCAGGACAGCTTTCGCGCTTGCATCGACTCGTCTAAAGAGACAGTCACTTATATGAACACGGTACAGCGCCATATATTGTAAAACCAAATGATTTTAAAAGAGTAACCATGGAGTTTCTTGCCGGTTCTTCTCCATAGGAAACGACCAACCCGAACCGTGCACCTTTTGTTGACGTTTTATAAGTGCCCATGTAGGCCTATGTAAAATAAAATATTTTCATTATATTACGAAAGAAGAACCAACATAAAATTCCTACAGTGATTTTTCGGTATATAATATAGAGTGCTTCTCTGCATGAGAAGCATTTTGGTTTGCATTGCAAAGGACTAATAGTGAGTATGTTTATTTAAATTAGAATGTCAACAAAATGGGCTCGGCTGCTACGGTTTGATTAATTTTATTATTGACTGATTGATTTTTCAAGGTCTTCATTCTTATTTTTAGACAAAAATGTTCGTACATAAGCGCACTCAGAAATATGTAATAGCAGCCCGTATTCTAGATTTGTTATGCTGATTATGTTAAAGAAAGTATTAGAACATCAAAATCCTGGCACAAAAGTGTATAAAAGCTAGGCACCACTCTGCAAGAAGTATTGACTCACGTTGATAACACACAACGGTTCTGGCCGATACTTGGGGTCATTTAGGGCCAGTCTGTAGGCGTCGACTTCAAGCTTCGAACGTTGGTAGAATTTGAAAGAATACTTAATCTGCGATGCAGCAAATGAAAGAAAATAATATATAGAAATATAAATATAGATTAAAACTCACATTTAGAGCTGGTAAAGGAATGTTCTGGGATTTAGGCACGTTCTCCGATTTCCGACGGACGTTATTGCCATCGTCTATTTTTAGTTGTGGACACAGGGCATCGAAGCTATACTTTATCTAAATAGTTTTTGAAAAGATTAGATTGGTTGAACATGTATTTGAAGAAATTCAATGCTATCCAGCAATAGGTTTTGAAACGTTGTTTATTCTCACCTTTTATTCATAAATTTGACTTAAAAATAATTATATCCTGTTAAAACATTCTTAAAATACCAATACTATTAAAACGAATATTACATAAATGCTCTTTCTTCATATTTCGATTTGTTTTTATATTCAAAGTTGAGTTTATCCTTTAATTTTTAAATCGACATAAATGATAATTATTACGATTCACAATACTTTAGTGCAAAAGTAGCAATATTGCTCTCATTCTGTCATGTCAGACGAATAGCTGTCAGTAACCGGCCTCAAAGTCGTTATTCTAAAATATTTATGTAACCCCCTTTTTTAATTCCACACTGTATATATTTTATATTTACTTCCCGTTACAATCTGCACCATAGGAACAAATAAGTACTATAAACCAGATCTGTACCCTGGGACCAATTCTGTTCCCTAAATTCAGATCCGTACCGTGGTACCAGATCTGTACCCCAAGATCAAATCTGCACCTGCTATTGAACTAAATCCTGTACCCAGCGATCAAATCTGAAAAATCATTGAATAGCATTTACTGACCAGTTTTAAGGAAAATTCAAACTTACGTAAAAGCTCTTAGAATCCTTCTTGCAGTTAGCCTTAGTAATGCATTTATCCTGTACAGCTTCGAACACTCGTGGCATGTACGCAATGAGAGCGAGGGTCACGCATGGATGACGATCAGAACGAAGCGCCATTACTTCCTTGGCTCTGAAATACAATAATAATGCCGGTAAAATATGGAACTAGCAGGAAAATAAGATGAAAGTTAAACCAGTGATCGGTTATCCTTGGCCCAGTGACCTAATTTCATAAAATAATTAAAATATATCTCCGTATAAGTGCAGGAAGCGCATACCTTTTCTGGTTTAATATTTTTTTCATTTGAAGGAGGAAGGAGAAGGAGAATGAGAAGGAGAGGAAGCTTGTGCGGTGGTCTCATACAAATTATTAACTTTGCTTAAAGAATTTTTATCCTCTATAATATGCATTTTTCTTTTTCGTCTATGTGGATGACATGCTATACTTAAGATAAGTACGTACCGGTGTTCATGGGTGACCATAGCAAGAGCGGCTTCAGGGAATTTGTAATAAATAGCGTAGTCTATGGCACTCATGTCCAAGTTGTTGTAGCTGAGCCGGCACCCCATGGATAGGAGAAGGGCGATGGAGTTGGGTTTGTTTTCCATTGTGGCCAGATGGAGTGGCGTATTCTGAAATTTAAAGTAAACGAGAAATTAAAGCTACATTCTAGATAAGACAAATTATCTGCGGCTTTCAAAAACTGCAATTATTCGTTGGGTGTTAAAATACGAAACCAGACGCATTTTACTCTACACCATAACTGGGAACTTACTTTCTAGTTACGGAGATATTGGGGGTCAAGTTGACAACTTTTTTTACAAGTTTTTTTTTTAATACCAGGTTTTAATTTTATAAATATCTCTAAAATCCCGTACTATTCAATGCATCCAACAGCACAATGTTTTGAGTGCGTTGAGTTGAGTCCTACATGACTTTTCACACAGAAAAAAATTAAAAATGTCCATTCCCAGATAATATTAGCATAGTGTAACCTAATCTTATGTTCAGAATGCTTGGTTGACACGTCAGCGTCTTTTAATCATAAAACTAGATAAGGTCGGTTTTCCAACTTAGAAAATAAATAACAACGACAGACAGACATAATCTTAGTCAAGTTACATGACGAGCATGCAGATTAGTGTTCATTCTATCTGAGATAGCCATTTGAGTAAATAAATGAAAAAAAAAAAAAAACAAAACCACTTGTAATTAGACGTGTTTTTTCTTCTTAAGAAGCATGTTATTTATTACATTATACCAGTTAACTACTTTTGTGAGAGCGCTAGTTATCGTCTGTCAGCAGTGTGTAGTTATTATTTAATATTTTGCTATCAGTCATACGTGTCAGACGTTAAGAACAACTGCCTCCCTCCCCTCTTTCCATTTATCCCTATCCCTAGTAGTCACCAAGTCTTCTGAAAACAAACCTAAAATAAAACTTTTAAAAACCCTTTACGAATTAAGGCAAGCCAAAATTATACAAGGTGTTGTTTTGCATCCTCGTCAAATTTCAGGAGGTTGTCACACAAGACATAAATAATCAATTAAAATTACGATACCTAGTTAATTATTAATATAAGCTGTCATTTTTTGGTTGTTTATGTTTGTCAGTATTTCAGAATAACTCCCTTAACGTGGTTTAGGGAATAAGAAATTATCGAATAAACGTTTGAAATTGTTTGTATTTGTGGAAGCGTGGTTATAGGGCGAGAATCAGACGGCCTGCAATTAATATCACAATCAGACGGCCCGGTCTGGCCGGAGCGGAAGGGAGTGTCAGACTTGTACTGACTAAAACCCATCCATGTTCCTTCTTAGCCCTTTGTGTTCCAGGGCGACGGAATCTCTTTCGAACAGTCCCGCAGCCCTGACAGGCATCGGCTCTCTCGGACCTCTTCCTGTTTGCTGACATCTCCTTGAGGCGCGCGTGGAACACGAACGCGCCGTCCACAAGGCCTGTCGTCATAAGACGGACGAAAGATGAGTTAGCCCATTACTCACCATCCACAGGCCCGCATAGCATCATGCCTGTAATCTCCAAAGTGTGAGACAGAGGTCTACCGAATAGTACGCCCACATTCCGCCATTTTGAATTTAATCACTTACGTGTGAAGTAAGAAGATTTAGGAAAGTGTTTCGAATTCCATATAGTGGCACAGACTTCTGATCAATATTAAATGCCGAACGAAATCAAATAGCTTTGACAAATCGCAAAAGATCACATTGCTCTTCCAAGGAACGGGACGGCAGCTGACGTGCAGCTATTGTTTCGTTGTCAGGTACATTGAGAAGTACCCTCCTTCTTACTTCTAACGTAACTTAAATGAACCTTCGGACCCCCCAACAGTTCGACCGCGATAGACCAGAATGTCTTGACAAAATGATTTTCTATCAGCCATAACGGTGTTGGAAAAGTCAAAACTGTATTGGATTGACATATATACCACCTATAATCTTATGTTAATCTTGTTGAAACTCGCTGTAGAAATACGAAACGATAACCAGTTATTTAGACAACTGACAATAATTAATAATAGGATGCTAGTAATTTATTATTCATTCAGATATTTATCATCATACATCATTATTCACTTGCCCTTGTCGCAATTCATTTGGACTCGGAGCAGCATGTCTTCTTCTTCCATACTTTTTATTACTTGTCCTCTCATTAGACCTTTTTGTTATCAGTTTCTTTAGTCTTCCTCTACTCTTATTCCCATTCACATTCATTCTCAAAGTAACTATCGATTTCTCAAAAAAAAAAATATAAATACCCCATCTTTATCAGCCTGGTCCAGAAGATGGGAGTGAACGGAATGCAGCAGTTCAATCGTCTGCGTATACCCAGACATGGCAGCCAGGTGCAATGGGTTGCGGCCGTTATGATCTCTATGCAGCAAAGCCCCGCGGTTCAGGAGTAGATGCACGACCCTGGTGTGGCCTTCACGGGAGGCAATGTGGAGAGGAGTCAGACCCTCGCCATCACTCTCGTTGATGATGAACGTGCCTTTGTCAGAGTCAAGCAGCTGGCAGGCGGTATGGTAGCGGCCGTATCTGTAATCAGTAAAATAGAAGTTATGAGCGTCGAAAGAAGGCCAGTTAATTGATGAAGAAGATTATGTTTTTTTTTTCATTTTTATGAAGATGACAGTAGGTAATTTTATAATAATACAGAAGGTTAAAAAAGTGAAGGTGTTAGGATTATAAATGTTCCTACAATTAAAAGCTTTTACAGTTAGATTTCGACTTACATTTCGCTTTCACACATTGTTGTTAAAAGTTTTATTTTGGGAAACTGGAATCCTGTCTGAGAGGAATACAGATGTCTGTGGCATCAACTTCGTGTTTGAATTAAGCACCTCATTAGGAAAATGGTTGTAGGTGTTATTCATAGTAACGTTTCTTTCAGATTAGCTGTCACTTGGGATTTGCCAAATGATGACATATCAAGCCTATACTACCCGGAGAGTAAGGGTGGGATTGTATTGCAAGTGGTGCAAGTTGAAGGCTCAGTGTAACCGATACTTATCTACAAATAACGGACTGACTCCGGACGCTGCACTGACAGACACTACATTATGTTATCTGCCGGAAACGGTTAGAACTAACCACACAAATGTTCACGTACCTAGCAGCAAAATGTAGAGGACTTTCATTATTGTTGTTCTTCAAATTGATGCAAGCTCCAAGCCTGATGAGGTTCTCCAGGGACCTGATGTGACCTTCACGACTGGCGTAGTGAAGGGGTGAGCAACCAGCGCTGTCTTTCTCGTTCAGAAGTTGCGCGAGGCTCTTGTCGCAGCGGTTCTGTAACGTTAACTGTTTAGTGCAACATTGGGTCATGAAATCGGATTAGTCAATGTTAATGGACATCACAATCAATAACAACAAAACGTGTTAAAAAAATGATAGAAAAATTAACGTAAAATCATAGTTTTCTTTTACAAAATCAATATGATAGTGTTAAATGATGTACTAAGGGAAACACAACAACAAGATTTTTTAACAAAGTATAATATAATAATAAATTCTATGTATTTACAGAATATCGTTGGGTAGTAGTTAAAATACTTATCGAATTAAAATTTATTGAATGAAATAAATTTATTTTGATATTTCATTGCAGCAAATCAATTTATAATCTTTTGAAAGAGAACAGAGTAGTAGGTAGGTACAAGCAAAACAAACCTTAGTGAACAACGCTTCCTTTATGGATTTATGCTGGGTCGCGAAGGTTAGATAGGCAGTCGTTCCATGTAAAATACTGGTTATCAGCTGCATCCAGTTAGATTGGAAGCCGGCCCCAACATAATTGGGCAAAGACTAGGCAGATGTTGGCCTTGACGAATGGCAGTGAGAGTTCTTTAATGATCGGTTGGGGCCACACTTGAAAATACTCTCAACTTAAAAGGTGCAGCTCGTAGTTTCGAATTAGCAGTTACTACTGGGTAATATACGCCATAGGTAACAATACGCCATGGTAACACTGATAGTCAGACTTTCGGGCCATTGGATCCCTGTCCTACAATTGACAGCCGGCATCACTTGTAAAGGCTATAATAAGTGCATAATTATACGGTAAGCTGATACATAATTTTAATACTAACCTTGCAAGTAGCTGCGAAATCATCAAGTCTGCCGCCATTCATCACCACCAGGTGGAGAACATTCCTAGAGTTGATGTCCTTCAACTCGATGTCGGCGCCAAGACGAATCTGAAAATGATGTGTGATTTATCATTATTATGAACGGATTCAATGAGGGTGAAGTTGTCGCCGATATAGAACATTATGATAGTTGGTACAAAGTTTGCCTTAGTAACAGTCTCGAACTAAACGCCTGGGAAGTTATGCGTAACCAGAGATCGGAATAGATAGGGTTCATTTGTCTAAACTTGAATAAAATAAGAAACATATGGATTTGGGTTTAAGTGAAATAGAAGAACATGAGTGTATTTTTTAACCCAGTATACTTAAGGGAATA
The DNA here is from genome assembly GCA_963082945.1 of Cerastis leucographa. Lineage (NCBI taxonomy): Eukaryota > Metazoa > Arthropoda > Insecta > Lepidoptera > Noctuidae > Cerastis > Cerastis leucographa. Next base: position 8,770,136 of record OY720378.1, read on the forward strand.
AACGTCGACAATCGACAGGTGTAATGTAACATTTCAGTTAATCACACATCACCGCAGCGTAATATATTCTCATTAAAAATGCGCGTCAGTTTTAAGAGCGTTTACGCTTTACGACATTTTATACAAACTTTCAAGTCCTCATTTTACGAAATGAGTGAACCCATTTTAATGAAAGTTCATGCGCATAAGCAGGATACATGGGTCTAAAAGTAAATAAAAATAATTTTCGAAATGTCTTAAAAAAAAAGTTATTTGCAAATTTCTGTTTCTATAGATAATTTATATCGGTTCACTTTTACTCATCGCATTATAGCTATCAACTAATAGACATATTCGACCTTTCGGATATATAATATCATAGCTAATAACTGAGTTCGTTCCATAGAAAAAGGAGTAGAGCGTGTTAAAATAACCATCTGTGTAAAATTTTATTATAGCTATTCATACCCCTGGACAAGTAATAAAGTATTTCACGTATAAAAAGACACCGCAATTGAAATGAAAACCATAATCAAAATTATCGTGACGTAACAGACAACACACAGACATCAGCTTTCGCCTGACTAAGCCAACTACAACCATTGAGCGGCTAATCTGCACAAAGAAAGGGTTTTCGTGCTCTGAACTTAATATCAGACTTATACAGTATGTTAGTTTAAACGAGGGACATATTCAAACCCATAATAGTACATGCTAACATGATACTAATAAAAATATAAACAAAAAAAAAACACTGATAAATAACAGACAGAACCATACCAAAATTTTCGCAAATATCACGCAACGTGTATACACCCTTGCGCTAGCGACTTAATACTATCGCAGAACATGTGAGCGGGTCAATGACTCTTATAATCCATTTTCCCTTCATACTTTAAACTTACCTGGCTTAGGACAGTCCAAAATATCTAGGCACTAAACAAAACATTAAAAATTCTTTATACGTTATAGGTTTTTTACATATTTGGGACGAGAATCGAATACTGAATACCCTCCCTCAATATGTCCCTCGTTTAACCTAACACACTGTATAATAAAGGTTGGGTCTGTTAAATTAAGGTGACCCAACAAGCCCCTTTGCCGCATAAACGCTTTTACAATCGATGATGCCGTTTGATATAAACCATTTGCCGGTATCCTTGTAAGATAATAATGTGATCATAATCATTATCTCACAAGGATCGTGAGATTACAAATTTTCAATCTATTAATAACTAGCTGTCCCGCGCAACTTCGTCTGCGTTAAATTTTTCCCGTTTTCTCAACATTTTTCATTGCTGCTCCGCTCCTATTGGTCGTAGCGTGATGATATATAGCCTATGTCCTTCCCCAGGTTGAAATCTATCTTCTTGCCAAATTTCATTAAGATCCGATCAGCCGTTTAGTCGTGAAAAGGTAACAAACAAATATACAAACAAACAGAGTGACATTCGCATTTATAATATTAGTATGGAAGTATGGATGTATTTACATGAAAACTCCATGTCGATAAAATGGTTATAAGTCATTCAGTTGGTACGCAGGCTAAAGGCATTTAGCCTGCGTAGAGAAAGGGCTTATTTAAGCACATGTTTTCCGTAAAATGTTTGTTATTCTTATCTTTAATATTTCCCAAGCAATATTTTCTAATTACGTTGAACAAAATTAAATATTTGTTTGAAGACTGTAATTAAAACTCGACCCACATCACCGTTTATGGGGCAAAGACATTCTTACAATTTTACAATATATTTTCGAAATTTCCATATAAACAATGAACATCTGTACGTGCCGAACAGCACTAGTTAAAGGCTCGTGAACATGGCAGACTTTTTACTAAAAGAAAAAGATTAGTTGTTATCACTGGCGTTGAGTTTTTTTGAGAACAAAATAAAAACTATGCTAATTAGCAACAATACGGTCAACGCAAACAAAATTGATGAACTGTTTGCTTTAACTCCATTTCACCATCTTTTTGAAGATCAGAGAGTATTATCATCATTATTATCTTGCCCTCTTGTTTAAATTACTCGTCATCTCGTCAGACACTTTTGGGTAACTTTGTATGACCCAGTAACATTTTTTTTTCACACTAACGTATAGTGGAATATATAATAATAATGACTTAAAAGAATTTTGCTGTAATTTTTGGAAAAATTCTTATTTTGGAGCTTAAATATCCAAATTAAGTTGTGTTGTTCGTTGATCACTGCTGACTGATTGCTACTGTTATGTACATATTTGATCAAAAATATACTCTTTCCCATCGTTTGCCGTATGTGATTATTTCCTAGAATTTGATCCTTAGCAGCGACCCTACCGAATGGTGTAATAATACAGCTTATTTTTATTTCAAAATCAACGGGTTGAATTCCTGGCTAAGAATTTTGTAATATTATTAATTAATAAAATTAGGAATATTGATTTTTGAAGAACCAATGAGTCTCCTTTGAGTGTTTATCGCTATTCCTCATAGTTTCGGATTAGGCCTTCCGCCTGCTTGAAAAAATAATCCTGTGTATTATCTCCGCTCCGATGCATTTTGGAAATAATTGTTCATAGAAGAAAATGAATGTCTTATTGCGTTCTTACTAATGAAATATTTCTAATTAGTGGCCGCAAACTTAAAAAAAAACATGCCACTTTAATTCAAACCCCTTTAGTAATCGTTAGAATGTACAAAACTCCAAAAAAAAAGTTGGCACTAAAGACCGATCCAACTAAACGGTTGGTTATACAAATGGGCTGTCCACGATGGCCTTAATGCAACATACGACGGGTCGATACAAGACTAGCGTCTCTGACACATGAATTATAGTGCCAATTTGTCGTATGTCATGAGCACTGTGTAGAGGACACTCCATCAGCGACAAAGTGGTCAAGAATTCCGAGAACAGTGTCACAGTATTGAGAGAACTTGCAAATGCGTTAATACTCGTATTTCAGTGGCCTGTCACAAAACCGTTGCGCAAGAACACTCAAGCAATTTTTCAAATAAAATAAATGTGTATGTTGAAAATAAATATTTCATTGAAGATTTCTCCATAAGGTCTACCAGGATTTCTCGGAATATTACAAGACTGCCTCCGTTTTGTTTGGTTTGTAACTTAGTGTAATTGAAGCTCAAAGAGAACCATTAGACGTTAGTGGGCTGCATCGTGTTGGAACTAAGCGAATGTACCTTGTTTACTATTTCTAAGACTAACAGAACTGAGAATGACTTTTGCGTTGAGAGTAATTACGGTTGAAAATGTCAAAGCCAGCTTTGAGTTCATCGTCCTACCACTTCTATTTATTTTTATATATATTTTTTTTTGTCTTCTTCTTTATCGTGTGGCTAGTGCTAACTTAGTGTTAAATTTTTATCCCGCCCATGGGCGTGTGAATGGGCTTTACATGGCGACGAGAAATATTTCTCAGGAATGCTGGTTACTGGTTTGGGATAATTACACAATACGAATTTAATACATAGGAATCCAAAAATCAGAGGCGTGTGTCTTGGGTTCAAACTCAAGATCTATGACAGCAGTCCGACGGTCACACTATTATCACTACTTTACCTGTTTTTGTTATCACCAATCCTTGAAATAATGGCCAGAAATCGCTTATGTAAAACCCTATTATTATCGATCACCGAAAAACAAAATAAGAGGGAAAAGTCTAAATTTAAAAGACGTACATAAGCTACCAAAAAATTGGCTCTGTTGTCTGAAAGTCTAGATTCTCAGTAAAGCGTACATGTGATCAACTTGTAACAACTTGGATAACTTACCAGAGTCTGCACAGTCCTCCAACCAGCTCTCGAAGCAGCAAGCAGCAAAGGCGACCTGCGCTCCTTATCCAGAGGGTTGATGTCAGAGCCCTCGGTTATCAGATAGTTTACGATGTCAGGATGGTCGAACATCGCAGCGCAGTGAACAGGAGTCATCTTCTGAACGTCACATGACGTCAGGCAGGCAAGCTTCTCCGTTGGCTGCATCGTAAACATTAGCTTCACGATCTCTAGGGCACCCTAGAAAATATAGCAGCATATTAATTTTACAAACTTCATTGGCAAAGAGCATAGAATTGCTGCTATGGCAGTGACTAGAAACGCCCGATATTAATGATAATTATCGAGTGCTTGCGTAAAGGTCTAATTAACTGTCACAGGCATTGTTACGGACCGTCAGATTCTATTTTACGGTGGCCTGGCTGTGCGGGAAGTGTTGACAAAATCATCTGAAACCGGCTGCTGAAGCATTTCCGTGCGGTTTGGTAAAAGTATAGTTTTTTTTTTTCGAGATGTACGAAAAAATATAGCTTACCTGAGCACAAGCAAGGTGTACCGGCGTCGACAAATCGTATTGCTGAGTCGATATTTTGGCTCCAGATTTAAGGCAAAGCTCAACGGCCTTGATGTCTCCACCATGTACGGCGGAGTGCAATGGCACATTCCCTTCATTGTCGTATAAGGATATCATGGAATCCCTGGAACAGCCCTTGGATTCTCCCCACTGAAGGAACACCTCCATCGTTCTAGATGATGCGTTCTTAGCTGCCTCGTGGATCGGGTAGTAGCCGTTGTTACAAGCCCTCTTGAGTTCAGCGCCTAAGTCCGTAATCTGTTTTGATGTAAACTAGCTATTTAAAAATGTTTTAGTAATGCTAAAAATTAAAAAAAAAAAAACTGGATTTTATCATAATTTCGTTTACAAAAGGAATGATTTGGAAAATTTGATTTCAGCTTTTTAGACTTCTGGAACTTGTTTCTCCATTGCTTGTCGAATAAAACTTGTCCATTTTTTGTCAAGTTATCAACTAAATCTTAGTTGTTTGCAAATAAAACTTAAAACGAATACGCTACCAATATTTTGGCGCAGATGTCGTGATCGTGTATTGCAGCGAAGTGTAGCGCAGTGCGGCCGTGCTCGCCTCCTAGCTCAACGTTGAACTGGTCCTTGTACTTCACAAAGGTTTGGAGTACTGTGACCTGTAGGAGAGGATGTTTCAGTAATTTCTAAATAATGCTGCCAAAAGTGGTTTAGAAAAGCTGTAGGTGGGTCAAACAAGATGCGGAAGATAGACGATGGTGAAACGTGGCGCAGTGGTGGGGGGCCTAAATCTAGCAAAGAACTGTGACAGATTGAGTTGATTTAACAGGCCATAATCCTATAATCATTTCCAGGTCACTGTGCAGGTAAAGTATACTCTACACTTTTGTCTATCATGATCTGTCCTGAGCGCATAGGGTTCCTTATACGGCACTAGGCACACCGTTTTGTAACGACTGGATGTTATATTGCTGAAACGGTCCTTAGACTAATTGTCTATGGAGTTAGTTGTCTAAGTTACGGTAAGTCAGTGGCTCGAAAGTCGGACAACAATTCTTACCGAGCGTTATCGTATTATCCAGTGCTAACTGGGTTGTGAAGATCTGATAAGCAGCCGCTTCTTGTAAAATATTGGAAGTCAGCTCGAAACCGACCCCAACAAAGTTAAGAGAAGGCTAGGCAGATGATGATACTATTCGGAAATTTTCACTACAAGACGTCAGCTTGTAAAAAATATAAACTTACCCTGTTCAATTCGGTAGCTAGATGAAGCGCTCCCTGGCTTTTGTCGTTCAAAAGGCTGGTGTCGACACGACTGAAAGAAACAGAAAAAGACTAAGGAATCTGCTGCCAAATAGACGGTTTCGGGCATGACGTAAGCAAAATAACCCAAAATTTTACGTGAACTAATATGACATTGAAAGTCACCAAGTTGTTGAAATTATTCAGTTACCAAAAGTACTTAAAAACTTCTCCAAGGAGATGATAGTGTTTTTCTTCAGAAAAACCTGATGTGTAGGTACTCTCAAACGACGCGACGACGTGCCTGATAGGCAGATTCATGGACGTGGACAAAATAAAAACCGTGTGTGGATTGTATCATGGTTTGTGGTTAACGCTTATGTCCATGGAAAAATGGCATGATTTTATGTAGGTATGTGTATCATTAACTATCGGAAGATGCTCTCGGAATATAGCGCTGATGTTTCGTTAAATTACTCCCAAAAACTCTAGGCCACCAACATAACGCATGGTTGACCGAAGCCTTGATAGGCAAATTGGATTTATATCAAATGTTTCCATACGCCTCACTGGGACGGAGCACATCACCATGGGAAAAGTTTTAATTTTATTCAGAAAATATCAGAAAAATTGTAGGGCCTTCTGATACTGATGTAATCGGCTTAACAACGTGAAAAGTAACACTATTTACTAGAAGTGTAACGGAAGATATCTTAGAGGAGTAATCTTAACCGGAGAACAAAAACTTGATACCTCCACTACATTATCTTAGGATCTTTGCTTATTAGACTTCCGTTGCAATCTTTGCTAGCCGATGCAAACGCGAGGTTCTGTTATAACTTTACCACAAATACTATCTGTGCTTTAGGGATGTAATCCAATCAAGCTTATCCAGTGTCAGCAACACCTGGGCTAAGAAAGTCTCAAATAAGTGCCTTGGGCTTCGCAGGTATAAATGGAGAGCTTTACAATTTCAATTGCAATATCTCTTTGAAATTTACTGTAAAACGCGAAAATAAACTGTACTTCGATCCAGGGCTAACACTTTGGTGATCCTAAAGGAAACCAAAACGCATCCAATTTATTAACCCTGACAAGCGTGCACTGAAAAACGTAATACTATTTCTAAAAATCCGTCCACGTGCCAAGTCAATTTAAATTAACAAGGTTTTGTGTTTTTTTTTATGTTTCCCGAACTAAAATTAAAAACAAGCACATGTGGCAACTCAGTTACCTAAAGCAATGCTATCCTATGTAAAAATAAATCCTAAAATAATAATAAGTCTGGAAAAAATCTAATTAAAATACACGTTCCATGTCATTTTAAAATTTGAATTAAGGCTGCTCACTAAACGCAATCTGATCGAGCTCGCCGTATGAGTAGAGAGATATTGGAGCTTTTGTTCCTGCTTAAATTGATATTGGACTTTGTCCGTGTAACATGGTGATGTCCGAAATAGGTTTTTGGAACGAAGTTCCTTATCGCGCGTTGTGAAAGGGGGCTAGACGGAAAAAATTCTTACGAAAAGTTGTCACGACACTTTTTGCTATAGTAAGCTATTGTAAGCTTTATTTCTTTAAAATAAAGTTGAAATTTCCTTAAATTACGTACAATTGGGGTGTGTATGTGAGTAAGGACAGATATGATTATTATTTTGAGTGACCGAACTACAAAGTACAAATTCGGTTGTGCAGTTAAGTAAGACGTATTGCTTCGAATTAAGGATTAATCTTCCTTAAATTAAATATTTTATTTTTCGCACACTAACTTAAATCTAAAATGTATTGATATTATGTACGTGAAAGGAACTTCGTTCCATCCGGGTGTCCCTTGACACCTCTCAAGTTTTTTTTTTTTAATAGTATAGTATCACAATGGAATTAGAAGAGAATAAATAAGAAAAATACCATTAAGTTGACATAAATCGACATACATCATGTTGTGGTTTGTTCATTCAACTAATTCAATACGTTGTCGGACCTAATGTGACACATAATTCAATGGACATATATGTTTTATCGCCCATACAAATATTAAGGCGTAGATTTGTTAAGAATCAAATAAACTTATACCTACATACAACATTATTGACAGTTAAAGATCAAATTTGCGTGTCTGTATTGTTATTGTATTTGTTCATTGATTCCTTGAGCAACGTGTCTTGAGCAGAGGGTCCGAATTCGTTTGTTTTTAGGGTAGGTCAGATAATTTTGACAACAGACTGTACACTTGCCCCAAAGTGAAAAGCTAAAACAACCTGAAATACTTACCACGTGTAACCAATGAAAGATAGCGACAGTGCTGGAAAACTTACATTGAATTTATTTATTACGTTATGACACGAGGCTCATAAAACTAACTAACGAAGTAAGCACGAAACAAAAAACAGAGCTCTTCTTTTTTAATTTATTCTACCAAGTTCCCTTTTAACTCGATATACAGCCTACACGTGTTTTCCTTTACCGCTGCTGCTGCGTGTTTACTATTCTTACTTATCAAAAACTCGGTTTTATTGCCTTAAATGTTTTCCAATCGAGAGCGACTGGAACATCTTCACAACTCTGTTTTGTTCCATTTTGAAGTATCGCGGCACTTATTTAAGCCACAGTTTTTATTTGTCTACATTTTCAGTCAATATATCATATCATATCTGCTAGCTGGCGCACTTTCAATCGACGGTTATCACGGTTGTTGGATTGTTTTCACCATTTCTGGAATAGTTAAATCCTTTGGACGACCTCGCCTGGGATGTTCTTCTTAGGAGTGCATACTGCCTCATATAATATTTCCCAATATACATATATATATATATATATATATATATATATATATATATATATACAACATGTAACGTAATTAACGCACACCCTCAAACACCCCAATTAGAATATTATGTTATGATCTTAGTACACACACTGAATTTTTAATTTAACATGTATATATGCATTGTTATTTATTAAATTAGTTATACCAATTCTTGAAGAACGTTATGGTCATACTACTACGCACGCAACGCACGCAGGCGCACAAACAGTTATCGCGCCGCTCGACACAACATAACGAAACTACGTCCATTTCAATTTGTTTTGACTGTACAGGGTTAATATGACAATAATTTCCGCAGTTTTAATTATTTTTGGGATAAACAATTACCTATATTAAAAATGATGGAAATCGATTCAGTAAATGATTCTGAACAAACTATTTTCAGGATGTGCATTAATTAAGTTACATGTTGTATATATTAGACATAAGTTTGAAATAAAATTTTTGTACCTCATAACGGTGATCAAATTTCACCCTGTTCAAAAATTCAGTGTTTACGATTTTGGGGAGCGACAGAAATAGTAAATAATTAAACGGCTTATAAAAGTCTAGATTGTAGTTTTTTAGGGTTGGCACTCTACTAAATACATTATTTTAAAATATCAACCGCAACGTATGCTTTAAGTCGGTTACTTTTTGGGCCATGGCAATATTTTAAATAAATCAATAATTTTGAGTTACTTACTGGAGTTCGCAACCTTTGGACCAAATGATAACCTAATCCGCGATAGCAAAACAATCAAACTAAAACTCAATAGAAACTCGAATGGCGGCCCAAATGTTAAAGTTCCAGTAAGTCAAACGCGTTCCAGTACCTCAAAATATTAAATAACAGAGCTTTATATCGCAAAAATATAACCTGACCAAATGATATTGCTCTTTAGTTTCGTATTAGACGAATGTTACTTTCGAGTTGATTGATATTGGGATTATTTGTTTTTGATTGAATTGAAGCTACGTAACGTTCTTTGTATACAAAATTTATATGTTCTCGTGGCGCGGAGTATTGGTACATGCATTCAAATTATTGGAGACAAATAAACAAACTACTTAGGTGTTCGATTTAGGATTCCAAAAAAAAAACCGTTTAGGTATAATTAGTACAGTTAAAAAGTAATACTTACTGCTGCAGCAAGAACTCAAGGGCATCCAAAGCGACGTTCTCTACTGCTATGTGAAGTGGGGTGTTGCCAAAGTTGTCTTTAGCGTTCAAATCTGGAACAAACAATTTGTTTTTAATAAATAACCAATTTTTTTTTAGCCAGCACGGTGAATGCATGGTGGATGACCGACACTGAGAAAAAGATAATCAATGTATTATGATTCTCTCTGTAAAAGCGACTGTGACAGAGACCCCCGTGCAATTGAAATAACTGACACTGACACACATCGACAAGAAAATCAATCAATAGGGGATAATCCTATTTTTTTTTCTTTGTCCGTCGGGTAGTTTATTGAAAAGTATTGGACACGTATTTTTCTTTTTTCACGTGGTCATAAAATTACGGAGATATATTGAGTTGAAATGGCGCATGACGTCACATGTAGGTAAGTTTTATACCTACTTGTGACCCACTAAGCCCCCACTCTCCAACTTTAATGAGTTCTAACTAAGGAATTTTTTGATATTTTGATAAAACAAAAAATACGTGTCTATTATTTTTGTATTACCTGTCTGACGGACAAAATAGAATGTCGTTTTCTTTACCCAGTCCGATCCCCTATTGTCGACGAAAGATTATCTCATTTTGTGTATCATCGTTCAAACCATCGCTTTCTTTCACCAAATTGATCCTAAATACCGACTTCTGTCAAACAAAAAAAAAGTTTTGGTATGCTCTGATCATATTTCTGTGGTCCGTTTTTGCCTACGATGCGCGGTTCCGGAGATGCACAAATCAATTAACTAACAACTGATTCAACATTGAACATTCATTTCCGGTGATCCTGCACCCTCATTTGAGTTTCATTGTTTGCTTAATCGTCTTATCTATTGTACCTCGAACTCATTATGGTTGCATTGGTGTTCTTATCTATTACTCATTGTTTTATTTTTATTTATTTATTTAGGATCAACAACAAAGGATGTACACAGATCATGTGAAATAGACTGCACTTCAAAAGTATCACGTAGGTACGGAACTCCTTCACTTACAGGAGACCACAGCATGCATAATTAAATTTACATCTAAACCCTGATTATGCGTGCTATTGTACTACTATCCATGGACTGCCCTGCTTTTCAGAATCATCAATAAAACACATTCCTTCATTTTCTTACAATTTTTATTTCTTATTTTCTTATTTCTGATTTACAAAATATGAGCGGTACATCTCATCCACTAAAATATCGTTGTACAGTGTGTTCTCCGTAAATATGTTCGTAAAATTATGCATTGAACAGCCCTGAAACTTATATAGCAAATACATTAAGCAATATTCACCACAAACTGAAATCCAATCATTCTGAATCCTATCAACATTCTAGTTCCATCTTTTGCAATTCCTTTTTAAAAACTCGAGATGATATCGCGCAGGTGTTCGCCCATATGAATCAAAATATTGACCGATGCCATTCGTATCGATATGTATACCTACCCAGTGTGTGCCTGGTTTATCATCCGTATCCAAATTGCATAATACATTATAAACGTTGGTACATAGGTATAGGTACATAGGTAGTCTATTAGCAGCATAAACATTATTTTCTAGACTGGGATGAAACTTTTTCAGATGTTGTTGTACTTCTAGTATATCCATGCTAATACTGCTAAAAAGCAATTTTGTCATAGTCCGTTAACAATAAAATTCTAATTCTATTTTCGTAGATTTTAACATTGCATCCCAACTTATACCTGGAGTAGTATAGTAATGGGCAGGATCTAATCCATAAGTTTTAATACAAAGCTTTCTAAAGTTTTCGAATTCATCGGTCAAAAGTAAAACATTCGTTTTTAAATATAAATTGGAATAATCAGACATACTACTACACTTAAAATGTTGCCAAATATCTTTTGCTTGTGATGATAATCATCATTTGAAATATTTGAATCTGTGAGTGAACTATAAAATTGGTGTTGATCAGGAAGTGATGGGTGTTTCAAGCAATCACTATTACACATAAATTCATTAGGATAAATACCTTTCCGTCTTAAACGTAAAAAATCTTCATTATTAGGATAGTTTCGTTTTAGTTCTGTAAACTGATCTTAATTAAGATTTTTAGCTAGTTGGTCGAAACTACACAATAAAAATTTCAATGAATCTACGAATCTTAAACTTACTGATTGATTATTTATTGTTAACTGTTTAGAAAACGATACTGCTACTATCACTAGAAAGCTGTTAAGCCCAAAAAGTAGTTTTCGAGATAATGTCAAAAAAGGTGCGAATCGTTGCTTCTTAAAAACTATGGTACTTACGATAATCATTGTTGGACACATCGATTGGTATTTCTATCTGCTTGTCGTTAAGAATTATGTCTGTCCAGAAAGTATTATTACTAACTTTTAAAATTAATTTTTCCTTTTTAATTAAGGATATAATTTAGTTATTGCACCTTATTTCTGTACTAAAAGGCCGTTAACTATACCTTAGTGGCTTTTTAGTGAAGTAATTTATGTATAATTTTAACGTTCATAATATTTGTTGATATTTTTGCAGGAATACTTAACAAAAAAGTTGTTAGGTTTGATCTTAACTGCTTTATAGCCATGGAATTTGCTCAGATTAAAGTAACAATAACTTTCCTTAAGAGAGGTTACGGAGTTTTAACTGCTTTTAAGCTAATTATGCCAATTTTATATGGAACTTTTGTGAAGTCTTAACAACTTTACTTAACTAAAAAGTGGCTAAAAGTATTTCGTTTGTAGGTTAACGTCTTTCAAGTTTAGCAATAATAAGGCAAATGTGAGATTTATTGACAAGTTCTTGTTAAAATCTGAATAAGAATCAATCATGTTTAAATATGAATCAAAAGTCATCAGGAATCTCTTCGTGGCCATGTGGAACAAAGAGCCATGGTGAGCCATGTGGAGCACCGCATACTTTAAAAGTACCTCCAATAAGCGCATTATATACTAAGAACAAACCCGACCGATCAGAGTGTTACTCTAATCGTGGAATTGAGCGAAAATCCATCTCAACCACCCTATTCTGAATCAATCCTTCCAGACACCCACTTTGGTTTTCGTCTTGGAAGCGGAACTTTTGAAGCTATATTCTCTATTCGCCAGCTTCAAGTGTAAAGAAAAGCACAAAGTCCACTTCTGTTGGTACCTCTGTTTTGTCGATTTTGAAAAATCTTTTGATAGTATTTCCCGAGAAGCTGTTGATAAAACAAGAATGTTCTGAAAACTTGGTAATGATAAAACGACTCGAACTCTTATTTACATTTACCTTTCGTGGTCACAATTGCTCGACTGAGCACGGGGGTCCTTTTTTTTAAGTGAAACTTCTTATGCGACTTCCAACAAGTTTAACGTTCTAATGGAGGGGGAATATTTTCTATTACCCACTAAGAGATGGTGCTATTACAAGATTTGTGACTACGTAGTTCTACTAGGTACGCAAGACGGCGTGCAAACAGTCATGCATTCGACTCTTCGGTGTGACCAGCCTTCGCTCAATTTCCGTGATTAGAATAAGAATAAACTTATGTAATAAAAAGTGTACAACAATAAAACAATAAAATATTATTTAGAAGCTCAATCAATCAATTTAGAAGAACGAGAGTGAATGCGTGACATTCGAACGCATGCGTGTAGTATTACAAAGTTTCACTTCTTCCGCGCGGAGAGACTCCACGCACAATTTTAATTTTATTTTTACGGATGGGAAATCATCAAATGACTTCTCCCGCTCTGGGCGGAGCGGGAGGGAGTGTCAGACTTGTACTGACTAAACCCATCCATGTTCCTTCTTCACCTTTTGTGTTCCAGGACCGCGGTATCTCTTTCGAACAACCCGCAGCCCTGGCAGGCATCGGCCCTCTCGGACCCCTTCCGATTTGCTGACATCTCCTTGAGGCGCGCGTGGAACACAAACGCGCCGTCGGCACGGCCTGTCGTCATAAGACGGACGGACGGTGAGCTGTCCCATTACTCACCGTCCACAGGCCCGCGCCTACGGTGGCCGGGGGCCACTGGTTGCCCCCCGAAACCTGGGGCGTCTCCCGCGGACGGCTGGGACGTGAGGTTCTCTCCCTCTCACGTTCCGCCACCTCCTTCGCTAGCATGACTGCTTCGCAGAAGGAGGCGACGGCGACCAGGGCCGGACGCGAGAGGTCGCCACCGCCAATCGCCGCTACGAGGACACGGCGGTGCTCAGCCCAAGCGGGGCAGAGCTCCACGGTGTGCTCCACCGTGTCCTCCGGCCGATCCTCGCAGTGGTAACACCCGGGCGTTTCCTCCCGCTCGATTCGGTGCAGGAACCTCCCGAAACAACCGTGTCCGGTGAGGACCTGCGTCAGGAGCACGGGAGTCCTTGGTTTAATTTTTTGATTAGGCAAAGTATTGTGTGGTGAAGTGTGTACTAAATTATTCCATTATAAATTTGCCCCTGCCTTGAAAATCACTTTTAGCTATTGGTCTTGCGCCTAATTCAAGTATCATGGGATACTTGAATTAGGCGTAGGACCACGTTTAGCACAGCGCTTAGCGTTTACTCTGCGGCTGTTTTATGAATCTCCTCTGAACAGGTTTACCTTGGTTCCGCCAACCTATGTCCGGAATCTATTTAAAGATTTCCAGGCCATGAACGACATTGGTCAGAAGCACTTCAAGTATTACTTACCTCCACCATAGTTGTTGATGAAGTGCAGTATGTTGGTGTTGTTTCTAGCAGCAGCCTGGTGCGCAGCAGTGCGACCTCGGCCGTCCCTCACTGCTAGCCGTGATGGCTCGCTGAGGTACAACCGCATGAAGTCCTCGACATTGCCGCTCTCTGCTGCCTGTTGAAAGAAATAAAAACGGTCAGCTAAAATGTGAAAAGGAATCTTGATTAGTTTTATTGTTGGCTTATGCAGGTAATTAATAAAAGTTAGGTAATGGATTAATAAAAGTTTGGTATAAGAGGTGCCTCCAGTTCTAAGCGCGTATTTTGGTAACAAAAAGACGATAAAAGACAAAACAGTACGAGAATTCGAATATAGTTTTACAGGCAAAGACGTTTGCCGGGGAGTTGCGTCATCCTTTCTTCATTATGGTAGTTGGATACCTAACTTGTAAAAGTTTCGATAGAATTCCATCTACCGACTAATTATCACGAATAAAACATCTATACATCTATATCTATACAATTACATAAAATCGAAGTGTCTGTTTGTAATATTAAAATAGCCGCTTTTTACTACATGCCTAATGAATGTATATACGGAACATACACCAAAATAAAACTTTTACATTTTTTGTCTGTCTGTCTGTTTGTTCCAGCTAATCTCTGGAACGGCTGGACCGATTTCGACGGGACTTTCACTGGCAGATAGCTGATGTAATATGAAGTAACGTAGGCTTTCTGCTTCTATTTTATATTAAAAAAAAATGCTGAAACGAAAAAAAAACTAAATAACTTTTTTGTTGAATTCCACGCGGATGAAGTCGCGGGCACAGCTTTGTTTACTAATATAACCTATATACTGTAACAAACTTGCTTATTCCTTGATGAAAGGAGTAAACAGATTTATACATTAAAAAAGTAATTAGGGGAAAATGAATTTAATAAATGATGAAATGAAAAATACAATAAATTAGTACAAAAGTGAAGGGCAGGTTAACCGAGAACGTTTTAAATATCTCCGCAAATCTCTGAGCGTGATAGTAACTGAAGACAAACTTGCAGTCGTAGAAAGCTGGCTTGATTAAGATGAGCTTGACCACGACGAACTTGATGCAGGGCGATTTGGTAGGACCCACCAGCAGACACGTACCGCCCAATGCCAGGCTCGTCAGCTCGAAGAGCAGCTTCCAGCAGACAGGTAATGAGCCCCAGTGCCAGGCTCGTCAGTTCGCAAAGCAGCTTCCAGCAGACAGTTAGCAACAGCCACGGCAGCACTAAACGAAGGCCGCTCTTTGACTCCACCAGGCTGTGCTCAAAACTCAAGATATGACAGATCTTGACTTCAAACTAGACTTAGCTGTTTTCTTGATTTTAGACTATACTGATTTCTCGTGTCCAGACTGAACCGACTCTTAACTCCAGACTAGAACTGAACTCTTGACTCCAGACTAGAACCAGGGCATCTGTCAGAAATCCCTTTTATACCCTGATCTTCCGTTTCTTTTCTTCCAATCATTTTTTTAGATTCAAAACTGCTGCGCTCTAGTAAGACGCAACCTGCCAGTATTAAAAACAGCCAGTAACAATGGTCAAAAACCCTGCACATAATATTTTTAGAAATATAACTCAGAATATCTTTACACAGCAAATATTCGCTATTAAATATAAAATACAAAAATTGAACTCACGAATTGATGATAATAATTTTTAGTAATTTATATAATCTAAGTGAAACCTTCATAGAGAGTTTGGCTGGTAACAATCACAAATAAAAGTAAATGACATCTGACAAATTTGAAGTAAACATGTCACAACAAAGGATTAGAAAATATTTATAAAAATGAAATAAAAATATGAATATGGATGATTAAGTGTGAGTATAAAGTATCTGTAGTAAGCAGATACTATATTTCCCCAACGACCCCGAGAAAATTTTTGGCCTAGAACAAAAATTTTGGTAAGGTTAAAGTATTACAGCATTCACAAAACTTTCATAACTCATTCAAACATACCGACATCTTACGAAGTTAGGCCAGGTAGGATTCACATTCAATGATCACTACTCCACCTGATAAATCAATAACAGTAGGCTTATTTTTGGAGTTGTAATCCGCTCGCGTCTAAAACCCATAATAAGATGAAAAATAATAATAAGGGATCCACCCCAATCAACTTTTAGAGTTGAAGATTAGCGAAGGCTTATTTTAAGGAAGTCGCAACCCGCTTCAGTCAACTTTTAGAGTTGAAGATTAGCGAAGGCTTATTTTAAGGAAGTCGCAACCCGCTTCAATCAACATTTAGAGTTGAAGATTAGCGAAGGCTTATTTTAAGGAAGTCGCAACCCGCTTCAGAGTCAACTTTTAGAGTTGATAAGAAAATAGTTATACCAACTTATAGTACAGTTAGTATAATAGAAGGTTAGATAACTTGTACCTAAAAGCACTTCAAAGAGTTATCTGATAAGAACAGATATAGAAGAAGATTAAAAATAATCTTTTAATGGTTTAAGAACCAATGAATGAACAAAGAAAATAAAAACTTAAGAGTTTAAATAGACCGAATAAAACTCTACAGTTAGAAGAAGGGAAGAGGAAGATGAGTCATGAGTAAGTATAAGATAAAAAAGTTAAAAATAAAGTAGATAAAATTAAAAGGGAGAGAGAGAGTCAAGAGAGTCTGAGTTATTATTAAGAAGGACGCAAACAGCGCCAATAATAGTTCGAGCCCACGACACTAAACCTATTTTGATGAGATTCATAGATGATATAGATAAATATATGATGAAGTGTTTAAGAGTATAAGTAGATTAAGTGATGTAATATGATGAAAATATGATGAAAATAGTTACCAAATATAATCTCTTGTGGAAGTTGTTTTAGAATTTAGGGAATATGTTTAAGATCAAGACTTGATTTTGCGTTAGGCGCCAAAATGTAACAAACTTGCTTATTCCTTGATGAAAGGAGTAAACAGATTTATACATTAAAAAAGTAATTAGGGGAAAATGAATTTAATAAATGATGAAATGAAAAATACAATAAATTAGTACAAAAGTGAAGGGCAGGTTAACCGAGAACGTTTTAAATATCTCCGCAAATCTCTGAGCGTGATAGTAACTGAAGACAAACTTGCAGTCGTAGAAAGCTGGCTTGATTAAGATGAGCTTGACCACGACGAACTTGATGCAGGGCGATTTGGTAGGACCCACCAGCAGACACGTACCGCCCAATGCCAGGCTCGTCAGCTCGAAGAGCAGCTTCCAGCAGACAGGTAATGAGCCCCAGTGCCAGGCTCGTCAGTTCGCAAAGCAGCTTCCAGCAGACAGTTAGCAACAGCCACGGCAGCACTAAACGAAGGCCGCTCTTTGACTCCACCAGGCTGTGCTCAAAACTCAAGATATGACAGATCTTGACTCCAAACTAGACTTAGCTGTTTTCTTGATTTTAGACTATACTGATTTCTCGTGTCCAGACTGAACCGACTCTTAACTCCAGACTAGAACTGAACTCTTGACTCCAGACTAGAACCAGGGCATCTGTCAGAAATCCCTTTTATACCCTGATCTTCCGTTTCTTTTCTTCCAATCATTTTTTTAGATTCAAAACTGCTGCGCTCTAGTAAGACGCAACCTGCCAGTATTAAAAACAGCCAGTAACAATGGTCAAAAACCCTGCACATAATATTTTTAGAAATATAACTCAGAATATCTTTACACAGCAAATATTCGCTATTAAATATAAAATACAAAAATTGAACTCACGAATTGATGATAATAATTTTTAGTAATTTATATAATCTAAGTGAAACCTTCATAGAGAGTTTGGCTGGTAACAATCACAAATAAAAGTAAATGACATCTGACAAATTTGAAGTAAACATGTCACAACAAAGGATTAGAAAATATTTATAAAAATGAAATAAAAATATGAATATGGATGATTAAGTGTGAGTATAAAGTATCTGTAGTAAGCAGATACTATAATACCTATTTGTTTTAACCTCATGATTTTCCCCAAAATTCATTTTCCTTACTTATAACATAAACACGTAACGTAAACCACTGACACACAAAAACTCAAGTCAATGAAGCTTTTTATCGTGTCGTATCGAATATTCAATTCAAGAACATGATTTTTTCTACTATGTGGCCACGTGACAGAAAAAGTATTTACTTTATTTTTTGGTGGTACCTTTATCGAATACAAGGAGTACATCAATTGAAAGAGGTGTCATTATCCCCGCACACTTGTGCTCTAAACACGTGACTAACTCAAGGGTCTCTCTCTCCACAGCTGTAATGGATACTTTTTAAGTAAGGTAAATCCATACCATTAGGAGCTCGTTTGGAAAAATCCACCTGAATCTATTTATTTCAGCATTCCTACTATAGGAGCTTAGTGAAAAAAACCGAACAAGTGTGAATATTTTTATGATTTAATTACAAATGTATAGTTTTAAGATTGTTCCCTGTATTTTTAGGATAAGACAATATTACTTGCCTTTCATAGTTCTAGGTCAACGGGAAGTACCCTATACATTTGGATTCCCTTGAGTGTCAAAATATACGTCTTTTTGAGGCACAAACGGCCGTTTTTTTTCGGCTAACTTAGAAGTTGATTTTTTCACAGCTGCAAGGGACTGTAGATTTAAGTATATGGTTTTAAGTTCACCTCGATGCCTTCACGCGTTCCCGAGATAAAGGGTTTTGACAGACAGACGGAGAAGAATGTGATCCTATTAGGGTTCCGTTCTTTCCTTTCGAGGTACGGAACTCCAAAAACGAATTGTAAAACTACTACTCTAGTTTAGAAGCCGCGAATGTTTTTTAATTAACTGATTTCATTATCAGGTAAAGATTATTCTAATAGTAATTTTGCTGAAGGTCAATGGTGTGACACCCCTGTTTCTCAGGAAGCACGTGTTTCCGTTAGTCGTGCACTTGATTATTTACTTCCTATAGTTAGTCACGAGGCAGTGCAGCCGTGTTTGTCTTCTGCAAATACAGGTCACTTCTCGAACTTGTGAAGGTGTTTGTCTGTCTGGGGCAAGACATCCAGCTCAGTAGACACTTCAACTTCAAGAAAGAAGCTAACAGCAGAGACCCGCTGGTTAATGCAGCGTGTGGAAATATTCATCAATCAAAGTCCTTACTGTTTTCATATAAGGTGTCAAAACGTGGACGGCCCCAGCTATCAAGCTCAACATCTAGTACATCTATACCCACAAATTAAAAAGGTGGATATTATTGACTAGATGTGGAAAAAAGAAAATAAAGTTTTATGGCGCAGTTGTTATAGGCTTAATACCATATCCAGCAGTGCTATAAATAGGCGCAGTTGATTGAATGATTGACTTGCTTAGTCCCTATTAAGACAGGATTCTGGGACTGAAATGCGGAGAAAGAACCTCTGATGCTGTACTATCAGTGTTATGTTAGGAAAACATGAAGAGTTTTTTCCTCCGTCGGAAAAACATGCTTCTATAAAATCAACAAACAGTAACGTCTCAAGTTAAGTTGGTTGAGTAATACAATGCAACCGCGTGAGGCCGGTCCACTGCAAGCTATGGTTGTGTTCGGAGTTACTATTGATGTTGTTAAAGACGATGTAGAAGGTTGTTGCTAATGAGACCTAGAAGTCCATATGAGTTGGTATAGGAAACAAGTGTTTCTATTGAAAAGGTTTGGACCCGTCCCAAGAGCGGCGGTGGCCCAGTGGTGGCAGCCCCGACTTACGAGCAGTAAGCCGTGGGTTCGAACCCAGGCAGGTGCATTACTTTGTGTAATTTATTTCATCATCGCTGCTCTCATAAACGGTGAAGGAAAACATCGTGAGGAAACCGGCATGTCCTAGAACCAAAAATTCGAAGACATGTGACATTTACAAACCCGCACCGGGCCCGCGTGGTGGATTACAGCCCACTCCCTCTCATAGGAGAGGAGGCCTGTGTCCCAGCAGTGGGAACATTATAGGCTAATGATGATGATGATGATGGACCGGTCCCTAAAAGAAAAAATGGTATAAGAAATTCGAAATGGAAAGTCAATGTTAACTATAGTAGAACTATTGATGATTCTTAGAAAAAAAGTGATTAATTTATAGAAGTAAATTATTTCTGTATAATAAACAAAGGATCGTGCTATGGTTGTAAAACTTCATAAGAATATTAAAAGCTGGCCACACGCGTATAACATGGGAACAGCTTGTCAAAAATAGGTTACCATGCTACATATATAAAGCTAGTATGTATATGGTAGATGTAAGTTACTGCGGAACATTTTGGTCCGGTATATGGCTAGATACTCGTAACGTAACCATAGCGACTTCTAATTCGATTCCAACACCATCTAGTTGCGAGGGCGTCAACTCTGCCCGGCCACCTACGTGCCTGTTTTATGAGCTCACTAGCGACAGCCCAGTACTGAAAGACGAAGCGGGGAATTTTGGATTTAAAATAAATGTCACGGCATAAGTTAAGGAGTATATTTTCACTGGAGAAACAATAACTGCAGTATTATTATAACGTGGATTTTTCTGGTGAATTTTCGCATAAGTTTGGAGATCGGGCAGACTTCTATAGATTCTAGTCCAAGAAGCTTTGTTGATGGTAAGATACTCAAATCACTTGTTGTGTTTGATGAAAAGCAAAAAAAAGCGTCGTGAAAATCGCTTCAAAAAAGGGTTAAATAATGCTTTTTGTAAATCGATTTTTTTCTTTTATTTAAGAGCAATTGTAACATTGTATCGTTACTTTTGTTTTGTTTAATGACAGATCAAACCACAGACGTAAAATATTATGGCCGGACCACTACGCACCTCCGAACGAGGGCACGGCGGGGCTCATCACACTCGGCCAGCGTACGCCGCGCCGTGTCAGCCAGACATTGCAATGGCACTGGGAATTTAGCTCACTGTACGACACAGGTAGGTACTTCCAAGGAAACTTTTTTAGCATTTATTTTTTGGACTTCAACAAATTTACAAAATTTTACAAATCTTGATTTGTATTAGACAAGCTGCTGCCCGCGACTTCGTTCGTGGGGAAATTTTGATGTGTCGCGAGGAAGATTTATGTATAATATTTATCCCTAAAAAAAGGATAAATATTATATATAAATCTTCCTCTTGAATCATTCTATCTATGAATGAAAATCGCACCAAAACTGGTTGCGTAGTTTTTAAAGATCTTAGCAAATAGTCGGTGGAATTATTTTCTCGGAAGATCATCATCATCTGCCTAGCTTTTTTTCCAACTATTTTAATCAAGACGGGTCGGCATCAAGTCTAACCGGATGCAGCTGAATACAACCCAGTTCTGGGTAACAATACCTTTTGGTGAGACTGGTTGATAATTACTGTGTTAAATCAAAAATAAAAAGTCATTTATTCAAACTAGTCTGAAGATCAGCCTTTTCAGAAACTCAATTACACAATACATTCCCCCAAAACGCCTGCCCTTTACCCCTTCGTAGTGTATCAGAGTCTGCCTTAGGTGAATCGTATATTTCTGTGCAAAATGGTTTTTATTTCTATAAACAGCATTGCTTCATCATTTTCATAGATTAAACAAAACCTTCGTAGCACAAAGGTTTTATTCATCCATTTTTTATTATTATTCAGGGTATTATCAAACTCCCCCAACGTTTGAAGCTGGACAGTTCCTTCAAAAATATGGGGTGGTAGGTCACTAAACGTAGTTCGTCCGGCGGAGGGTTTACTGAATGCACCGCAGCGACAACCAGTTTGACGATTTTGTTCCGAACTAAAATTTAACTGTAAGGGTACACTCAGTAAGCAAAGGGTCAGAGTTGTGCGCAAGCTCTCTAGATGGTGTTAACGTCGAATTAGATTGAGCTATCGTTTGTCACAAGCGTTTAATGTCTACTGGCGGATCGCTGTTCCATTTGTTGCTGGCATAAGGCTTTAAGATGGGATGGCAGACGTCACTTAGCTTTAAGTCCTACCACCGTTCATAAGCCAAGTTAAAATATTATTATAATTTGTGAATACTGTTCTCGGTTAGACCGTAGAACAGTTTATATTCCTAATTGTTATGCTGCAATGTTCAGTGTGAACGTTGTGAATGCACAAGTCGTATGACTAGCGGAGCTGTAATATTTTAGCCGTACGAGAAGAAAGCAGCAAAACGATACAAATGATGACCTAGTCTTCATCTAATATATAAAATTCTCGTGTTCCCATATTCCTCCGAAACGACTGAACCGATTTGTATGAAATCTTGTGTGCATATCGGGTATAGGTCTGAGAATCGAACAACATTTATTTTTCATACCCCTAAAACCCTAAATACTTTTAATTTTGTATCATATGGAGATTTTCCATAGTCCGGCAAAAAAAAACACGATAGAAAAGAGCTTTGTTGTTGTAGTCAAAGAGATGTTCTCTTGTTTGAAAATCAAAACTGTAATTTTAGCCCGTTTTATGATCACAAAGGATGTTGTCAAACTGTTTTCTCGCTTTTTCATTAACAATGGTTCAAACATTAGCCTAAAGTCCCATTTGAGTATAATTATAAATGTTTTCTGTAAATCAAGAAAGTTCTAAGAAATATGCTTATGATGGCGGCATAATTGATTTTAATCTAGCTTTCCACATTTTCTTTAGTCTTGCGGTCTTGCAATTCGATTAGAAGAAGAAACTTTATTCCGAATAGGGCAAAGGTACAGAGAGAATGGGTTTGGGCGACAATATATTATGTTTTACTGCACAGCAACTCTTGTGGCTTGGATACTTCCGAGGTACAAGAGCTAGGGAAGGAAATTCTGCGTCATCTACATACCATATTCTGCAGGCTTTGCGCCGGCAGACTTCAACATTTATCGGAATTTGGGCAATTTCTTGGCACGCAATCATATCCGAGACGCAGTACAAATTGCCTTTGAAGAGTATGTTGCCTTCTGCCCTAAGTTCTTCAAAAAGGGGCATTGAAAAATCACCATAACTTTGATTTATACAGTATGTTAGTTTAAACGAGGGACATATTCAAACCCATAATAGTACATGCTAACATGATACTAATAAAAATATAAACAAAAAAAAAACACTGATATATAACAGACAGAACCATACCAAAATTTTCGCAAATGTCACGCAACGTGTATACACCCTTGCGCTAGCGACTTAATACTATCGCAGAACATGTGAGCGGGTCAATGACTCTTAGGTATAATCCATTTTCCCTTCATACTTTAAACTTACCTGGCTTAGGACAGTCCAAAATATCTAGGCACTAAACAAAACATTAAAAATTCTTCTATATACGTTATAGGTTTTTTACATATTTGGGACGAGAATCGAATACTGAATACCCTCCCTCAATATGTCCCTCGTTTAACCTAACATACTGTAGAAACAAAAAAGATATAGAAAAAAAAAGACTTCAACTTTTTGTATACAAAACGGCAATTTCATTGGTAAATAGCTGATACTAGTGACTACGTACTTTCATCATGATCATCAGCCTATAGTGTTCCCACTGCTGGGACACAGGCCTCCTCTCTATGAGAGGGAGTCGTACTATAAGTTTGCTTAAAACTTTGACTAAATGAAGGTTATATGCTAGACGCGTTTGTGAATTTTCATTCATAAAGTACTTGTTTTCACAAATATCACGTTTATCCGCATAGCTTTACCTTCTCTCTTGTACGAGCCAATAATGCTCATAGAGCACAAGTACGTTTCTGCGCACATAATTAATTACGTTAAATGCTACGCGTACTTTACTCATTTGATTTTAACTTATATACAGACATCACACAAACTCAGCCACGAGCGGGTCGATCAATAATAGCATTGCATCAAGTGCGGCTCAGATGACTAATCAAACATAACGTAACTAAACTATTGAACCTAACAGTGGTTTGGTGTGAATTAACTACCTTCCTACGACAACTACCGGGATATCAGTCAACGGCGAGAATATACCAACAAATCATTTTCTGCCTAGCCTTTTCCCAAACTATCTTGGGGTCAGCTTCCAGTCTAACCGGATGCAGTTGAGTACTAGTATTATACAAGAAGCGACTGCCTATCTGACCTCCACAACCCAGTAACTGGGTAATACGATACCCTTTGGTAAGACGGGATGTCAGACTTTTGGCTTCTGACTTCTCGTAACGACTGTCAAAGATCTACAAATTACAGCCGAGACCAACGGCTTAACGTGCTTTCCGAGGCACGGAGGAAACCACGGACCAACCACAGCAAGCATGGCTTAACCTTAAACATCAACCTGTGCGGCTGTTATTACTTAGCCACGAGCTCCTCGAGAATACACCAATAAATCTCATTTTAAATTAAAGATTTTCTTAACGAATCATTACTGTTTAAAAATTATACCAAGGTAGTACGATGGTATGAGCCATTTTGTTTGTGAACATTTTTTTTCATTTAAGAACGGCAATACCTACGTAATGACATACAAGGTGTAAATCACCTCATCACGAAGCCGTCAACCAAGCATTCTGTACATGAAACTAAGTAACTTTACGCAAAAATTATTGCTGGGAAACGACTTTTTTTTGGGGGGTGTAAAATCATGTTTTGTGGTAGGACTCAAAGTAACGCACTCAAAACATTGTGCTGATGGACGGATGGAATAATAAGAGGGTCGTGGAGGTGTTTAAAGTAAAAATCTTACATTAAAAACTTGTATTTAAAAAAATACTTGTCACAAAGTTGGAACTTTGACCCCTAATATCTCCGTAACTAGAAGGTTCCCAGGTATGGTGTAGAACAAAAAAATGATCGCAATGACAGGGAGAACCAGTGCCTTTCGACTTCGTTAAGAGGTGTTTTACACCCTTTATTATTTCCTTCTTTGACGGTTAAATTGGAATTTTATACACAATTTATGAGAGATTATTATTCTTTGAGTTTTACTGATGTACATATTTCAAAAGATATCGAATCTTTTCAATCGTGACCTTTAATTACTAAAAAATATTGTTTTGAAAGGTAACCCTTATTTCGCACGTTTTCTTCGAGTATCTTGGGTTCTTTATCAACCTCTGGGCATTATCTACGGAAGGAATCTTTTTCATCTCTATTGCTGGAAACTTAAAAATCTATTTTGAATTCTTGGACCCTGAAAGTATATCAAGGATTATCATTTTATCAAGAAACATGGTTGTGAAATCGAAAAGTTGCATTTGGTAGACTATACAGGGTGTAACGGAAAGGGTATATACATCCTTAAGGCTGTGCTACAGACCATCAAACTGAACATGATTCTCAGCATAAAAAAAAAAATTGCAGCAAAAAAAATATCAGCTGCCTATACATTTGGGTCGAATAGGTATTGTAATTTTCTATGGGGCAGCAGATATTTTTTTTTGCTGAAAAACATGTTTTATGATGAGAAACATGTTCAGTTTGATGGTCTGTAGCACACCCTTAAGGATGTATATACCCTTTCCGTTACACCCTGTATAGTCTACCAAATGCAACTTTTCGATTTCACAACCATGTTTCTTGATAAAATGATAATCCTTGATATACTTTCAGGGTCCGTTCCGTTACACCCTGTATAAGTCGACGCCAATATAGTTGGGAAAAGGCTAGGCTGGATGACTTTTCTACAGAAGTATACGTGCCTTTTAAGTTTCGCGTTAAAACAAAACAAAAAAAAAAATAACCTTAGTGTAGTGCTTGCTTTTTATTGTTTTCCAAAGAGTCGGAGCTATTGCTATTTACACGCAGCGTGTACATCAATTTAAAGGGCTTATGTTTAACATAACACCAGATAAAGTAAATATAACCTTAAAAAACATTTTTATACTGCCTAAAATAGTAAATGATCACCAGAAATAGTAAATGATCACCAGAATTAAAAACCTGAAAATCACAGCTCCGAACTAAGGCGTAGTCGACGGAGCCCCGCTACGCGGGGCTCCTATTTCTCTCTGCAGGGTTTAAAGTAACCCGAGTCAGGGTGCCCAATATCCCGAGCTCGCTTTGCTCGCACTTGCTTCCTAAGTTCTTCTTGCCACAAAATTTGGTGATCATTTACTATATTTGGTCTTTGAATACAATTTTTTTGGTGTTTAGTTTTTTTTTTTTTGGTAACGTAGCTTAGGATCTCAAAGTATTTTTTGGTGCTCATTATATTTAATCCCAATTTAAAGTGCTAGATATTATACCTAATGCAGAAACAAATTAAACAGTTCAG
Source organism: Cerastis leucographa (assembly GCA_963082945.1). Lineage (NCBI taxonomy): Eukaryota > Metazoa > Arthropoda > Insecta > Lepidoptera > Noctuidae > Cerastis > Cerastis leucographa. The sequence continues at coordinate 8,796,461 of OY720378.1, forward strand.
TATCGCAAAACAATCGTTTCCTTGAAGAAGACCCGACCATCTCAAGAGCTGCTCGTTAATATTAGCGCCGACACAAAGTACCACGTAGTTTAATACACTTTTCCATTCGCTCGAACCAGTTATTAAAACATTTATTCCACTCCAAAGTAGGGGTTCTCAATATGGTTATCAATACGGAACCTTTAACCACGAAGGGTTTTCTTAATTTTAGGACGTTTAAAAGAAATAATTAGAACTTAGGTCAGAAATGTATGGAGGATGGTCAAAAATTTCTAAGTTTTACTGCTTCAAATACTCAATCGTATGACGAGCACTGTGTGTCATGGTGTACGATGATGCGTCGCTTTGGGGTTAGATTTCCAAAGTTCGGCGATGACTTGTGGTAAACAAACTGTGGTAAACCACTCTGCATTAACCGTTTTTCAAGTACAATCGTCGCAACATGACCGGTTTTCGCCACGAACGTAGCCATATTCTTTGAAGCGCTTAGGAAGCGAACAATTTTAGTCGGCTTGGGCTTGTCTTCGAAGACCCAGATGGTGGATTGTTGTTTGGAATCAGGTTCATAGGCAATAGATCCAAGATTCGTCACCATTGATGTTGTTGTAGACGTGATTTTACTCTCCTTGGTTGAACCTTTGAAGAGTTTTCTTACACCAACAGACGCGGGTCGCCTTATGATCGTCAGTAAGCTAATGCAGGATCCAACGGGAAACTAGCTTTCTCACACCAAGCGCCTCATACAAAATCTTCTGAATGCTTGCCCCTGAGTTGCCTAATTATGCCTGTGTCTCCCGATATGTCACATGACGATCTTCGAGGATTACTTGTCTCACAGCAACGATGTTACCTTCAGTGAAAGCGGATTTTGGACGTCCTTCACGAGATTTGTCACAAAGACTGGTATGTCTAGGCTGGAATTCTAAATACCAGTGTTCGATAGTCCGCAAACATGGGGAATACAGATGATAGCTCTCCGAAATGCCTCTTGGGAAGTTATAGAAAATTATTGCAACGGATATTTTCCTTAGCGAGATTCATTTTCGTACATGACCTGACGGATACAAAACAATACTGTGACTAAACAATTGCATTAATCCTAATTCTTTCAATTGTTTTGATATTCAAAATTCCAACAACAATTTGAATATTGAAAAGTTCAAAATTCAAAATTGGCGGCAAATATGTAAACGGCAGAACTTAAGAGACATGCTTGGTAAAAAGGTGGAAGGTTGAATTTATTGTGAAAATGGGACACTTAAGTCGGCCAAGACTACTGAGCTATCAATCAATAAATGGTTACTATGGTTTTAGCGATGTCTGTAAGCTCAACATAGTTGAGCTAAAATAGTTCATTCTGTGTTATACAAGGTGTTGTTTTGCATCCTCATCGAATTCAAGGAGGTAGCTATGCTAATGATTCTCGTCCCGAATCAATTATAAGATGGGTAGGTAATTTTTATTTTTATTCTTGTTTATGGAAATCGGTAAGTATGAACCACTCTTATTTTAAACGCATCCCGTTTTATGCTCGCCCTATAACCGTGCTTTCACACATAAAAACAATCTCAAACAATTAATCGATAATTTTTTATTCCCTAAACCACGTTAAGGAGGTTATTCTGAAATACTGACAAACTTAAACAACCAAAAAAATCAGTGTTCATTTATAATTAATAAGATACCATAATTTTTGTTCATACCATAATTTTGTTATATAGCCTATAGGCTATATAACATCACACTAACACTAATATAATCATTTAATCTTATCTAATTCTAATAATAAAGCTGAAGAGTTTGTCAGTTTGTTTGAACGCGCCAATCTCAGGAACTACTGGAATTACAGTATTCAAAAATTACTGGGTTTGAAACTTTATTCCAGTGTTAGATAGCCCATTTATCAAGGAAGGCTATAGGCTATATCATCACGCTACGACCAATAGGAACGGAGCAGCAACGAAAAATGTTGCAAAACGGGGGAAAATGTGACGCAGACGAAGTTGCGTGGGAGAGCTAGTTATAATATTATAGTATAGATGAAATAATAACTTAATCAGCAAGATGGTAGCTGGCCGATAGCCCAAGGTGCAATGCAGGTAATAAAAGTGGAGGCTACTTTAATTTAGCGTAAAAGATAACCTCTGACAAGGTCAGAGGCAATTTCGATGGCAATATGCCTTTCAAGACTAATATTGCGGTTTCTTAAATGTATTGTCCCGACCATTATCCAACCATAATAACTAACGTACTTTAAATTATTTTATAACTGTAAACTTGAACCTCTTTAGAAAATTACTTGACGATTCTGCACGATGAAATAAAACGCAGGTTTATTGTCCGTGGAAGCTCAGATAGCGTTGTTTGTGGTGAACAATATCTGTTTTAATACAGAGACACAGAAATCCCTGCTTCTACTAGATTGCACGTTTTGATTTCTCCATTCCCCAGATGGATACCATTTTATTTTCGTTATTCCAACTTTACTTATTCCGCTTTGAACCCTTTTATTTGATAGAGAAAAGCAAGAAGCGTGACAGAAATTTCTGTGCTCGCTAACGTGAAAACTTAAAATATTTTAAGGAAATGACATATCTCATGTTTTTAAACGAAAACTTTATCATAAAATTAGCATTGAAAACAAAATGAAGTCAAGTTTTTGCATTTTGTAATGTGATCTACGCGTGGATGACCTGGACTATACAGTGGATCTCTTAATTATACAAGGGGTTGTTTTGCATTCTCGTCAAAATTCAGGAGGTTGTCACAAAAGACATAAATAATCAATAAAAATTACGATACCTAGTATATTATTAATAAACGCTGATTGTTTTGGTTGTTTAAGTTTGTCAGTATTTCGGAATAAACCCCTTAACGTGGTTTAGGGAATAAGAAACGATCGAATAAACGTTTGAGATTTTTTGTTTGTGTGTAAGCGAGGTTATAAGGCGAGGATCAGACGGGCTATGTTTAAAACACTGGTGATTCACACTTTCCGATTACCGCAAAAACGAAATATAAATAAAAATTACCTACTAATTTTATTAGTGATTCGGACGAGAATCATTAGCATAGTTACCTCCTTGAATTTGACGAGGATGCAAAACAACACATTGTATTACCATACTTAAATTGAATGTATAAAACGATAGCGCATATTCTGTCTATGCTACCGAAACATTTATGTTGGCACTAAATTAACACATAATGAACTTTAATTTTACAATATTTTTGAGGTACGATTATATCTGTTTTGTTTACATTATTATAAATGGTACGTATTTTCTATCCTATTGGAATCCCAAATTTGTTTTTCTTTGGTATTGCATATAAGAAAGAAAACTCGTTGTAGGTTGAATTTATTTACTACTCTTAAGAGTGTTTATACTTTACCGCTTTTCATACAAACTTTCAAGTAGTTATTTTCCGAAATGACTGAACCGATTTAAATGAAACTTTAATACAAAAAATGTTTTTTAGTAACTTTTTAGATCTGTCTATACTGCTTATGTGTACGAAGTTTCATTTAAATCAGTTCTGTCATTTCGGAAAATAACGACTTGAAAGTTTGTATGAAAAGTGGTAAGGTATAAACGCTCTTAAATCAAGTATGCATTCCACCGTTCAGCACTATGCAACTCCTAGTGTAAGCACATGCTTATATACTTAATTTATCGGTTAACTTGAACACGAGTAGAAACGCGCTACAGGAGTGCAACCCACATTGCAAGTAATCTTATTAGAAGAAAAAGAAACAAACGTAACATATAGAAGTTAAAGCCAACCCTACCACCCTTCCTACATAATTTTCTAGACTTTATTTTTGTAATTTTAATAATAATAATAAATACGCTCGTAAGTATGAAATTAAATATTTAAAACTGTCTACCCAGAGTAGACAGTTTGTGCACAAAACATTGCAGAATCACTGCAATATCGTGACAGTTGCAACAGCGCCCTGAGAGCGTTGTTTTATTGAACACGCAATGCGTTGGTGGCACGTTTAGTATAGGTGATCCATAGGGCGCTCGAGTACAGAGATGTGCAGTAGGTATGCTTTAAATAATTTGATTTTAACTGCATCTGTACATCGAGCAAACCTACGGGCCAACATATAATTGCCAGCACCGCCAATGCCTTGCGCTCTCGTTCAATATTCTCATCATCCCTAAGAGCGTCATCAATGAAATGTCTTAGGTATTTGAACTGGCGTACCCGACAAATCGGGACGTCGCTAATTTTAATAGGCGGGAGATTTTCTGGACACTTCTTGACAACAGCCTTATAAAACCATGTGTTCTGACTTTTTTACGTTGTACAATAACCCATGGTTGGGAGCGTAGTTCTCACAGATCTTAAATAATTTTCTGAGAGCACTGACCGAGGGAGCCAGCAACACCATATCATTGGCGTAGCTGATGTTATTGACACACAACCCGTCAATGAAGCAGCCCACATGCGCGCTGCTGAGTTCCTCGATCAATGATCTTTTTATGGGATGGTAGGAAAAGGAGCTGAATTTCAAAGTGAAACCGGTGATTGAAAAGTTGTGTGGTAATAGGTTTGCTTGGTAATGTCGCAGGTATATTGTCAAAGCCGCGATGTCCTAGACCTTGGTTTTCTTGCGGATGTCCTCATTTCTGATTTGATCACGCAAGGATCTGAGCATCTGAGCATGGCCCTCTCCATTGCCCTTTGGGTGACTTTAAGCCTTCTAATGAGGCCCTTGTGAGCGACCACGTTTCGGTCCCGTATGCAATCACTGGCAACTCACACTGGTTTTTGTACAAGCACTTCAACACCTTATGTACCAATTGTCAAGTTGGCACGTTGGAGAGACTGCAGTACAGCTCAAGTTTCTCTAGTAGTTTACAAACAACAACGAACAGAGTGACGGAAAGAGAAGGAGGGAATGCAAGTCGGACTGTATTTATTACTTTCACTAACTTTGACCTGCTCTTATGAATAATATCCGGATAAAGTGATTAATTTATCATATTGTCTTGACAATTTAGTAATTATATATATTATAAATAACCAGTCATTAAGTGTGTAACATATACAAGGTGTTGTTTTGCATCCTCGTCAAATTCTAGGAGGTAACTATGCTAATGATTCTCGTCCTGAATCAATAATAAAAAGGTTAGGTATTTTTTTTTTTTATTTACTAAAATCGGTAAGTGTGAACTACCCGTGTTTTAAACGCGGCCTGTCTGATCCTAGCCCTATAACCGCGCTTTCATACATACAAACAATCTTGAACGTTTATTTGATCATTTCTTAGTCCCTAAACCACGTTAAGGGGGTTATTCTGAAATACTGACAAACTTAAACAAAAAATCGCGTTTATTAATAATTAACTAAGTACCGTATCAATTAATTAATTTTAATTTTATATGTAGTTTGTAAATAATGTACATTATGTAACATACAAAATAATTAAAAGATGAAAAGAAGTACCGTACCTAATTTTAATTGATTATTTATGTATTTTGTGACATCCTCTTGAATTTTGACGAAGATGCAAAACGACACCAATTTCATTAGGATAATAAGTTTTGGTTATAAGATTAGAGGAAGACAAAGGAAACGATGCATGAACTGTGTGAAGGATGATATAGCAAGAAAGGAGGTGTTTGATGAGATGACAAGTACTGCCGACGTATGGAACAAGAGGACAAGCTGCGGCGACCCCAAATATCATAGGAATACGTACACCATCACCTGCAGTCTTTGACACTATGTTGCCGTGGGCTTTCAGTTAGACTAGGTGAAGGCCTGGATTAAAGGCAATGGCTTCCAAAGCACCTTTTCTTCACGTTTTATAAGTGGCCATGTAGGCCTATGTAAAATATTTTGATTTTGAAAGCGTTTCGTATTCCTACATCGACTTTCATCAGAATTGACTTTTTTTTTTTTGTGTGTTCGAACGGCCACTCGTCGAATTTTACTTTGTCTAGGGCATACGATACTGTTATAGTACTTATACATGGTCATGGTTTCATCGGCCTAAAAAAATGTCGCTGTACAGACTCAGGCCTTTCCCACGGAGACAAAGAGAGACTATGAAATTCAATTAATTTAATTTATTTTAGTGTATTTTCTGTAATAGTGTAATATTTGTGTTTAAATTCACATACAAAATGACTTGTTAATGAATAAATGACTATGACTATGAGCAGCCACGATGCCTAACCCATACTGCGTAATTTAGTAAAATCATTCCAAAATATTCCTACCTTAGGTGCTGAGTTTCCTCTCTGAGAGAGAGGGTGGTCGGTCTGTAAGCAAGCACGCGGGCCTCATGAGTTGATTTTTTGGGCCTTAGGTAGTACCAGTACATATTACAGACAAATTATAAGTAAAGTTAGAATGTGAATATCTAAAACAAGTGATTGGTGAACGAACAAGAAGTTTTCACTAGACTGATGATTTAGAAGGCAATCTGTGCTTTCTTCTAATAAAATGGTACACTTCAGGCACTACCGTCACCTAACATAGGCACTATGCTAGGTGACACAACATTCCGGCTCGCTACATGTCTGCGATTGGGCGCTCCTAGCGGGGCTCCACATCGCTGTCGATGTGGTGAAGCAGTCGACGGCCTCGGACACCATGGCCTTTCCTGCAGTAAGAGCGCAGGTCGGATAGCGCGGCACGCTAGCATTAATGATCTCATTCGTCGTGCTCTTGCCACCGCCGGGGTGCCAGCTGTCTTAGAACCCAATGGCTTGGCACGTGTCGATGGGAAGAGACCAGATGGTATGACCATAATGCCATGGAAGTTGGGTAGGCCTTTGGTGTGGGATGCGACTTGCGTCGACACCCTTGCGCCATCCCATCTTCCTAGCACAGTGAGCTGCGCTGGTGCGGCTGCTGCAGGTGCTGAAAACCTTAAACGGCGCAAATACAATAATTTAATTGGTAATTATGTATTTGAGCCGTTTGGGGTTGAAACACTAGGGCCATGGGGCCCGAGTGCCCATCTTGTGTTTCGGGATATCGCCAAGCGGTTGGTCGATGCTTCACGGGACCAGAGGGCTGGCCTCTTTTTTGGTCAAAGAATCAGCATTGCCATCCAACGTGGCAATGCGGCCAGCCTTCTGGGCACTTTTCCTGTCGACAGCGATGTCGACGAATTTTTTGACGCCCTGTAATTTTGATACTTGTACATATTTTATTTTTATTTTATATTATGGTTTAGTATTGTATTAAAATGTATGACTAAATAAAACTAAAAAAAAAAAAAAAAAAAATGGTGAAAAGAGAAATCAGACGATTTTTAAAAAAAATATTATTCCTGACATGTGTATCGTTAAACTTAATTCAAAATTAAAGCTTTCTTCTTATAAAGTGGAAAAATAAAGCAGAGAGTTGGAAATGAGATCGTATAACTTTTCAAAAAATTTCATGGTCACGGACTTGTGTATCGTTAAATATAGGTACCTAACTCAAAATTTAAACTCCATAAACTACAGAAGGGTACTAACTATAAAAGTGCCTCATTGGTTGGCATCTCATACTTGACTGAATTGCTCTGCTATAAACTTGTATTATGTCAAAAGCTGTACTAGTCTAAAAGTACTTAACTCATAAAAACTTGACCTTTTCAAGAGATTTTTATGTACCTACCACGTCTCCCTGTTCTTATAATTTTCATGACACTTATAATGAGAAATATCATTGTAGCAGTTAAAGCGTTTTCATGTTTATACACCGTGTAAATCACCTCATCACGAAGCCGTCAACCAAGCATTCTGTACATGAAAGTAAGTAACTTTACGTAAAAATTATTGCTGGGAAACGACTTTTTTTTGGGGGGTGTAAAATCATGTTTTGTGTTAGAACTCAATGTAACGAACTCAAAACATTGTGCTGATGAACGGATTGAATAGTACGGGTGTCGTGGAGGTTTTTAAAGTAAAAATCTTACATAAAAAACTTGTATTTATAAAAATACTTGTCAAAAAGTTGGAACTTTGACCCCTAATATCTCCGTAATTAGAAGGTTCCCAGGTATGGTGTAGAACAAAAAAATGATCGCAATGACAGGGAGAACTAGTGCCTTTCGGCTTCGTTAAGAGGTGTTTTACACCCTTTATAACTTTATCTCGAATGGATACAATAGTGTTCAATCAGGATGACTATTAATCTAAACTCTGGGAACAGATCTAGCTTTCTACCAGATCTTGGTTTATCGAAACAAATCTTGGACCGGCAGCCTCTTAACCAACTATCTTACCAGGCAGGCAGTATAACTCTTGATCAAGATGTTAATAGGGATGCCACTGAAGCCAAATAACTCTTCAAGCTTGAAGTTGCCAGTAATAAAATTTAAATATCTGCGATTCGACGAGGTTGTGTACCTACCATTTTAAAAAACGAACTGGCTTTTCAAGCTAAAACTTAATGAAGCTATGAAACTTAAGTGACAATATCTAGACGTAGATCGTTCATAAAGTAATTGGTTCACACGAAGAGCACTATTGAATGCGAATTGAAAAAAAACAATCAAGCAAATAGTCTCTGAATGTACTTTGACGAATTGCTTTGTTTCTTTCTGGAATGTTCTAAAAGGAGGACCTACTAATTCTTATGTATGTGTCGAGTGTCTAGCATACATATTTCGCTTCCATTACTCTGCTCATTTATCACGTCTTTTGCATTAGGTAAGCAAGCAAATATTCAATTAAGTGTCGCCTTCTGTTCGTTATTTATAAAGAAGGTCTTATTATATTGTCAGGTCGCGAGCATGACGCTAAGCACTTGTCTTCTCCGTGAGTAAATACGTCTACTGTTTGTTCATTTCCTTACTCAACAATATAGATACTTTCCGAGTTGATGAAATTGTCTTATTTGATGAATTAAAGTCGACGTAAACGAGAATCGATGAAGTTAAATTTCCGGACACCACTCAGATAATATTGCAGTGTGCACACATTTACCATGCAAGAAGTTTTGTAAGCAAGTCAGCTAACATAATGTACTAGTTCAAACGTAGAACGTAGGTAATTTGCATTGAGCTTATAAACCACAAAATACGCGACTTGTATAAAAGTGGTATTGTGCCAAATCGATGGCGGTGGCAACGAAAGTCTGTTTAAGAAGTGTTGCTATTCGGTTTACTGAAAATCGTAAAAACACACTAAGACTTCTTTCAATTATAGATATAAGCTGCTGAATTTGAGAAAATTTAAGTAGAGGTTTTAAAAATAGGTTTTTTTTTAAATATTTTAATGAATAAACTAAAGCGTAAACATTATTAATTATGTTGTTTTTAAAGACAGAAAGCATTATAATCAAATCCAACATTTTAATAAAGGAATTGCTTTTAATAGGTAGGGTTATAAAGAAACTATCAAACGGCTCACCACAGAATTAGAAAGCGCTCATGTGGAGATTGAAAATTTGAACACTGAAAATTTTCGACTTAAGATGGATATTGGAGAGTACCAGAAAATCATAAATACATATAAAAAAGTGAACTGGTTAGATAGAAAGAGTCTTACACCGAGGTCTCCGTGTAAAAAGAATGTTGTAAGATCGAGCTGTTCCTCTACTCCAACCAAGCTGATGCTTCAACCTACAACGCTGCATCAACCTGACACTGTCGTTATAGCGCAATCGCCAAGCGATGCCAGAGACGAATCGTTCAACACAGCTGGCTCGATCTGCAGTCTGGAGGGATTACAGATCACTCAACCCCAATACCCCCATAAAAGCACGGAAAATGTAAATTCGACAGATCTCCAAAAGGATGGTCAGCAAACTAGTGAAATTATAACCACTCAGCGGGTGCCGCCGCCGTCGTCTTCAACCAAGAGTAAAATATGTTTGTTGAGCACGGACAGCAAAAACAAAGTCTTAGCAGTAGCTCGAAGCGTTATAAATCATGACTACGGAATTTGTCATTACCTGAAAACCAATGGAGACACCAAACAACTGCTTTATGGCTTGGAAACTAAGTTATGTGATTTTACTTTAAGAGACTTTTGCATTATCTTAATAGGTGCGGAAGACTTTAGAATAACAAAAGACTATTTTGAAATTGTTTTTTACGTTCGAAAGATACTACAGAACATAACACATACAAATGTAATTATTTGTTATCCCACCTACAAACTTGGTTATCCTTTATATAACTGGCGAATAGAATCATTCAATAATTTGATATACCTAGATTTAATTAGCCATCAGCATGCTTATTTTATAGATTCGAACTCAGATTTAACAGCAGATTTCAATATGTTTTATAAGCACTCGGGTAGAGTGAATAACAGAGGTATAAAATCAATTTTTGAAAATGTAATATTGTTGATGAAAGATATTGACTATAATGTAGAATTAACACCATGTAATATACATAGAGATCGATACACAAAGGATCAATCCACAAATAAAGAATATTGTCTTGGTTCTAATCCACAATGTACTCCTACGAATAATAGTAATGATTCTCAGTCAACGTATCGTGTAAAAGTTGATAACAAACATAAAGATTTTTTTCGTGTATAAGCACATATTTATCTTGCACCAGAACATTAATGGGCTGATAGGAAAATCAGGCCAATTGAGCATTCACCTTAATGAACTCCTACAACAAGGAAAGGTGGTTGATCTCATCTGTATCACAGAGCACAATATGAAAGCAGACGACACCACACAACTAAATTTACCTAACTATAAAATAGCAACATTTTCGTCACGAAGCACAAGAAACGGGGGTACGTGTATATTAATTAATCCTATCCATGAATATAAAATCATAGATGTCAAAGAATTCTGTGTCTCAGATGTCATAGAATGTTGTGCCGTTGAACTAACAGATCATCGGCTGGTGGTTATTTGTATTTATAGACCTCCAAAACATAGTAAAGATGTAACAGCAGTTTTCTTTGAAAAACTAGATCGTATATTAACACTATTTCGACATGGTGATAAAAAAATTGTAATATGCGGTGATTTTAACATCGATATTCTTCAAAACACGAGATTGGCTACAGAGTTCGAATATTTGCTTCTAAATTATAATATTAGACCGAGTATAAAGCAGCCTACTCGTATATCTAGTGGCACATGTATTGATAATATTATGCACAATGTCAAAGGTAGCCGTGGTGAAGTTCTTGACTTTGATTTGTCTGATCATACGGCTCAGCTCTTCAGATGCCCGGTAAAAAAGACGTGTTCCATTAAATACTGGTATGTAAGAAATCGTGATTACTGTGCCGAAAACAAAGCTAAGTTTCTAGACTGCATGCGTAATCTTAGTTTTGATGAAATCTACAAAAGTACAGAGCCTGAGACAGCTTTCAATTTATTTCACGATACGTTCCAATTATTCTATGATCTATGTTTTCCTTTTTTAAGAAAAAAGATTTCTATTAAAAAAACCCCCAAGTGGCTGTCTAAAGGTATCCGAACCTGCAGTAAGCGGAAAAGAGATATACTTTGGCATTATAGGCGATCTCCGACACATGATAATAAGTTATTACTAAAACAATATACAAAACGACTAAAGAAAATTATATACTTAACTCAAAAAGCACAAAATAATTATCAAATAAATAATGCTGAAAATAAAAGTAAAGCTACGTGGAACGTTATCAATAATTGCAAAACAAACTTTCCTTCAGAACCTTTGAATAAAATAAATATTAATGGTAAAATAGCTCATGATCCCTCAGAAATCACTACGGCTTTTAATGACTACTATATAGATTCAGTAAAGCAAACGTCTTGTAATAAAAATAGCAATAGCTTCCCAAGCCAAACCTATTACCCTAAATCGTTGTTTATGGCACCTACGGATCCTCGAGAATTATATGAAATTATAAATTCATTAAAAAACACGAATAGTACGGGTTACGACGGTATTTGTACAAAAATATTAAAACTAGTATCAAATATTATAGCACCCGTACTGAATCATATAATTAACTTGTGTATAGAAAACGGCCACTTTCCAAGTAAGTTAAAATTGACAATAATAAAACCGTTGCATAAAAAAGGTGATAAAACAGCTATTCAAAATTACCGTCCCATAGCTCTAATCCCAGTACTGTCTAAAGTATTCGAAAAAGTCATAAACAAGTCTTTATATTCTTTCTTTGAATCACAAAATATACTAACTAAAGAGCAATATGGTTTTCGTAAAAATAAAACAATAAATATGGCAGTCTTTGAATTACTCTCAAAAGTCATAGTCAATGTTGACAAAAAAACACCGATCGCAGCCATACTAATGGATATGTCAAAGGCATTTGATCATGTAGATCATGAATTATTACTACGTAAGTTAGAAGGTTATGGCGTAAGGGGCAATGTATTAAAATTAATTAAATCCTACTTATCTGACAGGAAGCAAGTCACTGTCTTAAAAAAGGTTTGCCCCAAAACAAAAGTAGAATATACCTATACGTCGTCGACTAGATATGTTACATGCGGAGTTCCCCAAGGAAGTGTCCTCGGGCCCTTGCTATTCATTGTATACATAAATGATTTACCAAAATGTATTAAACATCAAACCGTTCTTTTTGCAGATGATAGCACTGTCATAGTCCCATGTGAAAACATACATACTTTCGAAAATGATATTAATAGTTCCCTTCAATCCATAATAAACTGGTTAGAAATAAATAAATTGAAAGTAAACTTAGAAAAAACCAAAATAATGTTATTTTATCAGCGAAAAAATCAAGTGCAACTTAATATTACTTACGATAATAAAAGGATCGCTGAAACTAATACTGCTACTTTTCTAGGATTACATTTAGACAATCACCTATCATGGAAATCCCATATTGAAACCGTTGCCAAAAAGTTAAATCAATATGCATATGCCCTATACAATTTATCAAAAATGGTAAATGAGTCTGCCGTTCTAGTAGCGTACAATGCATATGTAGTTTCTACACTACGGTTCGGCATTATGTACTGGGGAAATTCCACTGATAGACTCGTCGCTTTCAAAGCGCAAAAAAAATGCCTTAGATCAATTTTTAAATTAAAATCAACTGACAGCTGCCTACCATATTTTAGAAAATTTAATTTACTTACCATGCCTTGCTTATATATTTATGAGATAGCTTTGTTCGTAAAAACTAATTCGGAAACATTCAAAGTTGTAAAATCTAAACGCCGTAATATGGACATTTGCTCCTACTCACACAAGACTGCCCTTTATCAAAAAAGCATTGTAGGTATGGCACCCAAGATATACAATAAAATACCCAGGTGCATCAGAGAAAAAAATGAGTTAAATGAATTTAAAAAAACGCTGCTGAAATTCCTGACACAGAAGGCATATTACTCAGTACAAGAATACCGATATAATTAAAATAAATATTCAAATAAAGTGTAGATAAATATGTGCTTTAACAATATTTAACAATATTAATAATATTAGTAATATTTTAACATTTTCGACTTAATAATAATGTAATTATGTGCATGTAAATCATTTAATATTGTGATACTTATTCTTTAATTTAGTTATAAGGACATTATATATAATTAATATTTGTATGCCGCTATCGGCTAGACATGGCGAACTTATATTTTATTATGTACACCTTGTATGTTACCTATGCTCTACAAATAAACATTTGATTTGATTTGATTTGATTTGATTTATTATAGGTACAGCGCGTTTTGTCACTTAAAGAAATGTACAGTTTCTTGTGGGCATTTTTTGTGATACAAGTGATACAACTATAAGACAAAGGGGTTTAAACACGTCCGTATAAGAAGATAAGGGAGTTTTTATAATGCCTAGGCCTAGGTAAAAAATAAGGATATTAAATCGATAAACACGGGTTCACGAGAAATGGAAAGAGAGGAGGGAGGTTTTTGCACAGGAGTGGATAGAGCAGGATAGGAAAAGAATATGAGAGACCCCACCAAATACCATTATATTCTTAGACTATGAAGTAGTTTAGTTTATCACTTAATTAGTTTGTATGGAAACGTACTTGAAAATATTCAACAGAACTTGGGCGAATTAGGGTCAGCTGACACCGAGACGCGACGCTGCGCGCACATTTTAAAGAGCGATTCAAAATTTAACTTTATTTTCTACACGAAAAGATACACATTTCCTTGTGAGAATACGTTGCGCCACGCAGCGCTGCGCCGCGTGACGCCTGTAAATAAATATATATCCTTTCGTGTAGAAAATAAAGTTATATTTTTAATTACTCTTTAAAAGTGTGCGCGCAGCGTCGCGTCGCATCGCGTCTCTGTGTGAACTGACCCTTAGTTGATATTATGCCAGATCACTGGCTAATAAAATAACGTTGGCCCGGTTTGGCCTGCGGCGGGATTTTGGCTGACATATTTCATTAAAAAACCTTGTTAGAACAATTTTCATATGGAGTTATTTTAAAAATCATTCGAGAACGTACCTGCTATTCATTAACAGGAACGAACATAACATCTTCCTAAAACAAACGACGAAAAAGAACTAACAATAAAAATAAAAAACGAAAATACCCATGCCGTTTTCTTTTTCAGTATTCCGTGCCAAATTGTATTGGAAAATATTAAAGCCTGGGGACACTTCCCTATAACACAAATATTGCTTGTATTTTCGGGTCAGATACTAGTTTAAGTTTCAGTTAAAACTAGTAACGATTTCGAAACTACGATTCGATTTTAAGGGTCAGTTCACACCGAGACGCGACGCGACGCGACGATACTTGAAGAGGCCAGTGATTTCGCGCTGCGTCGCTCTACGCCGCGAGGCGTCGCGCGGCTCAACGTATTCTGAATTCTCACAACGAAATGTGTATCTTTTCGTGTAGAAAATAAAGTTATATTTTGTGCTCTTTAAAATTGTGCGCGCAGCGTCACGTCGCGTTGCGTCTCGGTGTGAACTGACCTTAGTAAGTTCTAGGATCACTTCAAAGGTAAAAAAATCCACTGAAAAACACATAATTTTACCATGGCTCATTCCAAGTACCATAATACACTCACATTTTGCCAGTTATATTTTAGTCTCATGAAATACAAACTCAAGCACAAACTCAAACTTCTCGCAACTAACCCGCTTGCCCAAAATGGAACAATCGAACCCCAGACCAAAAACCACAAATGCTTTCGAGGAAAAAAAACATTGCAATAAAAACAAACTTTTGGGAAAGATACTCGTCAAAGTACAATGAACAGCTTACCTAAGTCCTGCGAATGTCAATATTCGATAACTACAATTGTGAAATTCTTCACCTATCATATTTCACAATAATATCCTCTACCCAGCTCAATACTACAAGGAATTTAAAACTTTCCCCTGACTTTAAAACAAATGACAATGCACGCTATTGTATACTAACTAAAGAGCAATTTGTTAGTATAGGTATACCTTATTATTACCCAGCGACCCACTGTGTTTTGCATGGTGATATGTCAAAACATTGAGATTGTTGTGTGCTTATTATCATACTGATTATGAATAGCCCGAGAACCTTAAATTTCGGAATAAAGAATGATGGAGAAACGCATTAAAATTTATTGTGTCTGTAGTTTAGAGATAAGCGGTCATACAGAGAGATACCTACTACAAGCGTCTAAGGTTTGTGTAATAAGTACGGATATAATAGGTTTATTCTCAACTGAATTTGTTTTCTTCCTTTCAAATTTGACTTATGTTAATGTATTTATGTTCCTTTTTACATTTCACTGAACAGATATTTAATTAAAATAAGTTTGTAATGTCCGATTTAATGCAAATTTCGGAAGAAAATTATTTTACTTTGATTTCATTCCTTTAATTTAGAAGTTTTTCCATATTTAGGACAGCGGACGGCCCATCAACCTTTGTTTTATAGCATACATTGCCTATAAATAACCTTGATAAGCGTTGGTGTGATGTTTCATCGTAAACCTGCTGGCCTACCATGACAAAGCAGTATTGTTTTATTCTTTTTCCAGTGTGGGTAAAAGACGGAGCTAAACAGGATGTAGATAGCACCATCTCCCTCCCACACTGGAAAAGAAGTAAAACAATAATGTTTTAAGACGTCATGATAGGCCTGACCTGATCAAACAAATAAACTCTAGGGATGGTTAGGACCTTTTTTTTCTAGAGCCTAGAGACACTAGTTGAAATCTATTAGTGAGTTTCAGAATCACAAAGTAAGACGATGCAGGTATCGCGGTCCGCCCGTCTTTTTAATTATTTAAAAGTTTAGTAATATTTTAAGTAAATACTCACTACCTTATAAGTATGTTTTCAATTACAATTGTATTTTTGTTCTTTTAATTAAATCGTAGGCCAACAGGAACGGACTCACACGTACTAGAAAACTCCCGCGCTGCATTCCATTCCTAATGGTCTAATTTACCAAAAGTTACTGTTTTCTTCTTTTCTCACGACCAAACACCACCTAGCAGCTACAAAGTTGGTCCATCGAGCCGTATTTATTGGTAATATTGGTAGTGAGAGGCAAAACCTGTGTGGCAGGGATGTCGTTGTTCCGAACGCCGCGTGTCGTGAAAACACGTGCTTAAAAGAAAATGGAGCAACTGACTAACGACGAAGAAAAACTACTTGAAGTCAAATCAGAGCTGCTAATTGGCATTACGGATGCAGTGAAAGAAGTCGGGAAAGTGCATTCAGATATCGGTATATCTTGTCGCTTCAAGCTCGAGTTAGCACGTGGGCGACGTGCTAACTCGAGTTTGAAGCGACAAGATGGCAGCGAGTGCAAAAGTTCTCGCAACTCACGCCATCGTCATTATTACGCCGGCAGCAACTGGAATACGAAGCCGCTCAAGTCAAAGCCAAAATTGAAATGCACGAAATCCAAACAAAGGCTCGCATAGAAAAAGAATTGGTCGACAAGAAATTGGCCATGGACTTAGCCGAGTTGGAATCGAAATCACGCTCCACAGATCAATCTCCATCAGCTTCCTACAAAAGTAAAGTGGAGAATTGGCTGGAAAAGTCTGTTGCTGAACCCGGCACGTTACACGATCGCAACAAAGTGACTGTCGGCGGCGGTGAGTGCCACCGCAACATTGACGGCGACGAGATGGCTATTCCACCTGCACACGATATCATAGAAACGCTCGAACTGAGGTTCGGCAGACCAGAAAACGTCATGCGGCAAGTTATATATTAACTCAAAAAGTTATCACCACTACCACACTCCACATGGATGATTATATTGATAGATTTTCTGATGAGGAGGTAGCTAGAAAAATAGTAAAAGAAATTTCATTTATTCATAATGAAGGTGGAAAATGTGTAACTAACTATCTCAGTAATGTACCTAATGTGCTAAGTGACATTCCAAAAGACAGTCTTAACGACATAGCAATAAAGTTCAATTTTGATAAACAGGCGGAGCGGGTGTTAGGCATATTGTGGTTCCCGCGCAGCGATCTGTTAGCTTTAGATTTATCTTTTAAACGTATTCCGCAAGATATTGTGCTTTTGAAACAAATACTTACTAAGCGCGAAATGCTAAGTATTATTACTTATGTCGATTATGTGTCTTTTTGATATTCACGGCTATTTGGGACCGTTTATCATCAAGGGAAAAATATTGATGCGCGAAACATGGAAACTTAAGGCCCTACCATACGGCAATGACCTTGAGCAAACGAGACATATTCAACATTAGCGCCGTCTATCGAGCAACGTTCGTTTCCGAAGAAAAGTAAAACATGAGCAGAATAGACACAAAATTTAGTTTTTGCCCGCTCAACTCCGTGGCAGCTGATTCGATTTTCATGACCAGATTTATTACGTTGATTTTCTATCTAAAAACAAAGAACGAAACGGATACGAAAAAATAATCTAATTTTGATGCTCAAATAATTTCATGTGAGTATCGTTTAAAAACACATATCTTATTACTAAAACAAAACAAGCAGTTACCAGAATAACCCGCCCCCACCCAAAATCACGTTTATTTTGAGTACCTACACAGAATCGTAAAATTTTCAGAATATTATCTTTAAATACAGGTACTTCGTTAGTTGCCTGACAACGGCGAGTCAAGGTCACACTACAAGCCGCTTTTCGGTTTAGAATCGCGCGTTTTAACGAAAAAATAAATACACGTGATATACTACTACACCCCCCTCCCCCTTGTGATATTTCGTGATTTTCGCTAAACCCCCTCCCCCCCCCCCTTTAAATCCTCACGTGATTAATGGACGGTCCCTTGGTTGATTCGCGACTGCTCACCCCGCCTACCGCTGCGGCCGCCATTGCAATGGTTGAAACAGTAGTGCCAAAAAATTACGCGACGACTCCACGCGTACTAACAAACTCCCGCGCTGCATTCCATTCCCAATGGTCTAATTTACCAAAAGTTTCGATTTTCTTCTTTTCTCACGACCAACCACCACCTAGCAGCTACAGCTAATCAAATCAAATCAAATCATTTATTCGCACCGAATGTAGGTAATATACAATAATGTTGTTATAAAATATAGTGAGCCGGGTACATTCTGCCTGAGTTTTGGCATGCAAAATTTAACAAATAAGTCAGTATCAATAAAAATTATTAAGCACAAAAAGTAGATTTAAAATAATGTCAATAATATTAAATTGCTGGAATGTCATACACAGGATCATAATAGAAAAATAAAACAAATATCACATTACGAATAACAGAATTTCTGTATCAAAAAAAATAAAAAGGTAAAATAATGAAATAGAAAATTAGATGTAAAAACTATAGTTCTGTTGAAATGTCACACATAGGGTCATTCAAAAAATCACTTATTGAATAATAACACTTCTGGATCAAAAACGACTTAAGTTTATTTTTAAATTGTTGGAGAGTGTTATTTTTTAAACTGTCTGGTAATTTGTTAAATATGATTGGACCCATGCAGAGTACACTCTTCCTCAGCAGTGCTGTTTTATAACTACCGGTAATTAAAAGGTTTTTGTATTGGCTTCTCACAGGACCTTTTTTGACATCCGAGAACTTAACAAATAGTGCTTTATTTAATTTTACAAAAATTGCCATTTCTAAAATATACAACGACGGAAACGTTAGAATTTTCAAAGATTTAAACAAAGGTTCACAGCTATCTCTAGGTTTGATACTACACATAGCTCTGACACAACGTTTCTGGGCTCTAAATATGTTATCTCTTAGGCTGCAATTACCCCAAAAAAATATTCCAAACCTCAAGACCGATGCAACTAAACCATGGTATGCTACTAAAGCAGTCTTTCTTTCAACTTTTTTCGACAGGTTATAAAGAACATATGCTGCAGTGCTTAACTTTTTGCACACCTCTTCTGCTTGCGGTTTCCATGTTAATTGATCGTCGATATAAATTCCTAAAAATTTCGCGACCTTGGTTTGATTAACAACTTGTCCATTGTACTGTACATTGACGGTCGGTGGAATTTTACGTTGGTGAAAATGCATCACATTAGTCTTAGGTATGTTTATTACCAGGTTGTTTTTTTCAAGCCAATCAATAATCTTTCTAAGGTTAATATTAATATCCTAGCTACATTTCAGTACTTTCTATAATATCTTTAAGAAGTAAAATGTCTATTGCAGGTGGGTAAGTAAACGTCTTTAGTACTCGCCAAACTGTCAATTGCACTGTCTGTTACATAGGATAACTAAGAAGAGCTGCTTTTAACGTCTGGTTTCGTGAAAATGTTTCGATGAAAAATATAGTAAAAGAGAAAAGAAGTGAAGATAATTATTAGTATTTACCATTTTATTTTTGTTACCGAAAGTTCGTAAATGAATAAAGATTAGGTACAGTACGTCTACCATGAGTTGTCATTGTTAGATCGCTTGACGTAACTGCAATAGTTCCGTCAATATATAAGCAAATACTATAGTTAGCTTTTTCAATGGTACCATGAGCTGTGTTAGTGCTTACCACCAAATTCTAAGCAAATGAAGCCCAAACTTGCAGTCGCTGTAGTTTAGTTTACTACACGGTGACGTAGGATACATAACTATAGTGACTCATACTGCGCATTTTAGTACCCAACTATCCGCTAGAGGCGCTGTAAAAGTTTTCATACATTTTTTTAACTACAGACGCTAGCGAGTATAGATTGTTAAAACTTATGGTAGACGTACTGTTATGAGAGCAGCAGTGACCCAGTGGTGGCAGCCCCGACTTACGAGCTGTAAGCTGTGGGTTCCAACCTAGGCAGGCGCATTAATTTGTGTAATTTATTTCGTCACCGCTTCTCTCAAAACAGTGAAGGAAAACTTCGTCAGGAAACCGGCATGTCCTAGAACTAAAAAATCGAAGACATGTGACATCTACCAAACCGCAATGGGTGCGCGTGGTGGATTACAGCCCACTCCCTCTCATAAAGAGGAGGCCAGTATCCCAGCAGTGAGAACATTATAGACTGATGATGATGTACTATTATTAATTTTATGTTACGTTACTCGTACCAATATTAAATAGTGTTTAAAAAGATTTTTATTCTTTTTTTTTTATAGTCCCTCTGCAGAACTCTTAGAGATAATAGGTAGTAACAAAATGTGTACTCCTATTCGGTACTTTCCTTTCACTATAGGTATTGGTAAAATTTCTTCTTTGATAATTAAATAAATAAATAAATAAATAATTTATTACAGTAATCCATTGGGCTTTTTTATACACAATACACTCATCATGAGTGTTTTGTCTTATGTCCTCTACATAACACTCATCACACGCACTCTCTTATAACTCACATCGACTATTTCATTCGCGTTTTATGGCCGGAGTGACAGCTCCCATTCTTTAAAATATTTTGATGAAATTGATAAATGCAAAACAAGCAAAAAAAGCCTGTTTATGTTTTTATTTATAGTGATATATAATAATTTAATCATTAAATAATATTTATTGTTTTTCCTGCTAATATCATTACAATTTGACGGCACAGTTGGTGCAGTGATTGAGCAATCGACTGCTGCGCTGCGTGTCGCGGGTTCGATCCTCGCACAAAACTAATATTATATTTGAATGGCCTACAGATAGTTGTTCCGAGTCTGGCTGTTTCGTTGTAATCAGAGCTCATTTTACATAATGTTAGACAAAAGACTAACATAAAAAGAATTTGATGTTTGCAAGGTGGTGTATTGTTGCTTTCCGATCCCACTACGTTCAAAACGGTGAAAAATAAAAATGTCTCCTCAAATTTCAGTCTGACGGCGAGTGACATAGACCTAATTACGCACCCGTCTGTATTTCAATGAGGCAAGGGAATAATCCTGTTCTCGACCACAGAATCTGTCAGCTGATCAATTCGGATCATTGTAAATTGAATTGGACGACGTTCGGAATGGAAATCAGAATTACCTTGGAGATCTTTGCTGTTAAGGCTATACAAGGTGTATACAGACCCGGACCCTTCACGAAGCCGCGAACCAAGCATTTTGTACATAAAACTAAGTAATAGGGTTACTTAGTTTTATGTACAAAATGCTTGGTTGGCGCAAAAATTATTGCTGGGAAACGCCTTTGGGGGGGGGGGGTAATAGGGGATGATCCAATTTTTTTTTTCTTTGTCCGTCGGGTAGTTTATTGAAAAGTATTGGACACGTATTTTTTCTTTTTTCACGTGGTCATAAAATTACGGAGATATATTGAGTTGAAGTGGCGCATGACGTCAAATGTAGGTAAGTTTTATACCTACTTGTGACGTAGTAAGCCCCCACTCTCCAACTACGTGTCTAATATTTTTGTATTACCTGTCTGACGGACAAAATAGAATGTCGTTTTCTTTACCCAGTCCGATCCCCTATTACATTTTACGGTAAAATTCAATTAAACGCTCTCACTACATTGTGCTGATGGATGCATTGAATAGTGAACGGGTCATGGAGGTATTTATACTATTTGGATGATCTTGGATGTATATTTTTTATAAATAAAAAATAACCTTAAAACTATTATTTTTTTAAGATTTGTATAAGTTGAAACTTTGCCTTCTAATAACTCCGTAACTAGAAAGTATGGTCCAAAACAAAAAAAATATCGCAATGACGGCGAGAACAAGTGCCTTTCGGCTTCGTTAGGGGTTTATTTACACCCTATATGTACGAGTATGTAGTCGGCTAATCGAATAGTGATTGATTGTGTTTCCCAGGAGACAATCGGTTAAGGAGGTTGTTGTCGCAAAGCAATTGGCTTTTGAGATCGTACTGGTTTGATTCAATTCGTGCAATGACTGTTCATGACATTAAGGTATTTTAGTAAAACCTCTACTTCTTAAGACAGTTTATTAGTGCAACATGGTTTCGTCTTCAATTTCATTTTTAGTATTTCCCCCATGTTATGAAAGACGAGGTAGTTGATCGTTCTATATGATTAAATCTGTCATTATTGTGTTCTGAGCTATTGATACTCATACTTTTAGCCTGCGTCTTCCCTTTGCTGGGAAAAGGTCTCTCCCCATGACTTCCAGTTGTTTCGATCCAAGGCCAAAGGGGCCCACTGCTCGCTGGTCTTGTCCCGTCCTGCCATCGACGAGGTCTGCCGCAACGCCTTATGGGTGTGTCAGGGCTCCAGAAAGTGGTTATATTGGCCTACAGTCCATTAGGCAGGACGGTAGACGTGGCCAGACCAGGCCCACTTAGCCTGACGGCTTTTGAAACAACATCATTAAATCATTCTTATTTCCTGGAACCACCATAACAGGATGTAATAAAAAAAAATCAAATAGGTATATTGAAAACCATGATCACTAGTTTTCGAACATTTTGTTAGGCTTCCAATCAATGGAACTTATCGCATTGCCACTGCAAAATTGTTACAATACCAATAAGGAGTTTTTTTTTTAAGATTAGGACATTTGCTGCAGTGAAAATCCAAGAAGTCGAAAATGTTGTTTTTCCGTAATGAGTGTCGTTTTCATTGATTTTGGGGTCGCTGATAACGAAAATAAGGTCCAAATAAAAATCCAAGATGGTCCATGGTTGCGTCGTTGCTTCCGACTCACAGATCTCACACAATCATAACATTTTATAAATATTACGTTGTTTTTATTACAAAACACACACGAATTTCCTTTTATGGGCAACATATTAACGGTTTTTGGGGTTAATGATAACGAAAATGAAAATCCAAGATATCACAATTTTTTTTTTTTGTATTTGCCTTCATGGGTATAATTTTGTATGTCTGGCCGCCAGTTTTGTGACTAGTTTTTTTTTCAAACTCTTGAGCCTCTCTTCTCTACTACTCTTGTGTTTACAAACATTCAAACTCCACACAGACCAACATATCTCATAGTGGTGTGGTAGTATTCAATTTCTCACTTACCGGTTTATTCAATTGTTCATCATCATCCCAAGACATTTGAAAGAAATTTAATACAGACCTCTCAGAAGAAAGTGTTCTTTTTAATACTGTCATTAAAACTGAATCTTAAAAGTCAGTAAAGTCGTTTTGACGTCACAACTTACGGTGCTGTCGCTACAGAGTTGTTTGTCATTTGTTAGCAGAATTCAAGCTGGTTTCTATATTTATAAGACCTTAGATATTATTGTAACAGGACTTTAACGGTATATTGATACAACCAAGATAGATATGAATATTAAGACATTGAAAGGTTTTTTACACAAGCCAACCTTATGTCTTGAAGATTGGAAGACAAAATACGTGCTTTGTTTCTGGCTGTGTTTTTTAATTTGGTTCATATTTGACAATTGATGAAGATTTTCTAAAACCTGGCACATGTTCTTAAAAATAAATATTAAAATTATTTCTTCATAGAGTATCAAGACAGAAAACTCGAAAAACACTTTTACAGGTAGGAATAACGACCGATCCACCAAGATATTAAGTAAGATTTTTAAATGAACATGTCTTGTAAATACAATTTTAGGATAACATGATATGCCATGATAATATGACTCCATTTTTTTATGTAATAACTTTTTGTTCCTGACATGACATCAGTGAAGAAAAACTATATAGGGTGACTGAAAATTAGTGACCGATACTATACTCGTGATAACAAAGAACTTTTACCAAAGAAACATTTTTTTATACTCTTTCACTTTAATCACAATAACACAACAGCAGTACAAAAAAAACCTGTGTTCACCACGCGGCGGCCGTGGCTATAGTTTTGTTGTCTATAGATAGATATTATTTTTTTTGGCAACAAATTAAACATTTACTGTTGTAGGTGTACCTACACTGCTTACGTACACCGCATACAGCACGTGGCGGTCAACGTATGTCGCGGGGCCGCTTACCGAGCAGGCTTGCGAGCCGCGCGGATGCTCTGCTTACCCACCGTTGCACCGTACAATAGTAATGAGACAGAACGGCGTCACGCGGCTCACAGGTGATAGGTCACGGGCTCGCGGTTCGCGCGGGCTACCCAAGTAGCAAAAGCTTCTTTAACTAAGGCGTTTTATTACCAAACAGTGATATAGTAGGCCTATAATGGTAACCACTGTGACTGCTTGTACTATAAAGGTTTTTAACAGAGTGTTTTGGTTCTATAAGATTAAAGAGCAATTAGATTCTATAATTTAGTTCTTAGAACGCTTATAGGACCATACAAAAGAATGATTAAAGTGTTGCACTGTAATAGATATGAAAAAGCGATTATGGTACTATTTAGTACTATAGGCGACCTTATTGACACTTTTATGTATCTATTTTGCACTAATAATGCGTCAAAATAACTTTTACAGTACTAGTATTGTAGCAGTATCGAAAACACTATTACACGATTAATCTGCACTATAAAAGTACCTGCAGAGACCTGTACCTGAAACCTACCTGAGAGCACCTACCTGTGTACCTGAGAGCAGCGGTGGCCCAGTGGTGGCAGCCCCGACTTACGAGCAGTAAGCCGTGGGTTCGAACCCAGGCAGGCGCATTACTTTGTGTAATTTATTTCATCACCGCTGCCCTCAAAAACGGTGAAGGAAAACATCGTGAGGAAACCGGCATGTCCTAGAACTAAAAATTCAAAGACATGTGACATCTACCAACCTGCACTGGGCCCGCGTGGTGGATTACAGCCCACTCCCTCTCATAGAGAGGAGGCCTGTGTCCCAGCAGTGGGAACATAATAGGCTAATGATGATGATGATGATAAAAGTACCTTGAACAACCATTAGGTAACCTTTTAGGTTTTTAAAAGCTCCCTCAACATCGCAATGGGGCTAGTTCTGAAAAAGTCATGAAAACTCATCTATAGTACTAAATAGTACCATAGCGACTCCTGGCGCAGTTACTAAATAACTTGAATTCTAAATAGCTCTATAAGTGAGTTTGTGTTACTCTTACGAGACTGAAGCATTTTCGGTGAAAATATGGCTGCCGTTTTCTGCTGCTGATATCACATAAGCAGCACGACTGGAGCCAATGTGTACTATAGCAGCCATAATCGGCACAAATCCTTATTTTATTTACTTAAATTTAATTAAAATTCGAAAATTATGAGGGCGCATTGTCAAATTTGAAATCAGCATACTGATTCTACCGATACAATTTTTATCGCAAGTGCAATTTATGGCAGAGTTACGGTGCTTGAATGTTTTGTAGTATACCATTATTATAAAATGTTACGTTAAGTAAAAATGGCAAATGACATAAAGCATAACTTATATTGATATATTTTGTTTTCTTGGGGAACTGGCGAACATGTATGATAAAAAAGATCACTGGAAACATTTACGGTGCAAAATAGCACAATAAACATGTTTTGGTTACTTTTATAGTGCAAATTTGTGACAAAAACGTTGCAAACAGCACTTTTTTAGAGCTGATTTATCGCCGTGAGAGCCTTTATGTAATGATTATAGAATAAATCAGTGATAAAACTCGGGCCTTTTTGGAGTTCTTAGAACGTTTACAACATCATTATAGTACTAATCATGAACACTATTTAGCACGTCCTAAAACGTTCTCAGGACTTTTATAGTACCAAAATTTGTTACTTGGGTAATTTCATACGGCTGTTGTAATTTTATCACGTGTTTAAGCACCAGTCACTTATTACCAGTCACCCAATATAAATTAAAAAAGAGGCGTTCCATACATTTTGTCCGTGTAGGTATTACACTTTTATAGAAAAGATCTGTTTTTTTTTTCAAGTACCTTACCTGTTTGTAATGTTGTACTTGAGTTATGAAAATATGGATAAAACATACTTTGGTTAATATATTAACAACTGTTTTCATGATAAATTCGGTACCTATTAGTCACACTAATGAGGCTTGCAATACCTAATAAGTAAAGTAATTAATTCCTCGGAATTATTTAAGATACACTACCTTCTCAAGTAACACGATTTCATAGAAATCAGTAACTGGAACACAAGGAGTCAAGGAGGAAGAACACATTAAACAAGACGTTGGAAGGTTTATTTGGGCCTCTAACAAACAATACTCGATTAGAAATATTATTTGCACGTGAAATCGTACACACAGCGATACACTAAGCTACACATTTGCAGTATAACATGGCACACACATGCCTCGCTTGTATAGATTTCCAATACAATGTGAGATCCTCATAAACTGGTTTTGGATAGCTTCATTGATCGCCGTGCGTACAACCCCAAGGGATCCCTTGCGGGCATTTATTCTAGGAGAAAATGAAATATAAATGTAAATATGTACTTCGTTCTCAATGTCATCAATAGAACATAACATAATATCACGCCTGTAATGAACGAAGGGTCCGGCATAGGTGTACCCAATCGTGCTCCCTCATTTCGCCAGTTATGTTTAAGTCCCATTTAATAGGGGGCGAGCCTATTGCCATTATCATCATCATCTGCCTAGCCTTTTCCCAAACTATCTTGGGGTCGGCTTCCAGTCTAACCGGATGCAGCTGAGTACCAGTATTTTACATGAAGTGACTGCCTATCTGACCTCCATAACTCAGTAACTGGGTAATACGATACCCCTTGGTAAGACTGGATGTCAGACTTTTTGGCTTCTGACTACTCGTAACGACTGTCAAAGATCTACAAATGACAGCCGGAACCAACTGCTTAACGTGCTTTCCGAGGCATGGAGGAAACTCGGTATGTAATTATGGTCACCCATCCACGGACCAACCTCGGCAAGCACGGCTTAACCTTAAAGATCGACCCGGGCGACTGTTATTATTTAGCCACGAGCTCCTCTGAGCTTATTGCCATCAACGTGGCACTAATCCAGATCCCGTGGCTGGTACTGAGAAAAACCCAATAACACTTTGCCTGACCTGGGAAAAATCCAGGACCTCGTGCTCAGCCGTCGCGCCAATACACCAACGAGCCAGTCAAAACAGAACATTAGTTTGTGGGTGGTTGGGCTGGAGATCGTTTTACTGCCAACCCCCATGCGTCTCACCCGGAGGCGCTTCTCTGCCTTCCTTCATTAGCGTCAGCTCACACCGAGACGCGACGCGACGCGACGCTGCGCGCACACTTTTAAAGAGCAATTCAAAACATAACTTTATTTTCTACACGAAAAGGTACACATTTACTTACAGGCGTCACGCGGCGCAGCGCTGCGTGGCGCAACGTATTCTAACAACGAAATGTGTATCTCTTGGTGTAGAAAATAAAGTTAAATTTTGAATCGCTCTTTAAAATGTGCGCTCAGCGTTGCGTCTCAGTGTGAGCTGACCCTTACCCAGCTATACAAGGTGTTGTTTTGCATCATCGTCAAATCCAAGGAGGTAACTAATGATTCTCGACCCGAATCAATAATAATTATAATTGATAGGTAATTTTTTATTTTTGTTATTTCTGTAAATCAGTAAGTGTGCCAGTTGAAATTTCTACAGATTACGTATTAATTTATGTTGCCGCTAACACAACAAATACTAAAAACAGAATAAAATAAATATTTAGGGGGCACCCAAACAAAAAAGTGTGTTTTTTGCTCGTTTTAAATAAATAATGGTACGGAACCCTTCGTGCGCGAGCCGACTCGCACTTGGCCGGTTTTTTAAATTAGTTTGGGTAATATCCTTAAATTGTCATCTTGATAAGATATCAGTTAAAATTATATATATCACCTAAGTAACACCTACAACATCAGATTGGTTTAAGCTGGATATAAGAACGTCTTTAATCTAAACTTTATTAATATTATAAAGAAGAAAGATTTGATTGTTTGTTTGTTACGATTTAACTCAATATCTACTGTATCAATTTTAAAAATTCTTTCACCGTTGGAAAGCTACATCTTTACCGAGTAACATAGATATATTATATTACAATTTTCGCGGACGAAGTAGCGGGCAAAGTGCTAGTGTTCTAGAATCTAAATGTTGCCTAAATAATGGTATGCTGGCTCTATGTAGAATATGATTATTTGCGGAATATTAATTAAGTACAACTTTTCATTCAATCTCTATAACTCAAACACCATCCTAATTTATATCAGGTTCAATTAATTAACTACTGCTAAACCCTGCAAGAAAAATGTAAACACTAAACTACAGTTGTCCAAGAGAACGGAAAAGAAGTGCTGAAGCAACGGCGCTGAGCGTGTTACAGGAAACTAGAGCAGACATGACCCTTTTAAAATGGTAGCATTTCAATTGTATAACAATAATGGCCTCATCTCCCCGTATCCAGCTGAAGACAGAAAGAAGTTGCATGTTTTTTGTGGTAACCACTATTCTGTGTACGTTGTGACGCTTCTTGCGGGCGGTTTCACTGTGTTGATGGCACGGTTGGCGCAGTGGCTAAGGAATTGACTGCTGCGCTGTGTGCCGCGATGTATGGCCCACAGAGAGTTGTTCCGGGTCTGGCTGTTTGTGTGAGTTTAAGTTTGTAAACGCACCCACGACACAGGATAAATTAATAGTGAGGGGCTAAGTTTAAAAAAAAAAGCTCTTCCCGCATGTCTCGTTCACTAGCCCCGTTGGTATAGTGGTCGTAAGAGCAACTGCTAAACATGAGTTCCTGGGTTCGATGGCATTAGGCTTAACCCATATTATATGGGACTGAAACATAACTGGCCAAATATGGGTGCACTATTAGATACATCTCTGCCTAACCCTTTGGGGATTACAGGCGGTATGTTTACTATTTATGTAATGTATTACCTATTATTTGTATAAATACCTGAATAGTCAGAAGCCGAAAGTCTGACATCCAGTCTTACCAAGTTGTATCGTATTACCCAGTTACTGGGATGTGGAGGCCAGAAAGGTAGTCGCTTCACGTAAAATACTGGTACTCAGCTGAATCCAGTAAGACTGGAAGGTGTCCCCAACATAGTTGGGAAAATGGTAGGCGGATGATGATGATGATGAATACCTGAATGGGTTTTATTATTTGGAGGTTTTTAGGATTGTATTCGGGATTGTCATATAAATTAGTCAGGCGTTATCGTACCATAGTCAACATCATGAGACAGTCGCAGGGATTCACAAACATAACCACGCTCAGGGTGTTGTATGATGCTTTGGTAAGGAGTCACTTGGAACACAGTGCGGTGATTTGGGCACCTCATGAAGCGAAATACAATGTCATGCTGGAGCGTGTACAGAATAAATTTACAAGATATTTGTATTTTAAACTTTATGGGGTGTACCCATTTTACCCGCTGATGTATCCAACACTGTTTGTACTGGGTATGGTGGGGTACAACGAACTCAGAGTGCGCCGGGAATTTACACTTGCGGCGTATGCGCTAAAGCTCCTGCGTGGAGTAGCTAATAACCCGGGTGTGCTGTGTCAACTGAAGCTATGCGTGCCAGATCGGTACGTGTGGAGGCGGCGGCGACCGCCACTGCTGGCCGTGCCTGTGGCCAGAACCAACCTGCTGTCAAAAACACCCCTCACTCGCACAATATGTGTGCTAAACGAAGTGCATGAGAGACTTGACCTATTCTCTTGCAATCTGAGTGAATTCGCAAAAGTTTTGTTGAATTATGTTAGTTACATTTAAATATTACTATTCTGTTTTGATTTTTAATTTTTAAGTATTAGTACACACATCAAAAGTGTCTAGGGATCAACATATATTTTTGCAATAACTTTTCTCCTGATTGATATTAATTAAAATTTTCTTTAAGGATTCATCAAATAAAGTGTTTTCGTTTGTCACAGTAACGATAAACCAAGTCACCTTTGCATTAATAAAGAAATTTGCCATTTTCTAATAAAGGGATTTTTGACATTTGAACCACTAACATTAAAGTTCGAAAAAAAGACTGAAATAACAGTTTTCTTTAAAATTTTATTGGGTAACTTAAACAATTAATAATCCGTGTTTCTACCGCGAACACTAACAACACAAGAACATCGGTTTGGCATACTCAAAATGAGTTCATCCAAATCACGCTGTGGAATGGCCGCCCATGTTCGTTGCAACCACAAAAAAAGGTCTTCTTGCGACTGGATACCCTCCATATTCGGCAGAGCTCTTCTCTGTAGCATATCCCATGCATGCTCAATCGGGTTCAAGTCTGGCGACTGAGCAGGCCAGGGCAGGACATTGATGTTAGCTGCGGCGAGAGTCTGTCTTACAACTCTTGTGGTGTGCGGTCGTGCATTATCATGCATTAACTGAAATAAGGGACCGATTTGCACTTGTAGAGGAACGATGACGTCTGATACAATCGTCTCAGCATAAATTTGAGCGTTGAGGTTGCCTCTGATCCAAATCAACTCAGTTCTTCCGCCGATCCAAATACCCGCCCATACCATGATGGTTCCACCACTATAAGGATGGACTTCCTGGCAGGATTTTAATCGCTGTTGGCGTCCAGGGGTTCTCCAGTGTCGTATACGTCTTGTATCCGGTCTCATACCAAAACGAGACTCATCAGAAAAGCACACGAAACGCCATTGTTCTTCTGCCCAATTTCTGTGTTCAAGAGCCCATTGATATCGAATCCTACGATTGTGCATTGCTATAGGTGGTACCCGTAGCGGTCTTCGGGAATGAAGGTTCACTTCATGCAAGCGGTTTCTGACTGTTTGGTCGCTAATTAAGTTCCCTGAAGAGTGATGAAGCCTCACGGCTAACATCATGGCGGTTATTGTTGGAGCTCTTCGAGTTAAGATTTGAATGTATCGGTCTTGTCTCCGTGTGGTGCAGCGATACCGTCCTCCATGGCGCTCAGCCACGGTACCAGTGCTTCGGTAACGTGTCCAAAGTCGACTGATAACACTCTGACTTGTATTCAGAGCTAAAGCCACAGTACGTTGCCGGGAACCAGCTTCTATCATTCCCACGGCTCTGAGCATTTCTTCCCTGCTTAAATGACGTCGCCGCTCCATAATAACGTTGGTTTTAATCAGTAGTAGGGAAACAGTAGCACTAATAATGTCTTCAATGCGTTGTATGTTTTTATAGGGAAAATATTGACAGCTGATTTTCATCTTTTACTCGAATTTGATTCACAGTACCTGATTCAAATTATGAAATGCACCAAAAAGGATCCATATAAATTTATAAAATCATAAATTTATTACAAAGCCACATCTCAATCTCAAGAAATCCGCATAAAAATGCTTGATCCCTAGACACTTTTGATGTGTGTATTTTGTTTTAATTTTTAAGTATTAGCCGTAAGTTTATTTTTTCAATTTATTTGGTGTGTGTTTGCAAACCACTATTTTATTGGGGTTATCCTGTAATGATAGTGTGTAAGATAAATAAATAAATAAATAAATCATCATATCCCCACTACCTGAATAGGTTTTCCTTGGCCTCCTGATTACCTCTCTGCATGTCTACAAGTCATCATGCCAGTGTTCACTTCCTTCCTAACTATACCATGTTCTCACACAATCGATCCATATTTTCTTCAGTGTGACCTCTTTCCTATAGCCATTTAGCACAATCTGAAAAAAGAGCAGGAAGCATCGGGCGAGAGCATAAGGGCATTTAAACAATCATAGGAACACAAATTAGGTCGTGTCATTCGTCATATAGTTTATTGTGAGAAAAATGATATGAAGGAAAAATGTGTAAATGATAGCATGACGAATGACAGAGGAGAATGGAGGAAAGGGACGTGACGTGAAGAACGAGTTGGCTCGCAGCAGTTTCACTGACCCCCGCGCTCCGCTTCTCCGCCCTCGCAGAACAGATAAGCCCGCAAATGGTAGAATCCGATCAAGTCCATACACCGTGTAAATCACCTCATCACGAAGCCGTCAACCAAGCATTCTGTACATGAAACTAAGTAACTTTACGCAATAATTATTGCTGGGAAACGACTTTTTTTTGGGGGGTGTTAAATCATGTTTTGTGGTAGAACTCTATGTAACGCACTCAAAACATTGTGCTGACGGACGGATTGAATAGTACGGGGGTCGTGGAGGTGTTTAAAGTAAAAATCTTACATTAAAAACTTGTATTTAAAAAAATACTTGTCAAAAAGTTGGAACTTTGACCCCTAATATCTCCGTAACTAGAAGATTCCCAGGTATGGTGTAGAACAAAAAAATGATCGCAATGACAGGGAGAACCAGTGCCTTTCAGCTTCGTTAAGAGGTGTTTTACACCCTTTATATAATTCAGGGGTTTATTGCCTTTAATATTCAAATATTCCTTTAAAGGTCTTCACAACTTCAAATGGTTTCTAAATATAGGTAAGAGTCGATTATGTTACAGGGAAAACTTCCACTCATACACATTATCCGTTTATCTAAAGTGCTCGTTTTATTGGCTAAGTTTATCACATCAGTTAATACGAAATTCGTTTAAATTTTCTAAAATACGGGCCTTTTCATTGTCATGCGTGTTTGCGCCCGCGTGCAGCCCAGGCACGCATGAGTGCTGCCCGCAAACTATCGTTCGCGTATCGCGTGCCTGCGTGGCGAAAATGATCTGCTCTGCGTGCGGCCCGCAACAAGCACGGCCGCCTAGCCTGCACGCGGGCGCAAACACGCATGACCATGAAAAGGCCCTAAAAACAAAACACAAAATGTAATGGTTGAATTGACAAACTCTTTTTTTAAGGCAGTTAATAGGCCGGTAGAGCAGCTTTAACATCATCTCAAATAATTTCAGTACGCTAAGGTGTCAAAGGGGAAAGTCCCCCGCCCGCACGATTTGTTTTTGGTTTTGCTGCAATATTCCGAGTTTAGCACAAGTAGCGTTAATAAATGAAGACCCACTTGCACCACAAGTGCATATAATCCAAAACTTTTATCAAAATATTATTCTTTTTCTGCCATATTTAAATGACGGGGGACAAAAGTTACTCGCGTCCGTAGGTCATCCCATCTTGTCCATCAAGTCCCACCCTACACGTGTCCCCTGGGTGGTGCTAAATGAGTAACAACGCCGAGTTTCGGGCGGCGGGAAGAATAACCTGAACCAACAAGCCTAACAAGTTTGTCCTGTTGACGGTAGGAAATGACCTCAACAACCCCGTCCTCACGGGTTCGACTCGTGAGGCTGGGGGCCTTGGCTTCATCGCCTGGACCACGAGGAAGAAAACCTCAATAAAATAATTACCCCAATCCTAAGGTGAGGACTGCGCCGACAGGATGAATGGCTGGAGGGACTCCAGCTTCTAGCACCAACCTCGATGTGACAGGCTAACATCGTTGAACTGCGCCTTCTTTTGGGGATGGGCGTCACCCTGTAAGCGACCGTTTTAGTCGACCCTACTCGTGGGAACAAATATGAATGAACCCTATCAAAATACTTCAACCAAAACAACTCAAAAAACCCTTACTCAACAAGTCTTTCATCCAGCACTTTTTAACAGACCACGCTCAGCGTCTCTAAGCGATATGTCGAAATTTAATGCCAACCAAACGGAATCAAAATCAGATAACATTGTGGATCTAACTAACAGTCTATCCAATCAGCAATCACCACCACCCTGGCAGCGGGTGCCAAACACGAACAAACGTAAAAGAACAAGCGATTCTCCACCTAACTCCACTCCCGTGGCAGTATCAAACAGGTTTACAACCCTACCGTTAGATCAACCTGAAAGTCAAAATAATGACTTACCAACTTTAAAATCGAATAAACCTCCTCCTATTGTCCTTTATGGAATAGAAGACGTCAATGAGCTCTCAAAACTGATAGAATCGGTATGTGACCCCAAACTATTCAAAATAAGACTAGTTAACAGAAACTTGCTCCGTGTCCTTGTAGATTGCTCAGAAACTTATAAGGATGTCATATCAACAATATGGGCAAAAGGCTTGATAGGTCACACCTTCACGCCAAAAGAAAAGAAGGCTTATCGCATAGTTATAAAAAAGCTGCACTTTTCGACACCCCACAGTGAAATAATCGATGCGATAGAATCTTCAGGCAACAAAGTTCGTGGGCAAATTATTAATGCCCGTTATGGTCCAGATAAAACTCCGTCTTTTACATTCTTTGTCAACTTAGAACCAAGCGAAAATAATAAAGCAGTTAAAGACATAGAATATATTTACCACCAGCGGGTTTCAATAGAGGATCCTCGGAAATCGACAACAATTGTCCAATGCCAGCGTTGCCAGCAATATGGGCATTCCAAGAATAACTGCATGAGGCCTTACAGGTGCGTTAAATGCGGGGAAGGACACAAAACTGTAGATTGCCCAAAGAAGGATCGCAACACTCCAGCTAAGTGTGCTCTGTGCTCGTGCGACCACCCAGCTAACTACAAAGGCTGCCAGGTCTACTTGGAAATATCGTCCAGAAAGTCAAATCGGACTAAAATCAATCCTCCTCCCGTATACTCTAAGAAAAATGATGTGAATACAACACAAGCCCATCCCAACAAGAGCTTAATAGCACCTAGTTCCACTCAACTTAGAGACAAAAGCAGCTACTCTGACGTAACAGCCAATAGACGCAACGCCACCGACACCAACTTAGAATCTGATAACAACTATCAACATAGTCGCATTGAAGAAATTTTAATAAAACAATCTGAAAAAATTGACCAACTCATTCAACAGATAGGAACACTCCTGAACCTATTGACCTCTGTCGTCTCTAAATTACATTCATAGTTCCCCTACGCATTGCAACCTGGAACATCAACGGACTACGAGCGAACATACATGAGCTTGAGGCAATGATTAATAGTAATAAACTTGACATAGTTCTGATTTCCGAGTCTCATGCCTCCAAAAATAGTTCTTACCGAATGAAAGGTTTTAACGTTTACTTCACTCCTCATCCTGATGACGGCAAAGCTCATGCGGGTACTGCAATAGTCATAAAATCAAACCTTAAGCACACTGTGCTGGAGAACTACGCCACACGGCATTTACAGGCTACTACTATCAGATTGGACGACCGAACGGGCCCCATTACATTTTCCGCTGTTTACTGCCCACCTAAACACATAATCACTCCGCAAATGTTTGAAAACTACTTTTCCCAACTTGGAAACAAATTTATATCTGGAGGGGACTGGAATGCAAAGCACACATACTGGGGCTCTCGCATTTCCCTACCGAGAGGCCGATCACTCAAAAGCTGTCTGGATACTCACCATCTTACTCCAATATCTACTGGAGAACCGACGAGCTGGCCAACGGATCGTAACAAATCTCCAGACCTGTTAGACTTCTTTGTAACCAGAGGAATCAGTCATCTTTACTCCTCTGTAGAATCAAGCCTTGATGGATCCTCAGACCATACGCCGGTAATCCTTACCCTGAGCACCTCAGCAATTTATTCTGAGCCGTCTGATGCCTTAACAAATCGAAAAACTGACTGGCAGGGTTTTCGCAGCTTCTTGGATGAAAATATTCAACTAAATACTCCTATGAAGACTCCTGAAGATGTCGACAATGCCTGCGAGTCCCTCACAAACCTAATCCAAGTGGCTGCATGGAAAAACTCACCTTACTTAACTCGTTCTCCAATGATGACTCCTCAGTCTGCAGAGATCAAAACAAAACTCGTAGAAAAAAGACGACTGCGAAGAGCTTGGCACCAATCTCACCATTCTGCGGACAAAAAAGCCTTCAACAAGGCTGCAAAACAACTGAAGTTGCTATTGGTAGGATCAACAAACTCTGCATTCCGAAGTACTCTGGAAGGAATGTCGCCTCTGGGAAAGGGTGAAATGTCACTTTGGAAAGCTACTAAAACCAACAGAAAGCCGCAAGAACATCTACATCCCCTCAAATCCTCAAACTCTTGGGCGCGAACGGACGCTGAGAAAGCGGAAGTATTTGCAAATCATCTGGAGAACGTATTCAGGCCGAACAATGGCAGTGATGAACCTGACGTCGATGACATACTCAGTCAGGATCTTCAGCTCTGCCTGCCTCTGAAACCCACATCGCCAAAAGAAATCGCATGTGAAATTAAACGACTAAATTCCAACAAGGCTCCTGGCTTCGATTTAATCACTCCCGTCGTTCTGAAGAACCTGCCTAGAAAGTGCATAACCTTTCTTGCCTCTCTCTTCAATGCAACACTAAGACTGTCATATTTTCCTCAAATATGGAAAGTGTCGGAAATCCTTATGATTCATAAATCTGGCAAATCTCCCTATGAACCTTCGTCATATCGTCCTATTAGCCTCACACCAGTTCTGTCGAAATTATGGGAGAAGATCTTTTTAACCCGCCTCAAAGAACATATGGACCACTGTGACATTATCCCAGCGCACCAATTCGGGTTTCGGAAAAAGCACTCTACAATAGAGCAAATGCACCGGGTCCATCAGGAGATCAGACGCTCCTTTGAAATGAAATTTTATTGTTCGGCGGCATTCCTAGACGTCCAACAAGCCTTCGACAGAGTCTGGCACAAAGGGCTACTATGCAAGGTGAAGGACAAGCTTCCACATTCTTTTTACCCAATTATCAAGTCTTACCTTGAAGACAGGCGTTTTCAAGTGAAACAGAGAGATGCTAGATCCACACTTCGACAAATTAATGCCGGTGTTCCGCAGGGTTCCGTTCTGGGCCCTGTGTTATATAATATATTTACCTCTGACTTGCCGGTAACTGGAGACGTAACAGTAGCGACATACGCGGATGATGTAGCCTATCTCGCTAGTGATGGTTGCCCAATAGTGGCTAGTAACAAGCTCCAACACCTATTTGACGAGACTCATGCATGGATGAGAAAGTGGCGCATCCGAGCAAGTACTCAAAAATCAAACCACATCACGTTCACCTTGAGAAGGGGAAACTGCCCGCCTGTCAAATTTGGCAATGATGTACTGCCGGATAGCGAGCATATTAAATACCTTGGCTTTAACCTAGACAGAAGGCTCACTTGGACCCACCACATCAAGAAGAAACGAGATGAAATTAACCATAAGGTCCGAAGCTTATACTGGCCTATGGGTAGAAACTCTGTCCTGTCTGTCGATAACAAGCTACTGATTTACAACAGCGTCCTGAAACCTATCTGGACCTACGGAATCCCACTGTGGGGCTCTGCCAGCAAGAGTAACATTATGTGCATACAACGAGTTCAAAACAACATCCTGCGTACGATTACCAGTGCCCCGTGGTTCTCCAGAAATGATGAGATCCACGAATATCTTAATGTTCCGACTGTTCAGTCCGAAATCGACAACTTCAAGAAGAAATATGCTGAAAGGCTATTGACTCATCCAAATGCCTTGGCCTATGACCTCTTAAATCCTTCTCTTACGACGAAAAGACTGAAAAGGAAGGATGTGTTCTGAAAAGGCAGACAAGACACTGGTCTTCTCGCCTTAACGTCATTTTCACACAACTAACCTGCTTATAGTCTTGCGACTGATTGCAGATAATTTAACAAAAAAAAAAAAAAAAAAAAAAAAAATGACGAACATAAATAAACAGAGTTTTTAAATGCTGAAAAAAGGTGTGAAATTAGTGGTTTGTGGTTTAAACAGGTTGCGTTGACAATAATTATCATCGCAGAACAG
Organism: Cerastis leucographa; assembly: GCA_963082945.1. Taxonomy (NCBI): domain Eukaryota; kingdom Metazoa; phylum Arthropoda; class Insecta; order Lepidoptera; family Noctuidae; genus Cerastis; species Cerastis leucographa. The sequence continues at coordinate 8,834,243 of OY720378.1, forward strand.
TGACTCCACGGCTAGCTTACACGATAACGTTTTGGTCTACAAAATTAACACTTTAATTATGCAGTTTGAGGTGGCACTGCTTGTCAAGAAAATATACATCGAAAAGTCAAACTTGGTAAATTTATTTTAGTTCTGTTTATCCGCTTTGCGTTGACATGTACCTAATGTAAAATTAAAACTACTAAGGTTTTGCACTAAATAATTAAACTGTCAAGCCATAATTCATGCGCCTTAGATTACGAAATCTTTTTTGAAAAGCGAATGCTTTTTCACATTTTTCTTTATGGTTTTATTTTGCATTTAATCCTATATTAACTTTTCCATAAACTTGCATTTTAAATGATGGACTTGGATACTTAGGACATATTCACAAGCAATAGTATAAAACCTTGATGCATGAACGTGGACGAGGGAGCAGAATCTAAGGATCGTAGGAGGTGGTGTTCTGTTGTTTCTGCCTACCCCGATGGGAAAAAAGCGTGAGTTTATGTATTGATTGATAAGTAGATCGCCAAACATAGTGCTTTACCACTTATGGCAAGCCAGAACATTGAAATACCTACCTAACTGTGACACGGACAAAATGTTGGAATGCTCGGAATTATACGACAGTATAATTCCGAGCATTCCAATCTCATGGTGATAAAGGAATAACTTTCATCATCTGCCTAGCCTTTTCCTAAACTATCTTGGGGTCGCCTTCCAGTCTAACCGGATGCAGCTGAGTACCAGTATTTTACATGAAGTGACTGCCAATCTGACGTCCACAACCCAGTAACTGGGTAATACTATACCCAGCTTATATGTCTTCTGACTACTCGTAACGACTGTCAAAGATGACAAATGTCAGCCGGGAAAAGCGACTTTACCTGTTTTCCGAGGCACGGAGGAAACTCGGTATGAATAGAATAGAATAGAATAATACTTTACTGTACACCAAAAATTAAACATAACGGGTTTACAAAACTCCTAACGGGTTTAAAAATTTTTGGGACAACACACGTTACAAAATACATCATCACCATCTGCCTAGCCTTTTCCAAACTGTTGGGGCCGGCTTCCAGTCTAACCGGTTGCAGCAGAATATCAGTATTTTACTTGGAGCAATGGATAATTAAATATCCCTTGATGGTTGTAAGGCTTTTGGGCTACTGACTACCTGTTTATTCTGTAACCCATCCACGGACCAACCTACGCAAGCACTGCTTAACCTTGAAGATCAACCTGTGCGGCTGTTATTATTTAGCCACGAACTCCTCAAACGTTACAAAATACAATAAACAGAAATATTTACGAGATGAAAAGATAAGTGTGTGTGTTATGTAATAAAAACAAAGTAATATTTATAAAATGTTATGATTGTGTGAGATCTGTGACTCGGAAGCAACGACGCGACAAACTAACAACTATTTAGCTGTGTTGATGACGCCGCTGACAGGCAAAACAACAGTTTAATCAAAACTTAAGTGTGTGATATACACAACACGTCAATTTACCTAAAGTGAATTCTAAGCCCCGGCCCTTAAGATTGAATTCTGTATAACGAGAATGTAATCTTATGGAGAACCATTGTTGAACATGTGACTTGTATTAATTTACTTTGGAACCTATTCTTTATAGTTATTTTTAGATAGGTTTTAGAATAGATAGAAAAGTGTGTATGGAAACGTCTAAGAAGTGACGGCGGTGTTTTTTTTATTATATTATTGAATTTAATAAAAAATTGTGCATGGTTCCCTCCGCGCGGAAGAAGTGAAACTTCGAAATACTACACACATGCGTTCGAGTGCCACGCATTCACTCTCGCTCTGTCTCTTTCTATTCCCCCTCCATGGTTGCGTTAAACGTTTAACGCAAACTTGTTGGAAGACGCATAAGAAGTTTCACTTCAAAAACACACCGCCGTCACTTCTTACAATCAACAGTACCTGACAGTTTTATTATTATTGAATAATAAAAAAATTCAATAAAACTTGGAACATCTACTTTGTCAATATAATAATTATTAGGGCTTGTTTCTATGTATTATGTGTTCCGGCACATGTAGCAGCGAGTGACACTCCGCCCGACTCGATAATTCTTTTGGGTAAAGAACAAAACTCGTTCGCTCAAGTTGTACGAAGTGGTGGTGAATTTGATATAAATGTTAAAGAAAAATGAATTGAGGTCCAGAAAAGACGTTCAAGAAATGGTGGTGTGTCTCTAACTATTCTCAAACTTATTTTTTATTTATTTTTCCATTCTGTATTCTTCTTAAGCAGATGTTTTACAAATAGTTTTAAATTATTACACCTTTTCTTTAGAATAGCAATACAGCACTGATGACAACATTTGTGTCACTTGTTCAATCTAGTCTTTCTGTACTATTTTCTTCTTTTTTTTTTTGTTGTTGTATCTCTTTTTTTTATTTACCAATTGTTCGCAAACGTATAGCCTCCCTGATGCTTCGAGTGCACGGAAGTGCCAGCAGTATCTTAAACAACATCACCGAAAGGGTTGATTATTCTCAGGTGCGGTACTGGAACAGTGTGCAAACGGGTTCCAGGCAAACAGTTTTTAACTTTAGATGAATTGTACTAACAAGTCATTACTAACAATTTATGGATGTTTTTATGTGATAATAAATGCTTAGCTATAATAATAAAAAAGTCATGCTACTTTTAAGCTGATGCTACTCAGTAGTACTGAAAATAGCTTTAGCCTTTTCCCATTTATGGGGGGGTCGGCTAACAGAATTACCATATATCAGTATTTTATACATGAATACTAGTATTTTACATAGAGTGTCTGCCTGTCTGACCTACACAACCCAGTTAGTTTTGGATGATAATACTGTTTTGGTAAGATTGGAAATATGGTAATGCGATTATCTTCCAGTCTAACCGGGTTCAGCTGAATACCTGCATCCAATTTTACTACAACTTATGGGTAACACGATACCCTAGGTTTCCCAAGGATAAAATGTTTCCCAGTTGGTTGTCAGGCATTCAATAAAACTATTACCATACCGTTTTGTTGTTAATTGCTTTGGCCAATTTTCAAAGACCACGAAATTGGGCACGTGACCATGAAGATGGCACTTAAATAAAATGCTGGACAATTTGGTGGTGACAAAACCCTATGCTTTGAAACTAGAAAATAATTGGAAAACTATAAGACAGCAATAAACATATAACAACTATATTTAAATGCATGTTATTGTCAAACTTTAGGAATATAGAGTTTTGGATAAAAAATGATAATACCAAACCACTGAAACGAATGATAATCACGAACACCCACAGAGCAAATGACACTTTTGAAGTTTCTACAAATGTACATACATGCCAAAATTAAATATCGTTGAACCGTTCTGTTCCTATACGACCAAATTGATCGAATTGGAAATTGCCGAGTGTGACAAAGGCAAACTGAAAATGTATTCTGGATGGATTCGATCGAAAAATATATTTTTAAAATTAGAACGTGTCATTTTTTTGGTATGATTGAGATCTCTATCTCAATCGCGCAATTCGCTTGGGTGATGGAATTCATCGAGAATCAATTTTCAGACTGCCTTTATACATATACCCTACAGTTTCTATTTGATCAATTCGATCGTTTGTTGGATATGATTGAGATACAGTATCTCAGTCATATCAAACAAACGACACGTTCTAATTAACGAAAACAGTTTGGTCTCTGAAGTAAACAAGAGTTCTTGAAAATTAATGGCCTTGATACAATCCAGCGAGACCCATTTATTGGCAACTGCTCCTAATGGTCCCAGTCCTATAACAAAGTAAGGTCAATATTTTCAACACACTCACTTTTGCAGTTCTTCGCAGTTTCAGTAGTATAAACGACTACAAAGACAATACATTATTTTTTTAGGGGTACTCTGCCATAAGGTATGTTTTTGCTATTCCTCCGCTATTCTTTTCGGATTAATTTCTTTGGTATCCAAGACAGGTAAATTGTTTCTCTGGGACTACGTCGACCTTCATTGTCTCGGCGCTTTTTCTGGTGTCACCACTGTTGATTTTGGATGGAAAGAGTGAGCAGTTGTTTGGGATTAGTGAGGCGGGCGTCCCAATAAAATAAATACCAAACCATGGCCTGTTGCGTTTTGGTTCTTAACTTATGAAAAAGCTTAAACATATCTTAGAAAGTTATAAAATAGGACTCTAATTCAAATGAGGACAGTCTTTAGAATCCACCCGTCGTCACACTATTTCAGAGAAAATATCTAAACTTTTTCCTTTTAATGTTAGCTTTCAACAAATTTATACTATGATTATTTTATTTCGCTATTTCTTTTGATTTTGGAATTTTTAAATAAATAAAATTTACTTATTCGTAATTTAAGTTGCTTTGAAATGATCGAATATTTTTAAAATATTATGAAATAAATAGGTGTGCAGAGACATTGGACGTTGAAAGATTTGTCCACTTTGCCATGTTAGATGGTACCTTGACCTGAAAAGGGCTTGATTTATTTACAAGTAACTAGAACATTAAAGAATTTCAAGTTATGTTCTTGCTGTAAACCATAACCTAATAAGATTTTCCAGAGACTTCGAGAAAGGCGAAGTTTTTGAAAATGATAACTAACTTAAGATGTTTTATGAAACACAAAGCTAGGGCAATACTTTGTAGGAATCAAATTAAACAAACAATTTCCTGAAAGCGCTTCGTTTACTTATTTTAATTAAATGCTGTTTCAATTAAACTTTTTTTATTGAAATTACCAAAAGTTTTGTGAACTTAGTTGGCGCCCAACGTGGGACCCGAAATGTTTAATATTTATTTGTGTCAAGTCTCGTAAAATATTACTGTAAGAATTCGGTCTGTTCTGGCTGAAAATAATTTAAAAAAAAAAACAAAGGGTTTATTCCATTATTGTCACGTACAACATTGTATTTTGGAATGTTTGAAAACAGTAGGCATTTACTTTTAGTTTTTTTAAATAAAAGTTATACCTATGATTTGAAGTAAATAAGAAAAGTACGCATTTTCTTAATAATATCCATAGTTTATCTTCTTTTTAACAAGCAGTTACTGCGAATAGTTGTTGAAGCTACACATTTATAGCAAGCATTCAAATTCAGTAAACAACAATAATTGCTTCAAGGCCGTTAATTACTACAGAATCTGAAGCGACTAAATTTCCCTCCTTATAATTAAGTTTGTGAACTAAGCACTGAGTTAAAGTTAACATTTGTAAGCACCTAAGATTTTAATTTGTCGACCGATAATTATCAACACAATTGTTCTTAATTGTTCTGGCTTGTATATTTAAACTAAATGATTCCGCAATTTTTTGTTTATCTCTTTATATGTGATTGAAGCTGGAAGTTGGTTTGCACACCCAGATGTAACTATCATCACCAGGTTCTTCATGTTATTCTTCAGTATCAATCCACTTACCTGTAATATCTCCTCAGCAGAAGCTTTGCTCACATTCACAAGTCCAAGCATCTTTGACCAGTGCCTTGGTAGTTTGATGGCGCCACTTTTTAAATTCTGAAGGTTTTTCAACCGCTTCGACTGACTAAATGAACCCATCACTAACAAATTCAAACTTCGCGGTCAATAAGTTAATTCAAAAAAGTTTTTAAGCTAAAACTTGTTTAGGAATTAAAAAGAAATTAATATAGTAAACTGAATTTTAACTTATTTGTGAAAAACGCACGGTTGAAGTGTCATGTTCGCGTATCAGTGAAGCGAGCGGCGCCGCCGGCTACATGACTCCAACTAAAAGCTCAGCTCGGAGTCCGCCGTCTTATATAACAAAATAAGGTAGCAGGAAAATTCCATAAGTCTCGAGTGCTTTTTTCATGTTTTTTAGTACCTATATTCTCAATCACTATCAGTGCATAATTTACGTTTGTACGGTTTATTTAAAAGTTATGAATTTACGTTTTTCGGTAAACTAACCTTCGATATATTGTCAAACTTTTAGGCTAGCAATAAAAACATTATATTGCCGCTTACAATGGAGTTCTTTAATTTCAAAACAAACTGTTTAATTACAAATGGTATGTGTGATTAAGAGAATAAATTGGCGTTCCTATTATAAATGCTTGAGAAACAATAAATTTGGGTTGCTACGCGAATACATGGACCTTATTACAAAACGTACTAACAAATTAACTATTAAAGATGTTTGAATTTTTTACTGAGCTTGGCTTTTATAATTGGTAAAGTTATTGTTTCTTAACGTTGTGCTAGGCAACCAGGATTGCCCTAGTTGAAAAAGTGAAGTTTGCGCAAGCGAGATTGTTACGCTTATCGTAAATTACTTAAAAACATGACATCACGGCCTGCCTTCCCCGAAGGGTTCGGCAGAGGTGTACCCAATTTCGTCAGTTATATTTTAAGTCTGATTTTATAGGGGCTGAGGCTATTGCCATCAACCTGGCACAAATCTATGCTCCGTGGCAGCTACTGAGAAAATTCCTGATAAAAAAATCCAATAATACTTTGCCTGACCCGCGAATCGACCCCAGGACCTCATGCTCTTGCTTGCGAACACTCGACTAACGAAGCAGTAAGTTAATTGTAAGACAAGGCCAATTATCCCATTTAATTCTTAATTTTCATTTCACTTCATCATCTGCCTAGCCTTTTCCCAAACTATCTTGGGGTCGGCTTCCAGTCTAATCAGATGCAGCCGAGGATCAGTATTTAACATGAAGCGACTGCCTATCTGACCTCCACAACCCAGTAACTGGGTAATACGATACCCCTTGGTAAGACTGGATGTCACTTTTTGGCTTCTGACTACTCGTAACAACTGTCAAAGATCTACAAATGGCAGCCGGGACCAACGGCTTAACGTGCTTTCCGAAGCATGGAGGAAACTCTGTATGTAATTATGGTCACCCATCCACGGACCAACCTCGGCAAGCACGGCTTAACCTTAAAGATCGACCCGGGCGGCTGTTATTATTTAGCCACGAGGTCCTTTTTTTTTTTTTGCGGATGGGAAATCATCAAATGACTTCTCCCGCTCTGGGCGGAGCGGGAGGGAGTGTCAGACTTGTACTGACTAAAACCCACCCATGTTCCTCCTTCGCCCTTTGTGTTCCAGGGCCGCGGTATCTCTTTCGAACAACCCGCAGCCCTGGCAGGCATCGGCCCTTTCGGACCCCTTCTGGTTTGCTGACATCTCCTTGAGGCGCGCGTGGAACACGTACGCGCCGTCGACACGGCCTGTCGTCATGAGACGGACGGACGGTGAGCTAGCCCATTACTCACCGTCCACAGGCTCGCGCCTACGGTGACCGGGGGCCACTGGTTGCCCCCCGACGCCCGGGGCGTCTCCCGCGGTGCCACGAGCTCCCTTATCCGCACTCTATACAAAAGTAACTCTATCATTATGTTTTTCCGTTACCATTTTACGGAGAAGGATCTTTGGCAGACTAACTACTAGGTACTTCTCATTTTCATTTCACTTGCCCGTGGCTAAATAATAACAACCGCAGGGTCAATCTGAGTTAAAACAATATAATTATTCAGAGGTCGGTCGGAGTGGAGATAGTCGTTATGGGAAAGTCTAAGCCAGTCTTACCAAGGATCGGTTTATCTATACTGGGGGGTTACTATGACGCTTAAAACATTATCGTTCCATTCCTATTCCAGAGTGGGAAAGAGATGGAGCTAGACGACCTGTATAGCTCCGTCTCTTTTTCACTCTGGAATAAGAATGGAACAATAATGTTTTAAGACGTCATGGTACGCCACCAGGTATTCAGTTGCATTCAATCAGAGAGTTAGCTACTTAGTTCTTTGGTATATGCACTAGTACTCCGTGTAAAAATCATGTATACAAGTAAAGGATTAGCCAGCTAATTATATCAGTAATTATGAAGTCTGTATCTGCCCTGGTTAATAATTATAGTGTTCGGGCATATCGACTAATTCTCAGCAGAATAATCTCTTTGGACTTATTAAATATAATACAAATAGAAAGAGCATAAATGTGTGCGCTGAACAGAAACACTCTCTCTTCCCTAATTCTAATATTCTAAGTCAGGTCTAATGGACGAAGGGTTGCGGGACTGTTCGAAAGAGTTACCCTGGCCCTGGAACAAAAAGGGCGAAGAAGGAACATGGATGTGTTTTAGTCAGTACAAGTCTGACACTCCCTCCCGCTCCGCCCAGAGCGGGAGAAGTCATTTGATAATTTCCCATCCGTAAAAAAAAGGTCTAATGGACGACAATCAGACACAAAAAGAGACCAGGCTTAGGACCAACGAATTAACGTGCTCTCCGATCCACACGATTGTAACACCTCCAACTTTCACACTCAAAGCTGCTACTGCGTGTTTTAAATCCTATAGTGCTTGCTGAACCTGGGAATCGAATCTAAGACCCCACGTTCAGCAAACGTACTTATGGCAACGAGTCATCATCATCATAATCATCAGCATATAATGTTCCCACTGCTGGGAAACAGGCCTCCTCTCTATGAGAAGGAGTGGGCTTCAATCTACCACGCGGACCCAGTGTGGGTTGGTAGATGTCACATGTCTTCGAATTTTTAGTTCTAGGACATGCCGACGATGTTTTCCTTCACCATTTTGAGAGCAGCGAGCGGTGCAAGGTTTCCGACGTGGTAATCTAAGTAGTCAGACCCCCATGCCCAGGGTAATCATTCACAAATGTAGGCACATCTTTTTTTGAGATTACAATTTGATTGTTTTGAAAGTTGTTAAACATTATTAACATAAGTGGTTTTGTTAGTTAATTGCTGTTGAAAATTTTAGTTGGAACGTCAAAAAACACTCGGTTCTATTGATGAGCTGAGCTACTACGGAGTATAATACAAGGTGTTGTTTTGCATCCTCGTCGCATTCAAGGAGGTAACAGCTATGCTAATGATTCTCGTCTCGAATCGATAATAAAATTAGTAGGTAATTTTTATTTTGTTTCTGTTTTGCGGAAATCGGAAAATGTGTACTACCCGTGTTTTAAATATAGCCCTCGAGAGGTAAGCGAGGTTATAAGGCGAGGATCAGACATCCTCGCCTTATAACCTCGCTTACACAGAAACAAAAAATCTCAAAGGTTTATTCGATCATTTCTTATTCCCTAAACCACGTCAAGGGTTATTCTGAAATACTGACAAACTTAAACAACCAAAAAAATCAGTGTTTATTAATAATTAACTAGGTACCGTAATTTTAATTGATTATTCATGTCTTTTGTGACAACCTCCTGAATTTTGACGAGGATGCAAAACAACAACATGTATAATGGTTAAAAAAATATAAGTTGGTAATATTAATGCATCCATCTTTCGGGTATATTCGTGCAACGGCGTGACCATGGACGCCTGGAAGATCGCACCAGATAGAGATACGCGAGGTTTTGAAGGAGATAGGGAAGGCCTTTGCCCAGCTGTGCAAATTACGTAGGAGAACCAAAAAATGGACCCAGAAGAAAGGGAGTATTCCCGTTTGAGCACCTAGAGCACCTACTATTTGGGGGCACCAATGCATTGTGCACAGTATATGTAGCACTCAATAATAGGTGCTCTAAAAATAGGGTTTTTAGGCATTCTGTTTTTAAATATAAAATTATTATATAACTGACCAAATATCAGTGGAGTATACATCTCTGTGTACCTTTGAGAAATACCGGCGTTATGTTTTATTGATGTTAAAATAACATCACAATATTCATTTCTATTGAAGAACTGAAACACGTGCCATATTTTTTCTTTTTTGCTTCATATCTGATACAGACAGCGCCTTCATAATAGCAATTAGATTTCATTTCAATACAATATTCAATTCCTCGATATTGTTCCTGTTGAAAAACAAAGTATTTTCAATTGAAAATATAAAGTTACAAAACTGTATGACTCAAGTGCTGCAATGAAAAAGCTTATCTACGGCTACGGCGTAGCATATGTAGACAGGTTCTACTAACAGGTATGCTACGTCGTAGCACGAAGGCTACGCTTTATTCTAAGCAAATATATTCTCGATTTTTCTTCGCGTCACAATATTCTTGGTTATACTTACGTACGTACGTACTTCGCAAAGTTGAAGGATACAGGGTTGACTTTCATCTAAGCCTTCAGGTGTAGGCTATCAGGACAAGGTGGTCCAATTTGAAGCTGTTTTTGTCCACTAAGCTAAAATGGTGATTAAGGAGTGTCTAGTTAGACAGTATGACCTTCACAGCGTTTGGTTGATAACTTGATAAAGCTGCTTCTAAAAGTTGGCACTTGTGCCACATAGTAATCGACGCACGATGTCAATAGTTCTCATCGTTGCTCCAAAAGCTTCGACGGCACAGACAGCTTACGATGAAAATAATTAAGTATCGTTTTGCAATAAACCCTTGGCTTGCTTAGGTATACAAAAATATTGACACTAGGTATCAACGCATAAAGGCGACAGTGCGAAGAATATTTGGTCCCGCCGACGGTGAGTTAATCCCAGAATTGTGCCGGGTTCAAGGCGTTGTCACAAGAAGAACCCTTGTTTTCTTACTTAATAAAGCAAGTACACACATATACGACAGACGAGACGACATGAATATATGTCACTGACACGAAACGACTTTTTTGTGAAGACGTAAATTGAACGTGTGAGTAAACTTTCTAAAGCGGTTGTAGGTGTTATTTGAATTGCTAAAACATTATTTATTTCAGGCTACAATGGCCCATAGATACCTATCTATATATATAAAAGAAAGTCGTGTTAGTTACACTATTTATAACTCAAGAACGGCTGAACCGATTTGACTGAAAATTGGTGGGGAGGTAGCTTAGAACCAGGAGACGGACATAGGATACGGTAGGGTAGGGTAGGTAGGTAGGGTAGGGTAGGTAGGTAGGGTAGGGTAGGTAGGTAGGGTAGGGTAGGTAGGTAGGGTAGGGTAGGGTAGGTAGGTAGGGTAGGGTAGGTAGGTAGGTAGGGTAGGGTAGGTAGGTAGGGTAGGGTAGGTAGGTAGGGTAGGGTAGGTAGTAAGGGTAGGGTAGGGTAGAGTAGGTAGGTAGGTAGGGTAGGGTAGAGTAGGTAGGTAGGTAGCGTAGGGTAGGGTAGGTAGGATAGGGTAGGTAGGTCGGATAGGGTAGGTGGGTAGTAAAAAGTGCATTGCAACGCATGCTGGGTACAGCTAGTATCTATATATATAAAAGAAAGTCGTGTTAGTTACTTCACTTATAACTCAAGAACGGCTGAACCGATTTAGCTGAAAATTGGCAGGGAGGTAGTTTAGAGCCAGGAGAAGGACATAGGATACGGTAGGGTAGGGTAGGGTAGGTAGGTAGGTAGGGTAGGGTAGGTAGGTAGGGTAGGGTAGGTAGGTAGGGTAGGGTAGGTAGGTAGGGTAGGGTAGGTTAGGTAGGGTAGGGTAGGTAGGTAGGGTAGGGTAGGTAGGTAGGGTAGGTAGGTAGGTAGGGTAGGTAGGTAGGGTAGGGTAGGTAGGTAGGTAGGGTAGGGTAGGTAGGTAGGGTAGGGTAGGTAGGTAGGGTAGGTAGGTAGGGTAGGGTAGGGTAGGTAGGTAGGGTAGGGTAGGTAGGTAGGGTAGGTAGGTAGTAAGGGTAGGGTAGGGTAGGGTAGAGTAGGTAGGTAGGGTAGGGTAGAGTAGGTAGGTAGGTAGCGTCGGGTAGGGTAGGTAGGATAGGGTAGGTAGGTCGGATAGGGTAGGTGGGTAGTAAAAAGTGCATTGCAACGCATGCTGGGTACAGCTAGTACCTTATAAACTAACATACATAAAGTGAATGAAAAACTTGTGTTAATAAATAAGACTTTAGGCTGTAGGCTATGTACTTGTATTTTCTTTTGTACAGAAACAATGCTCAGTTTGTACTTTAAACTCGAACACACGTCTAATTATGCTTAGGCAGGTACTTTTAATTTGTGCATAAAATGTTTTGAATAACACTGGCTCTATAAACGGTTAATCAAAACATCATCTAATTATGCTTAGGCAGGCACTTTTAATTTGTACAGAAAATGTTTTCATTTTTACAGCTCGCAAAATAGTTCATCAAAATATCGTTAGTGAACATATTAGAACAAAAAATTCGAAGACGAGACGTTTACCAACCTGCAATGGGACTGTGTGCTGGATTATAGCCTACTTTTTTTTACAGCCTGTCCTACGTCCCAGCAGTGGGACACAGGCTAGGCTGATTAAGGGTATTTGCGTAATTAAATAAAATACAGAGTGTAACGGAAGGGTATATACATCCTTAAGGGTGTGCTACAGACCATCAAACTGAACATGTTTCTCATCATAAAACATATTTTTCAGCAAAAAAAATATCTGCTGCCCCATAGAAAATTACAATACCTATTCGACCCAAATGTATAGGCAGCTGTTATTTTTTTTTGAAGCATAAAAAAAAAATATGTTGAGAAACATGTTCAGTTTGATGGTCTGTAGCACACCCTTAAGGATGTATATACCCTTTCCGTTACACCCTGTATAACTGATTGATTTTCTCACCACCATTCAAAGTCCTAGATTGATCCTCAAGAAGATGCGTAGGCTGTGGAACAGTGTTTTCACTACAGGTCCACTACAGGTGGTAGCCAGGACACTTTGGGGGTACACTGTCGAGTCGTGATTCTTGCTAGTGATGCTAAAGTACCGCCCTTCATTTTTCCTTGCCAGTTCATGATGACTTAAAAAATGTGTCCATAATATTCTACACGTTTCTTCAAAAAATAATATAACCAGCGAGTATAACACTAAACTCAAACTCGAAACATATATTTCGATTGAACTATTTACTAGATTTTTTTACTATCACGAAGTCAATCAAAAAGTTGAAGTCAGTTGTTCGTACAAAAACGTACATCTCCATTGAGAAGAGTGGTAAGAAATTCCTTGGAAATTCTTTTAAATCAACGTTTACATGTTTGGCAGTGCGACATCAAAGCTTTTCATATTTATATAAATCACCTACGTCGTTTACGATATAAGTCACGTGTCTATTTCGATTGCCGCGTGATCGAATAGTGTTTTGACAAGAGGTGCCCTTCATAGCTGTGTGCTATTAGGGCAAGTGCGATATACATAACATTATTAACATTATTACAGGTTGCCCTGTGTATTGTACACCTATTGGCTTTTGACCAATCATTTTTATTGATGAAAGGAATAAATGCCTGTTTGAGGAAGGGGACATTTTGCGAAAGGGATATTTTGCTACCTGTAGTCATTTTGAGAAGTGGTAATTTTGCCACAGAGCCAAAATATGGTTTAAGATTAACAATTACAATGTCACTAATCTGCCATTCTGGCCAGAAGTCATTAGCAGAAAGGGGCTCTAAAAACCTATTTAGAAATAAAACTTGTCAAGGAGTTACAAAACCTAAATATGAACGTTTGGGGACACAACCAGGCGTTTGAGATATTGAATGCCAATCGTAGCAAAAGCATAATTTAGTAATAGTAATATTTTTTTTATGTCAATCATAACAAAAGCATAGTAGTATTACCTACCTAATGTATTTTTTTGCATTTTATAACAGCCGTGTCTCTGTGGTTCTGTTGTCAAAATGTCAATCCTCTCTATTTCCTTCTCTACTGTGGACATGATAATTTGTGTTCGACAATGACAATAGCCATCCTTTCAGAGCTGGTACACATCCATACTCATATTGTTAATTTTTCTTTATTCGCTGGTATATTTCCCTCGGCCACATAATACTACCTCCTAAAGTTAGCAATTCTTCTTTCTTATCCCACTTTAAGCCATTTCCATTCTCTCTTTCCTTTCTAAAGTTCTCGAACATTAATACATTTTTTAGGGTCTTTACAGATGTCTAAGTAAAAGTCAAAATTATTTATTTGCAGTAAATGTAGTAATAGGAGATGGAAAAATATTATTGTAGTAGTGCAGTGACACATTTCGCGATAAAAATGGCATACAAACTGCTAATTTTAAAACACAACACTTATGTGAACACAAACATTAAACTAGTAACTATGTAAAGTATGTTTTAAGTTTAATAGACTCAACACAAAACCAAATTTTGCTGATCTTATTTCCTCTTTCCAATCTGGCTTCTGTACTGGTCATAATATCACTGTTACTGCACTCCCTAAGACCCTCCTAAATAAATAAAGTCCTAACCGCTCTCCGACGATCTAATAAAGATTAAAGTTATCTGAAAGAATGAAAGCGGTTTTTAAAACATATCTCAGGCAAATAGGTAAAAAAAAACCACGGAATAACTTCTAACAAAAAAATATTTTTGGAATTATCTATTTCTGGCATTGCGAAAATTTTATTCTACGATATCTTATAAATAAATAAAAATAAATAAATAAAAAGTTTTTTTTTTTTTAATTAAATTTAAACAAGAAATACAAAATTTTAAGCAGGTATATCTTGTGCGTAAGAAAATAATTTTTCTTCCAACTACGCAGTAATGGTATCATTAATCACTACAAAACCGATCACAAAGGATGTCTTTTTTGCTTAGAACCAAGACAGTGCAGAAATGTTGTCATTACTGCACTGTTTTCATTACTGCACTGTTTTCATTACTGCACTGTTTTCATTACTGCACTGTTTTCATTACTGCACTGTTTTCATTACTGCACTGCTTTTTATGTTTTATCTATCTTCTATATGTATTATATAAAAATGAATCGGACGGATTTCGCAATTTTTTTTTTGTTGTGTTTGTTATTGTCAGGAGAAGGTTCATAGGTAGGTAGTGGGTGGTTAGTAGGCAGGTGGTAGGCAGGTCGAAGGCAGATCGTATGCAGTTTGTAGGCAGGTCTAAGGCAGGTGGTGGTAGCTCGTAGGCAGGCGGCAGGCAGGTGGAAGGCAGGTGTTAGGCAGTAGCTAGGCAGGAGGTAGGCAGGTGGTAGGCAGATGTTAATCAGGTGAAATGCAGGTGGTAGGCAGGTTGTAGGCAGGTCGTAGGCAGTTCGTAGGCAGATCGTAGGCAGGTGGTAGGCAGGTGGTTGTAGGTCGTAGGCAGGTCGTAGGTAGGTCGTAGGCAGGTGATAGGCAAGCGGTAGGCAGGTTGTAGGCAGTTTGTAGGCAGATCGAAAGGCAGGTGGTTGTAGGTCGTAGGCAGGTTGAAGGCAGGTTATAGGCAGGTCATAGGCAATTGGTAGGCAGTAGATAGGCAGGTGTTAGGCAGGTGGTAGGCAGGTGGATGGCAGGTCGTAAGCAGGACGTAGGCAGGTCGTAGGTAGGTGGTGTTAGGTCGTAGGCAGGTGGTAGGCAGGTTGAGCTAGGTCGTAGGCAGGTGGTAGGCAAGTGGTAGGCAGGTGGTAGGCAGGTGGTAGGTTGTAGGCAGGTGATAGGCAGGTGTTGGGCAGGGTGTGGTAGTACGTAGGCAGGCTGTAGGCAATTGGAAGGCAGGTGGTAGGCAGTTGGTAGGCAGGTGGAAGGCAGGTCGTAGGCAAGTCGTAGGCAGGTGGTGGTAGGTAGGTAGATAGTATATTTTGTCACGGTATGACGGTAGTTGAAAGAAAAGTAGATTACGCAACTCGCTAAAGTGAGTTATTAATGCACTCGTGTTAATTTAGTGCCTTCGCCTGCGCTCGGGCACCAACATAACACTCGTGCATTAATAACTTACTTTGCGCTCGATGCAACAATCTACTATTATCGACTTTCTAAGTTCCCAAAAAATGTTTCGTTAAATATTGACTAGATTAATTAGACTTTTGTCAATTACTGCTATATAAATTTATATTTCTTACTACACTTTCGTGCTGATTATCAGCCTAATTTGAATAAATGACTTATGATTTTGATTTTTGATTTTAGGGCTCAGAAAATGTTAAGTAAGATGCTAAGTGCACTGGGCCTGTGGACGGTGAGTAATGGGCTAGCTCACCGTCGACAGGCCGTGTCGACGGCGTGTACGTGTTCCACGCGCGCCTTATGGAGATGTCAGCAAACCGGAAAGGGTCCGAGAAGGCCGATGCCTGCCAGGGTTGCGGGGCTGTTCGAAAGAGATAACGTGGCCCTGGAACACAAAGGGCGAAGAAGGAACATGGATGGGTTTTAGTCATCACAAATCTGACAGAGCGGGAGAAGTCATTTGATGATTTCCCATCCGTAAAAAAAAAGGTGCTAAGTGCACTTGTCTTATGCTCATAATATCCGCGTAAAATACGCTCATATTTTAATCTCTCATCAAATTGTACCATATACCTACAATCTTACTTTTTGATAACCCAAAACCTCTTGAGAGTCAAAGTACAAATCAATCGAAAAAAAAATATATCACCTGTTTTCTACATTTTGCCTACTTACGAGTACGCTGACACAAGTATGGCTGCTATTTTTTTTTTCAAATTTAGGATTAATCCCTTTCAAAAAATGTGTTAATACCTAATGATGAGGACAATGACCCCTTGAGAGGTAAAGGGTAAAAAAACAACAACCTTGTATAACTATTATTTTCACTTTGTTCACAGACATTACTTTAGAAACGAAAACGTTTTGAAAATAATTAAAAATAATAAGTAACAAGAGAAGCGGGAGATAAGGACGAGTAAGGCGAAAAGGAAACAACCTATTACTAATTAAATACTGCTATAATTCAGAATTCATGGGTTAGGCCGACGATCTCAAGTAATGAAAAACGCTCCTTTTACTCTATCTTAAAAGGTGGTTCGGCAACAAATGCATTAACCCCGAAATTCCGCTGCTGTAAGATCTTGAGAGCTAGAACTACCCAGGAATACCCATGAATATTTTGCAGGACTTTATACAAGGTGTTGTTTTGCATCCTCGTCAAATTTCAGGAGGTGGTCACAAAAGACATTAATAATCAATAAAAATTACGGTACCAAGTTAATTAATAATAAACGCTGATTTTTTGGGTTTTAAAGTTTGACAATATTTCAGAATAACCCCCTTAACGTGGTTTAGGGAATAAGAAATTATCGAATAAACGTTTGATATTGTTTGTATGTGCGTAAGCGAGGTTATAGGGCAAGAACCAGACGGGCCGCGTTTAAAACACGGGTGGTTCAAACTTACCGATTTCCGTAAATAAGGAAAAAAAAAACAAAAACCGACCCATTTTATTATCGATTCGGGGCGAGAATCATTAGCATAGTTACCTCCTTGAATTTGACGAGGATGCAAAACAACACCTTTACGAAATGTTTGCATTTAACATATTTTGTTTTTCACGGAACACATAAAAAATTCTTTGATAAACAGGTTCATTTTAAAGTATTACAATTCAAGACAGGACAAAATTTGCCCAGCATGCTTTAATACCAATTGGAAGATTCCAATTGTTAATCCATCACACTTTTTTATCTGAAGTGTAAGAGGTTTTATTCGGGTAAAAGATAAAGCTAACTCCTTAATAGGCTTAAGGCTCCCGCAGACAGGCAGAAAGCGGCGCGGTGCGGCACGCGGCTACAAAACCTCCGTAGAACAATTTCTAAGAAAACGTAAGCCGATCACACTAGCGCGCCGCGAAGCGTTTCAGATTTTTGTTATCACTTTTAGAGATCGCGAGATGCCGCGCGTGCCGCGCGTCGACCCGCAACACACTCAAACAAAGGATTCTCAGAACATTTTGTGTGCAGCCGAGCAAGTCGCGCGGCGCCGCGACATCTCGTTGATCGACTAATCAATTATAACGTATCGCAAAGCGATCGAAAATGCTTTTCTCGCGGTGGAAATCTCTAATAGATCCGCACCCAACCCAACCTATCAGCTCCATCCATCCAGATCTCAGTATTTGTGTCGGCGACGAGACCTCAACTACGCAAATTGTTTTGAAAATCCACTTACTTATTTGTATAAATATATGATTAATTTTGATTTGAAAGTTAGAGTAAGGCATAAAAATGACTATCCAAAAAGATTTGTCCAGAAGACAACCCAATTTTAAAATATCGTTCGTCTGCAACGCATTATAAGCCAAAGTAGGTCATTATAATAATATATTCAATCTCTCGTTAGGCAGCTGAATCAAGGGATTGATTCAGAAAGCTCCTGGACACTATTCTAATCTATCACTTTTCGATACGTTAGGATGGGGTAATCGATCATCGATTCGATGCCGCGTCTCCCTTTCGTCGCGCCTGTCTGCGGGAGCCTTTAACCTTGGAATCGAATTGAAAATGGCAACATTGAACATACAAAGGAAAAAAATGGTAGGGAGAGGAAAAACCAAAGTACATTAACGTAAAGAATAGATCTTTAGGGATTTTTTAAACTTCTTATTTGGCATACTATAAAACATTTCCCAGGTGACTACCATGTTGCATTTTAATCAACAACCGTGAACGTAGTATAATCAGTAGTTGCTCCTTATTTGACCTTTTTGTGATGTTTCAGCTACCATTGGTCAAGACAGCTGTTAAGAAACGAAAATTATCCTTATAGTTCTAGAAGTTAGTCATATTATTTATGTCGTGAAACAAACATCAAAAAGTTAATAATATTGTACGATCAGCCTCTGTTCAAGATTTTTATCAACACCACGTTTTAGAGAGCAGTGGCGATTAAATATATTATAATATCCTTGATATCATCACCTGCCTTGCCTTTCTCGACTATGTTAGAGTCAGCTTCCAGTCTAAACAGATACAATTTGATTAAATTAGAATAGAAGAATTTTAAATTAATAAAACTTTCAAAATAAATCACATGAGTATAAATGCGCTACGATTGGTCGCCATGTTTATGACGTCATAACGTAAAAGGAATTTGTCGATAGCACGGTGTCAACGGCTTCTACATGTTATTTGACGTCAAATATGTGAAATTTAGTGCAAAAAAATATTTAATTATTTCTGTTGTAGCTAATTTTATTTAGTCATGTGTGTTAATAATGGGATATAAGGGCTAATTCTGACAGTATATTTTTTTTTGTCTTATCGCTGGAATAAATGGCGATCGAAATCAGGTTTGTGGGACCGACGAAATTTCTGGAGCCTTTCTTTATGATGCCACCATAGGGATTGTTGGACGGAATCAGCTTCGACTCAAAAACCTCTTTGAACTGGTTCAGAGAGTTCGCCACGTATTGCTGATGCTGTAGGTGCTAAATGGTACTGTGGGACTGAATCATTTTCTGCTTCACCGATTGGTAAAGGACAGCCATCTGAGAAGTCCCACTTTGGACCTTCCGGGCAAGGGCTGAGACGGGTTGCTTCTGGTCCGAGTTCATTTTTCCTTCACCAACAATAGAGCAGACTTCGTCCTGAATGCTATTTATAGAGAGTATTCATTTCTGGATCTCTGGCGTGCTGACGAGTTCACTCGGCAAAACATTCTCCGCAGGTGCTGGTAGAGGTGGTGGTGGATTTGGTTCACTCGGAGGCAATTGTTCGGTAGGCGTTGGCGGAGGACTTCCAAACGGGCTGGATTCTAGGTTAGACATACAAACCGCAACACTATATTTATTGTTAATAGAAAATAAATGTAATTCACTTCACCTTGCACATAAAAGTTGGTATGGCACTAGTCACACGTAACACACTTTACTTTGATTTTAACTGTCGCCGCAAATAATTATTGATATATTTTGTCGTAATTGTTTATAGTTTTATTTTTTATTTTTAGATTTCTTTTTTTTTCATTCAAGCAAGTACAAAAATACAAGTCCGCTTAGTCTCACACCTCGTAAAGCGATTCAATTATTGTGTTCTTACGAATGAAATATTTTTCAATGGTGGCCGCAGCCTTTTTATTGCCACTTTTACCCAAAGCCCTATGATTTATCGAATTGTGTTTACTCAAGTTATACATTATCATAAATAGTTATGAATTACTGTATTATTTCAAAATACTTAAGTCCAAATGATCTTCACAACAAAAAAAAAAAATTGTTTTGGGATTAGGTCGTTGCACTGCTTGAAACCTCTCTATTCCATTTCTTTCTTTTAACCATTTCGACGTTCTCGTTCTTCGTGGGGAGTTGTTTTTGTAGTATTCCTATATCAATATATTGGCGATAATAGTAAGATTTGATTGATTTAAAGTCAAAACTCTGTGTCAGCTGTGTGCTACGATGATTAGAAATTAACATTGTGACGTCAAACACGCTCGAGCTGGTTCGGGAACTGTCAGCGTATTTTCGGTACTGGGTTCAAAAATTTTATATTACTTTTTAATTAGAAAATAAAATAGTTTTGTCTTAGAACTTATATGTGATCTTTCCATTTAAATAACAAAAACAATTTATACCCAATTAGTGGGTGACAAATCAGCAAACATATCATTTGATTATGAAAGCACTGGTGCAGCAACAAATCCGACAATTCTGGGAATGGTGGGACAGAACTTAACACAAAAATACCAAAGTTACAGTATGGCTGAAACTTGAAAGTAAGGAAAATCGTACTGCACATGCTCGACATGCGCAGTACGGGCCATGTTCTAAGTCGTCCGTGCAATGCAATTCATTGTTCGTCAGGGAATAGACCTGGCTCCGGCAGGAAGCCAAGTCTATTTCTTGACCACCAAAAAGAACCAGTACCTAAATCTGCGGATTTAGTTTAGCTAGCTACCGTACGACTTCGACATGTTGATTTTTGTGATTGTCGTTTTTATTACCCGACTGAAGGAGGGGTTATGTTTTTCGCGGGTATCTTATTTGTTTGTAAATTTCTTTATTACTTCGTATCTACCAAACGGCGGGACAGATTTTGACAGTTACGGTATCGTTATATTTTTCTTAAAACCCCAAGTGTCGTTAGATAAGTGTTTAACAAAAAAAAAATGATGTATTTTTGGCGCGAACCAGTAATGCGTTAGTAAAAATAAATGAAATCCCATCAAAAACATAACATGTACAAAAATGCAAGTGTCGCAAAGCAGTTCTTCTGCCGTAAAAAGTTATGAGATCTAATGTAATTTCTTTAATAAATAAAATGACTTGGCAATCGCAAACGGCAGTAGAATCTAAACACAACTAAATCTATTTTTGGACGTTAGCGCTTTTTAATTAGAAATTATTTATTTATTTATTAACCACCAATTATAGCAACATTACAGACAAGTCCAATACGATGCTATAAGTCACAAAGTACAATTACATTAAATATAATAACAAATACCATTACACCCAGTATAATAGTAATAATTAAATATGACATCGTTTATAGTTGCACACCACTTTCTAGTATTATTTGTGCTGTTTGAATAAATCTCTTTATTAATAATTGTCGAGCTATTCTATTTATAAAAGATTAGATCGCATAACTTTATAAACAATTACTTCATGACAAATTTCAAGATTCTAGGTCAACTGGAAGTACCCTTTAGGTTTTGATTCCCTTGCGAATAGTTGTGAGTCTGAAAATATGCGGCTTAAATTGCTGTTTCTTTTGATTGCGTTGACATAGAAGTTTGAATTTGTTACAACTTAAAGGTATACCTGTCCTTGTAGGTAGGACCTGAGTATGCGATATGAATTTCAATTGAATACCTCTACGCGTTCATGAGGAAAGGGGTAGTAAGTTTAAAATTATTAAAAATATTTTTATTATACGATGTAACAAAAAAATTAAAGTTTTCGCAATTTTTCCTTTATCTGTGCTATAATACGTTGCTCCGTACCAAATTTCAAGATTATGAGTTCACGGGAAGAACCCTGTATGTTTTGGTTCCATTGCGAGTATCGAAAATTTGCAGAAATTTGCGGCATAAACAGCTGTATCTTTTGATTGCGTTGGCTCAGAAGTTTGATTTTTTCTCAACTCTAAGGGACAGTAGACTTAAGTATTTGATATAAATTCCAGCTTGATACCTCCACGCGTTCCTGAGAAAAGGGTCTTGACTGACAGACAGACGGATGGACAACAAAGTGATCCTATAAGGGTTCCCTTTTTTTCCTATCGAGGTGCGGAACCCTAAAAATGTGAAAAATGAATTTTTAGGTTCACCTGCGACCTGAAATACCTAAGTATACTTGAAGTCATTGTTAATCGCCTTGCATTTTAAAGTTAGCTGTCTAAAATTAATCCTCTATACAAGCGTGTTCGGGTTGTTTACCTTATTTTGAGAAAAGCCTTAGATTAAAGATTTGGCAGGTTTTAGATTGTTTCTCATTGTGTCAGGCCTACAGAGCTGCTTGATACGTATTTTTTTATCTTCTTGGTACACTCGCGCTTAACTTTAAATATTAGCCAGTTATCAAGGTGAAAGCTGTCTCACTGCTCTGATTGCGCTAGGCATCCACATACGTATGTAAGTATTGCTACTCATGGAGGTAATATCACAAATTCCATACTTATCTATGAATTCTGAACATTTTTGATATACTGGTAATATTTTTATATTAACGTTGCAATGGTTCGCTTTATCGAAGTAAGCGGAGCCGCTTTTGAGTGACGTCAGTATTTTTGATACACGTAGGTAAAAACAATAAAAATTGAGGATATCATGAAAGTCGCGATTTTGCGGCCGGTATGTATGTTTGTACCGATTCTTTACGAAACAAGATCTTTTTCAATGAAAGCCTCTCTTTCCAGATAACCATCGATAGTAACACTTCCCTCCTTTTACTGCCGTTATAGTAAACGGAGCAGCTATATGAAGAGCTGAAAATATACAACGTTAGAATGATTGAAAAAAGTTGTAGTTATTGAAGTGAAACTTCTTATGCGACTTCCAACAAGTTTGCGTTAAACGTTACTATGGAGGGGAAATAGAAAGAGACAGAGCGAGAGTGAATGCGTGGCACTCGAACGCATGCGTGTAGTATTACGAAGTTTCACTTCTTCCGCGCGGAGGGACTCCACGCATTATTTTTTTCTCATGCTACGTATATTGTGGATTTGTAGTTAATGTGTAGATTTCATTTATCATAGATATATTATACTCTATTACCCGTATCTATTAACAAGTCAGTGACTACTCGAGCAACCGTCATTAAGACAAGATACGTTTTTTATTCCGTATAGTTTGGTAATAGCATAAAGTTAGAACTGTCTTGTTAGAATTCTTAGCTTTTGAGGGTGCTTACTTCGTTTAAATTCTTGTCTATTGCAAAATTTTTTATTGCATCATTTGTATGTTCGTAGGGGCTCGTGCAATTTCATTTGAGCTCGGTGTGTATCAAAGTATTGAATCAATTAAAATCAAACCACATCACTTAAGTTCAAGGCTGGATCAGGGTAAGGGACTATTGTAATATCATTGGATCTGGTTTTCTTTGTGTCACTTTGTCTCATTCCGAAAGCCAAAAGGGGTTATTCCTTACTTATGAATTCCAACAAAAATCCGGTGTGTTGCCAACTTGTACTGAGGTTACAACATGCTCTCTAGATGGTGTTGACGTCGAATTGGATCGAGCATTCGTTTGCGTACAAGAGATTCATGACTACCGGCGGCACCATTACGCCATAATAGGTGAAAGGTGCATGAAATATATTGGTACGAGGGATCAACGATAGGTGTGACCTGTCCTGTTTTTGACAATTGTTCTTAATTTAACATTTTTATATTCCAAATTAGAATGTTGTAATGCATGTAACACTTGTACAAAGTTTTACAAGAGGTTTACTCGTTAAACAGAAGTGATTGTCTTATCCCTTTGACCAATCACAACCTTCATAATTCATTTTTGATCTCTGTTCGTCTTAAAACATTTAGACTTCGTGATTATTTGCAACTACGTTATTAATTTCTTTTGCTGATAGATGTTAAAACTTTTTGTGTTTCCTATATTAGTTGCGTACGAAATTAAATTTTGTTTAACTGTTTGTTATAAAGAAAAAGAGTAGGTACTTATACTTAGTTTAAATGTCAAAGTTCATGTGAAATACTATATTTTAGTTCAAAATGTACTCAAGTAAGTGAAATCCTTGTAATTTCTTATTGAGAAATAAATTTCTTTAACCATAATTCAAATTTCTAGCCACTTGATCTTGTTTACAAGCAATCATGGCTAGTAATCGCGCAAGATAGACAGTTTGTAATGAAAAAGGTCCTTGCCCAGCTGTGGTGCACAAGAAGTAGATCAAGCTCAAGTGACATGCTACGATAACTGCAGGAAAAAAAATGAAAGAAAATTGAAGACACAATCCACCGCCCCACCATTTTTGAAGTGAAACTTCTTATGCGACTTCCAACAAGTTTAACGTGGAGGGGGAATATTTTCTAAAACTCACTAAGAGATGGCAGTATTACAAGATTTTTGACTACGTAGTTCTACTAGGTAGGTACGCAAGATGGCATGCAAACAATCATGCATTCGACTCTTCGGTGTGACCAGCATTCACTCAATTTCCATGAGTAGAAACAGAAAACAAGAAAACAACAATATATTATTTAGAAGCTCAATAAAATAACGAGAGTGAATGCGTGGCACTCTAACGCATGCGAATTTAGAAATTTAGTAAAACGAAGTTTCACTTCTTCCGCGCGGAGGGACTCCACGCACTATTTCTGACGTATAATCGGCTCATTAATCTTTTCATATTCAGTAAAACCTGACCTTGCTTTGTATGAGCTTCGCGTACAATGAAAAATCAGCTTAATTTGGCTTTGTACAGCTTGATTGGTCGTTTTGCGTACGTTGTGCCTATTTTATACTACATAATAATGTTCACGTTACTTACAATACGGAGTTTTTCTGATAGAAAAAATAAACTATCGCTTTTAATCTTGTCGCTTCGTGTAAAATACTGATATTCAGCAGCATCTTGTTAGACTAGAAGCCGACCCGACCTCACCACAATTAGATGCTTTTCGCTTTTTAAAGCGATTTTCTCTTTTTTAAGACGCCGTTACTCCCGGCTGTCATTTGTAGATCTATGACAGCCGTTACAAGTAGTCAGAAGCCCAAAGTCTGATATCCAGTCTTACTAAAGAGTTTCGTATTACCCAGTTACTGGGTTGTAGAGGTCAGATAAAAACGCTTCATGTAAAATACTGATACTCAGCTGCATCCGTTTAAACTGGAAGCCGACCCCAACAAAGCTTGGGAAAAAGTTTAGCAGATGATGAAAGTAATTTTCTCTTATCTAGGACCCCTGGTACATCGATACCAGACAGGATACCTAAATAAGATAATCGAATAATTTAAATACTATTTTTGACGCACAAGTAACTGTATTACCAATAATTGAAAACGTCTCGAAAAAATTGGTTACCGCCAGTCAATTGTAATAAAATGGTTTATCATATTTCATTTTTAAGGCAATTTTCTCTTATATTTTATAGGTGGCTGAGAAAAATATTGACAGGACTTTAACCTGTGACCTTGCTATAGACATTGTTCATTATGTGTAATCAGCATTAATAAAAAATATCTAACAGTCTAGCCTATTTTACGCAGTTCAAGAATAACTCTGGCTAAGTTCTAAATTAAATCTTTTACATTCGGAAGAACTAGTCAGTGTAAAAGTACACAAAGATATTCAAATACATCGTTATGAAACTCATCTGACAAAAAAAAAGTTTAAAAGTTAACAACTTAATCTGCTTCAGAAGAATAACATTTGGTATATAAGTATTAAACCTATTAATAACACTTACAACGGGATATTTACCATGTGTATTATTTGTTTCGAGTTCCCGATATTGCCATGATCACATTAGTAATTTCACGTATTCTACAGGGATGTCATTTTCTTGCAATTTTACCTTAACTACTTCCATGCAGTCCGCCACTGGTACATTTGTGAAAAGGGACTCAACATCGAAACTGATCATTACGTCATTAGTTTGGAGTTTGATGGATTGCAAGATGTCAATAAAATTTCGAGAGTCCTTCACGTAAGATGTTGAACGTCCAACTAATGGTTGAAGAACACTAGTTACATGTTTCGCTAGGTATTATGTGGGCGAGTCAATCTGATGGACTATGGGTCGTAGCGGAACATTCTGCTTGTGCAGTTTTGGTAGGCCATACAATTTAGGCGGCTGTATATTCCTAGGACGGAGCAAGTACTTAGCTGTATCATCTGTGATAATATGTTGATACTCCTGTATAATTTTACGTGTACAGCGATTCGAACGTGCCGTCGGGTTGTAGTTCACTAGTTTGTAGGTGTTCACATCACTCAATAAGTTGCGGATCTTAGCATCGTATTCGGCAATGTTCATGACCACAGTAGCATTACCTTTGTCCGCTTTAAGTACAAGTACGTCCTCATCATTGCGGAGGTCACGTAGTGCGGCTAATTCATCGGCAGTGATATTTGATGTTGGAGGTTTAGCGTGACGTAACGCTACGGCGGTATCCTGTCTCAGCACATCAGCATCACTCGCCAGTATCATATTTCGTCTTATAGCTTCCTCTACACTTCCGATCACCCCTTCGTAAGGTATGCGTTTCGGAGTAGGAGCAAAATTCAACCCTCTCTCAAGGACGTTCAGAGCACTTTGTGATAATTCTTTACTAGACAAATTAACAACCGTTCGAGTTTCTTGTGAGTTATCACTGTACTTGTTCACCGGTTTTTAGGGTTCCGTAGCCGAATGGCAAAAAACGGAACCCTTATAGATTCGTCATGTCTGTCTGTCTGTCCGTCCGTATCACAGCCACTTTATTCCGAAACTATTAGGACTACACAGCTGAAACTTGGTAGGTAGATGTATTCTGTGAACCGCATTATGATTTTTGTACAAAATTTTAAAAAAATATATAGATAAGGATATCCTCCCATACATGGAACTAAAACTAAAAAAAAAAAAACGATCAAACCTATACGTGTGGGGTGTCTGTAGATAGGTCTTTAAAAATGACATTGAGGTTCCTAAAACCATTTTTATTCAAAGTCAATCTTTTGAAAGATAGACACTTCCAAAGTAGTAAAAAGTGTGTCCCCCCCCCTCTAATTTCTAAAGTAAGAGGATGAAAATTCTGAAAAAAATATGGGAATGTAGAACGTAAAAAAAACTTTCAACGAAAATTGGTTTGAATAAGATTTGATATGTAGTTTTTGAGATATGGGACTTTTTTTGTTTTTGAATTAACGATTCATATTTTCGCTGCTTACTCAATGCACTAATGTGTCGTGAACGTTCGGCTTGCAAGTTCAACTGTGTTAAAACCGAAAAAGGGCCGTAAAAATTTCGCGAGTGGACACAGTGATTTTTCATTGCCGACTCGTAGTCACACCAGATTATCATTGCCGACTCGTAGTCACACCAGATTATCACACCAGTGTGACTAACAGGAATTTTTTTCTCGTTTGTCACACCGCTGATTTTTCCACACCATGTTTTCCTAACTAGTGCTGTCCTAGTTATACTATGTACTTGGTTAAATTAAAAACCTTTGAATTACGTTTTTATTAAATTAAAAACCTTCAAACTACGTTTTTAACGCAATGTTTCAAGGAAATGTCCCAATGATATTTCACCATTTAAATGTTTTAGTTGGCAGAAAATGATAAAATTTATTGAAATTCTATAACATATTAATATTACATATGTACATTATTTACAGACTACAAATAAAAATAAAATAAAAATAAAATATGTACAAGTATCAAAATGATAAAATTATGTTTATCAGTTTGGTCGGCCCTTCTTTTTCGATATTAATTTATTTTTCATTGAATAATACTGTTAATAATTTTAGTATGGTTACGTAGTTTTTATTTAATTGTGAGTACCAACTTTCACAAACTTTGTTGGTTCTGTGCCTTTGACCAACTATATTCCAGTCGGCGCGGCGGCGATACATTATTCATCATTTAACCATTGTCGGGCTATGTGTGCTATTAAACTTTTTCATCTTTTCCCTGCTAAATTCAATATTCAGCAAAGAGAAATTTCAAGTTTTAATAAATAAATAATAATAAATATTGCTTTGAAATACAGTAGTTGTGGAATCAGAGGTGCCATACTAGAAGTAAGCGCCCGACACGGTTCTCGATGACGGTTCACGTTGTATTGGGATCGACCTATTGTCACTGACAGGACTTTAGTTGCCAATAAGCCTAATATTGTTGTGATAGATCGATTGGAGCGTCGCGCAATGATTGTTTATATAACGGTCCCGCATGACGAGAACCTCGTGAAATCAGAGAAAGATAAGCAATTCAAATATCTAGATCTGGCTCTCGAAGTTGTCGATATGTGGGATGTGAGCACAGCAGTCATTGTGCCGATAGTCGTGTCGGCCAATAGCTGAATTGCCAAAAGCCTCGACCAACGACCTGAGTAGGCTTTTGCTTGGCAGCTGGATCAATTTATTATTATTATTATGCTTTATTTAGAAACCAGTACTTCCGGACATGGTGCGTATTCTTAGGAGGTTTCTCTTTCAAGAGCCCTGACCGCCGGTAGCTCGGACCCTGTTCACAATGCCGATTGGCTACTATTTTTATATTTGTATTTTTATTAAATAAAATTTTTAAAAATGTAATAAGTATGTAAATAAATAAATAAACGACAATTAATATTACTTAAAGTAGAAAAATATGAACAGTCGGCAAACACCGATCAGCAGAGCGACTTTATTACAATATAAAGGTACTGCACTAGTAGTTATCGTATACATGGTGTGGAAAAATTAGTGGTGTGACAAACGAGAAAAAAAATCCTGTTAGTCACACTGGTGTGATAATCTGGTGTGACTACGAGTCGGCAATGCAGATTATCACACCAGTGTGACTAACAGGATTTTTTTTCTCGTTTGTCACACCACTAATTTTTCCACACCATGTATACGATAACTACTAGTGCAGTACCTTTATATTGTAATAAAGTCGCTCTGCTGATCGGTGTTTGCCGACTGTTCATATTTTTCTACTTTAAGTAATATTAATTGTCGTTTATTTATTTATTTACATACTTATTACATTTTTAAAAATTTTATTTAATAAAAATACAAATATAAAAATAGTAGCCAATCGGCATTGTGAACAGGGTCCGAGCTACCGGCGGTCAGGGCTCTTGAAAGAGAAACCTCCTAAGAATACGCACCATGTCCGGAAGTACTGGTTTCTAAATAAAGCATAATAATAATAATAAATTGATCCAGCTGCCAAGCAAAAGCCTACTCAGGTCGTTGGTCGAGGCTTTTGGCAATTCAGCTATTGGCCGACACGACTATCGGCACAATGACTGCTGTGCTCACATCCCACATATCGACAACTTCGAGAGCCAGATCTAGATATTTGAATTGCTTATCTTTCTCTGATTTCACGAGGTTCTCGTCATGCGGGACCGTTATATAAACAATCATTGCGCGACGCTCCAATCGATCTATCACAACAATATTAGGCTTATTGGCAACTAAAGTCCTGTCAGTGACAATAGGTCGATCCCAATACAACGTGAACCGTCATCGAGAACCGTGTCGGGCGCTTACTTCTAGTATGGCACCTCTGATTCCACAACTACTGTATTTCAAAGCAATATTTATTATTATTTATTTATTAAAACTTGAAATTTCTCTTTGCTGAATATTGAATTTAGCAGGGAAAAGATGAAAAAGTTTAATAGCACACATAGCCCGACAATGGTTAAATGATGAATAATGTATCGCCGCCGCGCCGACTGGAATATAGTTGGTCAAAGGCACAGAACCAACAAAGTTTGTGAAAGTTGGTACTCACAATTAAATAAAAACTACGTAACCATACTAAAATTATTAACAGTATTATTCAATGAAAAATAAATTAATATCGAAAAAGAAGGGCCGACCAAACTGATAAACATAATTTTATCATTTTGATACTTGTACATATTTTATTTTTATTTTATTTTTATTTGTAGTCTGTAAATAATGTACATATGTAATATTAATATGTTATAGAATTTCAATAAATTTTATCATTTTCTGCCAACTAAAACATTTAAATGGTGAAATATCATTGGGACATTTCCTTGAAACATTGCGTTAAAAACGTAGTTTGAAGGTTTTTAATTTAATAAAAACGTAATTCAAAGGTTTTTAATTTAACCAAGTACATAGTATAACTAGGACAGCACTAGTTAGGAAAACATGGTGTGGAAAAATCAGCGGTGTGACAAACGAGAAAAAAATTCCTGTTAGTCACACTGGTGTGATAATCTGGTGTGACTACGAGTCGGCAATGTGATTTTTGTGTGTCGAGAACAGAATCGAGCTGTGAGTGACAGTGGTAGTGGTACGGAGCACAAAAAACGAACAAGGAAGAGGGTAGACCGATTTGTCTGCACATAAACACCCACCCGCAATAACTTCAGTTTATTCGTGATCATGGCGTTTTCGCAACAGCGCCGAAATATCGGGAACTCGAAACAAATAATACACATGGTAAATATCCCGTTGTAAGTGATATTTATTTATTTACACCAAACATACAAATATCCTTACAGGTTGAAACCCAATGCGATATTGTAGCACACTTAAAATTTTAATAATTCAATTGTCATTGACATAGCAAATTCTAAAAGTAGCTGTTCTTGTAAATTCACCCAAAGTGCAACAGAATTTAACTAAGTCTTCAGCAATGAGGTTGAGAGTGCGGAGCGCGCTCGTGAGCGGCGCTTCGCGCAGCAAGTTAGTACGCGCGCGCGGTACTGCAAGCAACCGCGGCTGACGACGACGACCCACATACCCGTCTGGCACGACTAACTCCACCCTTCGCAAGATATCCGCATTGTGTATCTTCCCTCTTTAATCTATCTCTCTCTCAATTACCTTAAAGATATAAGTCACCAGTGTGAGTTGCCTCCTGACCCTTAGTTCATTATATCCGACCATTCCCAAGACAAATAGAGTTGGATACATCAACGGATACAATGGATATACCCCGTATTCCCTCATATATTTGTACCTGATAAATTTATTTTGTACTCGCTCCAACATGACACTATACTTAGTTTCATGTGGAGCCCAGATAACTGCATTAAATTCTAGTTGGCTTCTTACTAAAGCATTATATAATGCCGTTATAGCTTTAATATTTGTGAAGCCTTTAACCATTCTAAGCACAAATCCTAGGTTTCTGTATGCTTTTTTGCATATTTTACCTATATGATCACGAAACGTGAGTCCAGTGGTGAAACGAACTCCCAAGTCCTTCACTTCAGTGGCTCTATCCATCGACACCCCGTCTACCGTATAAATGTGTGTGATGGGTGTGTGCGCGCGCGAGAAACTTATGGTCACACACTTAGATGTGTTAAAGTGCAGGAGATTACTCTTGCTCCAAGCTACCACTCTGTCTATATCTCTCTGCAGTCTTTCACAGTCATTCACGTTTGTGATGGGGAGATACAGCTTGAGGTCGTCAGCAAACAGCAAACATTTAGAATCTTGCACAACGGTTGGAAGATCATTAACCACTAAGAGAAACTCCAATGGCCCTAGATTCGTTCCCTGGCTTACCCCAGATCTAGTGTAATATGCGTTCGATTGGTATCCTGCATAGTCAACGTACTGTTGCCTGTTACACATATAACTTGCAAAAAACTTTAGTAAATGCGGGGTGAAACCAACCCCTGCTAACTTTTTTAGTAACATGTCGTTATCGACTAAATCAAAAGCTTTTTTAAAGTCGAAGTATGCAACATCTGTTTGTCCCCCACTATCATATATTAATAGTGTTAGTGACCATGTCAGTTTAAAAAAATTATTAGACCATTAAATTACAAAGTAATTGCTTCCAAATTTCCAAATTAACCGTTTCAATAGCCACTATGCTCATGTCATTTTATTTTTCTCGACAATTCCTTTCATTTGTAGGCAACGCTAGTAATTTAGATGCAAGGGAAAGATAAAAGCTCTTTCAGATTTCCACCACCCATGAAAAAAGTACCACTCACCGCGTACAGCTTAGTCGGTGTCACGGGCAGGTTGGGCACGGTATTAGCGCGTCTGAAGAGCCACATCTTTCACACTTAACCATTCGGCCATGTCCATCCACACACGGGGTAACAATGGCGGTCAGGATTACACGGACCGATGTTATCTAACATAATCAAGATACAACGATAGCCCATTAACAGGTTAACGAGTTTAGCGATTATCTACCCGTGGAACTTTATCTAGGCAGGACGTGGTTATGTTGGTGAAGCGGAAGCGGGTTGGCGTATGGTACAATTTTTGCAAGGAGGCTGGGAAAATTGTGTTTTTTTACCTACCTTGTATTGGTTCTACTTGTTTATTCAAATTCGCATATTACAGAAGTACCCATTTAATAAAAAACAAAACTACCAAATAAATGTAGGTTTTTGGCAGATGACAAAAGAGCGTTATTGTTTTCTTTTCTTTTCAGCCAGTTATACAGCAGATGTATCTCCATATAAAACCTCAATAAATGATCAGGATTGCAGTAGTTTTTCATGTGAATATTGACTCCGTAAGTCTTGACTGGATAACCCGACTACAGACCATTCTAATCACTTGCAGATAGCTGATGTAATAATGAGTGACTTAAGCTACCACTATTTTAGAAAAAATCTTATTCCACGCGGACGAAGTCGCGCGCACAGCTACTCCTTACTAATATTGTAAATGCGAAAGTAAGTTTGTTTGTTACCACTTCATGCATAAACCACTGAAGTGATCATCCTCAAAGCATGTACGTTGTCAGGTGTACAGAAAAGGACATATTAAAGTACCTTTCATCCCGAAAAAAGTACGGTTCCCGAGGAAGACCACAATAAAGTTCTTATGATAATAGATGGCGCCAAGTGTCCGAGACGGTTATTATATTATTTTTATCAAGTTTGTAAGTATTTTGTATGACTTTTGAGAAAAAACTTAGCGTCCTTACTCTGAAACTATAAAATACAGCTTTTTGATTCACTCACCAGCATCCCACCTAGCTGATTACTACCCAGTTATACAGCCTTTAAAAAGTACTTTACTAGTTACTTGGAGTTAGCTGAAATAGGAACTACTATTTTCAAACATCAAGGAAAGATTGTAATGTGATAACCTTAACATGCGATTCTAGTATTTAAGTGGGTGTTTTAGTAAAACCACCCTGATTTATTTAGTAATAAACACTCGATTAGGTCAGAATAATTAAGTTTAGCATAAACGTCAGCGCTTAAGCATGAATAATAATATGGTACATAATTCACATGGAAAGCCGCCTGACCTTCATAGCAATTACTTGGCAAAACCGGTGTTCTAATTATTCAAGTGGTCCGATTTTAAGAGTTTTTCGACGAAATCAGTGGCAGTGTTGTTTTAGATTGATACCAGTTCAGTGTCAACCATGTCATCATGAGTGCCCGTGGCGACGTTAGAATGAGAACCAAGGCACCTTGGACTCGGCGAAGTATGAAATGGTCAAAATTTGAAAGAGCGGATACCCGTCCATAGACTAACGTAGAATTAAACCAACCCTCCAGCGTCATATTATATCAGAAAAGTAAACATGAATAGAAATTATTAATATTAATTTATTATTAATGAACAGTAATTATTTATTTTATCACTATTCAACTATGTTTACTAGGTATTATAAAACTACATAACTAAAACTAAAATAACAACAAATTATAAAAGGGCGTCAAAAAACTCCTCCTCAACGCTGTCAACTGGTAACGTGCCCAAGAGACTGGCGGCGTTGCCACGTTGTATGGCAATACTTAGCCTCTGGTCAAAGTAAAACCCAGCCCTTGTGTCACGGGAAGTGTCAACTAGGCGTTTAGAAATTTTATTCATAACACTTACATTTGTTTTAGCAGGTAAGACCCAAGCAAACAAAAGTAGTCTTATATTGATAACTGTCCAGTCCCAAGTAACGGATCTGGGTCATCATTATCTTCAGCATTTCAGCCGAAAGACCGGTTCCGTGCGACTCGCATCCAGCGGATCCCAACCGATTTGGGTAGAAGCACATATTACACAGTGGACAACATACTAACAAGTGTCAACTTCTGGAATTCCGCCAAAGAAAATATGTCCAAACGACGAGAGACACTATTGAGTACTCTTACTGCACGAATCACTGGTGCAAACTTTAATAAGTTTGTATGGGTTGCTGGAACTTTTAAAAACCATTCCCTCGGTCCGAACCGTAGCCTCCTGTCTGGAACGAGCAATCCCAACAAGTAATATAAGCCAACCTGCTCCGCTTCCCTACTATAACCGCTCCCTTATAACAACTTGAGTAACGAAGAGTGAAAGCGGACACTCTTACTTATTAGTGTACATGGCTTATGACTTTATACGGCTGAATTGGCTACATTAGATGATAACTTTTTTATGTTATTGCGTACATGTGCGTGGGAGTAGTAGAAAGTTTAATCGGAAAATGGAAAACTCTCTTTGCTGTTGTTGATAACCGAGTTTCTTGGTTGAGCTATCTTAAAGGTTTAGCTATACACGATGAAAATAAGTAGGTCAAATAGGTAGGCCAGCCAGTGTCTTGGTGATTCCGGGTCTCTTACATTATATAGGGTGTTGCTCTTCCCTGGCACACCTTCGCTATATTTCTCTTGCAAAAAATATTATCATTGGTTCAATATTCAATAAAATTTTGTCCTTGCACCATGGGGTTATGTCGATGGCATGTGGGTATTGTTTATTATCATACAGTTGGAACGAAGTTCCTTATCGCGCGTTGTGAAAGGGAGCTAGACGGAAAAAAATCTTACGAAAAGTTGTCACGACACTTTTTGCTATAGTAAGCTATTGTAAGCTTTATTTCTTTAAAATAAAGTTGAAATTTCCTTAAATTACGTACAATTGGGGTGTGTATGTGAGTAAGGATAGATATGATTATTATTTTGAGTGACCGAACTACAAAGTACAAATTCGGTTGTGCAGTTAAGTAAGACGTATTGCTTCGAATTAAGGATTAATCTTCGTAAAATTAAATATTTTATTTTTCGCACACTAACTTAAATCTAAAATGTATTGATATTATGTACGTGAAAGGAACTTCGTTCCATCCGGGTGTCCCTTGACACCTCTCAAGTTTTTTTTTTTATAGCCCTATTCACGATGTTTTCATCTAGGAGGAGCATTTGACCTCTAAGGGAAAGTTAAACAATGTTTGGTATGTGTAATATCACATTTGTATTCTGCAAAGGGCGGTCAACGATTTGGACAAGCTTATGGATCATTTAACGTTGGATCGTGCCGTGTCCGAGGTCACGGGATTTTAACTTTCACGAGTCGAAGGCTTTTCCTGGTTTAGCGTGAGCTGGTCTCGGGGGATTAATTGAGATGGGACAGTTCAGATGTGTCTTAAACTAGGTAGAGAATCTGTTAATTAGGAACCACGTCGAGTCGTCAATTTTAACACTGAAAAGCTATGTTTCAAAGCCTTGCTACAGTTTATAAGTTTCGTTTTTTTTTTTTCTATTTATTTAATTTTATAGCCTAGAGCTTCAAGGTTCAATTTGCCTCACACATTTAACTTGTTTTAAGAGTACTACTAAATGCATCTCGTTCGAATAGTTTTTCCAGTTTGCTTGCCGACAACCAAAAGTATTTCTGTACCTCGGTAGAGCTTGTTGGAATTTTGTAAGATACATTTAAATGCATGCTCCATATTCGGGAATGTTCTCCGGGCAAGACGAGACAATTGTGGATCTTATCAATTGTCAAGTATGGTCGCTGAATCGTGGAATATATCCAAAGGTGTATTTGTAAAATTCAACGCTTTGCTAGAAAAGGATTCGACTTTGCCTATATCCCGTTTTGTTCCTTTCCACTATTTAGACTGAAATCAGACATTCTATTATATTTGCGCTTGAGCTATGGTTATTTAATTAATTTAAGTCTCTCATTATCAATAATCGCTAATTCAAAAGCCTTCACAAAAACACCTATAACTACACCCGCCTCCTGCGTTTAAGCTAGCCATTATAATGAGGCCACTTTGTTCAAGTTTGTTTAGTCCAGTACACACCTCGTTCAAAGTGGCCATCAAATCTCACCCAATATGTTTCAGACCAATGACCCCTAACAAATTCCCGATACGCAATTTACTCAAAAATAATAATGATAATCGCAAATTATCGATCATAGTGCAATCTCACGCAAGTGGAATTTAGAATGATGATGACAACAATATTGGTATCTAAAGTGCTTGGTACTCCATTAGTCTGTATTAAGGGTGTCAGTGCTTGTATGAGTCAACCATTTTTTTGTGTTGTTTTTTTTGTCTGTGTATAGTTGTTTTGTTGCGTAGTTACACGCTGTCATGCTGTGTTATTCTCGGTAAAGAATGAATCTTTCGTGACGTGATTGCGCTGGCTCTGATAACGAAATGGGTCACCTATACGGTCGAGTCTAGAATGATCCAGTATGTCTAGAAGATTCGAGAACAATCCTAGAATGTTCCACAATGGAAGTGTCTAGAAAGTTCGAGAAAGTTCTGGACCTTTCTTTAATTAACTTTCCAAACCTTTGGTCTGGCCGCAGAATCATTAAATCTATCAAAGGCGCAAATCGCTACATAGTATAAAACAAAGTCAGTTCCCGCCGTCTCTACGCAAAGATATTTTAAACTATGCATCGGATGTTGATGCGATATTCATCAAGGGGAAGGTGTATATAGGGTGAATGGTAATTAATGACCGATACTTAAACACGTGATTATACTCATGATAACAAACAACTTTCCCAAAGAAACACTTTTTTTATACTCATTCACACACAAGCTTATAGGCCACTGGCGCGCGTGCGGTAGTTTCATACAGCTGTTGTAAGATTGTGATAAAAGTGAATGAGAACAAAAAAAAATTCTTTAAGAAAGTTTTTATAATAACGTGTTTATGTATCGGTCACTAATTACCACTCACCCTATATGCATGTATGCACATTATTAGTATCTACATTGTACCCGTGCGAAGCTGGGGCAGGTAGCAAGTATTATGATAAAACTAGCTGCCCCACGCAACTTCGTCACATTTTCCCCGTTTTCGCAAAAAATTAAAGGTGGAAACACACTTACGTGTCGTGGCGTGTCGTGACGCGCCAGAAGCTATCGGTTTCATACATCGTTGCGACACAACACGCCATGCAAATATGTCCCTAACCATATTAAATGTATGAAACCGATTGCGTCACGACACGCCACGACACGTAAGTGTGTTTCCGCCTTTACCGCTCCTATTCGGCGTAGCGTGATGATATGTAGCCTATGTCCTTCCTCAGGTTGAAATCTATGTTCTTGCCAAATTTCATTAAGATCCCCTCAGCCGTTTAGTCGTAAAAGTTAACAAACAAACTTACTTTCGCATTTATAATATTAGTTAGGATGTGTTTTACGTACATAATTAGCATACACCATGACGTATTTCGTAATTCAAAACATGTTTCGATAGGATTGATATCCGATAACTAGTATCAATGATTTGATATTAGTTTTTGAATCTCAATCTTTTTATACATTTCTGAGTTCCATTATTGATGTCGCTGATTGAACGTCTGCTTGTCTAGGATTTTAGCCCATGGTGTGTCAATTATTTGACACATTAAAAATTGCCTTGTTAGGTAGTTAGTACGTATTGGTTAAATCTTGCTACGTATGTGGCGAAAAAAGTGATGGATACGAAAATTGATGGATACAGAGGGAAAGGCAGGCCAAAGAAAAGATGAATGGATGGTGTGAGAAATAATATGACAAGGGAGAATGTAACAAAAAAAAATATAGCGTCGACCCCTAATAAAATGGGACAAGGGCAGGAAGATGATTATAATGATAATTAAATCTTGCAAATTAATAAACATTTTTGGTTTTGATGACAAAAACTCGAATCATAGGCATGACTTGATCCTTCAGTCACAACCACCTCCTCACGAGAGAACTCCTCAACGGATAATGGCGTGCCATTTATTAAATGGTTTAATAAAAGCTTGTTTGAAATAAATAAAGGTAGCTGCTACTATTCTGCTAAAAATAACTAAATTTCGTAAATACACTATTCACATTCTATCATTTTATTCTTGAGTATGTTTTTTCTTGTTTATTGGAACGAAGTTCTTGGAACGAAGTTCCTTATCGCGCGTTGTGAAAGGGGGCTAGACGGAAAAAAATCTTACGAAAAGTTGTCACGACACTTTTTGCTATAGTAAGCTATTGTAAGCTTTATTTCTTTAAAATAAAGTTGAAATTTCCTTAAATTACGTACAATTGGGGTGTGTATATGAGTAAGGATAGATATGATTATTATTTTGAGTGACCGAACTACAAAGTACAAATTCGGTTGTGCAGTTAAGTAAGACGTATTGCTTCGAATTAAGGATTAATCTTCCTTAAATTAAATATTTTATTTTTAGCACACTAACTTAATTTTAAAATGTATTGATATTATGTACGTGAAAGGAACTTCGTTCTATCCGGGTGTCCCTTGACACCTCTCAAGTTTTTTTTTGTCATTATCCACTGCAATAAATTAAAGCTATTTCACAGTGGTGGTGCACTTTAGAGATTGCGGTATCCAGGAGTCAGAAAACTCGTTGAAGATGGTTTTTCGGGATTAAACTAACCAAGATGCAACAAAGCTTTGAACAAAGGGACTCCAGATGTTCCCAAGTCTAGTACTCAACATACGAATTCCTTGGTAAACCTTTACAAAAGAATTTTCAATATTAAAACTTGCGGTTTCGAGCTTATTTAATTTATTGCTGAAAAGGGAGTTCCGAAATGGCAATTTCAAATTGTTTATTACTTTATAAAAAGTTTTTGTTATCTTGAATATGAGAGTAGCCACTTTTCTAATTAAACTTCTTTGTCAATGTTCTTCTATGTCAATATAATGTCGTCTATATTTAAATTATGCACAAATTAATAAGAATATACGCAGATATATGTTCCAAAGACGATGTCGGAGTTCTTTTGTCAACATTCTTTCACGTGAATTAAAAAAAGGCTATAAATAATGTACATTTCTTTGTGTACCAACCAAATAAAAATATTTTACTTACCCTCAAAATCCTGAAAGGACTCTCAGCCAGCAAGCAGACTTCTCCAGACGTCGCCTTATCAGGCTGAGCAGGCAGCATGATCTGCAGCTCACCCCCAGGGTCCACCTTCTCACGATTATGTCGATTCTGTCCGGTCAGGGTCCACACCCATTCCTGGAATCAAGTTATTTCGAATTAAGACAGTGTTCTTCAGTAATACAAAATTCATTTCAGAGTGTCTCAACTATAGGTTCCATTATCAATCTTGAAGAACAAAATTTCCCGACGGACATGACCGATAATGCTCGTGCTCAAATAGAAGTTTGTGAAGCGGGAATTTGAACGGACGTACTCACTATTGCTCATTGACAAGTTGCTTGAATTGAAAATATAGACATGTTGCGGCCTTTTGAAAGCCATTAACAGTACAAATGAATGGGCTTTACGAATTTTCAGCAAATGGGAGATAATCTGATCAGAAAGACCTCACTTGCACTGGTTGCTGTCGCCTTGCTAGATACAAACAATATAAAAATTAAAAACTAAAATAAAACTAAAACTATGTTGCACTTAGGTACATAATTGAAAACCGAATAGCTAAAGGTTTATCTACGAAAGTAAACAATTTATGGTGAAGAAAACCAAAAAAGCGTCCTGTAACACGCGTAATTCACGTTGATTTGCGTCCGCTATCACGATACAATCGTTTTGCGTCACGCATTGCTCACGAACGGACAGCATGGATGGATAATGTATTGGATTAACATCTCATAAAACCATAACGTGATAATATTATTGACAAAGGTGCCTGATTGAAAAAACCGCTCTTATTCAATATTTATTTCAGGGAAAACATAAGGGACATCTTGGTATTTCCTGAACAAGACTTGTAAAATCTATTGCTGACCACAATTTGGCATGAGAGAAATATCATAGGTATCCATAAAATTTGGAAAAGCCTTAAAAACATTCCTTGCATAAAAATGTGTTCCTTGCAAAACAACCAGCTAAAACACTAGGAAGTGGCGACGGGGCGTTTTGGGGGACTGTTTCTTGTGATTTTGACGTTCAAAAAGTGCTGATTATCAGCCTAGTTTGAATAAATGAAAAATAAAATTTTTTTTTTTCTTTTTTAGTATTACCAATAGGCACAAGAAAGTGGATGATATCGTAAAAACTTTTTGCTAAGCTGCATCAGTATTCTGAATCTCCACAGCCATTAGCCAAAAAAAACTTTCTATATCCATAATGGGAAATTAAGCCAAAAACGACTGTTCTCCTCATCATTGTGATAATTTTCTTAGGTCTGGACCATACCTGGGAACCTTCTAGTTACGGAGACATTGGTGGTCAAAGTTTCTATTTTTTTACAACTTTTTTTAAGTACAAGTTTTCATTTTTATGACTTTATTTTAAATACCTCAATGACCCCTGTTGTACTACTTAATCAGCACAATGTTTTGAGTGCGTTACATTGAGTAGTACCGTAAAATATAATTTTTCACACCAAAAAATCCCCAGCAATAATTTTTGCGTAGAGTTACCTAGTATGATGTGCAGAATGCTTGATTGTCGGCTTCGTTAAGGGTCTGCCTACCTTGCATAAAAGTAATTTTCACTTCAGTAGCTCAAACATGTAGGTTTTGCTGCCTGAAATCAGTGAGCAAAATCGCATTTTGCTCACTGAGTGAGACAAAGTAACTTTTTAATTATTTTTTCAGAAAGCCCCGAAAATCTTATTCAGCCTTGGGTTTGATCATACAATTCGAAACATTCACACTCTATCTCATTCCCGCCCATTAGAAAGAGAGAGAGACAAAGACCAGCCCTTTCGAAGTTCCGTTTTTGAATTCGAACACGTTCGGAATTTCGTACTAAAGAGATTTTGCAAAAATTATGTCTTTTAATGTAATTTATTGAATTTTTTACTTATTGTTGTGTTTAAACGAAAATAAGTATTTACTGCATATAAAACTGATATTTAACCTGTAAATATTTATTTCTAGTTTCAATAATGTTACGTAATATATTTGGAATAATAAAATATAATAATATCATGCTATTTCCGAACACGCCTTAATTTAAATAAAAATGCGGGAAAAAAATTCGTGGCTGGCGTAAAGAGTTGAATAAGTTAAAATATTAAAATACTTGTAAAATATGAGTGAAACTAGCGACGAGAACAGTATTGTAACACCGGAAGAGTTAAAACAACAAGACAGTTATTAATGCAGAATTAAGTTTTCTACCTGAGAAGTCTCGCAAGAAATATCTGAAAGCATGCCATGTCTTCAACGAGACTTACAAAGGGCGCAAGCAGTTTTTCGGAGACGGTGTTGGTATCTTATTTTTTAGATTTATCACAGACGAGGTGATCATCTATAATTTTAATTATTTTGATTCACAATAAATAGTTATTTCAATCAATTCCTGTTTATTATTTTATTTCCTAAAGTGTTCTCGCTGCTTAAGTGAAAAGTTATGTGTGTTACACGAGAGCAAAGTTTTTTGCATCTCGTGCCTTTGAATCCCTCGCCACGCTCAGGATTCAAAATCAGCACTCGCAGCAAAAAATGACTTTGCTCTCTTGTTGCACAAATAACTATTTCACGCAGTTAGATTATTTATTGTTATTAATTGTATTCTTCCCGAGTAAGTACATAATAATGAGGCTGAAGTACATAAGGGCTAAACAAAAATGTTTTCAGTAACTTCATCCTCTAACATTTTCATTATTATGACAACCAAGTCAGGTTCCGCTTTCTTTCATGGGAACAAGCAAACTTTGATCCAAGCCTCCTTTGCACGTCGACAGCAAACTAAAAGTTCAAAGTTAGTGCAAAAACACTTCACGTGGTCCTCAACCGTGACTTTTCCTGCACTTGCAATTAGCTTCACAATAAAAAATACGCCTTTGTTCGATTCTCAGCAACTTTTGCTTCAAACCCCACTTAATACTTCTAGGTTAATAGAAACGTCGCGTCGGCTGCTGCATTTCTTGTTTTAGGTTTTTTATTAAAATTTCGTATGGCACTTAATCAAAACACGTTCGATTAAAGGAACTGATCTACTGAATAAACCACGCGTAAACAAAAGCTATAATATGATCATGAAGGTTTAATTTTAAGTAATAAGTACCTATTAATTAATAAGATATTGGTAAGATTTCCAAACAGCTATACGCACGAGTCACTGCACAGTTTTCGTTCTCATACCAAGCAGAGTTAAATGTTCTAGAACCTCCTTTAATTAAAGCTTTAAACCAGTCATAACAAATAAACTACTCGTATAAACGTGATCTAAATCTCACAGAATTTATATCAACATATCACATTGCCAGGGTTTCATGTAACGTACCTACTCGTATAGTAAATAAATTAAACTTTTGTACAATAAATTAGAGTAAAATTTGTAATCCCTTATGCGTCATACACTATGTTAATTCTCAAACATATTGCTTACAGCCCCAGGAGAATATATGGATAACCGCCAGAATTTATATAATTAAGCTTTTAATATAGTACGATAATACCTCATTCTGGTAATAATTATATTCACCTCGACTGGTTCCTAATACGCGAGGTTGCTATGATAACATTTGGCCCAAAAGACCAATTTATAGTTCATTATAAGCCCTTGTTTTGATTCCAAATATTGTAATCGTTACAGTTTAAGCTACCGAAGCAGCGTGCAGCGGTTAACGTGACAAACTACCGGACTCAAGTTATGTTAAAAGACTTATCTTCAACATGAAAGTAGTTAAGCAGTTGCTTACCTTATTTAAACTGTTTGATTATTTTCTGACAACTTTATGTTACAAAGTTATTAGCGATACTAATGTTGAAAAAGACAAAAATGTATTTGATTGACATTATGCTAACGAAAAGCATACTAGTGGGAATATATTATACAAAAACCTTTAGAAATGATTGTCATTGTCAATGCCATTTAAAAAAAAAACATATTAAAGTGGGACACACAGGTGAAATATTTGATCCGTATTTTAAAATGAAATTTAATTATTCACCAGAATTAAAAACCTGAAAATCACAGCTCCGAACTAAGGCGTAGGTGACGGAGCTCCGCTACGCGGGGCTCCTATTTCTCTCTGCAGGGTTTAAAGTAACCTAACACGAAGGGGATGTCGGGGTCTTAGTTCGCTCGCTCCGCTCGCTCACTAGACCCCGCCATCCCCTTCGAACCTAACCTGTCCGAGTCGGGGTACCCAATATCCCGAGCTCGCTTTGCTCGCACTTGCTTCCTAAGTTCTTCTTGCCACAAAATTTGGTGATCATTTACTATATTTGGTCTTTGAATACAATTTTTTTGGTGTTTAGTATTTTTTTTTTTGGGTAACGTAGCTTAGGATCTCAAAGTATTTTTTGGTGCTCATTATATTTAATCCCGTTTTTTTTAGTAATTCAACGTTACCGGTAACCTAAAAACCACACCTGACGTTGTAACTACGGATTTA
This sequence comes from Cerastis leucographa, assembly GCA_963082945.1. Taxonomy (NCBI): domain Eukaryota; kingdom Metazoa; phylum Arthropoda; class Insecta; order Lepidoptera; family Noctuidae; genus Cerastis; species Cerastis leucographa. The sequence continues at coordinate 8,877,452 of OY720378.1, forward strand.
TACGGATATTTGAGGGTTTATTGTTTACTTTTATTCAATAACAGCAGATAATCGTCTCTTTAACTATATAACCACATCCATGCCAATTAAAAACCAGATAAACTCAACAGACAAAAATAACACCCAGCAATTTGAATAAATTTAATAATAACTTAATTAGTAATTGAGGCGTTCCGAGCCATATTATTGAAAATATAAATCAATTTAATTAGGAATTATTTTTGATAGTTCACGTAGAGTTCAATAATACATTAAAAATTAAAACTAAATCTATTTACCCTAAGTTTATGTTCAGTTTGTGTTTATGTTCTAAGTTTGTGTTTGTGACTTAGCAAATCATGGATAAGTAGGGAGCGATTGTTTAAGTTGTTCGGCCTTAAGCCTTACATCAACTCAAAAACTTTTAGTAACTATGTTGCAGTCTACTCATTTTTTTTTTAAACACTTGCATGGTAGGTAAAGCCGTATTCATTAGCAACAAGATCAAGTCCGCCGATGATAAAATAAAGACGGTTTGGAAAATTATCAATAGTGAAACTAATAGAAATAAAACTTTACTGTACTTTTTAGCTCTAAAAACGAAGTAGCTCAAGAATTTGTAGATTTCTTTGCCAATATTCTCCTTAAAACTACTGAAACCATAAATTCTTCACCCTTGCTTTCTATTGATTTATTAAGAGCAAACGTTTCAGCCTGTCCGGTTGAGTTTCAATCTAAGCATATAAACCCCACCCCATAGCAGTCATTAAAGCTTTTAAGGAAATCAAAATAAAATTAACTGAAGATCTATGTGGACTGTCTATTAAAATTTGTGTTGTCACACGAATACCGCCTATAGAATACTAGAAACAGGGACTAATTAGTTCAAGCTAGCTAAAGTAGACTCATCTTTCATGGGGTACTGTTTAAATGTTGCAACAAAATATCTCCTCCTAATTAACAATTGAATGAGACGAAATTTAAATCTAGAATAAAACGCACACTATGTAGGCAAGCATATTACAAGTTAGGGGATTAAATAAAAATGCTTGGCTCAATGCTGGTCCTCTTCCAGAACCCTAGGGGCAATCAAATTATCGTGTGAAGTTATTGTGAAAGCTGCAGAAGATCGTAAAAATATCTTTGCATTGTTTAAATTCAATCTCTTAGTTTTATATAATTTCATTGCACATGAGTGAATACCATGTACAGTAAAGCCACCATTTACTGAATACTGTAACAAACTTGCTTGTTCCTGTAGATAAAAGGAAATAAGCAGACTTGTATACATTAAAAAAGTTAGAAGGGGAAAATGAATATATTATTAAATGACATGAAAAATACAATAAATTACCAAAAACCTGCTATATCACACACACTATTAGAGTCTTTAAAAGGCACACTGTAGATGATGACCGATCAGCTCGGCGGAAAAGGCGAGATCTGGCAACCGGGTAGTACAGTAGGACGGTCGCCAGAACAGTACGTCAAGGCTGCTATGCGAGATGAGCGTACTCAGAAACGTAGATCAGCTCTGAAGATCAGCAGTAGTGGTCCCAGGAGTCTGTAGTGGGATCTCCTGGGCAGTGATGACACTTCGTAGATGATGAAGACTATCCGATGATGAATTTAGTTTTCCACCTCAGAGAAATAGCTCCAGACTAGATGATGCTGTGACTGTGCTCTTGACTGAAGACTTAACTGATTTCTTGACTCCAGACTTGACTGAACTCTTGACTCCAGACTGAACCAGGGCATCCGTCAGAAATCCCCTGATCCTCCATTTCTTTCTTGAAATTTATTTCTCAGATTCAAAACTGCTGCGCTCTAGTAAGACGCAATCTGCCAGTATTCAAAACAGCCAGTAACAATTGGTCAAAAATCTTGCGCATAAAATTTTTATAAATATAACTCAGAATATCTTTACACAGCAAATCTTAAAAATACGACAATTGAACTCACGAATTGATGATAATCATTTTTAGTAAAATATAATCTTAATGAAAATTTCATCGAGAATTTGGCTGGTAACAATTAAAAGTAAAAGTAAATGACAGCTGACAAGTTCGATGTAAACATTGTCACAACAAAGAAAACTAAGAATAGATTTATAAAAACCGGCCAAGTGCGAGTCGGACTCGCACACGAAGGGTTCCGTACCAATATTTATAAAAACCGCTATATATGATCTGCAAATGAGACTCGTTTTTAGTACAACTGACGCTTAGCGCCATCTATCGACATTTTTATGGAGTTGTTCGAAATTTTCGAGTCAAATTCTATTGGTCGACTAGTACTCGTTAACTTGTAAAGTCCACTTAAGTGTGATAGTTTTCCTTTAAACTTCGTTATATATAGGTAATACTGCCATGACATTTAAATTTCTAACTACAACCGTTTAGTTGGTAGAGGGGGGGGGGGACACTTGACTCTAACGAAAATTGGTACTTTAAAGCTTGATAAGTCACGAACGGTTTATTTAATCAAAAAACGGTCTTCCAAAACCACTAATATTTTTAAAAGACCTATTCAATGATATCCCACACTATGTGAAGGACGAAAAAAAAAAACTCATCCCTACTTTACATGTAGGGGAGGTACCCTAAATAATTAAATTTTTTCAAAATTTTATTTTACCACTTAATTCCGTCATCATTAACGTGTATACTCATGCCAAATTACAACTTTCTAGTACCAAAAGTTTTTGAGCTAAACCGCGGACAACCGGACATACCGAAACTATAAAGGTTCCTTGTTTATTACGGAACTCTAAAAATGAAACGATTCGTAATATGCTAATGTAAAACCGGTAAAACCAATAAAAGTATGAATATGGGTGATAAGTGTGAGTAATGTGAGTATAAAGTATTAGTAGTAAGCAGATACTATAATACCTAAATCTTTCATTGACGCGAATTTACTCTGGCGGTTGAGTGAATGCCATGCTCACTCAAATGTCAGGCTAATGGTGGCAGGTGTGTCGTATCATTTAGTTCCCTTCAATATGGTTGAGTTGAATACTGGCTGATACATGCGTCATGTTCGTGAACGGGCGCTGTCAGTTGTGAGTGTTGTGACTGGTCATCTCTTGGCTGCCTCGATTTATTTTAATTACTTTATTTTTGAATGATTGATTTAATCTTTTACTCTGGACGCTTTTAACTTGAACGTATTTCTACATCGTTCGCACATGTTTGTAATTTTCAACATGAATGATGTAACCAAGATTTTCAAACAATATTTTGATTTAAAAGAGCGTCCATGGTGTTTCTTGCCCATTCTTCTTCATAGAGATCTACGCTTTTGACTGGGCAACTACAGTACTTTCACAAGTTATTATGCCTTGTGACTTCGCATTTTTTTTTTGTTTTTTTCACTTTCATATAATTGTCTAAATGAAATGAATGCTTTGAGTTTGAGTTTGACTGCTTATAGAAAAACATGACATGTACTGTATCCGATTAATAAAGTTTCTAATAAAATCACCAGGCCTTCAAATATCTCAAACTGAGTGTGATGTATCGTCGACGGTGACAGCAAGGTAAAATTGTTTATTTTAACGAGATTAAATTTATTTTCCCCTTTTCTTTCTGTTGTCATTGAATCCGGGCCAATTTGAATACTAAGCTACGTAATCATATTATTATAAATAGAAAAATTGTGCGTGGAGTCCCTCCGCGCGGAAGAAGTGAAACTTCGTAATACTACACGCTTGCGTTCGAGTGTCACGCATTCACTCTCGTTATTATAATTGAGCTTCTAAATAATATTTTATTGTTTTATTGTTGTACACTTTTTATTACATAAGTTTATCGAGGTTATTCTACTCATGGAAATTGAGCGAAGGCTGGTCACACCGAAGAGTCGAATGCATGACTGTTTGCACGCCATCTTGCGTACCTAGTAGAACTACGTAGTCACACTTCTTGTAATAGCGCCATCTCTTAGTGGGTAATAGAAAATATTCCCCCTCCATGAAAACGTTAAACTTGTTGGAAGTCGCATAAGAAGTTTCACTTCAAAAAAGTACTGAGAAAAAAGTACTTGAGGAGCTCTTGGCTAAATGATAACAGCCGCCCGGGTCGATCTTTAAGGTTAAGCCGTGCTTGCCGAGGTTGGTCCGTGGATGGGTGACCATAATTACATACCGAGTTTCCTCCGTGCCTCGGAAAGCTCGTTAAGCCGTTGGTCCCGGCTGTCATTTGTAGATCTTTGACAGTCGTTACGAGTAGTCAGAAGCCAAAAAGTCTGACATCCAGTCTTACCAAGGGGTATCGTATTACCTAGTTACTGGGTTGTGGAGGTCAGATAGGCAGTCGCTTCATGTAAAATACTGGTACTCAGCTGCGTCCGGTTAGACTGGAAGCCGACCCCAAGATGGTTTGGGAAAAGGCTAGGCAGATGATGAAATAGAAAAAAGTACCTGCATATTATTATTTAAACGGGGCAATTGCTTAGAACTCGCAATTCGCAATTATGCAATTTATGTCTCCCTAAGTAGCATAGCTAAATAAATTTTCAAGAATACATCAACATTCACCCACACAGTATATGAACTTCGTTACTTCTGTTACATGGTACTTAATAACAACTCGTAAGATTGGAAAGGTACACATTTTCTACCCTGGTTCGGGGGTGTGGGCCACAATTTAACTAAATGTAAACATTAAAACGATACACACAAGAGTAACGCGAATAAACTTTCAAAAGTCAACTCTTACGAGACCAGAATATGCAATCATGAAAAATGATCCATTTGTTTTTCAATCACATTTATTGGAAGAAGGAAAGTTTTGCTGCAGGAGTGAACTGTACGTCGTAGATAGGGCAACGTCCTATTATTACAACTGTTACCTCCCCTGGGGTATAGAGCGAGATATTACTCTCGGTTACGTCTAGTTTGTTCCCAAACTGATTAGGGAATGAAAGAAAATTGTAACAACGTTTGTTGACCTTAAGAAACCTGAAAGAGTTGTTCAAACATGGATTATAATTAAATGCTTTAAAATTGCAGTGTTTTTGGCTTAGTATTTTAAAAATAGAACAGATTATTCCTACTCGTATCCTAGTCTATGGTATACTGCATTCGAATAAATAATCTCAAAGAGCTCTACTAGATACTAATAGTTTTCCTTGGTCCCAGTTTATGCCATTGTCCACCAGCTTGGAGATATTTTTCTTGACACATCTAACCCTACTTACCCTTCAGAAATAACAAGCGTTACAACGTTATATATAATTCTTAAGTGCTCTTAACTCACTACTTACCCGCTAACAAAACGATGAGACGAACAAAGGGATTGTCTATATTTTTACGAACAAGAAAATCCAATTACGAATGTATCAAAGGAATCAAAGTTGAACCGATAAAGGCAAGCTTTTAACGTTAAATAAACGCTATAATGAAATAACTAAACGATGTTTAACTGTATTTGTTACGTTTATATTTAAGGAACATATTATAGTTAGTGTGTAAACCTGTTTTTGGGGTTCCATGATTTTATGGTACTGGTAGGTACATTTTAAGGCGTCATTAAATGGAAAAATATTCAGGAGTTTGCTTGTCGTGGTATGGCCATATGACAAAAATGTTGTGATGAAAGTATTGAGTATGGTTGAGATAAAAGTACTGGAAGACCAAAGATATTCTATGTAAAACATGATAAAGCCAGAAGGGGTTATTGCTGATCACAGCTAATAGAGAAGTATGGAAAGAGACTTAATAAATCCGATACTAAATCAGGATGTAAGTCAGATCAAGATGCTACTTACTGGTTAGAATGGAAGGTGCATTCGGTTAGACTGGAAGCCGACCCCAACATAGTTGGGAAAAGGCAAGGCAGATGATGTTACTCTTTAAGGTACCTATTATACATTTTTATATTATTTGGAGAGCAGCGGTGGTCCAGTGGTAGCAGCCCCGACTTACGAGCAGTAAGCCGTGGGTTCGAACCCAGGCAGGCACATTACTTTGTGTCATTTATTTCAGCACCGCTGCCCTCAAAAACGGTGAAGGCAAACATCGTGAAGAAACCGGCATGTCTTAGAACTAAAAATTCGAAGACTTGTGACATCTACCAACACGCACTGGGCCCGCGTGGTGGATTACAGCCCACTCCCTCTCATAGAGAGAAGGCCTGTGTCTCAGCAGTGGGAACACTGTATAGGCTGATGATGATGATGATATTATTTAGCTTCTGTTTACGAGTTTTATCAACACTGTACTGATCAAATTATTTGTTTCGTTTTTCTTTTTAATTTGCAATGTGTAAGATATTATCAAATTCTACCGTCTCATGTATTGTTATTATTAGAATTAACCGCTGTATTGTCCCACTGCAAGATCAAGGCTCCTTTTCACATAATTTTGTATTCTGGAAGTACCTACAATCCTTTCGGTAGGAATAAAGTACGTCTGCCCATCTTCGCCTTTTAAACGAACGTTAGTTAGGCTATACTTTCGAAGTTAGCTTTTTTGCGTTTCTCTTGCAAACTGCGAAGCTATATTTTCGAAATCCCAACTAATAAAATTTTCTCTAAATTTCGTTTTTTTTTTTTTTTAATTTTATTTGGCCTTCCCCTTCTATCTATACCAAAAGACACGTTAAAATTTTCCATTGTACATTCATACACACAGCAGCACGGAATAGGGCCCAAACATAAATATTATATAACAATAACAGGTAATTTTAGAACACCTTTTGAAAATTTTAAGGTACGCCTTTGTTAGGTACGAACTGGTTTCAGGTACAAACTGATTTCCCAAGGAAACCAGGAAATGGTGGCATTAGGTATACCTAAGTGCGAGATGACCGATTTATCGCTCGCGCAATTTTGAGAAATTGTTCCTTACTGTGATTGAAATACGCCAGCGTCTACAAACGGCAAGAGGGGTCAACTTAAGCGAGCGGACAATAAGAAGGAGAATGGGCGTACGAGATCTGCGTGCTCGCAGACCAGTTAAAGGTCCAGAACTGCCCCGGCACCAAAACTGGATAATTATCTTATGCACAAACAAAATCTTTGGTTTCTCCAAAGAGGTATAATTCGCAAGACGGATTTTAATAGTTCTGAAGTGTTAAATTTTTAATGTAATATAAATTGTCATTTTTGTGTACGATAGCGCAATAAAGAATATTGTATTTTACCACATAAATGATAGTACTTTAATACTGATAATTAATACAATTCGTACAAAATTATTCCCTAACCATTCCAAAATATCAAAAATGCACAACGTTAATGCCCAAGTTTTCACTTCTGCCGGCACTCCCGGAGTGCAACCCGTTTTTTTTTTTGTTTACATTAATCATTCGCATTTAAAAGGCCTGCATTTCATTTTGATTATAAACCACACAACGCGCTTCAGCCAGTTTCCTTACCGTAGTGTAGTTTGTATTGTACATAGATAAAGACTATACCTGAATATTATTACATCACAAGGCAAGGCTACCGCCATTTCTCGACCATAACATTAGTAGATTGAAAAGTTTTCTAACAGGAAAAATCAATTAGGTACCTACCCCCAGGTACAGTTTTGCCGACCTGAATTCGAAGACAGCAAGCACTTTATAACTTTCTACCACTAAGTAGTTCTTACGTTCAAAAATAGAACAAAGATAGGATCAACTTAGTACATACATACATAACATCACGCCTGTAATTCCCGAAGGGTTAGGCAGAGGGGTACCTAATAGTACACCCACATTTCACAAGTTATAGTTAAGATAAAAAAAAAAACTATAAGTTTAAAAAGCGTGAAATAATAATTAAATTAAAAATTTAAAAAACCCCCGACACAAAAAACCTCTAAAAAACCAGAAATAAAGTAATCCAAGTATCCAATCTAAGTAGACCGCTTAGCACAAGCACAAAACGAAGCGGAACCCCGACGCTAAGACGCTTGGATTACTTTATTTCTGGTTTTTTAGAGGTTTTTTGTGTCGGGGGTTTTTTTAATTTATCTGTTTCTTTTATTGGCGAGAAGTCGTGCAACACCGAGAAAAGTGGAAGCAATGGGGAGACATATGCCCAAGATTAGGACAGACAAGGCTTAGATAAAATAATATAAGTTTAAATAGCATGAAATAAAAATTAAGTAGAAAAATTAGAACAAGTAGACCGCTTTGTACAAGCACAAAACAAAGCGGACCCCCGACGCTTAGACGCTTGGATTATTTTATTTTTGGATTTTTAGAGGTTTTTGTGTCGGGGGTTTTTTTAATATTTAATTTAATTTTTGAAATCATTGCCCTCTCATGTAATTTGTCCTGTATAGTGGGAACGTTTACAAAGATTTAAATTCACATACACAAACAGGTAGATCTTACAAATATTTTGCTCTGTGCGGGGATCGAACCCGCGACACGCAGCGCAGCAGTCAATCGCTTAGCCACTGCGCCAATCGTGCCGTCAAAGTCCAAAGATAAAGCCACGGCAACGTTAGCTCTCGTCTCCACGGCCAAGGCGTGGAGGGAACCATGGTTTATGACTGTTTGCAGTGCGGCCTTTGAGTCACTATAGATTCCGAAGGTTCTCTCTTTACGCTTGAGGATTTCGCGAGAGGCTACGCATATGGCCAGAAGTTCCGCCTGGTAGACCGTGCAGTACGGAGGCAAGCTAAGTTTTGCGGACTTGATCTCGGCCTCACCGTCCCAAAATGACAGTGCGGCTCCAACCTTGCCCTCAATCCTGCTGCCATCCGTGAACACTCTGACTGCTTGACGGTTGTGGGTCTCCACGAGCACCTGGTCCTCCAGGCACACAAACTCCATGGCCGTATGTTTCGCCGGGTGCGGAGTATCTGCAAAAGCCACCACCCGCTCCACTTCCCTGCCTGCAAGCGCTGGCTGTGGCACCCCTCTCTTTGCCTCATACAGAGCGGCTGCTTCCTGTAATCGGAGGTCGAGTGGGAGTATCCCAGCCAGCACCAGGGACGCGTTCAGTGAAACGGTGCAGTAGGATTTACAGAGCTTCTGCGCGAATCCTCGTTGGACCGTGTTCAGGCTTTTCTGCACTCCAATCTTTTTGGTTGCCGGCGCCCAGGCGCTCGCCGCGTACATAATTACCGGCTCCACTACTGCCGTGTAAATTATGTGTATGATCTCCGGGTTTAGGCCCCAGCTCACTTTGGCCGCACGTGCCAGCTGTTTGTAGATATTAACGGCTTTTCTGCAGACGTTTGCAACGTGAGTGTTGAAAGTGAGCTTGTGGTCGACGGTGAGCCCCTGTATTTTCATTTCCTTAGACTACCGTAAACGTTAGAAGCTTAGAAGAACTATCGGTTGCAATATAAATTACTTTCCCTTTTTGAAACCATTTTACATAATACGAATTGAATTATCTGATTTACATGTTTCAATCCTTTCCTTGTTCTAATAATGAGTCAAGGCATTGGACTTCTTCATGAAGGAATTCAGTTCGATTAATCGGTGGGAAGGCGACCAGTCAGGGACGAATCTTACAGGGCAGTGCAGAAATGGTGGGGCCCGATCCTTTCCCCTTTGGAGGAAACCGACCTTAATACTAATTATATGGGAAAACGAAAATTTTATCAGTCTAGGGTAATGTAGAAACAGTCACAATGGATAAAGCACTCATGATCATGCCAAGATTGTTATATTTATTATTTTATTCTTTATACATCTTATAATATCGAAAAATAAGTTTGGCATAGTCTGTCGGTTAATAAATTATAAATAACAACATTATTGATTGGTAATTAAGATGCATATAAATGCACCACGAGCGAATTTTCCGGGTAAGGGACCGCTTTAATATTTACATTATACATGGCATGGGTAATACCCGTTCTCTGTAATTCAATAGACCCATTTTCAGCAGATATCTTTTTTGTAATCTTTCGTTTAATCCGATAAAAAATTCCTTCTTTAGTACTCGTTAACGCCGAACAAAGATCTAAAATTTCATCGGTGCGTTTCTATAGATATGAACCGATGGTTATAATGTATCCAGAAGGAGCTCGTGGCTAAATAATAACAGCCGCACGATTCAATCTTTAAGAGTAAGCCGTGCTTGCCGAGGTTGGTCCGTGGGTGGGTGACCATAATTACATACTGACTTTCCTCCGTGCCTCGGAAAGCACGTTAAGCCGTTGGTCGCGGCTAATTTTGTAGATATTTGACAGTCGTTATGAGTAGCCAGAAGCCAAAAGTCTGACATCCAGTCTTACTAAGGGGTATCGTATTACCCAGTTCAGTACCTGGGTAATCTGGTGGGTAGTTACTTCATGTAAAATACTGGTATTCTGCTTCATCCGGTTGGGCTGGAAGCCGCCCCCAAGATATTTTGGAAAAGCTTAGGCAGATGATGGTTATAATGTATCCAGTAAAATAAGTGACTGATAAAGAAAACGTAGGTACCTTCAAGTGTTTTCTTTTTTTAAATAATTATAGGTACCTACTGTTCTATTTTTAATAATGTTATCTGTTAAAACCAGTATTAACTGGGTTGTGGAGGTCAGATAGGTAGTCGCTTTACGTAAAATATATGGTATATGGTATTCAGCAGTATCCGATCAGACTGGATGCCGACCCCAACACATTTGGGAAAAGGCTAGATAGATGATGATGAAGTGTTTATTACCTCTTGTCATAACCAAAAGCCATTGTTCCGAAAATACCCAACTGACGAGATCGTTTATATGAACTACGATCGCATATTTCGTGTTATGGCCCGTCCCCTAACCAAAGTGATCGGTCACTCATTTGTTCGGGTTTGTTATTCAAAAAGAACCCAACAGTTGCATGTTCGTGCTAAGATTGCCTTATTTAGACGCGTCCTCATTCTATTAATTAAGTAAACAAGCAACGTAGGTGTGAAACACGATAGCGGGTGCAAAGCTATTAATTAGCATGTATGAAGCCAATGTCCCTCGGTGTCCTAGCTAAATGCATCGCTTTTTTGCTCATGACGAAGATTACTTCGTCATCATCATATTACGGCATTGAATAATAGAAAGGCTTTCTAATTTCAACTCTAAAGTAATAAAATCTACGTTACTTTTAGAATGACGAAAACTCTTGAAAAGATCGTCAGAAGTGGTAACGTAAAATGAACTGTAGTTGTACAGTTTAAGTTTCTGATTATATGGCAAGTTATTTTACTTTAAAGTACGAGTATAATATTACTTCTAAGGCCGCGTTCCCACTATGTCATGACGACAGATTATCGTGTCGTTTAAATCGTCGTGGCTTGTGTATTTAAATGGAGGTGTTCACAAATGACGACACGATTAACTGTCGTCCGCGACTATTTTTGCAGTGACGACGGATTGTCAAGTGAGTCGATATAATGGGAATAGCGAGAGACGACAGTCGTCCAACCATTATTTATCGTCATGACATAGTGGGAACGCGCCCTAACAAAAGCTTAATCCCTTGATCCGTTGAAGTCTTGGACGCATCCCATGTGCTGAGTATTAGCGGAAACGAAAACGGGTCTTATTAGTAAATATTATTTTAAAGAGTTGAAGGACATTTCTTATACTTAGATAAGTATAAGAAATGTCCTTCAAATATTTAAAATAACAATAGACCAATAGAAAACTTTAGCCTTGATACATTTTTTGTATCAAAAGAGAGCTTACTATTACAGTACGGTCGATTCAACCAAATTTATAAAAAATCACATCGACTATAATTAACTAGACTTCTGATGTAAATTACTTAGGATCTTAACTTCTAATAATCCTGGTAATAGAGTCAAATCCCTTAAATAAAAGTGATTCATTCATAAGGGCTTAGGATTGTACCTTTTAGGTCATCATTCATAAGGGCTTAGGATTGTAACTTTAATGATGATGATGCAGCGATCAATTATGCTGCGTCCCACTATTCCATCAACGCAGCTGTACGTGTCCCGCCTTCGTCACACTACAACGCCAGAGGAGGTCGTGGAGTATATAAAGAGCAAGACCATGTACACCTTGAGATTCGAGATGTTAGAGTCGTGTCACAAGATTAACTTCAAGTCTTTTGTAGTGCGGGTCCCGACTCATCATCTGGAGACTTTTATAAACGAGAAATTCTGGCCGGAGGGTGTCGTGCATCGACGTTTTCAGGGAAGGCGCTGACGTACTGCACTGAATCGAAGTGTCGTGTAGACACGTCTACTCAGCGCAATACGTCGCCGACCCAAATGTACTTAGTTATTAGATTTTTAAATGTTTTGAATATATATTAGATTGTTATTATACTTATAAGATTATTTTGTGGACCTTCGTAGCCTAAGAAAAAAAAATATGATGATAAACACTGCGTAGGTATAATGCTTAAGTTGTAAGGTTGTCGAATCTGACAAGGCTGGGCAGCGTTCGGGAAGTTACGTGGTATCTTCTCGTCCAACTTACCGCAGTGTCTCAAGAAGAAAGTCTATGACCAGTGTGTGTTGCCAGTGATTACATACAGGACATACGGGACATAACGTGGTCGCTTAGAATGGTAATTATGCTCATTATGGCAATTCATCAGAGGGCTTAATATCACCAAAAGGGCAATGGAGAGGGCTATACTTGGAGTTCCCTTGCGTGATCAAATCAGAAATGACATCTGCAAGGAAACCAATGTTACCGACGTACCCTGAAAAATTGCCAATCTTAGGTGGCAGTGGGCAGGGGACATTGCTCGCAGAACGGATGGCCGATGGAGCTGAAAAGTTCTGAATGGTGACCGCAAACCGGAAAACGTTGCGTTGGAAATCTTCCCACTAGGTGGCGATGACTGTGAAGGTTGTGAGGATCCGCTGGATGCGAGACCCACTGGACCGGTCAATGTGGTGACTCTTGGGGGAAGCCTATATCCAGCAGTGGAGTCTTTCGGCTGAAATTACGATTATGATGACGTAAAGGTTCTTAGAAAATCAACTTCTAAGTTTTTAATTTTTTATATAGATTTTTGCATTATGATACATGCCATACTTTTTAACAAATCACAATAAAATAGGCTTCGTTTTTCATCACTGGAACTTGAAAAACATTACTTTTGAGTGAGTGACTTTTGCAAAAGCCACTTCAAACTAAGTTATTATAACTTTGATATCCACTGAGCTTCACAATCGCAATTTTTTAATCATCGGTACAAAACCCTCTGACAAAATGAGTTACGGTGGCTATCAGCGACGATGAGCACCGATGACGTCATATTTGATAGTCTCTGGTCACAGCCAATACTAAACTAACCTTTTGACAGTTAATTGATGAGCACTCAGCCAAGTGATCATCCCTATGACTCATCAACTGAGATACGCAATAGCCCTGCTGATGGGATTCTAGCAAGACCTGATAATTACGTATTTCATCATCATCATCATCATCATATGAGCCGTAGGAAGTCCACTGCTGGACATAGGCCTCCCCCATGGATTTCCAACAGGACCAGTTGGAAGCGGCCTGCGCCCAGCGTCTTCCGGCTACCTTGACTAGGTCGTCGGTCCACCCAGCCGGTGGACGTCCTACGCTGCGCTTGCCGGTCCGCGGTCTCCACTCCAGGACCTTCCGGCCCCATTGGCCATCGGTCCTGCGCACTATGTGGCCAGCCCACTGCCATTTCAACTTGCCAATCCGCTGGACTATGTCGGTTGCTCTCGTTCGTCTAAGGACCTCCTCATTTCTGATTCGATCTCGTAGAGAAATCCCAAGCATAGCCCTCTCCATGGCTAGTTGCGCGACTGCGAGCTTCTCCATTAGGCCCATAGTGAGAGACCACGTTTCTATTCCGTATGTCATGACTGGCAACACACATTGATTGAAGACCTTTGTCTTCAAGCACTGAGGTATTTTTGACGAGAAGACTTTGCGTAGTTTCCCGAACGCTGCCCATCTGAGTTGGATTCGGCGATTGACCTCAAAGTTGGACCTACCTAGTTGGACTGTTTGTATTACGTATTTATTATTATGGTATTGCATTCTAGAAAGTGAATGTGGTGCCCATTTCAAGACATTTTCGTTACTTATATTAATGCCTTAATAAAACCACGTGCTTGGGTTTTAAACAATCAGCTCGCCGAGATAGGAAACTCTAACAGTGCAACGATATTTAGACATTCACCTTTGAAGTAAAAGTAAAAACGGACATAATATTAAATATGAAGAGCGTGGACTTAATTAGATATCTGGATGACCTATGAACACTGACCTCTGATTAGCTACGGTTAAAGATAAGGACTTCAGTTCATCGATTCTCTTTGACCACAAAAAGTTAACTGCAAAATATGGTCATCCAACCATAGCTTTACAAAAAAAAAACAATAAAATGATTATCATTAAAAGTACTTATTCTTGGCTGATGGTTCTGATATTATTATACCTATATCCATAGCTGGCCTTCAATACCATAACAAAATGTTTATTTACTTGTTGCTTTCGCCAACAGCTCGTAAATTAAGTACGTAACATACCAAGGACATAACGAACACACAACGCTATAACCTTGTAAATTATACAAATAGGTTTAATGTAAAAGATAGAGCCCCTAGCAACAATAATGCAAATTATAATACAATATAAATAGAGAAAAATTTGATTCACTTCACGAAGTTTGTACTCCGTGTTGAATTTTGTAGAAAAAAACCTCACAAATAGAACCAAATAAATATTAAACTAAAGCAGCATTTCAGCCACATTTCTAACTTCTCTTAACGCTATGCGTAGACGAGACACTTTTCTGCGTGGAGTACAAAAACCGCCAAAATATTAAAAGCAAATTGTGGATGTTCTATAGGTTTCGGTGCCGAACCATTCGGGGAAGATAGGCTTAATATTATATTTCTGTCATCTTCAAAACGCACACACACACCTCTCAAACTTCAAGACCGACAAAAGTCCTTCGTCGCGGTCGGTTCAAGTCTTTAGATTACTCTATTTCTAGCAGCTACGTACGACAGTCAATAAAACTTCATTTGACGTAGTTGCTTCATAAAACGATACTAACTTTACGTAGGTACCAACTAAAACAGCGATGATACTATGTTAGTAGTTTTTTTGTTAGGCATATTTTTGTTCAACCTAAACTGGCTACTGACTGTTACACCTTTTGTTTAGAATAATTACAGCACGGATGATAACATTTGTGTCACTTATTTAATTTAGTGTTTTTATAATAATTTCTGTTTTTGTTGTTGTATAGACTTTCTTTTTATTAACAGATTGTTTGTGAATGTGTGGACATTGTACCTAGGCCTTATAGATTCCTAGATCCTTTATAACTTTTTATCTTGTTGTACGTTTTGTAGTAAGCAACGACTTATAATCGGGCCTACGAAATGTTAGCAAGCATATTGAGTAGTGCACAACACCGCGATATCAAAGAAAACGGTCAACATGACTTTGAATTTTGATCGACTTAGGCGTGGTTTTTTGTTTTTTGTTTACGGTCTGTGTACTTACGTAACTTTTAAATAAACAAACATTATTTTAAATGCAGTCAGTCATCCTTTGATATCAAATAGTGATGCAGCATGAGAAGATAGCCTTTGTGGCTAACAAAACATGTAGGCAACCAGTTTTATGATAAGAACTGTTGTTAGTTTTGGGAACAGTATGCTGTAGAAAGCATAAGCGGTCTAGCCTATAGTTGATTGGCAACTATGGCGGGATCGGTTTCCATTCCAGAAACCGGATGCAGCTGAATACTAGTATTTTACATGGAGCGACGCCCTATCAGACCTCCACAACCCAATAAGTACTGGGTAATGCCCCTTGATGAGCCTTTCTCGTTCAACTTTCAAGCAATGTATACCTTACAGGTAGACAGTGGCTTGAAGGTCGGACGACTGCCAAAAATTTACAAATGACAGCCGGGACCAACGACTTAACGTGCTGTTCGAGTCACGAAGGAACCACGGTATGTAATAGATGGTCACCCATCTACAGTCCGACCTTGTCAAGCGTTTGTTAACCTTGAACATCGACCTTTGTGGCTTTATTTATGCTGTGGATAGATAAGTTTTAATTCTCGTTTAATAAGTGAACGACCGCGATAACTTCAAAATGTTGAAGTAATTACAGTCCCAGGTACGTTTTAGACACCCTTGAGGATGCATGTGAGTGTTTTTTACTGTTTCCTCGTTATTACAGTAATTTCATAAAAACGTAAGGTTCTAAAATGACTCATAAATTACTTTTAGAGACATTTTGGGCGACATGCGTAAAATTTGAGAAATAAAGGCTTTACGCCTTTATTTCGCAAATTTTGCGGCAACAACGTAGTTAATAATGTATGCGGCGACCCGAACGTCGAACAAACGCGTATTTATCGTATTCCTACAAGTGTTTTGCAAATAAACTACTTTTACGAGATACTTTGCGTATTTTTCTGCTCAGGTGAATTTTATACAGGCTTTTATCCAGCTTTTGCAAACAAACCGAAAGCCCAGCTAGCTGAAAAATTTCACAATTGCCAAATAATATTATGAACATGTTCTAGGCAATAAATGTTACGTTGTAAAAAGAAAAATGTGAGGTTAAGGTAAGTCCAAGTTTCTTGCCGAAATCCTTTCGCAGGCAAGTCAAGATAAGCTCAGAAAAATAAGCACCAATCTGTCATCGCAGCTTAGTAACCAACTTTGCATATTTGTATGTAAAACCAGCTTATGGCCGTGGTTGCGCTCGCGTGGGTGTCGTAACGTAATCCATGGTAGCATACTGCCGGGATACAAAGTATCCTTAGTACTAAGTTATCCTAACTATGCTCATCGCAATCCATTTAGCCTCTGTCTCATCATCTTCCTGCCCTTGTCCCATTTTATTTGGGGTCGGCGCAACACGTTTCCTTTTCTATTCTCACCTGTCAGACGTCACGTCATCATTTACTCCTTTCTCTTTCATATCATTCATCACACCATCCGTCCATATTTTGGCCTTCCTCTCCCTCTCTATCCATTAAAATAGGCATAGACATCACACTTTTCGTCACAAGCGTTCAGCCTCTTTCTGCCAATCCCTTTGACGTTAAAATGTCAATTTTTTCCACTGCAAAACTGTGTGTGTGTCTGTTGTGTGTGTCCAACTTACAGCAAGTCCTCGCTTCCTAGGTGCGGTGCCGAAGTTATGCGTGATACATTGCACTTGGGGCACACCACCGTCAGGTGTGGCTAGGATCGCTGGTCCGCGGACCACGCGCTGTGGAGAGGGACGAGCCGCTCCCCCGCCTAGTAGCCACATGGTGGGATTGACATTAGACACTGGAACAAAGAAAACAGTACTTAGGCTATATTTATAACATCCAATATAAACGCAGAAGTTGACCGAATGCCGAACCGATGGCCGAAGAAGAAAGTCTTTGTCGAGAAATATTCGCATATGTATAGGAGTCACTAGTGCTGCTGAGCTGTTCTGCGACGCAAAGTACAAGAAAAAATATTTGACTTATTCGGAAAAAAATATTTGACTTATAGACCATCGGAGAGACACCAAAAGAAGAAGACAGCAGTTGGTAGTTTTATTTATTTTGTTCAGTCCAACTGATACTGTTTATCTTTTGAATGTAATGTCAATATAATGTTCAGTGGACAGCTTAGTAGTTTCGGAATATCATTATTTTGTCCTGGTTATGATCCACGAGAAGTAGTGTAAGAGTAGTTATAAGTGTTAATCACAGGGAGTGATCGCCAATGCTAGCGAAGGAGGTGGCGGAACGTGAGAGGGAGAGAGCCTTACGTCCCAGCCGCCGCGGGAGATGCCCCGAGCGAGATGGCGCGGGCCTGTCGACGGTGAGTAATGGGCTAGCTCACCGTCCGTCCGTCTAATAACGACGCGACGGGCCGTGTCTACGGCGCGTTCGTGTTCCACGCGCGCCTCAAGGAGATGTCAGCAAATCGGAAAGGGAGAGGGCCGATGGCTGCCAGGGCTGCGGGACTGTTCGAAAGAGATTCAAATTCAAATTCAAATTCAAATTCAAATTCAAATTCATTTATTAATTTTGTGAACACAGGGTA
Source organism: Cerastis leucographa (assembly GCA_963082945.1). Classification (NCBI taxonomy): domain Eukaryota; kingdom Metazoa; phylum Arthropoda; class Insecta; order Lepidoptera; family Noctuidae; genus Cerastis; species Cerastis leucographa. The sequence goes on from OY720378.1 coordinate 8,895,383, forward strand.
CAAATTGATGTTGTATAAAAAATGTTTGGTCCATCCTATGTTCCGCCGAAAGGCATACAAAATAGTGGCGTTACTGTGTGGCTAAAGTCAATATAATCAAATTTAAATAAATTATAATAGTAGAAAATTTTATAAAATACAATGTCAGTTAATGATATTGTCAAAACTAAAATGGAACAAAACAAAATCGCACAAAAAAGAAAATACAATGTCAATATTACAATTGTCAAACTAAAATTAATTTAAACAGTACAAAAAAAAAAAAAAAAAAAAAAAAAAAAAACATGAAATATACAATATCAACAAAATTTAAAATCATCAAAATTAAATTAATTATAACAATTATTAAAAATTAAATTAGTTATATCCGTATCAAATTTCTCAATAATTACGTCATATTCACCAAATTAGATTTGTCAAAATTAAATTACATTGGACAAAAATTAGCTAATCATTTTTTTCATTAAGGAACTCATTGACAGAGTAATATGCTTTTTCGTTCAATAATTTAAAAAGCTGACGTTTAAAATTATTTAGGTTGCTAGCTGATCTAATTTGATTTGGTAATTTGTTATATATTTTGGGAGCCATTGCATATATGCTTCTATGGAGAAATTTGGTTTTTGTATTTAAATTGCTATATACAAAAACCAAATTTCTCCATAGAAGCATATATGCAATGGCTGTGTGCTGAGTGCAGCTTATTTGAGCGTCGTTGACTTTCGACAGGTCTATAAAGGTGCATATTGTGTTTTACAAAAACACAGGCTTCATAGATATAAAGTGAGGGCACGGTCAATATTTTCAAGTTCTGGAAATGTGGCTTGCATGAATCCGTCCGTTTTATTTTGCATATAGCTCGAATGCATTTTTTCTGTGCTATAAGTACTTGATCAACCTTAGCAGCATTGCCCCAAAATATCAGGCCATATCGCAGGGTAGACGCAACGTAACCATGATAAGCTGCTAAGAGTGCGGTCATGTTTGCAATTTTACCTAGCATCCAAAGAGCATACGAAATAGAATAGAAATAGAATAGAGATACCATGGCCCTGGTACACAAAAGGCTAAGAACGAACATGGATGGATTTTAGTCAGTACAAGTCTGACACTCCCTTCCGCTCCGCCCAGAGCGGGAGGGATCATTTGACGATTACCCATCCGTAAAAAAATAATGGAGTGCATGCCAAGAATCAGCAAAACTATTAACAACTAATGAGCCTGCTTGTCAGTTAAATGAACTAAATCCAAAGATATTAAAAGGCGTGTCCACTACAAATAAGTCTTTAAATGAAGCATGGTTAACAGCCGAAAATGTGAAACCATTTCTGCCCTGCTAATTGTACTTGCAGTAATCGACATTTTTGGGATTTTCACTTTTTTGCAAAAATGACACCTTAAGGGGCTAATCTATACATAAAAAAATATTTTCTTTTTTTATAATTATAAGCATGTTTTTTATGTAACGAGAAACGCAGTACTTGCACAAACATATTGCATTTGCTAACAGGATATGCAGCATTCAACATGTGCTACAAGGTTGTGCAGTACTTGCTACGTTTACTGCAATTTCATTAGGCACATAAGTTTTTTGCAACCAACACTAACTAAAACTAAACGCAGTATTCTACAGTGCTGCGTTTGAGTGTAGCGAGTATTATAAAGAGCTACTCTTGCGCCTCCAAAACTTAACGCAGTATTCTACAGTGCTGCGTTCGAGAGTAGCGAGGGGAACAAAGAGCTACACATACACCGAAGCCGCAAGGTACAGTGCCGCGTTTAGTGCTAGCACATCAGTGCGTCGACGTCATCCACGAACGGAACACGTGTGTGGCTCAGCCACTCCGCCAATCCTTTTAAAAGTATGTTGGACAGATAGTTAATTCGGCCCTAACGCCCAATAGCATTAAGGTATAATTAATGGATCGATCTCTTTAAGAAGATTTTTTCTTGCTTTGACAACATTTCTTGAGTCAGAGAAGAGCTACTTTTTGGTGCCCAATCAAATACTTAGTTAGATCAATAAAACCCAGCTGACTACAAATTAGCTAAAGTTGTATTAGTAGTTGTGTTCTCATTGAAAAGCACTTTCGGTGCTTAATGTATTTAGGTTAATAATTCCGGACAGACTACGAATTAGTTAAAGTGGTGCTAGAAGCAAAGGTTCTCATTAAAAAGCTCTATATCTTATATTCAATATTCTATATCTTATAGCTATTGGTTGCTAGGAAAATCTTAATTGGTTGCAAATAAAATCTTAACTTTGGTGTCCAACTTGTCACCTACTTGGGTCAATAACTCCGAACAGACCGTCAGAAAGCAAAAGTTGTGTTATTGGTAATGGTAACCCAGAAAATCTTAATTACGGTGCTCAAATAGTCACCTATTTCAAATCTCCGAACGGACTACGAATTGGCGAAAGTCATATTACTGGCACAGGTTCTCCTTGAAAAGCTTTATAACTTATTACTATTGGTTGCCAAGAAAATCTTAATTGGTTGCAAACAACCTTAACTACGGTGACATATATACAAGGTGTTGTTTTGCATCCTCGTCAAATTCAAGGAGGTAACTATGCTAATGATTCTCGTCCCGAATCAATAATGTCAATAACTCCGATCAGAACGTGAGTTAGCAAAAGTTGTATTTGTAAGTAGTTAAAGTTTTCTCCAATGATACACCATTGGTGAAAACTTTAACTAGTCACCGAAAAAATCTTAACTTCGTTGCTTTATGAGTCACATAGTAAGGCCAATAATTCCAAACAGACTACGAATTAGTATAACTGGTGCTAGTACCTAGTAAAAGTTTTAATTAAAAAGCTGTATTCAATAGTGTATATCTTATGGCTAATGTTTGCTTGTCATCAATTTAGGTCAAAAACTCCGAACGTACTGCGAATTGCCAAAACTCGTGTTAGTAGCAAGGCTGTCCTTGAAAAGTTGTTTTCAATTATGGCTTGCAAAAATCTTACCTATGGCTATTGGACCTTAGGCCAGATGCCTTACTTCAGGACCCATTCTCCTTTTTCAGTAATTTTAATTTATAAGTGAGAACGCAAAGTATGTGCGGGCCAAAAATATGAAACCTTTTCACTAATATGGTAAAATTGAACAAGTTTTCTTCGCTTTTTTTTAATTTTTTTGGGAAAACTTGTTAAATATCTTAAGTTAATCCCTGAAAATATTGGCACTTCATTTTGTGAAACCTTGTATAATTATACATGGTTTTTCAAAATCAAGTGCCAATATTATTATTATTTAACATTTATAGATTTTAATAAAAAACCTTTTTTGTAGTCTGATTATAACTAGATTGAAATTATTTTTGCAGAAGCTTACCAAACTTTAAACTAGTACCGTGCATGAGAATAGGACATGTTTGCTAACTAGAAACGCAGTATTGAACACGTGCTAGGTGATTTTGCAGTAATGAACACTAATACTGCGTTTGGCCTTAGTTATACTGTAATGCACACAAGCCGAGATGGTAGATTAAAATGCAGTACTGCGCTTTTTGTCCAAATGAGACAGTTAAATAGAGAAAAAAATATGTCAATAGAAAGCTTGTTTTTTTTCTTGATTTTTAGGTACAATTCAAAAGTTATATAACATAGTCTTGTTGTTTAGATATAAAAAAATATGTTTAGCGCGTTTATCTCCAAACCGCCATTTTGCAAGTACTGCGTTTGCAATAAGGAGGGCAGATTTATGATCCAGAAGATAATATAATCTTCATAATCTGTGAAAATGGAGTAACTTGAACGAGAATATTATGTCCATCAGTGGACTCTGAAAGATCAAAGTTTTCCGAATTAAGATATAAGGAAATAAGTTTTTCGCAGTTTTTGGGAATGATGCCAACTCCGACTTTTTATTAAGAATCGCATTCATATTCACAGAACCGTAAGATATTCGCTTGGTGTTTTTAACTTTGGTACTATGGCCATATACGATTTGGGGCTACACCAAAGTGAAACGAAATGTGTGGATACTGTTATATCATAAGTTAGTTGAAATGAGATATCAAAATACGTAATAGAAGTCTGGGACGGAGACAAAACTTGTCATCTCATGGGATGAAAACGTGATCTTTAATTACAAGAAAGCGAAAGTTGGGTGGCCTATTTCAAGGTGAACCTATTGCCTGGATAAGGCCTCTGGGATTTGTTGTTTGCGAACAGCAGAAGACCAGTTGGCGAGCTGACGCTCGGGGTAAGCCCATGTCCAACATTGTATGTGTTTTGGTTGATATGAAATGAAAATAAATCTTAATCTTTATCAAGATGTCGTCAGACTGAAATTTTTAGTCTCACAATTACTTAATTATAAAGTGTTCTGAGTAGAATTATAATGTGTGTTGCTTTTGCTGAAACTATGTGTAGATTTATTAATAATCCATTCCACACTTTGACTACAACATACACATTTCAATTTAAACTTTTAAGACTTCAATGAATACCGTACCGTCGCTTTACAATAACATTTATAATACAACCGTAAAAAATGTTGACGTGTGAAAGTTGTTAAAAATTCAGTTATTATATCGTTCTGATCCTTGCTACAGACGTGATCTCTGCAATGTTAGACCGGAGGGTCATTCAACGTTTGCGACAAACGATAGCTCGATGTAACTCGTTCACGTCTCCATCCAAAGAGCCTACTGCACCACTCTTGACTGCTGCCTGCACAACGCTGAACTGCGACGAGTTGAACTTTAACTAAAATTGAACTTTATGTATATACAAAATGAGTACGAATTCATTTACCTACTATTATTAAATACATAGTTAATTCAGAAGGACATCGAAATAACGTGTTTAGTTTATGTGAACACCTAAATTTTATACATTTTACTTTACTATTTTAGAAGGGGTGTTAGGTACGGGTTCAAATCGTGTGATATGAAAAGATAGTATTTATTTGTCCTGGTTGACAGACTTTCGAGCCACTGACTACCAGTAACGACTGTCAAAGATCTACAAATGACAGCCGGGACCAATGGCTTAATGTGCTTTCTGAGGCACGGACTCAGTATATTATTGGGTCGTCACCCATACACAGACCAACCTAGGGAAGTGCGGTTGAACCTGTTGATTGGTCCGAGCGACTATAATTATTTAGCCACGAGTTTCGTGATTCTAATAACGTAACCTCAAACTGCAGAGGCAAATCCTCTGATCACCCTGAAAACACGAGAAAATGACAAAATAACAACCGTAACGGATCATTAAAATAATCCTCAATTTGAGGAACTGTTGAATGTGAGGTCAATGTTCTGAGCAAACCGCAAACCTACCCCTAAACATTCATATAGAAAAGTATAAATTAATTGGTAGGTTTACGTTTACGAGCGAACAGTCTGTATGTACAGTACCTATGTACCCGAGCCAATTACAGGAAGCCTAAAGACGAAATACACGCGACGTTTTTTTTTTCAACCAACTAGTCAGGTTAATCAATTAATAGTGTAATTTGACGTGGCTTATCAAGCATCGCTCATCAGGTAATGGTGCCACGCCTTCAAGTCTGAGAAGCCTAGGGTAATTGTAGGGTTGTCGAATACTAGAAAACGGATCAGTAAGTTTGCAGAGAACGGATTGTCTTTGTCGTCAAAACATGTCAAGTTGACAAACTTGTCGGAAAGTTAGACCGGAGGCTCTACCACGAGTGCGCTGTGTATAAACATGAATAAGTCTATATTTTATCGTAAAAACAATTACCCTATAGCATTTTTGTTAAATTATTTGAAACAAGAACAATAAGTAATAACATCCATTATTATTATTATTTATATTTACAAACTTTTATTTAAAAACTAAGCCCCACAAAACCGTTTTCACAGTTTCTCTGTGGGAACGGAACGATATTTTAAAAATAATGTTAATGTACTAAAATTAAAATTGAAACTAACAATCAATAAATCTTAGAAACTACTTATTTACTCTCTCCCAGCAATCTGCAAACCACTTTCCTAAAAAATATGGTTTACAGACTCCTGAGAAAGAATAGTTTAATAGATAATGCATTCTTAATATTATGAAAATATTGTCTGTTAAATGTCTTACCAAGGGGTATCGTATTACCCAGTTATTGGGTTGTGGAGGTCAGATAGGCAGTCGCTTCATGTAAAATACTGGTACTCTGCTGCATCCGGTTAGACTGGAAGCCGACCCCAAGATAGTTTGGGAAAAGGCTAGGCAGATGATGATTAAATGTTTTATTTAAACTTGACGTATTTATGACGTATATTTTAATAAGTTTGTAAATAGTCTAACTTAGTGTTTCCTACGAAATACTTGAAAAGTTATGTAAGAACCTATTATAGTGGAAAACTTCCTGAGTTATAAGATTTTCTGCCAGAGAGCTTTTATTCATAAAGGTAAGTAATAACTTGAGGGATAACTTATTTTCACAGTTTATAAATATGAAGTTATTTACGCCAAATTATAATTGTTGCCGTGATCGTTTAAACCCAATTCTAACCTGACCTTGATAACGATTATAAACGATAAATATTTCGTAGTCCTTGAGAACTAATCCGGCTTAATTTATTTGCCAATTTCCTCCAAAATATTAAAGAAAATTATTATTTTCTCTTTGAAATTAGCTTACTTTATTTAACCTGTTGTCATATGGTTCTTTAAAAAGTTTGCGAGCGAAAGTCATCCTCCGATTTAACTTCTCGCAGTTTATAATAACAAAAGCTATAAATAGCATTATTATAAAATACTCTGCAATAAAAACTGACTGCTGTCTTGAATCCGTAAAATTTCCTTAGTGTGTCATTAAAGTGCCGTTGGACAGCGAATATTTTAGGTGCCCAATGTTCATTTATAAAATACTTTTTTACTGTTTTGGACCGCAATGAAAGCAAATAATATTTTTTCATCAAGTTATACATGGACGCATAAACTCATGCCATTTTTCCATGGAGGTAGGCAGAAACCAGAGACCGCCACCTACTACGAACCTAACGTATTTCTTTTGCCTCATCCAAGTTCACACTTAGTTATTTTTCGTAAAATTGTATAAGTAATTGATACATTGGAATGAATGTACTACCTAGGTGAGGTACATTTATAGTTTAAGAGCGTTTATACCTTACCGCTTTTCATACAAACTTTCAAGTCGTTATTTTCCTAAATGACTGAACCGATTTAAATGAAACTTTATACGCATAAGCAGGATACATAGATCTAAAAAGTTACTAAAAAATATTCTCAAAATGTGTTTTAAAAAAAGAGATAATTGGAATTTTCTGTTTCTATAGAAAATTTATAATCGGTCTAATTTAACTGTAATACTATTTTTCGAAAATGTTTTTTAGTAACTTATAAGATCTGCGTATCCTGCTTATGTGTACGAAGTTTCATTAGAATCGGTTCAGTCATTTCGGAAAATAACGACTTGAAAGTTTGTATGAAAAGCGGTAAGGTATAAACGCTCATAATAACTAAGCCTAGCAATAGTTCTTAGAGCTTATGTCACTAAGAAGTCTAATGGGTCCGTAGCCTTGTAACCGATGTCATGAAAACACTCATTTTTTCAGTTTTTACAGCTGGTAATAACAAAACTGAAAAGTTGAGTGTTAAAAGTTATTAAAACAACTGTTTTTATAACTTTTTTTATTTCCAAGATATATTTTTTTATTCTATTTTACTCAAGGTAATCCCCCTTTTCAGTCATCTATTTATATCTATACATATATCTAGATTTAAAAAAATGAATCCCTATTTCGCTTGGTCACGCCATAACTTGAGAACGACTTAACCGATTTAATTCATCTTTTTTTTAAACGTTTTCTTATACTTTGTAGAATGTTCTTAGGTAGGTAGTAGGTATGTAGGTAGTACCTAGGTAGGTAGTAGGTATGAAGAAGTGCATTGCAACGCATGCTGGGAGCAGCTAGTACATAATATTTATTTTAGTCATGAATCCATTAAGGAAAGTCCATTTTTAGGGTTCCGTACCCAAAGGGTCAAACGGGACTCTATTACTGAGACTTCGCTGTCCGTCCGTCCGTCTGTCACCAGGCTGTATCTCATGAATTGTGATAGGTAGCCAATTGAAATTTCTACAGATTATTTATTTCTGTTGATGCTATAACAAAAAATACTCAAAACAGTATAAAATAAATATTTAAGGGTGCTCCCATACAAAAAAAATGATTTTTTTTGCTCGTTTTTATAAATAATGGTACGGAACCCTTCGTGTGCAAGTCCTACTCGCACTTGGTCGGTTTTTAGAAGTAGCGATGCTCCTTGAAATAGTTGCGAAACACAATAAACTTTCAGGTTCGCTAATAACAGCATACTAACTATTTTCAGTCTTAAAATGTAATCGTTATACAAAACTGTAAGTTATTCCGAAAGGTTCAGAGATTGTCTCTGGAATATAAAGTACCGTGGAATCGATGTAAGTATAATGGACGACGTCTGAATAGTCTGAAGAAAACGATAGAAATAACGGGCAGTGTGTATCGGTTAAGAGACATTCTTTTTTTTGCTTTGAATTTAAAACATGATTCTAGAACAGCATTGAAACGACTGAATCAATGTCAAAAGTTTGTGTTGTACGCCATGTGTAAATAAAAGCGAAAAATGTGTGAATAAAAGGTTTAAATAAAAGCAAACGTTATACCTCCTTATACCTACATTGATCGACTATCCTGTAAAGTTTCGTGACCTAATTTAAAGTTGTTATTTTTAATTGAATATAATCAATTTATAATAAACTGTACAGGTAAATTTGAGGTAGTTTTGTGTCGATAAAATGTTATGGAATCATAATATTAAACTTAGAAGTAGTCCTCAACTTTGCGATGTGAATCACAAGTGAATGCTGCACCAACTATTAAAAATAAAGCCATCCAATTTTCACAAATGTTTTCCCTTTATGTTGGTATTATTAATGGTCTGGTTTACTTTTTTCTGATAAGTTCAGTAAATTTATCTGGTAGAAATTTAAACAAAATAATTAATTGGACCCAAAATAAATTATAGCTGACCACTTCCCAACCCAATCTGAATACTACTTATGATGATGCTAACACAAACCATTGCCAAGAGACATACAAGATCCTTCAAAAACCCGTCAACCAAACATTCTATACATCAAAATAAGTAAACCCTACGCAAAAAATATTGCTAGGAAACGAATTTTTTTTTTGGGGTGAACATTCACATTTTATGGTAATACTCAATGTAATGCACTCAAAACATTGTGCTGATCGATGTATTAAATAGTAAACGGGTAATGGAGGTATCGAGGGTAAATTAAAAACATATAAAAAAAAATTGAACTATCTATGTGTATCTCCAAAACTAGAAGGTGACCAGGTATTATCCAAAACGAAAATAACCAGCCAAGTGCAAGCCGTCCTCACACGTGAATACTCAGGGTACCGTAGCACCAAACAATATAATAAAAATAATTTAACGGGTCATTATTATGTTGTATTGTATTGGATTTAACAGCAAAATTAAATTTGGTATTTATAGTATGTTAATGAAAAACAAAGTTACTGCTGCAGTTTGGTAAAAAGACCTATACAGTCTCAAAAACTAAACATTAAATTAATTTTTGTTCCTTAAAAGTTTTTCTTAAGTTCTATAATCCTAATTTTTTTCAGAGTTTTCCTCCTGTTATTTTAAAAATTTTAGGGGGGTCACATTTTACCACTTTAGAAGTGTCTATCTTTCAAACGATTGACTTTGATAAAAAAATGTTTTTAGATTTACAGAATTTATAAAATTTACAGAATACATCTACCTACCAAGTTTCAACTGTGTGGCTGTGACATACGGACAGACAGACAGACAGATATGACGAATCTATGAGAGTTCCGTTTTTTGCCATTCGGCTTCGGAACCCTACAAATTATGGCAATGATGGGGAGAATAAGTGCCTTTAAGGTTCGTTAAGGATCTATTTAAAGCCTTTATATTACCATTTTTTTTATATTGTTGCGCCACACTAGGAATTTCTCCTGTATCATGGGTGCGTTAACAAACATTTACAAACACATACACAAACAGCCAGACCCGGAACAACTATCTGTAGGCCATACAAATATTCATTCCGACCGGGGATCGAACCTGCGACAAGCAGCGCAGCAGTCGATCGCTCAACCACTGCGCCAACCGTGTCGTCAAAACACCTTATCTTAAGACTGATGACATTTCATCAAATTCGTGGGAATGTAATAGGATCACTAGCCATCAGAAGAACATGAAATCGTGATGATAAACACAACTAAACCGCAAAGGAAGGCATAGTGTAGAAAGCTATACAAATAAAAAAATTGAAGTGCCTGTCCGTAATTTACAATAACAGCTTTTTACTGAATATATATGAATATAAAGGGTGTAAAACACCTCTTAACGAAGCCGAGAGGCACTGGTTCTCCCTGTCATTGCGATAATTTTTTTGTTCTACACCATACCTGGGAATCTTTTAGTTACGGAGATATTAGGGGTCAAAGTTCCAACTTTATGCCAAGTATTTTTTAAAATACAAGTTTTTAATGTAAGATTTTTACTTTAAACACCCCCACGACCCCCGTACTATTCAATCCGTCCATCAGCTTAATGTTTTGAGTGCGTTACATTGACTTCTACCACAAAACATGATTTTACACCCCCCAAAAAAAAGTCGTTTCCCAGCAATAATTTTTGCGTAAAGTTACTTAGTTTCATGTACAGAATGCTTGATTGACGGTTTCGTGATGAGGTGATTTACACCGTGTATATTTTTACTACTTACTTCAGACATTTTTTTTTAATTCCGTTTGTTTTGGTTGGGCAGATTTTGAAGGAACTTTCACAAGCAGATAGCTAGTGTTATAAATAAGCAGGTAGTAGAAGAAGGAAGAAAGTGCAAATTAAGATTTTATTTTAGAAAAAAAAATAGGGTTCGTGCTAAAAAAAAAAAAACAATATGCGATTCAAATAGGGAAGTAATATTTTTAGAATAATTTAACAAAATAAGACAAAAAGTCCGAATTAAATATGAGGTACCTACTAAAAGAGCTAGGCAACGCCCTACACAAGCCAAGTAGTTGGTATAGAATGAAACTTCAGACAAGGTTAAACATTTTTGCGACGAAAACAGTTATATTCCGTTTTACAGCTTCATTCAACCTAAGTGTTTCAATTACTTGTGGGTAGCCACTTTTATTAGAGTATAGTTATAGTACTCTATGTTGCTTAATATAAAGATCATGTTATTAGCACGTGTATGAACAGATGTATGGACATGAATTAAGTTAAAGAAGTGTAAATGGCGGTCATAGTTTCAGCCTATACCTAAAAATTTATGTATTTATTAGCTGTCTAGCGGTTTCACCAGAATTTAGGTAATATATCCCACACACGCTTGAGTTAATTTATGACCAGGACAAAAAGTCATAAAATGTCGCAGCCCTAGGGCAACCTGTGTATCAATAGCAAATTTCATTCTAATCCGTTCAGCCGATAAGATGTGAAAAGGTGGTAGATCAAATCATGCCCGCTATGTGGATTCGCAAAACAAATGACTTCTGTTTTAAAAAGTTTACGCTTGACCTCAAGGTTGGTCGAGAACAAAAACAAAAAGTGAAACGCTTTTAGCTATTAATATAATCATATTTATTTCACACAAATTATAAATTTACTATTCTATCAGAGAAAAAACTATGCTATTCTCAAAATTATTGACTAAAATTGTCCGTTAGTAGTGAATACACTTAAAAAGTGCTAAGCCTGCATGAATTCAATGATTTATTAAATTCATTTATTTATCAACTGTTGAGGGATACTTTTTGTCTTTCTCTGGCACACTAAGGTTTGATAAGAGAGAACTAACAATTTATAATTTAACAGAAAGTACTAAGAGAGCAGAATCATGAAGATGTTGAAGCCGCTAAAGTCGTATTTTAGTGAAGCCTATTACTTGTTGGTAGGCTATCAATGTACTATTAAAAATACGGTATCACGGGATGAGGGAAATTACTCACAAATTTTCAATAAAAGCACAGCCGTATTTCTTTTTTAATGTGATTGTACTCTGTGACAGCCACGCCGAGGTGAAACAAAAGGCAATGCATCAAAACTATCAAGAATCACGAGTCAATATAAAGAGAAATCGGCGTTTCGGGCATGATTCGATAGATCGAATGACCGACAGACATAGTACCTACGGATTATTAATATAAGTATCGATATGTTTGCACGTATTATACGTTCATAAATACCATCCGTTACGGTCATACTTAATGATATAATCTTTCTAATCTTGACATAATAAACTACTTTATCTTCATGTAAATAATATGAAAGGATTCAGTAACAAATTATTACTGGCAAAAGCAGTGGATAACTAATCGTGTGATCGTTGGTATGTCAAGCCATTACCTAGGTCTCAAATTGGAAAGTAAGACACGCACCTTTGATGTTTTTGATTCATGTGTGTACAATTATCACTTGCTTTGGTGAAGGAAAACACCGTGAGGAAACCAGCATGCCTCAGATATAAGTCTTGACGCCATCTGAATCAAAGTCTGAGGCCTAAGGGCGGTATAAAACTCTGACAACAGTATAAGCACCAACCACATGATTAAGAACAAAGAAGACTGGCAAAAACTTAGGTACAGCTACGGAACGGAAATAATAACAGTCAGACAATTATACTAATCCGATATCTAAAATACTCTCGTCACATAAAATTGACGGTACGGTGCCATTATTTTTATCCAAATGCTATAAACCATTGATTCACTATCAAACACAACCTTCCACTATCAAATTCTGGCGTCAATTCAAACGAGATTCAAGGCCGTCAAAATGTTTGTCTTTGTAAGTTTACCTCGCCAGTTCAAATAGTAAGTAAATATCTTTATCTTGTCATCAATGACATGAAGCTTGCATTGATAGTAAAACATTTGACATTAAATGATGGCAAATTAATATTTTATAGAATAGAAAATTGCACGTTACATCGTGAGGTTAAATGTTCATTCAACCTACTTAAAGAAAATACAATCTCGTCCCGAAGTGTTCGGTTTCTAGAAGTCCCGAAGTTCATGCTTGATAGAAGGTAACTTCAATAAAGCATAAAAATTTAATTAAGACTAATGATTGGAATCATGAATGGCAATAAGAGTAAGGAAAGACCTAGTACACAATGAATGGACTGCATGAAAGATGTGATCAGAAAGGTTGTGAATTTAACTAATAGAGAAGTGCGAAAGAAGAAGACAAACTGCACTTTTTTTAAAAAGATCAAAGTTGCATCTGAAAAACATTGTATTAAAACTTTGTGACAGATAGCTTTTGGGGTATGATAATGTGAATGAATGTAAAATTGATTACCCTCTACGTGAAAACAAAAGTTCGGAAGATTTATGGTTGCAGTTGTAATACTCATTTTGGTAAGAACTGTACTATCAATTTGAAGAATTTATTTATGTGAAGAACAGCAGAAATGAAGACTAAATTCTACTTTGGCTGATTTTTTTTCTTTATTTCAAAAAAAATAATCAGAATCAAAATCAAAAGTCATTTATTCAAACTAGTAATGGGCTGAGTGATGATTTTTATGTATCGATGACTGCATGACAATGACAAAAAAATATCGGTGACGGGAACAATAACAAAATCATCAATGATTTTTATTTGAGTATTAGATCTCGTCACTTCAATTGTGAGTAGATACTGAAATGATCGCGGAACGTCTTAGTGAAATTATCATTAGTTATTTATGTAGGCATGGGTCGAGTTTGTCACTTAGCCGCGTAATTCAATTTGGCATGGAAGGGTATTTTAAGGCAGCACATTTCGCACGCAAACATAAACTACGCAAGTGCAAGCATTATTGCCGTTCCTTGCTCCATGCGCCAGTCCCGGTCATTGTCATTTTATCGAAATATGTGCGTTCTGTGACTTCAGTATCGCCGATCGCGCAGCATCGCAATTCACACCGCAGCGCCCCCGAGACGGCCCGGGACCGTCCGATCCGAATCACTGAAGTTCGCGTTCATTCTAATAATGATTTAAAAGCATTGATGATTTTGTCTTTGCCATTGCATGATGAAATGATTTTAAAATATCGATGATTTTTACATGTGACATGATATCGGACTCATCTCTAATTCAAACTAGGCTGATAATCAGCACTTTTTGAACGTCAAAATTACAAGAGACAGTCCCCTAAAACGCCCGCCCTTCGCCAATCTTACTTACACTTACAGACAGACAATGTGAACGTGTCTGAATCATGACATTTTGCACAAGAGTTCCATAAAGCACATGAATGAGCATATGAAAAGATTTTCCAAAAGTAAGTAAGGGACGACAGTAGTTAATCCAGTTAAATTTTAACGGGCTATTTAACAGTTTGAAACGAATAAACATTAAAACAGTACTCATCATCTGCCTAGCCTTTTTCCAATTATGTTGGGGTCGGCTTCCAGTCTAACCGAATGTTACTGTATCATAATCATGCATGGTCATCTCATGCTAAGCAGCATGCTGTTTAATACCAGTATTTTACAAGGAGCGATTGCCTATCTGACCTCCACAACCCAGTTAATACTGGGTAATACGATACCTCTGGGTATGACGAGTTCTTAGAGTTTTGTGCCCCTGCCATTAATACCTGTACCGATTGTCAAAGATCTACAAATGACAGCCGCAGGTGCTTTCCGAGTATGTAATGAATGGTCACCCATCTTCAGACTGACCTTGGCGAGCGCAACTTGTCCTTGAAGATCGACCCGATCGCCTATCATTATGTATTTAGCTATGAGCTCCTCAGACAAACATTAAAACAGTACTATAGTATTAAAAACACTTTTATGAACTGCAATACTCTGCCATTCATTCGCAAACAGACCGTATGAAAACAAGCTAGACGAAAATATTTTGTTGAATTTTCACCCATTTTCCGTAGCAACGATAGTGAGAAAAAGTTTTTAAAATAGTGTTACTCCAAGAGTTGTTCGAAGGACAACGGTGCTGCTATCAATCAAAGTTAATTTGGTTTGCTCCGACCATGAAAACACTTTAGATGTAAAGACAGTTCTTTAGAGATTTTCCGACGATGTATCATACTATACGTATTAGATAATGTTGTGCAATACATGATACTTTTTATGCGACGATGCGGAAACGGTGCACATCTTTGGTGCGCAGGGTCCGGGCCAGCTCCAACACCATCTTGAGGATGATGGCTGAGAGGTTCGACTGTCACTACATTAACCATTGTTGTATGCTTAATGTGGTGACGATAGCAAGAAAATTAAATAATTCATAACATAACTTTTCATTTTTATTTAAATGTTGAATAAATGTAATTATTGAATAATTTTTATATGAATTATGATTATTTCTAATTTTAATTTGTTGACTTTGCCTTTTAAATGTAATTGATAGGTAATGAAAGTATGTTTTGTCTTTTTATTTTTCTAATATGTTTTATTTTTTTATTTAATGTACCTATTCTATGATCCAAATTGTTGATTGAAATAAAGAAATTATTATTATTATTATTAAATAGGTATTAACAGACACCGTTGTTTTTTTATCAAAACGACTGAACCTATTCAACATTAAGGTTGAAATCACATTTGCATGCACCAAGGATCAGCGTTTTAGAGTGACTCTAATACTGTCACTTAAAGTTGTCATTTGGTGGACCGAGAAGTCCGGTCGCAAGCATTCGCATTAATTCGCATTCATTCGCATCGGAAGCACTTTAACGTGCGATTGGACCTCTCACTTTAGTAAGTTGATAAAGAGAATAAGATGCCAGAAAATGCTGATCTGTGCGTATTTTTATTTCATCCTAAGTTAGTGCTGAACTCTGGTCATAAGTAAAATCGGCCTGTAACGGCGACCTGCTGGTGATCAGGTAAAGTACTTGCCTGATTGTCACCACTTATTGGGCTACAACTGCTCCCACGTAACGCTTTAGCAATCATAATGATGTCGTGATATGGTAAAAGATTTTACCTAAATGCTGACAAGCTAAAAAGGTGACTGACATGGGACAGACTACCTGATTGCACCAGAATTATCAGCGCTCTTGAACGCATCTCTTCAACTTACTGACAATAGTACGACCTTGCAAGATTACCTATAACCAAGTTTTCATCTGCCTAGACGTTTTCCAACTTTGTTGGGGTTCCACTCGCTGGATGCAGTTGAATACCAGTATTTTACATGGAGCGACTGCTCATCTGACCCCCACAACTCAGTTAGTACTAGGTAATACGATACCCCTAGGTAAGACAGGTTGTCAGACTTTTGGGCCACTGGTTACCTGTAACTGTAGCCAGGACAAACAGCTCAACGTGCTTTCCGAGGCACGGAGAAATCTCGGTATGTAATGAGCGGTCACCCATCCAAAAACCAATCAAGGCAAACACGGCTTGCCCTGAAGTTGATCCTAGTGGTTGTTATTATTTAGCCAGGAGCTCCAAATCAGACCTACCGTTTTAGTTAAGGCTGTTTCATGGCTGTAACTACGTTTGTTTTTACATTTGTTTTTTTTTTTTTTGCATCAATGTCCTAATCATAGTGATCTTTAATGTGGTTAATGTTGCTACCTTTATTATAAAACAAGTGTTAAAGGACTGGATAATTGGTGTATCATTGTTGCTATACCAATTATCTAGTATAGTGACGTCATAACTTTGTGACGTCACTATAGCCCCATTGAAATGCTGTGGGTAGTGATGATACACTCGTAGATGTCGAATGGTCGAAGAACAGTTAGTAGAGTGGGCGCGCCTTCCGTATCGTAGGCAAAGCGAAACCTACGCGTTTTGCAAACAAATTAAAGTGTACACTTAACTTCCTACACGCATTCCCTAAAACAGTCAAAATTAACACTTTTTACAAACAATCAATTAACAATAAAATAACAACTGGCTTTCTAAACAAGAAAATTTAATAGGTAAGCTTTAGACATACTGTGTTAATTGCAAAGAATCTAGTGCATGATAAAACGTCGCTAGCTAATGCCATCATCGATCAATAGGTACTACAAAATAATATGGAAAAAAGGTTACCTTTAGAAAATTATTAAAAAAGCGAGCACTCATGCAATTTAATACGTTAAATGTACAAAATAAAGATTAATTACTGATGTCTTGTGCCAATAATCCGTAACGTTTTTACATATTTAATCCTTAAATGAAGAGGGGTCTGTAGTACGTCCAAAATTAGAAAGTTATGTATGGCACCCGAATGGGAAGCTTAAAGCCTTGATAAAGTGACATTCTATCAGCGATAACTACAATAGAAGATTAATTTGACATAAACTATCGGAAAGCTTAAGTCAGTTTTGTTGTGAACCGTTGTAGGAGTACGAAACTTTAGGCCCACCTGGATATACCTATGCAAAACCTTTCGCTCGATCAGTAGTCGCGGGATTAGGAAGTTCATGATCTTCCTGTCCTCGTCACATGTAATTTGGGGTCGGCGCAACACGTCCATCGTCATGCTTTTCCCCTGTCCATCGTCATGCTATCATTTACTCCTATTTCCTTCATATTATTCCTCACACAACCCCTCCATCTTTTCTTTGGTCTTCCTCTCCCTCCCCACCCATCAATATTTATATTCATAAATCTTTTAGTCACAATGTGTTCAATCCTTTCTCGTCACATGCACATGTCCATACAAAGACAAACGATTTTCCTTCATCTTTACTGTAACATGCCTCACTTTCAAACTTTATCTTATATGCTCTTTTCCAACTTTCTTCATTTTAGTCACTCCTCACATCCATCCATCTAAACATTCTCATCTCTGCTGCATGCAATCTTTTTCACTCGTTTTCTTCTCTGTTTAGCATTCCGATTCATACAGTACGATAAGACCACTCAAGGTCGTTAAAAATAAATTCCATAGGTAAGCAGGAAGGGCCAAACCCACGACCCTGAGGGTATAATTATTATTTTATGGTATTACCAGAGTAACAATAGCGCTTGCAATATTTGAAAACCGAAACGGGAGCCCAGTAATTCGTAGGTATTCCCTCATGACCGATAGCATTTCGTCCGCAGTTGGTAAGCTTAGGGTTCTAGCCAGGATAAAGGCTGCTGTTGCTATAATTAGGTACTGGAGAAAAAGGCTAGTCTAAACGGGTTTTATCAAGCATATAGGTTGCAAAAAACATCACTTAAAATAGTAAAATGAAACTTTGTATTAGTATAAAATAATGACTGTTTGTAGACATAGTTTTACGCTGTTTATTGTGTGAGAAATTCTGATTATAACCTTGGTTAGTTTACGTGGAATTCAATAATATTGGTAAAATAATTGTTTTGTTAGTGACAACCTGCGTGTTCATGAATCCTCTGATCATGTCTAACAATCCGTTACAGCGATATTGTGGGATGTTTGATGTGGCCTTCTGAAGTGATCCTACATATTAGTAATTATTATTGAAGAGAGTAAGTTTTTATAAGTATGTACGTAAATACATTGTTATTAAAGTACTTTAACATAATCATATCCTAACCTGCACGATTGCAGATAAGGTTTTTCCAACAATCTTTAATTTTATTGAACATTCGTTTCTTAAAAAAAAACAAAGATGTTGGAAAAACCTTAAAGGACTAGGACTTATTGTCCGTAAACCAATAGCATTGTAATAAACCATTTAATAACTAAAAAAAGAGAAAAAATACGTTTTTATTCGACATTTTAAAACATTCATATTTCATCATGTGCGACACTGAATAATAGATTCTCATACGCTGTTTGCATGAAAAATCTCAAGATAGCTACTTTTACGATACTCAATATCTACACAACCATATTTTTTATAAGTCATGGAAAGTCTAACTGAAGGACACATGATAGATGTGTTTACATCATGACTGGGAATTAATGTCATGCTGATCCTATGATAATAACGCCTTAGCGTAACACAGTAGGAACAAAAATAAAAATGTAATCGAATATGAAGAACGATCAAATTAAGAGGAAGATCAAAGTCTTGGAGTGTACAGCTGCTTGTCGCTGTTTACTTTGATATTATAAAAATAATCTCCTAATAAATGTCATTCTAATTAGCGTTATGTAATCTATTAGCGTTTGGTTTGCGTTTTTTACGTCTGGTCTTTCTACGATCGAATTCTAAGAAACACGCCTTGCATTATGGTTCTATTTCCAGCTTCAGTAAATAAAAAATATTACATTATTTATCATGCACTAGTTCTGCCCGCGATTTCTTTAACATGGCTTATTTATATTTGTTAATAAATAGTGTAGAAGATTTTTTATTGTTTTTTTTTTTTAAACTTGTTAAAACGTTTTCGAAATAAAAGATTTTTTTGTAACTAAAACTTCATACGCATTAGCAGGATAATTAAGGTCTAAAAACCTTAATTATCCTGCTAATGCGTATGAAGTTTCATAAAATCGGTAAAGTCATTTCGGAAAATACGGACTTGAAAGTTTGGATGAAATGCCGTAAGGCGTAAACGCTCTTTATTAAAAGGTACACACATAAAAGGTAGTCACATTCGAGATCTTTCTACCAAATAGCGAATGACAAATGCAAGAGCTTGATTATAATTATCAAATTAATGGTCATTTGTAGTTGTTTGCGTTATCATTTGAATGTATTTTATGCGAATTACATGTCGACAATGCATGAAAGAGTCCTTTACATCCCACATTACAGAGTACCTTGAGAATTGATCAGAACATAATGCTATTGATAACGATACGTATTCCTTCGTACTACCGAGTTCCCTGACGGTCGACCCCTTTTCAAACTCATAAATTCAGAATCAAAATATTTTTATTTCACATACTAATAGGCCTACATGAGCACTTATTATAAAACGTCTACAAAAAGTAGCTCGGTTCAGGTTGGTCGTTTCCTATGGAGAAGACACGGCTAGAAACTCCATGGTTACTCTTTTAAAATCATTTGGTTTTACAATATTTCTATGTTACAGCGTTAGTACTTAACGAAGAAGAAAAGACGTGCGCACAAGAACTTGCACATGGTGTTCATTGATCTAGAGAAAGCGTATGATAGGGTACCTCGGGAAGTGTTGTGGTGGGCCTTGAAAGAGAAAGGTATGCCAGGGAAGTATGTAGAGTTAATTCGTGCTATGTACAGCCAATCTTGTACCTACGTACGGTCAGCTGCTGGTAACACCGACGAGTTCAGTGTGGCTGTAGGCTTGCACCAAGTGTCAGCTTTGAGTCCGTATCTCTTCCTGTTGATTATGGACGCATTGACGTCGGATATACAGGAAGAGGCACCCTAGTGCATGCTCTTCGCCGACGACATCGTTCTTGTTGATGAAGATGGACCGGAGATCCAGAGCAAATTGGAGGAATGGCAACAGAAGCTGGAGAATGTTGGCCTGAAAATCAGCAGAACTAAAACTGAATACATGTTCTGCGATTTCGGCGGTCTCTCCAGCCCAGGTGTCATATCGCTAGATGGCGCGCTTCTTCCTGTCTGCTCCGACTTTTGGTATCTCGGTTCACTTGTCCAAAGCGATGGCGAAATAGATCGTAGTGTAAAGCACAGAATTAACATTGGATGGATGAAATGGCGGCAGGTCACGGGAACTATCTGCGACTCCCGCATTCCTCTTAAACTTAAGGGGAAGATTTATAAAACAATGGTTAGACCTGCTATCTTGTATGGATCAGAATGTTCGGCCACAAAAGGGATTGGAAAGGGATTTGCATGTAGCTGAGATGAGAATGCTAAGGGGGATGTGTGGTGTTACGCGAAAGGATAAAATAAGAAATGAGTACATAAGGGGCAGTTTAAAAGTGGCGCCGGTGACTGAAAAGATGTGTGGTAATCGGTTGTCGTGGTATGGGCATGTGATGCGGAGGAATGAGGAAAACGTCGTGAGAAAAGTTTTGAGTATGAATGTGGATGTTTGTAGGAATAGAGGAAGACCAAAGAAACGATGGATGGACTGTGTGAAGAATGATATGGCAAGAAAGGAGGTGTCTCATGAGATGACAAGTAATAGTGAAGTATGGAAGAAGAAGACATGCTGCGCCGACCCCAAATAAATTGGGATAAGGGCAAGAGAATGATGATGAGCGTTAGTAGTACTTAAGTATGGGAGGACATCGTAGGCGCGACAAAAAGTTGTTGCTTACTACAAAACGTAGAACAAGATAAAAGTAGCTCCTAAGTTGTAAGGTTAAGGGTTATGTTCTAGCATAAGGGTGAAGAGTGGCAGATCGTCAGTGAACTCGGTAGTACAATATTTTGACTACATGGCAGAAATTCATTGAATCGAACATGAACCATTTCCTTAATAAGAGTTAATGGAAAACCCCCTTCAGATAAGGTAGCCTACCATGACGTCTTAAAACATTATTGTTTCATGCTTATTCAAGAGTGGGAAAGAGACGGAGTTATCCCATTTCGCCTAGCTCCGGCCCTGATAATGATAATAAATTACTGTTTTTTCTTGTCAAATTATTTACATTACCAACAAGGTACACTTAACTCAAAGTAAATGCTCCCGAACAAACCTTGTACAACCTGCTGGAGCGTCCAAAATTTCCTAACTCACGCATCAGAGGGCTTAAAAATGGGCACATTACTCTCGGCTCTCCAGTAAATGGGCCCAAAAAAATTGTAAATTTGTACCATCAACACGAAAGTCTGTCCTGTCTGTTCTGTCTGTGGAATGTCTCAATGTCCTGTCCTTATATTGGAAACAAAACATCAACCATCACGTTTCCTTTCACTAGCAAAGATTAGCACTATTAAACTTATTACTATGATGAAAATGAAAAAGGCACTTTGTTAATGCGCTACCTTGTGTGTACCCAGAGGACCAATGAACCTAACCCGAAATAGCGACATAAATACCGAAACAAAGAATACGCGGTATTCTACCCTAAATGGAGGAGACGACGCAAGGCTTCGAGCGTTGATTAAGTCATTCAATCACTAAATAACAACAACGTTAGAAATATATGGATGTGGTATTTAGATACACTTTGATATTCTAGCTAAAACAATTGCGTCGTTGTAGATCAACCATTGTTTAGAAAATCTCGTGCTTCTTTCATTGCACTCTTGGCTCCATTGCGCTCTAGCATTCATCTTGGCAGACTTTTGTACGTGTATCGAAATATACTATCGGGATTCTAGAATAGTAGTTTTGTAGTTTGTTGTGGGCTTTTAAAACGCTACCAAAACAATATGTTACTCAGTGCAGTTTAAAGGAGTAGAAAAAGTTGTACATGAAGTTTCTCATCAAAAACCTAATAGTATATTCTCATAAAAAACATAATATACCCTAGTTATTATAATAAACATAGGCAGTACACACTACTACGGTGGCAAACCAAGTTTATACTCTGACCAAAGGCATCTGAGTGAATTTTAGACGAAAAGAATAGTGAGTTCGAACAATTTTGTTGTCATGCCCAGTCCCTTCCTTTGTACATCGAACACGAAGCGTGTAACGGTTCTTTTGGGACTTCATAAATTAATTAATATATATAATTTCGCTGGTTGGGCAATCGCCACTATAGGGTGGGGTTAACGTTTTACTCAGTTCGAGGTGAAAAATTGTAATTAATTTCTTTCAAATATTGTTATTATCATTGTTATAGGATTTAGTATTGTTTTCACATCGGGGGTATAATAACACAAGGTTTCAGGGTTAACAGGAAAAATGAACCGTAATACTGGTATTTCCCCAAGATTTTTGTAGCCTTTTCCCAACTGTATTGAGGTCGATTTTTACTTCTTACGAATCTCCAACAAACCATCATGTTTACAACGACAAGAGATAAACACTTTTTTAAAGTCGAACTGTATGCTGCCAGTATTTTAGATGGAGCTGCCTGACTAATCACCACAGCCCATAAACTGGGTAATACGATACTCCTTGGTAAGACTGGCTGTCAGACTTTTAAGTTACCGAGTACCCTACTCGTAAAGTCTGTCAAAAATCTACAAATTATTGTATTACTTACGAATGATTTTATTTCAAACACAAATTTTGTACTTTTTGCTGTGCCCTACAGTGTCCGTGATTGGATCTTAGTTTTAAGTCCATTGCTAGATCTTAACAAATTATAAAACAATAATAAAAAAAATAAATAAAAAAAAGCCTTTATTGCTGTTCTACAAATTTACAATATACACAATTTCTTACTAATAATTTATTAACAGATCGACTATATGATCGGTTTCACTTCCCAGCTTGTCTTTCGACAAAGGCCTCCTCTAAAGCTTTCCATTTCTGCCTATCTCTCGCTATTCTCGTCCACTCTGGACCCGCTACCTTTTTGAGGTCATCTTCCCATATTTTTGTTTGACGCCCTTTACTTCTTTTTCCACTCCTGGGATACCACTCTGTTATGGTTTTTGTCCATTTTCCATTATTATCTCTACTGGTCTTTGTCTCACAAATTATATTGACATGCAAATAGTGATAATTATAAATATAAACTAATGGCTTGTACTACTCGTAAGTAATAACACTTATATAATTAATACCCAATTTCAACTTATATTTTCACATTACCAGCTACAGCGTTGAGGAGGAGTTTTTGACGCCCTTTTATAGTTTATTGTTATTTTAGTTATTTATTTGATTATTTTTCAATCGTTGTAATGTACGTATTTAGTTCCCTTTTTCAAATAATAAACAACTTAAATAAAACCAACAAGGGTTTGGGTACATTATTAATTTATTTCCAAAATGCATCGGAGCCGAGATATACAGAGTGAATTTTTTAAGTGGGTGGAAGGCAAAATTCGAAACTATGAGCATGAGCGAAAAACACTCAAAGGAGTCTCGAATCCGATTTTGATAAAAACTGAAATTGCATCATCGGTTTTTTGAAAAATCATTATTCCATGAATTAAAACGGATGATTTAAAAAAAAAAACACTTTCCGTATTATTACACTATTCAATAGTGTCGCTGCTAAGGATCATATTCTGGGAAGTAACAAGGATACAGTAAACGATGGGAAAGACTTCATTTTTGATAAAATATGTACAAAAACAGTTAGTACCTAGTAATCAAGGAACAACACAACTTTGACATAATTTATGCTCCGATATAATTTTCGGCAAAATTCTTTTAGGAGTCATTAATATTACATTATACAATATACGTTGGCAACACTTCAGTTTGACGCCGCTGTGAAAAAAAATTATGCCACTGCACTGTTTCATACAACGTTACCCAAACCCTTTTCAACTCTAAAAAGAGGTCTCTATTTTTGTTGATCATTCAACCTAGTTAGGAGGAAAATAAGTTTTGTATACAGCATACTGAAACGCCGCGTTACCACTTATGTTGTAACAGGAAACATAGTTCAATTGATCCAACACAAGTACCTACACAAAATCTTCAGACGCACTTGTGCGCTACAACCCATAAAGTTTTCGGCTACTTTAGTATTATTGTTACCAAAATATAATAAATATATTCCTAACTGTACTTTTTGACACGCAAATTTATACTGATGACGAATCGGGATATTAAATAAAAATCCATTAGTTTTCTTATGATGACGAGTTGGGCTAACTTGTATGAAAAAACATTTTGGTGACGAATCGGAACAGTGACGAGTCGGGCATAACTCCACTTCGTCTAGGCCCTTAAGTGTCGCTAAACCTTATAGTGAATTAAAACATTATGTTAAGTGACGCGTACAGGTCTATGTCCAGCAGTGGGCTGTTGTAAGTTGCTGATGTTCTTTTTTTATCTTGTTCTACCTTTCGTAGTAGGTAAGCAATGTCCTCCCATACTTAATTACTAACGCTGTAATATTCAAATATTGTAAAACCAAATGATTTTAAAAGAGGAACCATGGAGTTTGTTGCCGGAACTTTTTCATAGAAAACGACCAACCCGAACCGTGCACCTTTTGTCGACGTTTTATAAGTGTATGTAGGCCTATGTAAAATAAAATATTTGGATTTGATTATAGTGGTGGGTAAGAGAGTAGTACCTACTCGTTTCTTAACCGTGTGTGAAGAGGATTTACGGGTCTCATTAAAGGTAAATTTTTGTTGTAATCTCAGCTTTACTTTTAGCTAATAATTTCACTCTAAAATATACTCGGTAAATCACGGTTACGAGATGAAAGATTTCATTTCTACGCCAATTCTTAGTTGTACAACTTTTCGCAAATCACAAAAGTTCATTAAACGAAGGCTCACTAGAATCACTGATGAGATAGTTTTCCTTTCAGTAAGTAGTTTTTCTCGCTTTGGGAATTATATGAATGATAGCCCTAGTTGTATTTATATTTACTATTATTTCAAACTCAAACTCTAAGCATTTATTTTAATAAAAACATTACAGGCATTTTTGAAAGTAAAAAAACGGCACAAAACGCAAAGCTACAGTACCAGACTCAAGGCATAATAACTTGTGAATGTAGGTACTGTAGATGCCAATGGGCAAAGTGTAGATCTCTATGGAGAAGAATGGTCAAGAAACTCCATTGACAATTTACTTATAGCAATAGTCTGTAATAATAAAGGATTTAAAAAAGTGCAGAAATGATAAATAATTGATAATAATAACCATTTTTCTACCAGTTCACTATTTCTATTTTTTCATCTAAACAAATAAATAAATTTGATGTGTCTGTTTGTAATATTAAAATAACCGCTTTTTACTACATGCATATGAATGTACGAGTATATACGGTACATATACCAAAATATATTTTTTTACCATTTTTGTCTGTCTGTCTGTCTGTCTGTCTTTCTGTCTTTATGTCTTTCTGTCTTTCTGTCTTTCTGTCTTTCTGTCTTTCTGTCTTTCTGTCTTTCTGTCTTTCTGTCTTTCTGTCTTTCTGTCTTTCTGTCTTTCTGTCCTTCTGTCTTTCTGTCTTTCTGTCTTTCTGTCTTTCTGTCTTTCTGTCTGACTGTTTGTTCCGGCTAACATCTGGATTTTGACGGGACTTTCACTGGCAGATAGCTGATGTAATAAGGAGTAACTTAGGCTACCTCTCGGACGAAGTCGCGGGCACAGCTAGTTATTTAAAATCTACACACTTGCAAATACATACACACACTAGCAAAACAAATGAAACTGGTCACTATTACTTTGTTCAATAAATACTGCTCACGAGCGCGTCTGTATACTGCGACAATAAAACAAAAGACCCGTAACACCGTTAACACCCTTAACAAAGTTATAATACAAGTGATAATTTTTATTGTTATATATTTAATTAAAATGCTTTCATAAACCCTGTAGGTGCTAATCAATGTTTCCATCATCCAGTACAAAAAATCGTTTCGTAGAAATGTTTGCACAGTATTACTTAGTTTGATTTACAGAATACTTAGTTAATGGGTCCGTCGACATCCTGCAGTAATAAAATTTAAAGAAAAAACGCAGTTATACCTAGACCACTGACAAAGCTTATTGGTGGTTCATTTAAAGCTTGCCATACTATTTCCTAGTAATGTAACTCTTGTAAGATGAAATCCACTGTATTTGCCAATTGCAACACAAAAACGATTAGTTTGTCTTGAAATTCGAAAAGAATTTAATCACAAGAAATTAATTAAATTAAAATGAAGAAAAGAAATAAATTTAAATGAAATTCGGAAAGAATTTAATCACAAGAAATTAATTAAATTAAAATGAAGAAAAGAAATAAATTAAAATGAAGAAAAGAAATAAAATTAATAAAATTGAAGAATTTAGTCTTACGTTGCCACAAAACAGTCTTTCATCTCCGTAACTCTGTATTCTTGAACATCTAAGGAACAAATATGCCCGTTGTCTCTAACTTCATGCGAGTTGGGACTTCAACACTGAGCCGAGGGTCGAAAATCCAACAGAAAAAAAACACACTTTAATTCAGGCATTAACATAGTATTAGAGAAAATGGTCATTATACCAATCAAATAGTACCCACAAAGTGGAAAGGACATCGAAGCACAAACGATTACTACATAATATTCAAGAAATGTTGTATGGGCTATGTTAGAGATTTTGTAATGATGTGCTGAACTTGTGGTGACGTTTGTGTGTCAATATTCCCCCCCCTGTATGCAACAAAATTATCAAAAAAGTGTTGAACAAACTTAAAACTTACGCGATTGTTCTTCCTTCACAACATCAACTATGTGGGTATTGGTCATTTTGATGACGTGATATTTAATATTTACCAATCACAAATAAAAACCACAATATTTGATTGACCGTTGATCCAAAACTAAGCATAGTTCGTATCTTGGGGACCAGAGCGCGATTGACTAATATCCGTTGACAAGTATAATTAGTACTATTGTTACTGATAGATAAACTTCAGATAAATTATAGATAATACAATCACATTAGTTCAAACCAATGCTTTCTAACCTGATTTTTAGTTATTTATCTCTCTGAGTCACTTTTAGTCCTTTATCGACTAATACTCAAAATTTGTTTTTGAAAAAAAAAAAAACATCAATCTTTTCAACATTCCAAAATTGATGTCTGAAAATTGCTTTTGGCTTGTCGCACAAGTGACAATTGATTTTAAATATTTATTTTCAAAACTTAAACAAAACTTCTAAAACAAAATTGACGTGTGTTTATGCTTAGATGTCTTTACAATTTCGATGGATACAATACAGTTTGATTTCAATCTATTTTAATCCGTAAAGTGGTGAATGTTTACTTGTTTGGCAACATGTTCATGAGAGATAGATCGCTCAAGTTTATTCAGGGTTGGAAGGTCAACGACTAATGTAATAGCAAAATATTTAAAGGGCACCAATATGGGTTTAAGTAGATACCCAATTTTCACTGAAGAACTCACGTTATGTACGTAAATTCCGAAAAAAAACATGGTGACCTTGGAACCAAGGACAGGGTTTTTGGGCTTCATAAAACGGCTTGGTCGAGTTATGTTTTTTTTCGAATATCGGTATCATACAAATATACTATAAAAAATACAAAATTTTATCATTTTTTTGCTAATTTCCAACCGTTTCCCAGTTTTTACAGCCTAGCAACGCAGAACCTTTCCTTTAGAAGCTATTAGCAATAAAATAGACTTAAATTAGGCATTACCCTGCGACTGTGATTCTGGGAAAGTCTGAGAAAACACAAGCAATATAACTAGTTAATTTGATAAAAAGAGGATTTGTATTCGTATTTAAACTTTTATTATTCTCATGTATTTATTTCTGTATATACAATTTACATTTTTAAATATATCTGTATAAGTAATATTTTAAAAAAAAACCGGCCAAGTGCGAGTCGGACTCGCGCACCGAGAGTTCCGTACTTTTTAAACCGTAATTATTAAAAATATTTTTTACTATATAATGTAACTAAAAATTTACGGTTTTCACAATTTTTCCTTTATCTGTGCTATTAGACATTGCTTCGTACCAAATTTCAAGATTCTGAGTTCACGGGAAGTACCCTGTAGGTTTTGATTCCCTTTGCGAGTGTCGAAAATTTGCTAAAATTTGCGGCATAAACGGCTGTATCTTTTGATTACGTTTTACAGGTTTAAGGGACAGTAGACTTGAGTATTTGATATAAATTCCAACTTGATACATTCACGCGTTCCTGAGAAAAAGAGTCTTGACAGGCAGACAGACGGACAACAAAGTGATCCTATAAGGGTTCCGTTTTTTCCTTTCGAGGCACGGAACCCTAAAAACATAAATAGTATTTATTATAAAAATAGTGGCCCACCGGTATCGGGAACAGGGTCCAAGCTACTAATTGGTCTGGGCTCCAGAGAAAGGAACCTCCTAATGATACGAGCCGTGTACCGCTTTCTAAATCAAGCTCTTGATCCAGCTGCCTAGCGGGAGCCTCATCAGATATTGGTCGAGGCTCTTGTATTAAACATTTATTGTTATCAATGGTATTCGTGTATTTTTGTTCAATTTACAATACTTCATTTCTATCAGTCCTAATAACAGCAACCGAGAAATCCCCCAAACAAACAAATGGCAGCACCAGTACCTAATTGTACACTACCAAATAGACTCTCTTTAGAAGTCCCTCTCCATTTTGTGAAACACAATAATGTGAAAACGTAACAATGTTCTCGTAATATGTCCTGGAACGTGGAATGCATAAAAATGCTCTCAAGACATGATGTGGTCGTAATGTGGGAATAAGAGTATTGTTGCTTGCGTACCTACCGCTTGACTTGATGGCTTCTGAATGATCAATTGCGTTAGCAATTCAGTTTTGAAGATTTGTTTTTTAAAATAAAATAGATTATAAGAAGAGTTGTTACGACATTGCTTCATAATAAATGTACCATTAAAAAGGTAAGATCTGCTTTTTGTAACATTAATTTACGTCGACAATGAAACGGTTAGATGAAATAGGAATCTAAAACGCCCTCAGTCGCTGCTAAATTGCCTCTTAATTGTTTACTAAACGATTTAGATTTTATTGAAAAGAAAATTACCCGACACTGACTCCTTGCCCCGCAATAGGATATAACAAGCTAAGTCCTACAGATGGTCTACCATGACGTCTTAAAACATTATTGCTTTACTCCTTATTGAATTTGGGAAAGAGATGGCGCTAGACATCCTGTTTAGCTCCGTCTCTTCAATACACTTACTTCACACTGGGATAAGAGTAAAACAAGACGTTATCATGGTGGGCCAGCAGAAGGTACTTTTACAATGTGACCTTAATGTAGATAATGAAGATAAAATGTAAACTCCTAACGTAAACAAAACTGTTCGATATAAAGCAAGCGGCAAGGATGAATGAAATGTGTCCCTCCACATGTAAGTAATTCAGTTTGCTTTTCGTGCCGCGGACACATTACAAGTGCGCCTCGTATATTAACCAGGCTCGGCAGACATGTTCAGACACAAACGGTTACACGTGCAAATATTTGTCCCGATCGATGCGGGCACCAAATTCGCTACATTATAGGTGGTTTGTGTTCATTTTATATTCTCCCGTTTCGACATGAAATGTAAGAAAAAATGTACGAAAAAGTGGGTAGGGCTGACTGCCACAGATGCGCCGGAATGTTCGGTGTAACGGTGCTCGAGCAGGGTATTTTAATCGAGTGCATCTAAATAAATGAAATCAGCCCCAGTATTCATAAACGCTCGGATTCGATTTCGGTTCGGAAAGTCGTATATATATTTCGCTCGCTTTCGTAATGCCAAAACAAGATAAACATACGACTTATCAAATCGAATCCGAAGGTTTGTGAATAGGGGGAGAGGTCTGAAAAAATGTACAAAAAAATACAAAAAGTGTAATCCCATGTCTTAGTGAGGTCATATGGCAACA
This sequence comes from Cerastis leucographa, assembly GCA_963082945.1. Taxonomy (NCBI): domain Eukaryota; kingdom Metazoa; phylum Arthropoda; class Insecta; order Lepidoptera; family Noctuidae; genus Cerastis; species Cerastis leucographa. Next base: position 8,925,653 of record OY720378.1, read on the forward strand.
TTACAAAATTGCCAGCGACTTGTTATTAACCATTCATCAAGTTCCCACATGCTACAATTCCTAAATAAGGATAAATGAGAGTATTTTAAGGATTTTCTAAAGAACATCAATTTCCGAAATACTTTACCTTATAGATAAATCAGATCAGTTTTAAAATAAACATGATTCATGTCTATTTTCACATCGCATAAAACAAACTCTCCAGGCGACGTTTTCAATTTACAGGACTATATATTTTACAGACGTCACCGAAGCGGGATGCCAAACTAAGCGTTTTAATTAAGAATATTTCTTTTGGCACCTGGTATCAAGAACAATTTTGTTATTTTCACCTACAGTAACAAGAGGTGACGAAAACATTGTGTTTGTACGAGGCGAAATATATCTCGTACGTGCGACGCAAGAGGCTGTCTACACATTGATGTGGGTTTTTTGTATAGCAATTTGTCAACGGTAGACCAACACGCTTATATTATAACTATTAAATAATACCCACACACACATTCACACGTACCTTAGGGGAAAACTTAGCAGTAGTCAAAATTCCACAGTTTGCGCTACCAACCTTCCTTTATTGATGTTTGATTTGCCACATAATTGGTGCTTTAACAAATCCTAATCTACCATGTTGTGGACTGCAAGAAGGTAGAAATTACGAGATTATAATTTGGTTTAGAAGTGATATATTAAATAGGGACTTGCATAATCAAATCTGATAAAAACGACGTATCTTCTTTAGCAAAACATATTACTTTCAAGGTCTTAAATAAAACAACCGTTACAGAGTTATGAACATTATTCTTCTTTATTGAGAATGATGGGTAAAACTCGGAACTGTTCCAAGTGGAAGACGTCGTTTTTTTTACTTTGTGAGGTCAATATTAGCAAAACCGACATGAAAGATACATTACATAACGTCACGCCTGGGATCCCCAAAGAGTTAGGAAAATGTGTACCTAATACCTAGTTTAGGTACCTAATATGTAGTTGTTATTGTGTAATTGCATTAATAAGTAAGAATGTCACTATTATCCCTATAATGCTTATTATAATTAGAAACGGTTACTTACCATTTAATAATATTATTTTATTTTGAATATGTATGACGGCGCCTTTGCAAAAAGGCTTCATATTATTCACGTTGCAAACTAAACTGTGACCACAGACGAGAGAGAAGCGGTCTATAATTCTCTCTGGCGGAACGTCAAGTCGTTGCGGGTAGCCATATTGACTGTAAAGTTGTCAAGGAAGGTGCCGGTAACAAGGCGTTGACGGATCGCCGACGTCTGTATTCTGAGTCTTATTAAATCTGGTGCCACATATCATATGTGATTCCGATAAGGCGGATATTAGCCTTTATGTATATTGCTGTGCCCTAACAGGGTCTATATTGTACTTAGCTATAAGCATTTTTGTAACACCCTATAAACACTATAGAATGCAAATAAATTGAATATGAATAAAACAATATTTTGCCAGTTAAGTCCCATGTAAAAGGGAGCAAGCGTATTGCCATCAATCGGACCCAAATCCAGGCTCCGTGGCTGCTACGGAGAAAAGTAAATAATAAAACTCATGATATAAACATTACTTTGTGATAATATTGTATTAACAGAAGGATTCCATACATTGGGCATATAAATAAAATCACAGTACACGATGTGACCAAACTGCAAGGTGACATCGGTGTGTCTGCTTTATGTAGTTTAGTTTAGTTTATTCATTAATAATTTTCAAAATTACATGTCAAGTTTAGCAATAAAAATAAATAACAGCACAAATCATTAAAGGAGCATAAAATACAAATTAGAATGAAAATACAAATTGTAATAAATTAAGAATTACTCCAGGAACAATATTTACAATAACAATACAGACGTTTGTCAACCAAAAGTAAACAATTAAATCAAATACCTAAAACCATTATTTTGGTCATATATATGTATATATTTATCATTATAATTTTGTTTTCATGTAAGTAGTTCTATTTTTAACCTATCTGTAATCCATGTTATATTATAAGACTGAAATATGTAAGAGCTGTGCACACCTGTAAGTGACAAATTCACTCTAGATTTTAAGTTAATTTGTAACAGTACTCCAAAGGTTGAATTAGTGAATAAGTCGTTGGAGTGCCCTAATTTAAATAAATAAATAAATATATGTATTTTTCTTCTTCGTGTCGCATCTGGCTTTATCTTAATGAATGCTAAGGGGCATGTGCGGTGTTACGCGAATGGGCAAAATAAGAAATGAGTAGGTACATAATCGGAAGTCTGAAAGTGGCGCCAGTGACTGAAAAGTTGTGTGGTAGTCGGTTGGCTTGGTATGGCATCTGATGTATGAGGAAAATATCGTGAGAAAAGTTTTGAGGATGATTGTGGGTTGGTATAAGAGTAGAGGAAGACCGAAGAAATGATGGATGGATTGTGTGAAGGATGATATGGCAGGAAAGGAAGTATCTGTTGAGATGACAAGTAATAGAGAAGTATGGAAGGAGAAGACATGCTGCGCCGCCCCAAATATAATAGAATAAGGGCAAAAGAATTTATTTATTTTTATTTATTTATGTACACACAAAATACTTAAAAGGACAGTTCATTAACATAATAGAGCACAAAGGTACTGCTTATTTCTAAAGAAATTTCTTCCAGCAGACCTGCGAGAGGAAATAATATTGATGGTGATAATGATGCTGGCCGTCACTTATTTTTTTAACTATCAGTCACTTATTATTCCTTCTATTACAAGTTGTGTAAACTTTGAGACCTTCAAAATTTCTGCCTGCATTTGTTTAATTGAAATAAAAAAAAACTGGCCAAGTGCGAGTCGGCCTTGCGCACGAAGGGTTCCCTACCATTATTTATAAAAACGAGCAAAAAAAATCACTTTTTTTAATGGGAGCCCCACTTAAATATTTATTTTATTGTGTTTTTAGTATTTGTTGTTATAGCGGCAACAGAAATACATAATCTGTAGAAATTTCAACTTACTAACTATCACGGTTTATGAGATACAGCCTGGTGGTAGACGGTCGGACGGACAGACTGACAGCGAAGTCTCAGTAATAGGGTCCCGTTTGACCCTTTGGGTACGGAACTCTAAAAAGAAGAAAATATTACAAAAAGACTAGATTAAACAAGTGACAAAAATGTTGTCATCAGTGCTGCATTGCTATTCTAAAGAAAAGGTGTATAATTTAAAACTATTGTAAAACAGCTGATTTAGAAGAAGAAAGAATGGAAAATAAATAAAAAACCGTATGGGTGCCCCCTTAAATACTTTTTGTATGGGTGCCCTCTTAATTTTTTTTTTTTTTTTTTAAATATTTGTTGTTATAGCATCAACAGAGATACCATAATCTGTAGAAATTTCAACTGGCTAGCTATCACAGTTCATGAGAAACAGCCTGGTGACAGACGGACGGACGAACGGATGGACAGCGAAGTCTCAGTAATAGGGTCCCGTTTGACCCTTTGGGTACGGAACCCTAAAAACGATGGTTTTGTCGAATTAGCTATGGAACTTTTAAGTTGTGTCGAACTGTATCAGCGTTTTTGTGGTATTTTTTATTAAATAACATTTTTTTTTCAAACACATGAAGTTTATTTATAGATTCCCTTAGAACGTGTTCCTTTTATACTAATTAATCTCGTCAAGCGAGCTTCATTTGTGTTCAGACCCCTATTTACATTACAAGAACAGATGAGCCACAGACTGGAGCAACGACCTTACGACCGAATATATACATATGAAGTTTTACTGCAGTAGTTGGCGTTAATGGCACCACTAGAAGATTACATTTATCAACTGAACAGCTAGTCAGCTAATCATGATGAAAGGCGTGGATTCTATAGATAGATTAAGCTACGATCTGACGGCGAATATTCCATAGTTGAAAAGTCCTGTCGTCGAAACAAACAAATGCGACCCATTCTGTCGGCGAAACATCCTAGGTGAAACGTTTTATCGACGAATTTCTCATAAACGAAACGTTCTGTCGGTGAACAGTCCAAAGGAGAAACGACTGTCGCAGAACGCTTGCAAAATCGCTACATTGAAGGTCATCCCCGTGAAATCCATGTACAGTATAAGCAAATTTGAGAGACAGGCTTGCTTAGTTTGAAAATGGAATACTATGGGTTGTGGCACAACTTGCGCTGTCCTAAATAGGCCTAAGCTAGATATAGTCGTGTGTCTATATCCGTAAGTTTTTATGCCCTTACACTCAAGGCTCCCACAAGATAGTCCGGTCAAGCAGACGATAACCTCCTAGGTTGAACTGCGAGATGCCATAAAAAAAAAACTGTCTATATCCAGCTGTGAACTGCAAATAGCTGTTGGTTTAGCTGTTTTGTAGTTTTAGGTGTTTACTTCCCCTGGAGTAGTACCAAATAACATTTGAAGACCATACCAGCTTAAGTTTTATACTTTTAACTATAACTTTATAGCGAATTCTTTAGCAGCACATAAAACACTTAAAACATTAAGGCAGTAAAAATCCACCTAAAAGAGCGGGTAAACAAATTAAAACCTGATTCTTTGATCAGCTGTTTCTGTTTTTATAATTAGGGCAAATAAATAAACGACGGCTGGGATTAAAAAAAAAGTCCCTACGAATAAACATAACCGACAATCTATCTGTACATACATTAGTAACCATACTTGTACACTTACAGTAACGATATTATGTTTCTCACGTATAATTTGAAACCGATGCTGTTTCCTGAAGATTCTTTATCCGTTGTTAGCGTCGCATGAAATCTGCATGAAAAACAACTCTCGCTTTGTTTGTGTTCAGATCAACGTAACTACGTCTACGGAAAATCAAAGAGTTTGTATTTAGAGTAGTCTGGAATCAAAGACAAGAGACAATCAGTATTCTACAACAATTTGTTTATGTTTGGTCTTTGGAATGGTTATGGATGGAGTTTTTTATTTTATTTTTATGGAGTGTAAATACGCTAATATTTTGGACTTTGTACGTTACAAAGTATTTCGTCAGTACGTGGTGGTGATTCTTGAGAAAGGGGTTATTGACAGAAAATACCATATTTTTAGGCATCGGTGAAAGAATAAACTTTGTGCCCAAAATTTTAATATGAAAAGGGCTTAATATAAAAAAAAAATACAATTTAATATTTAACTTTGACAGCTTTATATTTCAAATGTGAAAACAGTTTGTTAAATTATGTACATTTAAAAAAAAAATTAAAAGTATCCTAAAATTGATTATGTTAATAGTCCCCCAACAAAATTGTAACAGTATCTCGCCAACTTAGCATCCACGTGTAGTTCCATTAAAATAAAAAAAATACATCAGCTATCAGTGTCACATATATATAACTTATCAACAAAACAAATAAGATAGTGAAATCCAGGCAAATAGTGTGAAATCAGCGGCCGCTATAGTATAGGCTTAATACTCCCGCTTAATTTAAAATAAAGCTCATAAGATTAGTATGTTATAAAACGCGTTAATTATTATAATGTCTGTCGTAGATAAATTATTTTATATAAAATTTGTACGCGCGGGAATTTTCCATATTTTGCACACTCTTGCATTCCCTATACCTTTTCCCCTCCACCGCTCCTCACCCTCTTCTTTAGTGCTTTATTGCATTCTTCTTTCGCTTTAATAAGAACTCTCTTCCAACGAATTAAAAATTCCTAATTATCGAATATAATTAAAAGTTTTATCTTCAAAATTATTAAAAATAAAAAAAAACCAGGTGACGGGCATTTGCCAGAATATTTCCCATCTTAAAGAAAAGTTACGGAATTCCACTTTTCTTGTTTGACACCAAACTGTACCCCGTGACCGTTTCAGATAACCGGGTAATAAATAATTATTTGGATGGTTTATTATCACTTGGACATTACATTCCAACGCACACACACATACAGTCACGGTGTACGGTGCTTTCATCATTAGCCTATAATTTTCCCACTGCTGGGACACAGGCCTCCTCTCCTATGAGAGGGAGTGGGCTGTAATCCACCACGCGGGCCAAGTGCGGTTGGTAGATGTCACGTGTCTTCGAATTTTTGGTTCTAGGACATGCCGGTTTCCTCACGATGTTTTCCTTCACCGTTTTTGGGGCAGCGATGATGAAATAATACACAAAGTAATGCACCTGCCTGGGGTAGAACCTATGGCTTACTGCTCGTAAGTCGGGGCTGCCACCACTGGGCCACCGCTGCTCTCTAAATAAGGTGCTTTGAAATGCTGCAATTTGAATACACCTTTAGTTCCAAAATAAAACTTAGATTCTTGGAATAAAACTAGTCACAAAAATACTCTGGCTTCTTCTGCTAATTTCGTATCGACGTTACTTCCATATTACCTACACGGCTCAATACTCTGGCTGCAAAATAAGTAGGTGTCAACTGAGTGACTATTTTCATGAATGAGGTCTTTATGTAGACGAAACCCGTCACCAGACTGTATTACCAGCTTTGCAACAATAGCAATACAAGATGTTGTTTTGTATCCTCGTCAAAATTCAGGAGGTTATCACAAAAGACATAAATAATCAATAAAAATTACGGTACCTAGTTAATTATTAATAAACGCAGATTTTTTTGGTTGTTTAAGTTTGTCAGTATTTTAGAATAAACCCCTTAACGTGGTTTAGTGAATAAGAAATTATCGAATAAACGTTAGAGATTGTTTGTATGTGTAAAGGCCAGGTTTAAAACAAGAGTGGTATAAACTTATCGATTTCCATAAATAAGAACAAAAAATAAAAATTACCTACCCATTTTATTATTGATTCGCCCGAGAATCATTAGCATAGTTACCTCCTTGAATTTGACGAGGATGCAAAACAACACCTTGTGTTTTGCATTATGATCATTGCTAATTATAGTGAAACCCTACTGGATGACATTATTTATGCGGATTACAACAAGCACTGTTAGCACTTATGAGGAACATAGAACAACGATCGATTAATCACTCCTACTAATTATGGTGGAAGTGGTTTCATAGTGTTGCAACTCAGAACTCGTGTAAATTGGTGATCAGGGGCAGCGTTCTCAACCTTTTTTAATAAATAGGAAACCTGCCGCCTGGATACGAACTGCAGTGGCCAATCTGAAAATCTCTTAACCGATTGCGGGCCCTGTAATTGGCCAGTGTAGATATAATCTGGCCAAATGGGATATCGATCCAACCTAAACAGAATACTAATGTGGAGCCCCTCTGCAAGATATGTTTCACCTCCTGTCCTGCCCAACCTGCACCTTTCAGGATTTAATCGAAGCAAATGTTAGAGCTGTGCAGGTACATACTGGTCTAACACAATTTGAGTTTCATCGACACGTAAAGAAGAAGAATAAAAAGAAGACTATAGATGCAGTACGAAACTAAAAAATACCCACATAACCAGAGAACATTAGCATATCGAAACGGCACCTTTCCCTGCCAAAAATAGGCCAGATAACTAGACAGGCCTTAATTTTTGTATGTACGTAATACCTTTTTTTTTTTTTTTTGCGGATGGGAAATCATCAAATGACTTCTCCCGCTCTGGGCGGAGCGGGAGGGAGTGTCAGACTTGACTGACTAAAACCCACTCATGTTCCTTCTTAGCCCTTTGTGGTCCAGGGCCGCGGTATCTCTTTCGAACAATCCGCAGCCCTGGCTGGCATCGGCCCTTTCGGACCCCTTCCGGTTTGCTGACATCTCCTTGAGGCGCGCGTGGAACACGTACGCGCCGTCGACACGGCCTATGTACGTAATACCTTGGATGGTTATCGTATGTCTAGAGATCAGTGGGTCCCAAGTTCAAACCGTGATCTAGGAAGAAATCAAGTCAAAAAATATCTATACTAATAAAACTTTATGTTTTTATTTCATAAAAAACAACTCCGTTAATTACAACACTGTGCAATGTTTACAATGAAATGATAAGACCTCAACTGAAATCACGACATCAAATATTGACAAACTCAACCACGACATTAAAATTCCGGGTGGTTTATGGCTTAATGATGAATAATACAGAAGATTCTGATGTAAATTGATAATTCTTATCTGCATCAAATTACCTAGGTAACTGGGTTGTGGAGGTTAGATAGGCAGCCGCCCCATGTAATATACTGGTATTCAGCTGCATCTATTTAGACTGGAAGCCAACCCCAACATAGTTGGGAAAAGGCTTTTGCCGTACAACTTTGGGCATTATATCGTTCGCCCAGCGAGCGTCGTTTGTTCATTTTTAGGGTTCCGTACCTCGAAAGGAAAAAACGAAACCCTTATAGGATCACTTTGTTGTCCGTCTGTCTGTCTGTCCAGACCCTTTTTCTCAGGAACGCGTGGAGGTATCAAGCTGGAATTTATATCAAATACTAGTCTACTGTCCCTTTAAGCTGTGAAAAATCAATCTTCTAAGCCAACGTAATCAAAAGATACAGCCGTTTATGCCGCAAATTTTAGCAAATTTTCGACACTCGCAAGGGAATCAAAACCTACGGGACACTTCCCGTACACTCAGAATCTTGAAATTTTGTACGAAGCAACGTCTATAGTCAAGTCGTCAACGTCTTTAGCACAGATAAAGGAAAAATTGCGAAAACCGTAAATTTTTAGTTACATCATATAATTTTTTTTTTTACACAATTATACTTACTACCCCTTTCCTCATGAACGCGTAGAGGTATTAAATTGAAATTCATATCAAATACTCAAGTCTATAATACCTTTAAGCTGTAACAAAATCAAACTTCTATGTCAACGCAATCAAAATAAACAGCAATTTAAGCTGCATATTTTCAAACTCGCAAGTTCCAGTCGACCTAGAATCTTGAAATTTGGCATGAAGCAATGTTTTATAGCACATCATCATCTGCCTAGCCTTTTCCCAAACTATCTTGGGGTCGGCTTCCAGTCTAACCGGATGCAGCTGAGTATCAGTATTTTACATGAAGCGACTGCCTATCTGACCTCCACAACCCAGTAACTGGGTAATACGATACCCCTTGGTAAGACTGGATGTCAGAGGACATATAAAGGATAAATTCCAAAAACCTTAAATTTTTTGTTACATCACATATTTTTATTTATTCTGTTCAGTATTTTTTTTCAGTAATTGTTTGTACGGAACCCTCGGTGCGCGAGTCCGACTCGCACTTGGCTGGTTTTTTTTTTATAATCTTTACCCCACATTCGGAATTTCTCCTGTACGCGGGTGCGTTTACAAACATTTAAAACTATACACAAACAGCCAGTACCGGAACAACTATCTGTAGGCCATACAAAATATTTGTTCCGTGCGGGGATCGAGCCCGCAACACGCAGCGCAGCACTCGATCGCTCAGAGCCAACCGTGTTGTCTACTACACACTGTACTGCAACCTCGGCTTCAGGGTCTTTTTACACACATTACGTAAGGATTTTGTAGAGGTGTAATGTAAGTTATTTTTTTTTTCAATTATAATAGTTTCCTTGTTATGTTACATTGATGGGACAGCTTTTATGTATATGTATCTGGTATATAAGGAACTCGGAGCGCAACAAATGACTTAAGATCATCCTGTGTGTCGCATCGTCGACTTAAAATTAACTTGTATGAAGGAGAGAGGATTTAGTGGTGAGTAACTTGATCGCCCGCTTTAGAGAAACTATGTAAGTAGTTAAGTACCTTTTGTTGCAAAATTGAATAAAAGTCTGACTTATATACAATTCAAGCATTAAATTACAAAGAGATAATTCACTGACTTTCACAAGCTAATTGGTGAGATCAACACCAATTAGCTTGTGAAAGTACATTAAGTTACATTCTAAATATGTTTAAAAAAGAAGGCTTATTTTGAAATATCGTTTAATATGTCTGACTAGGATTACTATAGTAACTTATAGGAAAATAATAAAACATTTCGCTCTTATCTTTAAATTATTACATAAATATTTTAATTCGCCAGCAGTGTGGATTATACCGATTGAAATGGTTTTTTTAAATAGCAGTACAATTACTAATATGAAAAAAAAAACGAACGGTTCAATTTAATTCAAAACTATCATTCGCACGGGTCTCCGTTTTCTCATCAGCAGTTTTTTTAGTACACGGAAGATCAAAGAAACCTTGACTTTTGATCAACTTTTCTGCACTATCAAACGATTGGGGCATATCTCTATGAGCTGTTTCAGGAAGAGTTACACTTAATAAAGCAGCCACCGCAGCAATGCTGCCAACAATAATCATAGGAAGCCAAGACTTGTATATCTCAAGATATGCCACAAACGGTGATATTACAGTACCAACGTATCCACATATATGTGCAATTGATGTACCAGAACCTCTAACTGATGTTGGCAACATCTCTGCTGTCCATTGCATAGCAGTGTTTAATGCCATATTTACTGTAAATCTTGCTGAAACTGCACACAACACAGAAGCTAGACCACCACCGACAAATGGTATCATAAAACTAAATATAGCACATAAGCTCAATACAACAAACATCATAGACTTTCTTCCTGTATAATCTAATAAAAAAGACAGAATGACCAGTGAAGGAAATTCTGTTAAAGATATCACAGTGAAAGACAAGTAGAAATCGAACTGTAACTGCCCTATAGTTCTGACCAGTGCGTCAAAAATAATCATAGCAAACATAAATACTAAACATGTACAAATGAAAACCCTGCAAATTAATGGCCTTCTTAACATTTCGAATATATTTTCAGGCACTTCTTTGCTGTTTAGTGTAGTATACTTAAATCCATCTATTAAACTTTGTGGAACCACTTTTTTGTTAACACGAGCTATATTTAAAACTTTGTTCACAGCTTCATCGGTTCTTCCCTTGGACAACAACCACCTTGGGCTTTCTGGGATTATAAAAGGAGCCAACAGAGATAACGCCATGGGCAAACTCGTAGCTAGCGCAACACTTTTCCAATGCCCACAAGCCAATGAAATCCACGGCAACGCAACTACACCCATACTGAAGAAGGTGGCGAACGCTAAATTAGTTATTTTTGTTCTGTATTTTGGTGCAACATATTCTAATACTAGTAGGTAGGTCATCATCATGCAGTTATCGTATGACATACCCATGAAGAAACGACAGATTGTGAATTCAGTAAAATTATTGACGAATATGCTGGCCGTGCCTGCGATGGCTCCGATCAAGTTACTGCTCACAGCGGCTGGTATTCTTCCAAAGCGGTCAGCAATCCATCCCACCAGAAAGCCTCCAACGATAGATCCAACAAAGAAAAGTGATTGTGCAGTTGCTTGGTTGCTGTCATTGTCGCACACCCATCCCATTTCCATTCCTATTGTCGGATATGCGAATTCTGTCTTATTAAATTCCCAACCATGCTTGCAGGGAACCGTATTCCAAGTTTCATTTGGAGTTACTCCTTTAGATATCACTTCAGTCCAGTTAGCTTCATACTGCCGACAGCGAGAATATCCAAAAGGTGAATCATCAAAGGGTATAGCAAGATTTCTTCTTTCCAGGATAGTTAAATTCTGTAATTCTGGGATTAAACACCAATGGTTTGGAGACATTTCAGTAACGAAAACTTGTGAGAAGTAGGAGAATGCACCAAAGACGTAGAATGGAAATGTTGCAAAGAACAGAAATACTTGGTATCGGCCTAATTCACCAGCCGAAGAAAGTAGTTCATCATAGTCAACCACTTCGGTTTTTCCATTTTCATCTGTATGGTTATTTTCATCATGTTTCTTCTCTTTTCGATCCATTATAACTTTTAAAATAATAAAACTAAGAAGCGCGTTCGTCCATAAAAATTATCTTTAAACTGTCTTATTTTTTTTGTTAAATGTTCTTTTAAAGAATCTTGTGAGATAACAGATAACGCACTAATTACTTTTTTATTTAACATTTTTATAGTTGTTATTTTATGTAATCTGTAGGCTGAAACGCAAGACATCATAAAGATTAGGAATTTCTATGTGCGTGGGATGGGGATTTTGCAATTTTTAGGGTTCCGTACCTTGAAAGGAAAAAACGGAACCCTAATAGGATCACTTTGTTGTCCGTCCGTCTGTCTGTCTGTCTGTCTGTAGAAACCCCTTTTCTCAGGAACGCGTGGAGGTATAAAGCTGGAATTTATATCAAATACTCAAGTCTACTGTCTCTTGGAGCTGTGAAAAAATCAAACTTCTACGTCAACGCAATGAAAAGAAACAGCAATTTAAGCCGCATATTTTCAAACTCGCAACTACTCGCAAGAGACTCAAAACCTAAAAGGTACTTTCAGTCGACCTAGAATCTTGAAATTTGGCATGAAGCAATGTTTTATAGCAGATTTAAAGGAAAAATTCCGAAAACCTTAAATTTTTAGTTATATCACATATTTTTATTTATTCTCTTCAGTAATTTTGGTTTGTACGGAACCCTCGGTGCGCGAGTCCGACTCGCACTTGGCCGGTTTTAAATAAATAAATAAAATATCTTTATTTCAGACCCATTACATAGTCCATAAATGGTTAGTGTGTTAGTAAATGATTATTCTTATATGCTATGTTAGTATTATTAGTCCTCCAGTCCAGTTTTTATATTATGTTGTATCAATATGGTTATTTGGAAAGCAAGAATTCACAGTTGGATCATACTATCCTAGAATACTTATACCAATATTATCGCATAATGTACCATCTCAACAATGCTGTAACCAAGGTTTTTGTAACAAGATTCTGATTTAAAAGAGTATCTATGGAGTTTCTTGCCCATTCTTCTCCATAGAGATCTACGCTTTGGAATGGGCAACTACAGTAATTTCACAGTTATTATGTCATGAATGGGACTGTAGCTTCATTTTTATTGTTGTTCGACTATTCAGAAGTACCTGTAACTGGCCTGCTTGAAATAAAAGATTTTATTTTGATTTGATTTTCGAACGTCATCGTTCTATTAATTCTTAATTCTTTTTTTTTAACGATGATATAGAAGAAATACTTAGAGAGAGACCTCTCTAAGTATTTCTTCTGTATCATGGGTGCGTTTACAAAAAATTTAACTGAATAAACAAACAGCCACAAAACAATTATTATACGTATAATTACATAGTTTACATAATTATATTATTAATACACAGCATTGCCCCTCGGTGAAGGAAAACATCGTGAGGTAACCGGCATGTCCTAGAACTAAAAATTCGAAGACATGTGACATCTACCAACCCGCACTGGGCCCGCGTGGTGGATTACAGCCCACTCCCTCTCATAGAGAGGAGGCCTGTGTCCCAGCAGTGGGAACATAATAGGCTAATGATGATGATGATTGCCCCTCAAGTTATGGTTGAAAAAAAATTCAATTCCGTGATTTGACCTGTCGTACTACATGGATCGGAATGCTGGGCAGTGAAGAAGATGGGTGAAAGAAGATTGCATGCAGCAGTGATGAGAAATATTGCATGCAGCAGAGATAAAAAAAGATTGGTGGATTGTGAGAGGAATGATATAATAATAATAATATCACTTTTTCAGCTGGACGAAAACTAAAATAATGGCAATAAGCGAGCTCTGTTCGGATTTCACGCTGTAATTGAGTCTGAATGTTTTCATAGCCAATCTTGTTTTAGTGTCAGAAAGGAAATCATAGAAGTTTGGAACTAAGGGTAAACTGATTTTTCCTATGCTGTCAATTAATCAATCGAAAATTAAAGGAAACATTGATTTTACTGAATTTATTCCATACAGTATATTTTTAAAGAATAAAAGCAGGTGGCCATGCAATCTGGGGACCACACTTAGAGCTCGCATACATTCGTAAAAATACTCTAAAAGATAGATCTCGGTCAAATTAAGATAAAGGTTCGTGATATCATATTTTATAATATTGTATTTGGCTAGAATAACTTGAATTGTAATATGTCCTTTGGCCAAAATCAGAACTAATGGCGCAATCTTAATTTTTTTTTTAATACATATAAAATAAAAATAGCTTTATTTTTCTTCTACAATAGGGCATCGGACTGGGTAAAGAAAACGACATTCTATTTTGTCCGTCAGACAGGTAATACAAAAATATTAGACACGTATTTTTTGTTTTATCAAAATATCAAAAAATTACTTAGTTAGAACTCATTAAAGTTGGAGAGTGGGGGCTTACTACGTCACAAGTGGGTATAAAACTTACCTACATGGTGACGTCATGCGCCATTTCAACTCAATATATCTCCGTAATTTTATGACCACGTGAAAAAAGAAAAAATACTTTTCAATAAACTACCCGACGGACAAAGAAAAAAAAAATAGGAATATCCCCTATTATGTTTGGCTTAATTTTTTCAATACAGTTCATAAAATGTTTACTAATAGCGCTCTCCTTTCAACCTGAATCGAGCGTAAAAAAGTCCTATAGCACTGTTATGTAGGATCATTTATGTAGGATAGATAACTACATCAGTCGTAATATCATTGAAAAATATCTTCATTATTTTATATCTTATATTACATTACAAGTACGTAGAATTTAGGACTTTGCCTACAAGGCGGTGGGAGAGCCCGCACATGCACAACCCAATTCGTTGCCTTATGATATTTCATCATAAAACTTTACGTATTCTAAGTACACTTGCCCTAACGCGGAATGTTTCGGCGAAATTGTTTAGAAACCTTTACAACTGTAAATATATTCAGTAGTCGTGACCATATAATAATAACAGAGTACTTATTATTCAGGAGACCACCGGTGGCCCAGTAGTGGCAGCCCCGACTTACGAGCAGTAAGCCGTGGTTTCGAACCCATGCAAGCGCATTACTTTGTGTAATTAATTTCATCACCGCTGAGCTCAAAAACGGTGAAGGAAAACATCCTGAGGGAACCGGCATGTCATAGAACTAAAAATTCGAACTCATGTGAGATTTACCACGCCGCACTGGGCTCGCGTGGTGTATTACAGCCCACTCCCTCTCATAGAGAGGAGGTCTGTGTCCCAGCAGTGGGAACATTATAGACTGTTGATGATGATGACTTATTATTCAAGAATTGTGATGTCACAACATTATGTAAGACCACATTTGGTGATCATCATTTTCCTACCGTTATCCCAATTAATTTGGTCGATGCAGGATCGCTTCCATACTTCGCCATTTCTTGTCATCTCCTCAGACACCCCCGTTACTTGCCATATCATCCTTTACACACTCCATCCATCATTTCTTTGGTATTCTACTACTCTTAAATCCATCCACATTCTTACTCAAAACTTTCCTCACGACAAGCATAATTCTTTTTACTGAATAAGGGCGATCTTCCGTACTTAATGTCTACCACGTGACGTTAGAGATCTTTTAGATATTAAATACTAACAATTGTATTTAACTAGAGCCATTAAAATAAAGCTCGGTGATAGAAAGGACAACCTTTCTCACACAAAAAACAAATAAGTTTCAAAAAAATCTTTACTACAATAGAAAGTGGTAACAAAATTGTGAGAAGTCCCTCCTAGACTCCTATGTGAGGCGATAGACCTGTGTTATAAGACCCAGTGCCATGTCTTAGGAGAAGATATTACAGAATCTTTTGCACCTAAGATGACTTATGCCTTCTAGCTGGAGGACAAGAATCAAGACCAATGAGGAACATAAATAACCGTAACATTTTAAAGTGATGTTAAAGTACAGGATTTTCTGCTCACAATTTTTAAGCAACCGAAACATGACTTGTCCAGAATATAATTTATGGGATAATAAACAAAGGAGTAATGGTTCATGATAACATCGATGACATCACGCATTTGTATGAAATGAAAACGACCAAAACGCTGCAACTGTAAACTATATTTAATTAATATTTAACTAATTTTCATTGGCTTGTTCCTGTTGTTGCAACTGAACACGATTAGCACAATCATTTAAACCACGTTTAAGAGATGTCAGTGTCAATATATCGTGACAGTGATGAAATGAAAGCAAATCTTGCGCTCGGATTTAAAAACTTATGGACTGGGCATACGACAGACACAAAAAGGCCGCCATTTTTATTCATCATCATTCAAGAAAAAAAATGTTTAATGCTCAACCCTTTGGCAGCAGATCTATTTAATGATATAATAGATATTAAAAAGACACAAATTTGTTTTTCACATGTGTGTGGAACTGTGGATATTAGACGTATTTGTGTAACTATTAAAGCCGTCAATATTGGTATATCACAATGATGTTGTGCCTGTTTTTTTTGTATGTTTTCTAGATGACTCTTCTCTTATTTTATAAACTTGTTGTATGTAATATAACTTTTGATAGCTTTGACTGCATGCAGAAGCATGAGTTCATAGAGCAAATACTCTTGAGTCTTATTTTCTTCCTCATCTCTCATCTCATCTCGATCTTATCTTCAAGATATATGTAGGTATTTTTTTTTTATAACATTGAACCTTGTGTGCACTGAAGTATGACATTAAATCAGGAACAAGCTTATTTGAGGGGCGATCATGAATATTTCTCCGGTATTTTTATAAGGGTGAAAATCTCATAGCTACGACGACGGGTACTTGGTGGTATGAATACGTAAAGACATCTAAAAATTCGGAATAAAGAGAGGGATGCTAGCTTTATTATGTTTTATCCGCCAAAGATACAGTTTTTTCTACAATCGAAAGAAATTCCTTAAAAAAAATCTGCATCAAATTTTTTATCACATGTAGTATTGAAAAATAGTCACCAAATACTAACGAGTATCGGTAAATATTTTCACTGTTATTTCTGCTGAATCAGCGATTTTTATATTAACCTGGTTTTTTTCTTGATGACTGATGCGTAATTAACCAAAGCTATGAATATATGATGTAACCAACGTTTTTATAAAAGTTATCTGATTTAAAAGAGTGTACCTGTACAAGGAGTTTTGTTGCCTATCCTTCTCTGTAGAGATCTACGCTTTTTATGTCTTATGACTGGGACTTAAGCTCCATTTTATTGTTATTTTTGGTCGACAATTCAAAAGTGCCTGTACCAGGCCTACTTGAAATACAAGGTGTTGTTTTGCATCCTCGTCAAATTCAAGGAGGTGACTATGCTAATGATTCTCGTCCCAAATCAATAATAAAATAGGTAGGTAATTTTTTTTCTTACCTTTTTACGGAAATCGGCAAGTTTGAACCACCCGTGTTTTAAACGCGGCCCGTCTGATTCTCGCCCTCTAACAGCGCCTCCACACATACAAACAATTTTAAACGTTTTTTCAATAATTTCTTATTCTCTAAACCATGTTAAGGGGGTTATTCTGAAATACTGACAAACATAAACAACCAAAAAAATCAGCGTCTATTAATAATTAACTAGGAACCGTAATTTATATTTATTATTTATATCTTTTCTGACAACCTCCTGAATTTTGACTAGGTTGCAAAACAACACCTTGTATATGATTTCGATTTTGCTAGATAGTGTAACCGATATCTTACACCATAATTTCAACGAATATTCATTAAACGAGCTTAAAACATTAAAAAACTAGCAATTCATATCCTTTCCTGTGTCATACCGTTATCACACTATGTCACTTTGATAAGGAAAAGCGCGTGGTGCTGTTTACTTAGTATAATGATTGATGACATTAGGTTCAAATGATACTTTTACAATATTATAATATGATTATGATATTATGGTTTGCCTATTTTGGGAGCTGTTTAGCTTACTTCATAGAAAAGTGTGCACTTGTAATTCATTTTAAGACAAATATAGCGATATAACAAACAAAGAAAACCAACTATAGGTAAGTTTAACTACCTCTGGATGTTACTAACATAGTTTCTTTGGTTTTGGGATTACTGATTGAGTTTATAATAATGCAGAAATGACTACTGTGATAATCGAATCTTACTTAAAGCCACATTTCGCTATTAACAAAGTTTTCTTACAGATTGTGCAGGAACAGACTATTCTATTACAAGTAGATAGATTGCAGAATCAAGGATAAAAATAAAAGAAAAAATGTACCTTTTGAGAATGTGACATTCTAAAACTTTATAGTGGACCATAAAGTCCTGCAAGCTATGGTCTTGTCTATATGTGGCAGTGCTTGCTTGTTTACTTACAGGACCTTGACATTTTAACCCCACACAATAGTCCGGTCATTATAGACATTTCAAATAACAATAATTCCCGGAGAGCCAAATATTAGAGGAGAGCTGGGGTTTATCATAACAAATAAAGTCTTAACAATCCCCATCGATCCTATGCGTGCTACAAAAGTTATTGCCAAGGTCATTCTTGCTCAAATGTCCGGTTGAGTACAATAGAGGAAGAATCCTGTAATTTAAGGATGAGACCAATGACTCGGCCACATTTGAAAAATTTAATAACATCCCGTAAGAGGAAGAGGAAGAAGAAGAAATCGAAGAAGACATGACAGTTGAAGTAGACTTTCAAGAGTATGAATCGGAAAGGGTATATACATACTTAAGTGTGTGCTACAGACCATCAAACTGATTTACGTTCTAAAAAACTAAATTTGTTCAGAATTTTCCTCCTCTTGCTTTAGAAGTTAGAGGAGGACGGGGGAGGATATCTGATAAAAATTTCTAAAGAAATCAAAACAATAGTTAACCCAATAATCAATAGCAATATCAATAATAACGTAATATCTAGAACTTGACGGGTATTGTTATCTTAAATTATCCTAAAATTTTCATGACAGTTAGTGGAGTAGGCCTACAGGGGAAACCACGGTAAAAAAAACGCGCCGAGTACACTACCTCACAGGTGGCGTGGAAATGTGTGCATATTATGTATAATGTGTGTGTTAGAATGGTAACTCATAGGAAAAACATCATGAAAACCCTTTTTGTGTAGAGAATTATCTGAAGATCTACAACTTAAGCTTGAGGTTATTTTTGATAAAACTTACCGTTTTCTTTTAACTGTTAACTTTCTCAAATTTTGACCTTTGACCCCGAATAACTTTTGTAGCACACATATGATCGATGGGGATTTTTAAGACTTTATTTGTAATGGTAAACCCCAGCTCTCCACCAATTTTTGGCTCTCCAGGAATTATTGTTATTTGACCACTATTTTTATGTCTAAATTGACTGGACTTTAATACACATACAATTATTATGATTCAATTTTCATGTCTTCGAAAGTATGGTAAGCTATTGGCCCCTGCTGTCATTTGTGGATTTTGGTAGTTATTCCAGGCAATCCAAAGCCAAAAAATGATCAATCTTACCAAAGAGTATCTTGCTAACCAGTTACCGGGACTTAGAAGTCAGATATTCAGCTGCATTAGAATCAGCTGAATATAGTTAAGAAAATACTAGTTAGATAAACAGATTTATTAATTTTGGGTCAGATATTTTTGAGATTACCTACCCATTTTTAGTATAAACATACTAATGAGATTCTGCATTTGATCGCGTTCTTGTTTGTCGGCATAATCACTTATCACTAATATCGTATGATAACAAAAGATAACATCTTCACAGGTTCAGGCCGCCAAACCTATTCCTATATAATAAACGATTAAAACAAACAAAATTTTACTGCTTTCCCGGCAAGTAGTAAAAATCTTTTCCGTACACCACATCTAAAATAGAAAATATTGGTACGATGTCGGTTTCACGTCGGTTCGGAGAGTGATGTCAGACATTGATCGTGTACCTACTTTGCTAATTGATAGCTGATGATCCCATAGCTTGCTACAGCCATGAAAAACATCCTAGCTACGCCCACAATTACAAATAATGAGGGTTGAATAATGGCGGGTCCCGTTTCGTTAGCAGACAAAGCGGGACAAAAGGCCTGTCGTATTAACTGCTATAAAGGGTGTAAATCAACCCATCACGAAACTGAAAGACACTTATTATTACCTCCGTCATTGCGATCATGTTTTTGTTCTGGACCATACCTGGGAAAATTCTATTTACGGAGATATTGGATGACGAAGATGGAACCTCATCACAAGTTAAAAAAAAATACTAGCTTTTAAGGTTTATTTTACTATAAATGACCTACTTACTAGTTATAACATCCATCAGCACAGTGTTTTGAGTGCGTTACATTGAGTTTTACCGTAAAAGGTGATTTTTCAACGCAAAAAAAAGGCGTTTCCCAGCAATAATGTTTGCGTAGGGTTACTTAGTTTGATGTACAGAATGCTTGGTTGACGGCTTCGCGAAGGGTCTGGTTAAACCTTGTATATTGTTTGTTTCGAATTGCAAGCTAGACCTTTGTTCCTCAATAACTTCCAAACCTTCGGGACTTTAAGTGCGGTAACGTGTCTAAACAGGGTGAACTATGAAACGGGGCTTTCAGAGGTAGACAGGGGCAAAGGTTTTACATCCAATTGAATAATCCGGTTTAGTATTTTCGAATAATTATTCTAAATTTAAGTAAATTTATACAAAAGCGATAAAAAACCTGAAAGACGAAGAAAAATAAAGGCAGGAAATTCGATTATCTTTGCATAAAATTGATAAATTTCCATGTATATGACATGACACGATATGACGTACGTACGCGGTATAAAAAATGGGTTGAAATAAATAAAAATTAAATTATTACGAAAATAATTTAAAATGTAATTAAAAAAAGAAATTCTTATTAAATCCTTCTATCATCCGGCTTCACAATAAATCGGTGACTCCATATTATATCTCGCATCACCCGATATCATTATTACCACAACGCAAATTTAATCTTAATAGCTACTGAATTAGAATTAAAAAATCAATGGAGTACTAAACGCAATACGCTTTGCATATTAATTGAATTTCTTTCTCAGTGACGTAAACATGGATAAATAATCAAACGTTGAAATCAAGTTGAAATGAAGAGTACTAAACTGTGATATTTCATTGATAAAACCTCGAAATTGGTTCCTTGTTGATAGTGATTAAATAAATTAAGACAATTTACGAGTATTTAACAAGTATTAAGATACCACCGCTTATTAACTAAGTTTATTAGATTACAAAAATATATGATAATGACACAGATGGTTAATTTTTCTGCATCATTACTATTGTAAGCTCAATCAGATAACCAGTTTGTTTGTGTCTTTGAAAACAGTTATAATATTATGTTATCAAGGAACGAGGCGCATGCGTATTGATTTTTTGTAATAATATCAGACCCATGATACATGATAACGAGAACTGTATTGACTGGTATTTTACTATTATGCAGATGTAGAACGGAAAATTAAACGACATCGTTGAAATAGCAAAATTAACGACAAATCTCACAATAAAAAAAAATCTAATCATCTCAAAA
The DNA here is from genome assembly GCA_963082945.1 of Cerastis leucographa. Lineage (NCBI taxonomy): Eukaryota > Metazoa > Arthropoda > Insecta > Lepidoptera > Noctuidae > Cerastis > Cerastis leucographa. Next base: position 8,946,859 of record OY720378.1, read on the forward strand.
AATAAATAAGTAGAAGATCATTACATACAAACAATTATGACTACAATTATATTATCATCTAAAACTATAATTCTAGTTAGTTTAATTCTTTTCATTGAAAAACATCCCAAATTCTTATAATCAGCGTCAAACAAAATAAAAATACACAAAATTAAACGTCACAGATAATTAAACGTCAAACTTACCGTGAATCCGCGAAAACACAAATCATTCACTGGTGCGCGAATGGTTGAATAACTTTTCGTATTTCTTTTTAAAGTTTTTAAAAAAGTTGCGTGCGTTCGGATAGGTTACGGAGCGCGGCCGCGGTTATTATGGTCATCGCGGTGAGTGTGTAGCGAATGAGCGCCCCACACCTCTCCTGAGTAGGCATGCGTGTGGCGCCCTTTCGGTGGACAAAACTTTTCAATGGCTTTTTGATGGACAGACGTGGACAATTGTCTCAGCCATGGGCTTTTCAATACTTATTAGACTGTGATGCATTACAATTTTCTTACGGCTGTGATAATATTCGTGCCGCGTTTTTATCTTTGACATCTAAATAGTTTAAATTACTATAGTTTTTATAGTAAAGATATTGGGCCGCTAAAGAAAGAAAACTTTTTTTACTTAATTACTTATTTACCTCTTCATTTTGTGATAGTAAAATCAAGAAACTATTTGCCTGTGGGATGCATCATAGGTATCTATAGAAACAAATCATTTCAATTGACTAACGGTTAATAATACTATTGTTTCATTCATACTGAATTGTTTATTGCTTGCCTATATGATGCATTGGTATACATAGTGATTATTGTATCATAATTGTTTACTTATGAAAAACTGACTACAGCACCATCTTTGTAAATTTTGTGAAAGTTTTTTGCACATAACTCGGCAGCTAGTTCATTACGACGCCGTCGTCGTTTGTGACGTAGTTGTAAACCAAAAAAAAAAAGATTCTGTTCGATAAAATCCTTATTATTACGTATATAATAATACTATTTGGCAATGGAAGACGGTCCTTCGCTATCCAGAAAGTTGTGTCGATTAGACGGGGTATATTCAGGGCGACAGTTTCGAGTTCACAAGTTTGGTTTTCCTTAGCCCTGAATCATCTAAGCACACTGCTGAAGGATTCAGGCCTGACCTACCGATTGGGGAAAATCGGTTAGGTCATATCCCACATCCATGGATGGTCTGAAACCTTTTGCCCCCCTCAAATAATTATCACTGAGGGAACTACTTAAGGAAAATAAAACCTTTAGGTAGTAGTAGCTTTAGTTCAGCGCCATCAGGGTGGAATTTGTTGTTAACAAATTTATGTGCAGCCAGGTTATGTGAAGTGGTCCCCTTGGAATTTGAGAGCATTAGGCTCTCGAATTCCATACACCTTAAATCATTCTTTTCATTAAAAGTATTTGGGTATGTCGGAAGCGTTAGGCATTAACGTATGCTGACATGAAGCAATCGTTGAGGGAGTGCTTCATTGGTTGCCTGAAGAAATAAATAAACCACAATCCTATCCTATCCTCAACCTAAATAGCAACCACATCAGTGAACTGTCGTCAAAAAGTGGAGGTTCCTGTGATTAAACCTGCAGGCAAACTTAATTCCCTTCCAAAGTTCACAAAGGTTGGTGTCACTGTCGTCATTTTGTGAACTATCGTTGTATGTGCTTGTTCCAATTCCTTGAACCTTTCATAGCTGTAATTGGAATCTGATAACTGGCTAGTATAGAAGTCAATGCATTGTGTGGATAATATTATTTATAATTATTATTCGAAAGAATAAGCTACATTGTAATGCGTTGTTCTCTCGGAGATGCAGGCAGTGGGCATTGGAAACAGTTTAGTATTAATAAGTGCTTATATTTAGGTCCTTACCTAAGAAATTGGCGTTTTGTCGTACTGGCCACTTTGATCTCAAATATCTCCTCTTTGGTTTGGAATTCCAATTTTAAATTTATACAGCTATTTAGTCATGCATTTGTGTTTGGAAAACCGTAATTAATTTGTTTTTTCCTGATTTTGGTTTTTCTTTGCGCCAGTCAGTTTACAAAATGGAAAACTTGAAGCATCGCGTTATTTATGAGTACGAGTTCCATCGAGGCACCAGTGCTGCAGAAACGGCTCGAAGGATTAATTATGTGTATGACGACGGTGTCGCAGAAAACACAGTGTGTTTTTGGTACCAACGTTTTCGTGCTGGAAATTTCAACCTGCAGAACTAGCCCCGTGGACGGCCGGAGACCAAAGTTGATAATGAAGAATTGAAGGCTATTGTGGAAGCGGATCCATCGCATACCACGTACGAGTTAGCTGCAGGCTGCGGTGTTAGTGATGTTTTAATCCACTTGAAGCAAATTGGGAAGGTGAAAAAGCTTGAAAGGTGGGTACCTCATGAATTGAGTGCAGTAAATCGACAAACGCGCGTCGACTGCTGCATTACGTTACTCAACCGACACAATAATGAAGGGATTTTAAATCGAATCATAACCTGTAATGAAAAGTGGATCCTGTACAATCATCTGAAACGCTCATCGCAATGGCGGAACCCTGACAAACCAGCCAAATCCTGCCCCAAGCGAAAATTGACTCTAAAAAAAATTACTTGTGAGCGTTTGGTGGACTAGTGCCGGTGTCGTTCACTACAGCTTTCTTAAATCTGGCCAGACAATACGGCGGATGTCTATTGTCAGCAACTGCAAACCATGATGGAAAACAGCCGAGGCTGGTCAATCGCTCTAGGCCACTGCTGCTTCAGGACAACGCAAGACCACACACTGCACAACAGACGGCTACCAAATTAGAGGAGCTTCAATTGAAATGTCAAAGACATCCACCGTACTCTCCGGACCTTGCTCCAACAGATTACCATTTTTTTTTAAATTTGGATAACTTCTTGCAAGGGAAAAAATTCAACTCCGATGGGGCAGTCCAAAGCGCCCTCAAAGATTTTATTGATTCCCATCCGAATGGTTTTTTTAGAAAAGGGATCAATGAACTACCTATGAGATGGCAAAAGTGCATAAATAGCAATGGTACATACTTTGATTAAATAAATATTATATTTAAAAAAAAAAAACGACTTTATGTTCCTCCCTTACAAAACGCCAATTTCATATGTAATGACCTTCGCATAAGTTTGAAGATCGCATTCTGATAACCTGGAGAAGTAGAAATGTTAATGAATTAGCCAGAATACGAGTCATTACGACGAGTATTGGATGCTTAAATAAATTGAATAAGCTGTTTTGTGGTATTTAGGAGAAATATGATAGTAATCGTGAGTAATATTAATGAGTGACATCATATTGACTTACGTGACACGACTGTTGTTGCTGTCTGTTTTCAAAACATTCATATAGAAAGACATTTGATAATCAGTTAAAGTATTAATAGTTAGACCTTATATATTTTATTTATTTATTTATTAAAACTTTATGCACAAGAGTATAAACACACTGTACAAAGGCAGACTTAATGCCTTAGGCATTTTCTACCAGTCTACCTTAGGGTGATGCAGAGAGAAAACATAGTAGGTGCAGCATAACGAATGGTAAGAGAACATTTATATATGACGGATCTTTGCCCGAACATATATTTAAAAAAAAATCTTTTTATTTCAGACATTGGTCCATAACTTGTGTTAGTAAAAAAAAAACGAGTTCTTTGTTACATTAAAATGTTATAAAATCACTAATAACTTAAACAATGACCTTAAAAAAATTAACAATTCCATAAAGAAAAAAAAAATACATTTAAGATTACACAGAAAAATTTTTTTTTATTAAAAATCACATTTGACATTACATTAAATTTTTAAAAAAATACTAATTAATTTAAGTATTTGCCGCCCTCTCTGGGCCCCGGGCACCCGCACTTGTGCTTGAACCAAGTGCCTTAGAAGAGGGCTGTCCAGCTTGTGGCTGAGCACATTCAGGATGGTATTCGCACTCGCACGCGTACGGAGCATCAACGAAGCGATGCGGCGCCGCAGCACAGTATGAAAGCCATCTGTGTGCGCGTGCGCAAACATCGCAGACGCACTACAGCAGCGGGGGAGCCCCACCAGCATCCTGTACGCGTTATTATATTGTATTCGGAGAGCGTTGATGGCCCGCTGCGTGTAGTTGACCCACAGATTGCAGGTGTAGAGAGTTTGACAGAATGCTTTAAACAGAGTTATCTTTACCTCTAAACTACACCTCCCAAATCTCAGGCCTACATGTTACAGCGAACCGCCATCGCTCTCCTCTCCCTTTCTGTATCCCCATCTTCTTTTAAAAGCTCGGTGACCACATGGCCGAGGTATTTAAACTCCCTCACTCTTCGAAGAGCGACAGCGTTAAGCAGCACGGGTGCCTCATCCTCCAGTTTACGACCCCTGGCTTGAAATACCAGGAGCTCACTTTTGTTAACATTGTACAGGAGACCGTGTACCCTCGCATAATCCTCACACACGCCTATCAGCCTTCTAAGCGCAGCCCTCGATGGACTGAGCAACACCATATCATAACGTATAACGTAGTTCATCTTGTTTTGCCGGCGCAGCCGTTTAGAGTACCAGCGCGTTATGTTCAGTTGTCTTCAGATAATTTCTTCCTTTGATAATATCACATTATAACGTTAGCAGCTCAAATAGCAATACATTATGTGAAATCGGTAATTTACTGTTAAGTAAACAAAATATCAAAAATACTTGAGCGTAGTTAGATAAAACAAAATACGTGTAGCACTCGGGGACTGCCGCGGTAAAGCTATTGCATAGCATTTTTTATCAACTTATGCAATTATAATATTTATGCAATATTTTTTTTGTTCTTTGATATTAATTCAAGTTTTTTTTCTTTATATTAATTCAAGTTATTGCGAAAATTCTTTTTTCCTTTGTCCATTTATTTAAATAAATAAAGAAAATAAAAGCTTAAAGAACAAACCTGAACAGTAAAAAAGTGGCACAATAGAAATACACAATCATGCAAACTCGATTTTTCTCATTCGATTTTGAACTTAACAATCAACATTTTATGGTTTAAAATCATTAAGAGAAATTTGAAAATTTTGCCAGTCAACCTTGAACCTAATACTGTAGCCAAAAAGTTGAAAATTATAAAAGAAATTCCAACCCCCCGGCACCGGCACCCGTGTAAGGTTTATTTCGTTACGAAATTTCTTGCTTCGGTCGCTGCGCTCGAAGCCCTCGATAAAAGCTATGCAATAGCTTAAAAAGTTGGAAATACCTGTACATTCAATATCAAAATGTTTTCTTCTGGAAGTCGTAGAAAAGAGCATTGTTTAATAATACAACCAAGATAGTAAATTTTCTATCGTGGAACCGAAGATTCACTTCCTGGTTGTAAATCAACAAAGCAATAAGCTGCCATCTGCTGGTCATGAGTTGTTCAAAAAGCGATCCACGATGCGTGATAGTGTATGAAGGATGATGATGTAGATCAGATGATGGTGGTTGACCATGATGTTTCTTATAAGTTCACTTCTCTTAGAATTGCTGTCGTTGACCCTGTATTCCACAGCGTTTACGACCGTAGCGTTGTCTGGGAAAACAGGCGGAGTTAAGTAGTTTTTAGCACAAAGATCAATATCACCGAAGGTTTTTGACAATCACGCTATTTGTTACCTAGAAATTAGAATAAAATATCATGAATAAGAGTGCTACGCATGGGTTAATTGGAAGCTTTAAGTTTTGGAGTGGAAAATACAAAGCTAAAAAAATACTATATAAAATAGCTCACCCGTAATTCAATTCAACAGCATTGCGGCTAACAGCAACAGTATAGTACAGCCACAGTACAGTTGCTCGTTTTTCTCTAGTCTAACAGTCATCTATACACTGTAAAGTTTTAGGGTCGCACACAAATCTTTGAACTTGCAGAATTTCCGATGGGCGTCTAACTCGCCTCCGAACACCTAGAATGAGATTATTATAAAAGCTTTGTTTCAGTTTCGACCATGACCTGCATAGTCTTTTCCAACTATGTTACGGTCGATTGCCAGTCTACCCGAATGTGGTTGAATACAAGTATTGTTAAGACTGATTTTCAGTTTAAATGGGGTTCTGACTGCCTGTAACTACTGTTATACTTTAATTATCTTGTGTAATATTTTATTATAATCAGGCTTTCATTGGATAATTTCCTTTTGACTTAACCATTGGATCTTTTTATCATTGGATCACATCGATGACCATTTATTATATATTATTAAGTGGGCATTCTCTTTTAAAGGAAATATCTCGTCGACTGGTTGACACTTCGCGAGACCAGAAGTCTTGTTGAGAGTCGTTATAAATTGCCAGTTGTCCAGGTTTTCAGATCTCCACACCGCTTCACTTCCTCCACTTTCACTTGAGAATTTTGACGAGGTTGCAAAACAACACCTTGTAGAATATTAAACATATCTAATAAGATTTAGTAACAACTTAGGTTCGAATGAGTTTGAACATCGCATTCTGATAACCTGGAAAAGTAGAAATATAAATGAAGAAGCCAGAATACGAGTCATTACGACGAGTATTGGATGCTGAAATAAATTGTATAAGATGTTTTGTGGTATTTAGGAGAAATAGACTGGATTTGATAGTTATCGTGAGTAAGAGTGACATTATGTTATGTTACGTGACGCGACTGTTGTTGCTGTCTGTTTTCAAAACATTCATATAGAAACACATTTGCTTGTATTTTTTAGTTCAGTAAAAGTATGAATAGTTAGACCTTATGTATGACGGATCTTTACCCAAACATATTATATAAAAAATATAAACAGCCGGATTGATAACCTCCTCCTTTTAGAAGTCGGATCAAAATACTGTATAACGTAGTTCATCTTGTTTTGCCGGTGCAGCCGTTTAGAGTACCAGTGCGTTATGTTCAGTTGTCTTCAGATAATTTCTTCCTGTTTTCTATTATCACATTATAAAAGTAGCAGCTCATACAACAATACATTATGTGAAATCGGCAATCTGCTGTTTAGTAAACAAAACATTGGATAAAACAAAAAGTTGGAAATACCTGTCTATTCAATAACAAAATGTTTTCTTCTGGAAGTCGTCGAAAAGAGCATTGTTTAATTATACAACCAAGATAGTCATTTTTCTATCGTGGAACCGAAAAATCACTTCCTGGTTGTAAATCAACAAAGCAATAAGCTGCCATCTGCTTGTCATGAGTTGTTCAAAAAGCGATCCACGATGCGTGATAGTGTATGAAGGATGATGATGTAGATCAGATGATGGTGGTTGACAATGATGTTTCTTATAAGTTCACTTATCTTAGAATTGCTGTCGTTGTCCCTGTATTCCACAGCGTTTACGACCGTCGCGTTGTCTGGGAAAACAGGCGGAGCTAAGTGGTTTTAGCACAAAATTCAATATCATCGAAGGTTTTTGACAATCACGCCATTTGTTACCTAGAAATTAGGATAAAATTTCATGAAAAAGAGTGTTATGCATGAGTTAATTGGAAGCTTTAAGTTTTTAGTAAAAATCTAAATAAAATAGCTCACCCGTAATTCAATTCAACACCATTGCAGCCAACGGCAAAAGTACAGTTGCTCGTCTTTCTCTAGTATACCAGTCGTCTATACACTGTAAAGTTTTAGGGTCGCACACAAATTTTTGAACTTGCAGAACTTCCGATGGGCATCTAACTCGCCTCCGAACACCTAGAATGAGATTATTATAAAAGCTTTGTTTCAGTTTCGACCATGACCTGCATAGTCTTTTCCTACTATGTTACGGTCGATTGCCAGTCTACCCGAATGTGGTTGAATACAAGTATTGTTAAGACTGATTTTCAGTTTAAATGGGGTTCTGACTGCCTGTAACTACTGTTATACTTTAATTATCTTGTGTAATATTTTATTATAATCAGGCTTTCATTGGATAATTTCCTTTTGACTTAACCATTGGATCTTTTTATCATTGGATCACATCGATGACCATTTAATATATATTATTAAGTGGGCATTCCCTTTTCAAGGAAATATCTCGTCGACTGGTTGACACTTCGCGAGACCAGAAGTCTTGTTGAGAGTCGTAATAAATAGCCAGTTGTCCAGGTTTTCAGATCTCCACACCGCTTCACTTCCTCATAAACATATCTAATAAGATTTAGTAACAACTTAGGTTCGAATGAGTTTGAACATCGCATTCTGATAACCTGGAGAAGTAGAAATATAAATGAAGAAGCCAGAATACGAGTCACTACGACAAGTATTGGATGCTGAAATAAATTGTATAAGCTGTTTTATGGTATTTAGGAGAAATAGACTGGATTTGATAGTTATCGTGAGTAAGAGTGACATTATGTTGTCTTACGTGACACGACTGTTGTTGCTGTCTGTTTCCAAAACATTCATATAGAAAGACATTTGGTTGTATTTTTTAGTTCAGTTAAAGGATGAATAGTTAGATCTTATATATGATGGATCTTTGCCCGAACATACCTATTATATAAAAAATATAAACGGCCGTGTTGATAACCTCATCCTTTTGGACGTCGGATCAAAATACTGTATAACGAAGTTCATCTTGTTTTGCCAGCGCAGCCGTTTACAGTACCAGCGCGTTATGTTTAGTTGTCTTCAGATAATTTCTTCCTTTGATAATATCACATTATAAAAAAAGCAGCTCATACAACAATACATTATGTGGAATCGGCAATCTGCTGTTTAGTAAACAAAACATCAAAAATACTTGCGCGTAGTTAGATACAACAAAAAGTTGGAAATACCTGTACATTCAGTATCAAAATGTTTTCTCCTGGAAGTCGTCGAAAAGAGCATTGTTTAATTATACAACCAAGATAGTAAATTTTCTATCGTGGAACCGAAAATTCACTTCCTGGTTGTAAATCAACAAAGCAATAAGCTGCCATCTGCTTGTCATGAGTTGTTCAAAAAGCGATCCACGATGCGTGATAGTGTATGAAGGATGGTGATGTAGATCAGATGATGGTGGTTCACAATGATGTTTCTTATAAGTTCACTTCTCTTAGAATTGCTGTCGTTGTCCCTTATTCCACAGCGTTTACGACCGTCGCGTTGTCTGGGAAAACAGGCGGAGGTAAGTGGTTTTTAGCACAAAAATCAATATCATCGAAGGTTTTTGACAATCACGCCATTTGTTACCTAGAAATTAGGATAAAATTTCATGAATAAGAGTGTTATGCATGAGTTAATTGGAAGCTTTAAGTTTTTAGTAAAAATCTAAATAAAATAGCTCACCCGTAATTCAATTTAACACCATTGCAGCCAACGGCAACAGTACAGTTGCTCGTCTTTCTCTAGTATACCAGTCGTCTATACACTGTAAAGTTTTAGAGTCTCACACAAATCTTTGAACTTGCAGAGTTTACGATGGGCGTCTAACTCGCCTCCGAACACCTAGAATGAGATTATTACAAAAGCTTTGTTTCAGTTTCGACCATGACCTGCATAGTCTTTTCCAACTATGTTACGGTCGATTGCCAGTCTACCCGAATGTGGTTGAATACAAGTATTGTTAAGACTGATTTTCAGTTTAAATGGGGTTCTGACTGCCTGTAACTACTGTTATACTTTAATTATCTTGTGTAATATTTTATTATAATCAGGCTTTCATTGGATAATTTCCTTTTGACTTAACCATTGGATCTTTTTATCATTGGATCACATCGATGACCATTTAATATATATTATTAAGTGGGCATTCCCTTTTCAAGGAAATATCTCGTCGACTGGTTGACACTTCGCGAGACCAGAAGTCTTGTTGAGAGTCGTAATAAATTGCCAGTTGTCCAGGTTTTCAGATCTCCACACCGCTTCACTTCCTCATAAACATATCTAATAAGATTTAGTAACAACTTAGGTTCGAATGAGTTTGAACATCGCATTCTGATAACCTGGAAAAGTAGAAATATAAATGAAGAAGCCAGAATACGAGTCATTACGACGAGTATTGGATGCTGAAATAAATTGTATAAGATGTTTTGTGGTATTTAGGAGAAATAGACTGGATTTGATAGTTATCGTGAGTAAGAGTGACATTATGTTGTGTTACGTGACGCGACTGTTGTTGCTGTCTGTTTTCAAAACATTCATATAGAAACACATTTGCTTGTATTTTTTAGTTCAGTAAAAGTATGAATAGTTAGACCTTATGTATGACGGATCTTTACCCAAACATATTATATAAAAAATATAAACAGCCGGATTGATAACCTCCTCCTTTTAGAAGTCGGATCAAAATACTGTATAACGTAGTTCATCTTGTTTTGCCGGTGCAGCCGTTTAGAGTACCAGTGCGTTATGTTCAGTTGTCTTCAGATAATTTCTTCCTATTTTCTATTATCACATTATAAAAGTAGCAGCTCATACAACAATACATTATGTGAAATCGGCAATCTGCTGTTTAGTAAACAAAACATTGGATAAAACAAAAAGTTGGAAATACCTGTCTATTCAATAACAAAATGTTTTCTTCTGGAAGTCGTCGAAAAGAGCATTGTTTAATTATACAACCAAGATAGTCATTTTTCTATCGTGGAACCGAAAAATCACTTCCTGGTTGTAAATCAACAAAGCAATAAGCTGCCATCTGCTTGTCATGAGTTGTTCAAAAAGCGATCCACGATGCGTGATAGTGTATGAAGGATGATGATGTAGATCAGATGATGGTGGTTGACAATGATGTTTCTTATAAGTTCACTTCTCTTAGAATTGCTGTCGTTGTCCCTGTATTTCACAACGTTTACGACCGTAGCGTTGTCTGGGAAAACAGGCGGAGCTAAGTAGTTTTTAGCACAAAGATCAATATCGTCGAAGGTTTTTGACAATCACGCCATTTGTTACCTAGAAATTAGGATGAAATTTTATGAATAAGAGTGTTACGCATGAGTTAATTGGAAACATTAAGTTTTAGAATGAAAAATACAAAGCTAAAAAAAATCTAAATAAAATAGCACACCCGTAATTCAATTCAACACCGTTGCAGCCAACGGCAACAGTATAGTACAGCCACAGTACAGTTGCTCGTCTTTCTCTAGTATACCAGTCATCTTTACACTGTAAAGTTTTAGGGTCGCACACAAGTCTTTGAACTTGCAGAATTTCCGATAGGCGTCTAACTCGCCTCCGAACACCTAGAATGAGATTATTACAAAAGCTTTGTTTCAGTTTCGACCATGCACTGCATAGTCTTTTCCAACTATGTTGCGGTCGATTGCCAGTCTACCCGAATGTGGCTGTATACAAGTATTGTTTATCTGACCCCCACCACCCTCTTACTGGTCAACACGATACTAAGACTGATTTTCAGTTTAAATGGGAATCTGACTGCCTGTAACTACTGTTGTACTTTAATTATCTTGTGTTATATTTTATTATAATCAGGCTTTATTTGGATTATTTCCTTTTGACTTAACCACTAGATCTTTTTATCATTGGATCGTATCGATGTTCATATATACAGTTGTGGTCATAAAATCAAGAACGATTCAAAGTTACAGACTTTTTTATCTAAAATCATGTCTTGTGGTGTTATGTGTTCCTTCTTTGAACTAACTAGTTATGTTATGAAATAGCCACAAGAATAGAGCAAACGGCATTAGGAATGTAGAACTAAACCGCTAACTATTTTTTTTACAAATTGATTTATTCTGTATCGTAACAAATTCAAATAGTAATGAAGCTGGACAAATAATTAAGAACGATTTATTAAAATGCTCAAGAGTTGTTTTATATATGAAACTTGGATTCAATAAATCACATTTATGTGAAGTGCATGAACAAAAGAAGCAATTTGATACATTTTAAACTAAAAGTAATAGTCAGTAGCAGGTCCACGGCAAATTACTGCTTTACACCGGCGAGGCATTGACTATTAATTTTTGACATTTCGCAGGAGAGATAGAGTTCCATTCTTCTAAGAAAACGTCGTACAGCTCTATTAAATTGCCACACTGTCGATTGAAAACCTTTTTCTTGTCCTCGAACCAAAGACGCTCTATTGGGTTTAGATCTGGGCTGTTAGCTGGCCCATTTAAGACAGAAACTGATTGCGATGTGAGAAATTCCTTAACGGTGCGTGCAGTATGCTTTGGATCATTGTTGTGCTGGAATGTCCAAATAACCGGAAGCACGTCTTCATCATAAAGTAACATTGTTTCTTACTGTAGTGTATTGGATTTGATCTATGTTTCCTTCTATCAGCTCAACAGGTCCAACACCATGTCCAGAAAAGCACCCCCAAATTTTCACATGTCCCCCCCCATGCTTTAATGTCTTTTTTGGGTACTAAGGGTCGAATGCTTTATTCGGAGGGCGTCGTACATATCGTTTTCCATCAGAACATACCCTGTTTGATTTAGTCTCGTCAGAAAAAAGAACATTTTTCCACTGTCTAATTGTCCAGTTTTCATACCTTCTTGGTAATCCAAGCCGGGATTGCCTATGGCACCGTTTCAACATGGGCACCTTCCTTGCTACCCTTCCATGCAACTTTTCTTCTACCAAACGCCTTAGAATAGTGCGTGCTGAGATTGCTGAAGGAATTATTTCACCAAAAATATTCTTTTCTCAGCTCATTAGACCCTATAGAACCATTTTGTTTTGCCAAAGTAACGATATTTCGATCATCTCGACGAGATGTCTTTCTCTGTTTACGTACACGCGGAACATTTGAAGTAGTTCGATACGTGGCTAAAAACTTCACAGCGTGGGAAACCATCGTTTTTGAGCATTGCTGATAGTCGGCTATCTTTTCATACGACCAATTCTCTCCCGAAGTTTTATTATTACTTACTTCCTTTGTAGATTTATCACAACTTTTATTTTTCCCTATTGTTATTTGAAGATTATATGAAGCAAACACCTTTAAGACTTTTACAGCAATAAATGGCGCCAAAATTATACGAATAGTCACATACATGCACAGAGCCATAGAGTGTTTATTTAAATAAAAACATCAACCATTCAGCGTTCTTAATTATATGACCAGCCAGTAAATAGTCATACTAGGTTGCGATCTAATGTGTACAGTTTTTCTATTTATTTTTTAGCCAATCATGTGTATCAACGAATTTACCGCTAGTATGGAAAAGTTTTGCGATACCGAGAGAAATACAAAAAAATACCTGCAATTAGTTATACTTGTTAGTTTAAAAAAATCTTCCCTTTAAATAAGCGTTCTTAATTATATGACCACCACTGTATTATTAAGTGGGCATTCCCTTTGGAAATATCTCGTCGACTGGTTGACACTTAGCGATACCAGAAGTCTTGTTGAGAGTCGTAATAAATTGCCAGTTGTCCAGGTTTTCAGATCTCCACACCACTTCACTTCCTCGACGTTCACTTGAGAATTTTGACGAGGTTGCAAAACAGCACCTTGTATAAGATATAGTATTAAACATATCTTATAAGATTTAGTAACAATTTAGGTTCGAATGAGTTTGAACATCGCATTCTGATAACCTGGAGAAGTAGAAATATAAATGAAGAAGCCAGAATACGAGTCATTACGACGAGTATTGGATGCTTAAATAAATTGTATAAGCTGTTTTATGGTATTTAGAAGAAATAGACTGGATTTGATAGTTATCGTGAGTAAGAGTGACAATATGTTGTCTTACGTGACACGACTGTTGTTGCTGTCTGTTTTCAAAACATTCATATAGAAAGACATTTGGTTGCAATAATACTTACGCTCTGACGTAAATATCAGGGGTCTTCTTTCCAGTCACCTTCAATCCTTGTACATTCCATACGACTACACGAAGCTCGTAGTCCTCCAGTTTCCAAGTTCCGATGTTCACTCTCGGTGGAATATATGCATCCGCGCCCAGAGGAATGATGTCCACCCACATCTGAAGTTTACCCTAAAATAAATAATTTGGTTTTGTTTAATATTATTAAAAAATTTAAATGTTTCTTTTTTACCCTTTTAGGCTGAGGCAGATGTTCTCTTTACGATCTGCTGCTAAACGGTAACACTTAACTGTAAAAAGACAACGGTTTCCTGTAGTCACAGGATGATAAAAATACTGTATTAACGTAGTCGATCTTATTATGCCAGCATAGCCGCTAAGAGTTAGAGCACGTTAGATTCGGTTGTGTTCAAATAATTTCTTACTATCATAATTTTATAAAGGTTGCAGCTCATACAGGAATACATTATGTGAAATCGGGAATCTGCTGCAGTAAAAAAGACATCAAAAATGCTTCAGCATACATGGATATAACAAAAAGTTGGAATTACCTGTCTATTCAATGTCAAAATGTTTTCTTCCGGAAGGCGTCGAAAAGAGCATTGTTTAATTATACAACCAAGATAGTCATTTTTCTATCGTGGAACCGAAAAATCACTTCCTGGTTGTAAATCAACAAAGCAATAAGCTGCCATCTGCTTGTCATGATTTGTTCAAAAAGCGATCCACGATGCGTGATAGTGTATGAAGGATGATGATGTAGATCAGATGATGGTGGTTGACCATGATGTTTCTTATAAGTTCACTTCTCTTAGAATTGCTGTCGTCGTCCCTGAATTCCACAGCGTTTACGACCGTAGCGTTGTCTGGGAAAACAGGCAGAGTTAAGTAGTTTTTAGCACAAAGATCAATATCATCGAAGGTTTTTGACAACCACGCCATTTGTTACCCAGAAATTAGGATGAAATTTCATGAATAAGAGTGTTACGCATGAGTTAATTGGAAGCATTAAGTTTTGGAGTGGAAAATAAAAAGCTAAAAAAAAATCTAAATAAAATAGCACACCCGTAATTCAATTCAACACCATTGCAGCCAACGGCAACAGTATAGTACAGCCACAGTACAGTTGCTCGTCTTTCTCTAGTATACCAGTCATCTATACACTGTAAAGTTTTAGGGTCGCACACAAGTCTTTGAACTTGCAGAATTTCCGATAGGCGTCTAACTCGCCTCCGACCACCTAGAATGAGATTATTACAAAAGCTTTGTTTCTGTTTCGACCATGACCTGCATAGTCTTTTCCAACTATGTTGCGGTCGATTGCCAGTCTACCCGAATGTGGCTGTATACAAGTATTGTTTATCTGACCCCCACCACCCACTTACTGGTCAACACGATATTAAGACTGATTTTCAGTTTAAATGGGAATCTGACTGCCTGTAACTACTGTTGTACTTTAATTATCTTGTGTTATATTTTATTATAATCAGGCTGTGTTTGGATTATTTCCTTTTGACTTAACCACTAGATATTTTTATCATTAGATCGTATCGATGACCATATATATTATTAAGTGGGCATTCCCTTTGGAAATATGTCGTCGACTGGTTGACACTTAGCGAGACCAGAAACCTTGTTGAGAGTCGTAATAAACTGCCAGTTGTCCAGGTTTTCAGATCTCCACACCACTTCACTTCCTCGACGTTCACTTGAGAATTTTGACGAGGTTGCAAAACAGCACCTTGTATAAGATATGGTATATTAAACATATCTTATAAGCTTTAGTAACAATTTAGGTTCGAATGAGTTTGAACATCGCATTCTGATAACCCTGGAGAAGTAGAAATATAAATGAAGAAGCCAGAATACGAGTCATTACGACGAGTATTGGATGCTTAAATAAATTGTATAAGCTGTTTTATGGTATTTAGGAGAAATAGACTGGATTTGATAGTTATCGTGAGTAAGAGTGACATTATGTTGTCTTACGTGACACGACTGTTGTTGCTGTCTGTTTTCAAAACATCCATATAGAAAGACATTTGGTTGCAACAATACTTACGCTCTGACGTAAATATCGGGGGCCTTCTTTCCAGTCACCTTCAATCCTTGTACATTCCATACGACTACACGAAGCTCGTAGTCCTCCAGTTTCCGAGTTCCGATTTTCACTCCCGGTGGAATGTATGCATCCGCGCCCAGAGGAAAGATGTCCACCTACATCTGAAGTTTACCCTAAAATAAAGAATTTGGTTTTGTTTAATATTTACAAAATTTAAATGTTTCTTTTTTACCCTTTTAAATGAAGGAACTGGAAATTATTTGTTACTAGTCCGAAAGCAAAAAAAAGCTTTCATCTTGCACCGCATGTCATATGCCCTTGTTAAACTATTAAGGGCGCATAACATGACAGCTCAAATTCAAATTTCACCCCCGCTTTCGAAGCCACCTACCTGACCAATCTTGTGAATGCTGTAATAACATTAAAACGACAGCCGTCGAGAGAGCGGCGGTGGCCCAGTGGTGGCAGCCCCGACTTACGAGCACTAAGCCATGGGTTCGAACCCAGGCAGGCGCATTACCTTGTGTAATTTATTTCATCACCGCTGCTCTCAAAAACGGTGAAGGAAAACATCGTGAGGAAACCGGCATGTCCTAGAACCAAAAATTCGAAGACATGTGACATCTACCAACCCGCACTGGGCCCGCGTGGTGGATTACAGCCCAATCCCTCTAATCGAAAGGAGGCCTGTGTCCCAGCAGTGGGAACATTTTAGGCTAATGATGACAGCCGTCCAAATTTCACCATTTAGGGTTATACTGGCTCTTAACTGCATCAGTGAGCGGAGTTCGTGTGTCTGAGTTTTGGGCGAAACACATTTTTTGAAGTATTGTCATTGATACGCTAAGAAGAACAAAACCATGGACGTTAGACTGCTACAACAGATTTTAAGGATTTATCTTGTTGAAATAACTTACCTGCTCCAAACCATTCTTTCCGGAGTTGGTCAAAGATCGAGTCTCCACGTGTTCGGGCACTAATCGGTACCCACAAATTGGTAGTGTATACCAACTGTGCAGTAGGCTGAGGCAGATGTTCTCTTTACGATCTGCTGCTGAACGGTAACACTTAACTGTAAAAAGACAAGGGTTTCCTGTAGTCACAGGATGATAAAAATACTGTATTAACGTAGTCCATCTTATTATGCCAGCATAGCCGCTTAGAGTTAGAGCACGTTAGATTCGGTTGTCTTAAAATAATTTCTTACTATCATAATTTTATAAAGGTTGCAGCTCATACAGGAATACATTATGTGAAATCGGGAATCTGCTGCAGTTAACAAGACATCAAAAATGCTTCAGCATACATGGATATAACAAAAAGTTGGAATTACCTGTCTATTCAATGTCAAAATGTTTTCTTCCGGAAGGCGTCGAAAAGAGCATTGTTTAATTATACAACCAAGATAGTCATTTTTCTATCGTGGAACCGAAAAATCACTTCCTGGTTGTAAATCAACAAAGCAATAAGCTGCCATCTGCTTGTCATGAGTTGTTCAAAAAGCGATCCACGATGCGTGATAGTGTATGAAGGATGATGATGTAGATCAGAATGATGATGGTGGTTGACCATGATGTTTCTTATAAGTTCACTCCTCTTAGAATTGCTGTCGTTGTCCCGGTATTCCACAGCTTTTACGACCGTACCGTTGTCTAGGAACACAGGCGGAGCTAAGTGGTTTTTAGCACAAAGATCAATATCACCGAAGGTTTTTGACAATCACGCCATTTGTAACCTAGAAATAAGGATACAATTTCATGAATAAGAGTGTTACGCATGAGTCAATTGGAAGTTTTAAGTTTTGGAGAGGAAAATACAAAGCTAAAAAAAATCTAAATAAAATAGCTTACCCGTAATTCAATTCAACACCATTGCGGCCAACGGCAACAGTATAGTACAGCCTACAGCCACAGTACAGTTGCTCGTCTTTCTCTAGTATACCAGTCGTCTATACTCTGTTAAGTTTTAAGGTCAACAAGTCTTTGAACTTGCGGAATTTCCGATGGGTGTCTAACTATAAGTATGAATAGTTTGAACTTATATAAGACGGATCTTTGCCCGAACATATTATATAAAAAATATAAACAGCCGAATTGATAATCTCCTCCTTTTGGAAGTCGGATAAAAATACTGTGTAACGTAGTTCATCTTGTTTTGCCGGCGCAGCCGTTTAGAGTACCAGCGCGTTATATTCAGTTGTCTTCAAATAATTTCTTACTATCATAATTTTATAAAGGTTGCAGCTCATACAGGAATACATTATGTGTAATCGGCAATCTGCTGCAGTAAACAAGACATCAAAAATGCTTCAGCATACATGGATATAACAAAAAGTTGGAATTACCTGTCTATTCAATGTCAAAATGTTTTCTTCCGGAAGGCGTCGAAAAGAGCATTGTTTAATTATACAACCAAGATAGTCATTTTTCTATCGTGGAACCGAAAAATCACTTCCTGGTTGTAAATCAACAAAGCAATAAGCTGCCATCTGCTTGTCATGAGTTGTTCAAAAAGCGATCCACGATGCGTGATAGTGTATGAAGGATGATGATGTAGATCAGATGATGTTTCTTATAAGTTCATTTCTCTTACCACTGCTGTCATTGTCCCTGAATTCCACACCGTTTACGACCACCGTAGCGTTTCTGCGAAAACAGGCGGAGCTCAGTGGTTTTTAGCACAAAGATCTTCCAATATTACCGAGGGTTTTTGACAATCACGCCGTTTCACGGGTTCATTGGAAGCTTTAAGTTATGGAGTGGAAAGTACAAAGCTAAAAAAAACTAAATGAAATAGCTCACCTGTAATTCAATTCAACACCATTGCAGCTAACAGCAACAGTGAACAGCCGCAGTACAGTTGCTCGTCTTTTGCGCACTTTGTTATTATTTGTATTTAATTCGATGCTACAACGGATATGGCTTTAGACAATACTATTACTATAATAATTACAATTCAATTAAGCTTAATCAAATGCAATCAAATTCAATCAAGTTCAATCAAGTTCAATCAAGTTCAATCAAGTTCAATCAAGTTCAATCAAGTTCAATCAAGTTCAATCAAGTTCAATCAAGTTCAATCAAGTTCAATCAAGTTCAATCAAGTTCAATCAAGTTCAATCAAGTTCAATCAAGTTCAATCAAGTTCAATCAAGTTCAATCAAGTTCAATCAAGTTCAATCAAGTTCAATCAAGTTCAATCAAGTTCAATCAAGTTCAATCAAGTTCAATCAAGTTCAATCAAGTTCAATCAAGTTCAATCAAGTTCAATCAAGTTCAATCAAGTTCAATCAAGTTCAATCAAGTTCAATCAAGTTCAATCAAGTTCAATCAAGTTCAATCAAGTTCAATCAAGTTCAATCAAGTTCAATCAAGTTCAATCAAGTTCAATCAAGTTCAATCAAGTTCAATCAAGTTCAATCAAGTTCAATCAAGTTCAATCAAGTTCAATCAAGTTCAATCAAGTTCAATCAAGTTCAATCAAGTTCAATCAAGTTCAATCAAGTTCAATCAAGTCTAATCAAGTTCAATCCAGTTCAATCAAGTTCAAACAAGTCCAATCAAGTTCAATCAAGTTCAATCAAGTTCAATCAAATTTAATTCACTTATCCCACAAATTCAACCGTTTTTGGTGTTGCCAGCACATTTAGTCGATAAAAATAAATAATCTATGACAAAAATAGTTGTTTTATACATCGGAACCTAACACGCTGGTATACCAGTCGTCTATAGACTGTTAAGTTTTAGGGTCGCACACAAGTCTTTTGAACTTTGATAATTTCTGTTAGGCGTCTAATTCGCCTCGGAACACCTAGAATGGGGTTATTACAAAGGCTTTGTTTCAGTGTCACATCTGCTTAGTCTTTTCCAACTATAACACCTAGAATGATGTGTGTGGTTTTAAATGTTTGTTCAGCTAGTCAGGCACACCATGAGTATTGAATTATTTCAACGAAAGAACTGAATTACTTAAAGAAAAAAAAAAACAATATGGCAACTACGTATTTATTGTGACAAAAACAGAAAATTACTTTAAAACATTTTTAGAGTGTCAATAGAAACCTAAAACTTGTACCTATGTATAAATCTTAAAACTAGTGTATAGCGCTTACAAAAGTCATTTCATACTAACAATAATAAATAATAAAAAGCTTTCACAGTATTTTCAAGACTAGCGTGAACAGCACACAATGCCGCAACACAATGTATTGTAAATACCTTTAAGCAAATTCGTAAAAAAATGTATAAAGCCACGCTCAAAACAGGCGCAAAACTTCAGGTCGCAGTGCAACGCACTGCCAGATCACGTGGCAGGCGTATTTATTCCACCACCGCGCTGTTATCGTGGCTGCGCGTATCTTCACAGTGTTTTCAGACGACTCGAGGGTTTTCACTGTGAAGAGAAAGACTATATTTAAAATAACTACAAAATTTAAACTAAGCGGAATATCCAACAATCACACAAAAGTTTTTGAATTAAATTATCATGATATGGGATTACCCCAAGAATATGATAATTTAATTTTAGTCCAGACGAAAGGCGACAACTACAAAAATTCTGCCATTTTAATGTTATGTCCTGTTTAGTATTTTTTGTGTATTAAAATTACTAGGAAAAACGATCGGCTATCATGAATTAATGTTAGTTGTGGTGGCTTTGGCAGATAACAAAGTTGTACTGAATAGCTACTTAGTTACGTCATAAGGCATGATTTTTTGATAATTCTGGGATAGTATGTTTATTCACCTCCTCCAGTGCCAGACTCTTTGTGTGGTAGTAACCTACAGCCAGGCACTTTTTAAGTATGATATTCAGAATTGAGCTTTTTAAATCTTCTGGTTACTGAAAGCACTTACCGTGAATAGAACATACAGTGCAGTTGTTAATTCTAAGTACCAAGCCAGTGTGAGTACGATGATGATCACTAGAGCAGCACAGGCTACCACTGAGTGTTCTTTTTGCCAGTCACTGCACACTGAACCTTTGATGCACTTGAAGTGATTCATAATCGATGTTTCAGTGTGCCTGTAAAAAAAGATTATTTTAAATATTATTGCCCTGCACGCGTAGCGGGACCACTGTAGAAACGAGTTTTGTGTACGCAAAAATCGACAGAATGACATATTGTATCTGTATACAATATGTCATTCTGTCGATTCTTCCGTCGTCGTAGCCCAATTCTACGGCGGTCATGCTACGTGTGTTGATAGAAAGTGGAAAAGGAAAGAATCGTACAAAATAATAAATTCTGTGGACTACTATAACTCATATGCCTTAAACCTTTAAGGCAGTAACAAAGACGACCGCGACTGCAACCATAAACCACAACAGCGTTATTTCTCTAAACTTTGTAAAAGTCAATTGTCAAACAAAATAAAAACATCGTAAGAAAACCAACATACCCTAAAACCAAAATGAAGATTTTATTTGACATCTGTCAACCCGCAGTAAGGTGTAAAAACGCGGACTGCGTTTTTTCACCGTTTTACCTTTCCTTTCATAAAGAAGAGGCCTATGTCCCAGCAGGGGAAACATTATAGGCTGATTTTATCATAAACAAAACTTGCCGCTTTGTTACTAACAGCAATTTTCAAAATTAACTACACGTTTGTGCTCTGCGGTCGAGCGTTGACGGTGTCGTCTTTACGACAGTGTTTTCATTGATGAACCAGTTGTGCTGTCTGTCATCGCTATAAGTGGCAATTCACCTTAGAATTAATAAGTGTAAAATTGTATTTCTTACTTTGGTTCTGGCAAAGGAGCTGGTGGTTCTCTTCCGATTCCTACCGGCATCAACAAGGCTTTCTCTTTCGGCAGCAAAGTCATCTCCAAATCGATTACGCCCTTAAATCAGAAATTAAACGTTATTTTCTATAGTTTAGTTAATCGGACCATTATGATTCAAAATATCACATTTCTTGCCCGTCTGTCACAGAGGAATTTCTTGCGAATTTAACCAGCCAAAAACCAAAATATTTTAGAGTTATATTTGGGCGATCAATTCCAGAAAAACGTTAATATATTATTTATCGTGTCAGAAAAATATAAATTTAAAGTTCAATAACTACTTGTATATATTTTGTAGGTCAAAATCTAAAATTTTACCACGATACCAGGGTACAAATTTTGAAATACCGACTAATTTTATTACCGCTATACCTTTTGAAGGTTAAAGTCATTTTTTTACACATAAACATGCCATTGGAAGATCAGAGAATTTTTGTACCAAAGCAAAAAAAATAATAAAAGTATTGAAATTTATGGTCAATAATATTTTGTACCAAACGATACTATTACGGAGATATTAAAGGTTCAAATTTAATTATTGGTACCAAAATTTTAGTAGCACCATAACATAACCTCTTGAAGGTCAAAATTTATTTTATGTACCTACCATAATGATAGAGATTTTCAAGGAATCATTCCAGTTTTTATGGAATCTAGTTTTTTAATTTTTTTATACCTACAGTATTCTGCATGCGTGTCGGTGCTCGCCAGATTCAATTATAGTTTTTTTATGCAAAATAAGTGTTCTCGGTCATTCTGCACCCTAATATTGTAAAGAGAAGGGTTCTTACCGCAGCTGAAGACATTCCAGTGTTTCGGTTGGTGTATATGAGCGGCCACCAGGCTCGGGCCTTCATAGTTGAAAAGAGGCTGATCTTCTTCTGGTTTTCCATTGCTGATAGATTACATGTGTTTGCGTACTTCATTCCTCTGGCCATTGAATTTAAGTTGAAGGATACTGATGCTGAAAACAAAATTGTATTGTTTCCTACAGTTTACCTGACTTAAAGCTGATAGTAACAAAGCTGAGCTCCTATTTCGAATACTAAATATGTCATCGGAAACTCAGAGCCCGGACCAAACCAATAAGCAGGAAAAACTTGACTTTGCTACAAACCTAAGAAGTCGTCTTGAGAAGCAGCTTCGCTATCCATGACTTGAACAACGAAAATTGGTGTCATATGTTCCTCTACCTCTGTGAATGGACCTTTTTCTTTTCTCACCAACTGTAAAAAGAAACATAAATATGAATATAGAGTCATGGTTAAATCTGGCTACCAAAGTTAATTTTATCTTCAAACAACTCACAGCTGCGAAACTAATATAGCTGTGCCGCGTGAGTGTGAAATAAGCATTACAGTATCTAACTAAAAGTTACAAAAAGAGGACTTGTTCTGGGAGGAGCGCACCAATGCTGCACGTATGTGTCTCTCCTTGAGAAGAATCCCTCAAGAAATAACTTTTTGCTGAGCCGCGAAATACCATTAAAAACATCCCAATCATACATTTTCAAGAATAGATGATGTTATTGAGATGATAATCCAAGTTCTGAGCAATTCAGGGGGAACAATACAGCTCACGAATTTGTTACTCTAATTAACGCCCTAAAGGACAACACCACAGGCAGTTGCTAGACCCTGGTGAGTGCAGGCAAGCGAAGAAAATACTTCCTTCTATCAACAGCGGCTTTACTGAACAGGCGCTCCGGCAAAGTGAACAACAGCCGCAAATATAGACATAGCCACCATAGGAGCCTGAAGGCAGTACCTTGAGCTCCTATGGTGGCTAAGTCTATATATATTTACTTTGTATCCCAAGGAATTGCTGGATTTTCTCATGGAGCTAGGGTGAATGAAATAATAATTAATTCTCCCACAAGTAGGCAAAACACAAGCTTTGGTCGAGCAGTTGCGGACACCAGCCTGATATACAATACAATGCAAGTTAGATTCTGGCATAAGAAGGTGGAGCTTGGCACAAGTAAACAGAGGCCTAAACCCAGCAGCAGGTCAAGGAGAATTTTTAATCACCTTTTTCTCCGCAGGATGGTATTGGAAGTGAAATACCATGCGCCAGTTGAATCTTGCTTCACCAGTTGAGCTGCTGTAGTAGAAATCCGTGTACTGCGCTTGTTCTACAGTGTCTATCCACCTACAAAATAAAAATAGTTCATTATTCACCTGCCCTTCTTCTAATTTATTGCACGTCGCGTTGGTACAGTATGTCTTTGCCCCTACGCCTTGTGTATTAGTCGTCATTTTAGTAAAAGACCCCTTTCTAACCATGTCATCTATCAAACAGTTCATATATTGTTTCTTTGGTAAAAATTAAATTTAATATTATGAAAAGATTTCATCAAAGATAACTAAACCCGTTCAATAAGACAGTCTGGACATAGTACAAAATAATGTTCATACTCAACAGTAATCATCACCACTTCAGCCAAAAAACATCCACTGCTGGATACAAGACTCCTCTGAAGGTCGCCCTATCCTCCAGTCCTGTCTTTCTTATACCAACGGATTTCCATAACCTTCAACATCAGGTGTAGTGAATATAGAAGACAAGCACTTCAACAATACTTACGCTCTGACGTAAATATCAGGGGCCTTCTTTCCAGTCACCTTCAATCCTTGTACATTCCATACGACTACACGAAGCTCGTAGTCCTCCAGTTTCCGAGTTCCGATGTTCACGCCCGGTGGAATGTATGCATCCGCGCCCAGAGGAAAGATGTCCACCCACATCTGTAGTTTACCCTAAAATAAATAATTTGGTTTTGTTTAATATTATTACAAAATTTAAATGTTTCTTTTTTAACACTTTTAAATGAAGGAACTAGAAATGATTTGTTACTAGTCCGAAAACAAAAAAGGCTTTCATCTTGCACCGCATGCCCTATGCGCTTGTTAAATTTTGGGCGCATAGCATGACAGCTCAAATTCAAATTTCACCCCTGCTTTTGAAGCCACCTATCTGACCTATCTTGTGAATGCTGTAATATCATTAAAACGACAGCCGTCCAAATTCCACCATTTAGGGTTATACTGGCTCTTAACTGCATCAGTGAGCTGAGTTCGTGTGCCTGAGTTTTGGGCGAAACACATTTTTTGAAGTATTGTCATTGATACGCTAAGAAGAACAAAAGCATGGACGTTAGACTGCTACAACAGTTTTAAGGATTTATCTTGTTGAAATAACATACCTGCTCCAAACCATTCTTCCCGGAGTTGGTCAAAGATCGAGTCTCCACGTGTTCGGGCACTAATCGGTACCCACAAATTGGTAGTGTATACCAACTGTGAAGTAGGCTGAGGCAGATGTTCTCTTTACGATCTGCTGCTGAACGGTAACACTTAACTGTAAAAAGACAAGGGTTTTCTATAGTCACAGGATGATAAAAATACTGTATTAACGTAGTCCATCTTGTTTCGGCGGCATAGCCGCTTAGAGGTCGAGCACGTTAGGTTCGGTTGTCTTCAAATAATTTCTTTTATAATATGTATTTTATAACGTTTGCAGCTCATACAGGAATACATTATGTGAAATCGTCAATCTGCTGCAGTAAACAAGACATCAAAAATGCTTCAACATACATGGTAGAACAAACATTTGGAAATACCTGTCTATTCAATATCAAAATGTTTTCTTCCGGAAGGCGTCGAAAAGAGCATTGTTTAATTATACAACCAAGATATAGTCAATTTTCTATCGTGGAACCGAAAATTCACTTCCTGGTTGTAAATCAACAAAGCAATAATCTGCCATCTACTCGTCATGAGTTGTTCAAAAACCAATTCACGATGCGTCATAGTGTGTGAAGGATGATGATGTAGATCAGATGATGATGGTTGAACATGATGTTTCTTGTTCATTTCTCTTACCACTGCTGTCATTGTCCCTATATTCCACACCGTTTACGACCACCGTAGCGTTGTCTGGGAAAACAGGCGGAGCTAAGTGGTTTTTAGCACAAAGATCTT
Organism: Cerastis leucographa; assembly: GCA_963082945.1. NCBI lineage: Eukaryota > Metazoa > Arthropoda > Insecta > Lepidoptera > Noctuidae > Cerastis > Cerastis leucographa. The sequence continues at coordinate 8,972,381 of OY720378.1, forward strand.
CCAATATTACCGAGGGTTTTTGACAATCACGCCATTTGTTGGGACCAATCCTAGAAATTAGAATAAAATATCATGAATAGCAGTATGCATAGGTTAATTGGAAACTTTTCTGTCTCTTGCTGATAAGTATTAAACAATCAATTAATAAAAATTATTAACAAAAGTTCGTGTTCGTGCTATTAACCGTTATGGAGTTCCCTCTTGAGGGGGGCCATTCCTGGATGCAGCATAAAATAAAAATAGAAATCATGCTTGTGTATCAATATTGAAGCCGTATGAAGTGCCGTTGAAGAGTTCTCTCGTGTGGAGACGTTCCTGGCTGTTTGTTACAAAAATGTATTGGTAACCGAACCAAAGGTGTGTACAAAATTTTAGCTCAATCGACAGCCGGGAAAAACCTTGCACGATTTAATTACCGACAGACACAGGGATAGTTGAAACTAAATCAAAGACATTAACTAAAATAGTAGATGGGTTAAGAATTAATAAATGTCATCAATACAGTAGAAGTCTTTCAAAATTATGTTAAAATTATGTAAAATTGTATAATTGAACAAAGTCCTGTGAATATAGTTCTGCCATAATATGCCAGTCACTATCTCGAACAAATACGACTTTCTAATACTTATGACTAATTACTATTCGGTAAAATTAGTCTCCTACGCATCTTATACAAGGTGTTGTTTTATATCCTCGTCAAAATTCAGGAGGCTGTCACACAAGGCATAAATAATCAATTAAAATTACGGTACCTAGTTAATTATTAATAAACGCTGAGTTTTATGGTTGTTTAAGTTTGTCAGTATTTCTGAATAGCCCCTAACGTGGTTTAGGGAAGAAGAAATCATCGAATAAACGTTTGAGATTGTTTGTATGTGTGAAAGCTCGGTTATAGGGCGAGGATCAGACGGGCTGCGTTTAAAACAAGGGTGGTTCACACTTACCCATTTCCAGAAATTAGAATAAAAATTACCTACCCATTTTATTATTGATTCGGGACGAGAATCATTAGCATAGTTACCTCCTTGAATTTGACGAGGATGCAAAACAACACCTTGTTCGAGGATGCAAAACAACCAATTTTAAATGTGTTCTAAGCATACGAGTACCTAGTATGCTTCGAACACATTTAAAATTAATCACTATATAAGTACCTACTACTAAAAATTCTCACAATAGTTTCGTAAAATGGGTACATTTTTGCAGAACTAGGCTCATTTAAATATATGTTATTCATTTCAAAGTGCTACATAATTATGCGTTGTTCAATCGTCGATGCAGGCGGTGGAGATCGGGAACAGTCGAGTAGTGATTGATTTTATTGGACATATCAGACATTACATTAAAGCAAATCACTTGTAAGCGTTCGCCGTTGTTGTGAAAAATACATTGTGATAACCTGGAAAAGACCACATTGAAATTTCGGACATCGCCTGTGTAGGAGCCAATGTATTAAGTGAATGCATAAATTGCATAGGTATTACGTTACAATGATAGATTAAAAAAATGGATTTTATAATAATGATAATGAATGATATGATTTTGTCTTACACAACCGTTGTTAGTGTCTGTTTACTATAGTTAAAAATTTAATAATCTCAGCTTTAACACAGTGCTACTTTATCATCAGTGTTCCCTCGGAGACGCAGGCGGTGGAGATCGGGAACAGTTTAGTTGTGTTTTGTTTCATTTGAGATAGAGAGACATTCAAATGATACAAATACTCCAAACCGTTCGCCGTTTCGTGAGCAATGGATTCTGAAAACCTGGAGAAAAAGAAAGAAATTTTGGACGTGGCCAGTGTAGGAGCCAATGTATTGGGTGTTTTTATAAATGACTTATGTATTGCTTTATATGGTGAAAATAGACCGGGTTTTTATAGTAAGTAATGATAGTAGACGTGGCATGCCTGTTGTTGCTGTCTGTTTACTAAGCATCAATGCTTAAGTCGGCGTGTGCAAAGCTAGAAAATACACACAAAAAAAACGGTGTGTGCGGGGGACCACCCCTTTGACATCCTACCCTACTCAAAAAACCTGATGTTAGTAAGATGTTACAACTGTTTATCAGGTTAATCTACTATATAAAAATAAGTCGGGTTTTCCTTCCTGACGCTATAACTCCAGAACGCACGAACCGATTTCGATAATTCTTTTTTTGTTGTTTGTTATTTTCAGGAGAAGGTTCTTAGGTAGGTAGGTAGTAGTAGGTAGGTAGTAGTAAATAGGTAGTAGTAGGTAGGTAGTAGTAGGTAGGTAGTAGTCGGTAGGTAGTAGTCGGTAGGTAGTGGTAGGTAGATAGTAGGTAGGTAGTACTAGGTAGGTAGTAGTCGGTAGGTAGTAGTCGGTAGGTAGGTAGTAGGTAGGTGGTAGTAGTAGGTAGTAGTAGGTAGGTAGTAGTAGGTAGGTAGTAGTAGGTAGGTAGTAGTAGGTAGGTAGTAGTCGGTAGGTAGTAGTCGGTAGGTAGTAGTCGGTAGGTAGTAGTCGGTAGGTAGTAGTAGGTAGGTAGTAGTCGGTAGGTAGGTAGATAGTAGTAGGTAGTAGGTAGATAGTAGTAGGTAGCAGTAGGTAGTAGTAGGTAGGTAGTAGTAGGTAGGTAGTAGTAGGTAGGTAGTAGTAGGTAGGTAGTAGTCGGTAGGTAGTAGTCGGTAGGTAGTAGTCGGTAGGTAGTAGTCGGTAGGTAGTAGTCGGTAGGTAGTAGTCGGTAGGTAGTAGTCGGTAGGTAGTAGTAGGTAGGTAGTAGTCGGTAGGTAGTAGTAGGTAGGCAGTAGTCGGTAGGTAGGTAGTAGGTAGGTGGTAGTAGTAGGTAGGTAGTAGTAGGTACGTAGTAGTAGGTAGGTAGTTGTAGGTAGGTAGTAGTAGGTAGGTAGTAGTAGGTAGGTAGTAGTAGGTAGGTAGGTAGTAGTAGGTAGGTAGTAGTGGGTAGGTAGTAGTAGGTAGGTAGTAGTAGGTAGGTAGTAGTAGGTAGGTAGTAGTCGGTAGGTGGTAGTAGTAGGTAGGTAGTAGGTAGGTGGTAGTAGTAGGTAGGTAGTAGGTAGGTGGTAGTAGTAGGTAGGTAGTAGTAGGTAGGTAGTAGTAGGTAGGTAGTAGTCGGTAGGTGGTAGTAGTAGGTAGGTAGTAGTAGGTAGGTAGTAGTAGGTAGGTAGTAGTAGGTAGGTAGTAGTAGGTAGGTAGTGGGTAGGAAAAAGTGCATTGCAACGCATGCCGGGATCAGCTAGTTATCACATAAATAAGTAATATTTAGTAGAAAAACACAAATTTCCTGTTATAATAAACAGTAATGAATGACTTACGTGGCAGATCCGTTGCAGTGCTGCTGTCTGTTTGTCATGCGTTGTTCACACGAAGGCTGTGGTGGGTGGTAGGAAACGGTGTATCGGTAATAATGAATAGTGTCTGACACCACCATTGTTTGAACGCATTATGAACACATGGCGAATACCCTTAAATGGGTACTGGGTACTTACTGTATTTCTTGTTTAACGTCTAGGAGTAGTAATGTACATACTAAATGTTACGTAATTTCGAACGATTTTAAACCATAAACTCAATTATTCTGAGTCTTTGTTTAAATATTTTGGTCAGTTTCCTTTTGTGTCTCGGTAGCTAGAAATAGCTGTAGATAGAAATAGAGATTTTGACGTACATAACTCGCTTTCATTGACGACGGATTTGTTTACAACAAAGAACCTGGTTCTTTACTTAATGTATAAAGTTTGCCTTAACAAATGTCAAAAATCCAGGACCCAATAAGCAATGAACAGCTTCAAACTGTTGGCCTTGTTTCTGGGCAAAATAATAGATTGCAAGAATGTGGCCGTCTGAAAAATAGGCACCAATTTTGGTCTAATATTAGGTATCAGCGACAAATGTTATTAAGTCTTAAATTAATTAGCTAGTATTAGATACAAATCATGTGCAAAACGAGTAAAACGAGTATTTTCAATTTCATGATCGTTTGAATCACATTGTTGATTTCGTTTGAGCCTTTTACAATAGTGTCATTGTATGGCTTAGAAGCCAGGTGAAGAAAACCTGAAAAACGAAGGGCTGAACTCTTTGGAACTCACGTGGTATATTCTGTAGCTAAGCCGACTCTTGCCCTGTGTTTAGAGTATATCCTGTCTTCTAAGTCGATGGTTGTGGAGCCAATCAGCTCGTCGGGGGGTATGGTATCATAATCATACAGGGACACCGTCAGCAAATAATCGTCAGGTAACGTGCACCGGAATTCGTACATTCTGAAATTGGTCGGCTAAATGTAGGCCGCACGTATGTTCTTAATACTACGCACGTAGTTAATTTATGTTTTGAATGTACCTACTGTTTATGCACATATTCGTAAGTTTATCCTCAGTTGCAAATCTCGCTATCGAAAAATGGTTTGCTGTAAGAAAACCCAATTTTGGGTTAAGCTCGCGCTTTGTACATAAGCATTATACTGCAAATTGTGTGTATACTTTTAATTTAGTGTGCAATAAAGAATAAGAATAAGTACAAAACTGGTAAAGGTCGGCCTTTTATTTTATGAAAGAAAGAACGATAAGAAAATATCCAGGGATTGCTAATTTTAGCAAGAAGTTTGCTTTCCAGAAGTTGCATTTATAAGGAAATTCAACCAATAGGTCACGCAGTATATGTAAACTTATATAACTCGTGTCAAGGCGAGCTATAATATAAATAAAAAACTGGCCAAGTGCGAGTTGGACTCGCGCACGAAGGGTTCCGTGCCATTATTTATAAAAACGAGCAATAAAATCACTTTTTTGTATGGGTGCTCCTTTAAATACCTTTTTGTGTGGGTGCCCCCTTAAGTATTTTTTTTTTTCCTGTTTTTAGTATTAGTTGTTATAGCATCAACAGAGATACATAATCTGTAGAAATTTCAACTGGCTAGCTATCACGGCTCATGAGATACAGCCTGGTGACTGACGGTCGGGCGGACGGACGGACGGACAGCGAAGTCTCAGTAATAGGGTCCCGTTTGACCCTTTGGGTACGGAACCCTAAAAAGGTATTGATCGGATTGTTTTGTTCAATTTGGAAGCAAATATGAATGAATTATAACTTACTTCCCAAAAATAGGGTTATGCGTGTTTTTCGCATGGTTCTTCCTATCTCCAAGGTGTTTACTCCCGCAGCTGATGGCTACGTACGGATCCAGCTTGCCGGTGAACGCTTTAGGTATCAGATTTACTCCTTTGACTACGTACACACGAATCAGAAACTTCGCTGGCTTATTTTCAGGATAGTCGGTGTAAAAACTGAAAAGGTTACAATAAAGACGTAAACTTTTCATATGGGAACAAAACTATGGTGTTCAAAACCTGTACAACATTAAACTAGCTCGGCCTATCGCAGTTTACTGCTGGTTAGAGGTATCTCTGTAATCTAGAACGAATAAAGGAGTTTGAATATTTGGGCCTGCCTTAATATGAAAATATTCAAACCCCTCTCTTTTCTATTTTTCTTTTCCTTAAAGTTACGACGCAACTTTTAGTGCTCCATCTTTCTGGCTTAGTTTAGACCTAGGAAGTAGGACAATGGAAGAAGTAAAAGAACCGGTTGATATTACAAAAACTGTTTCTATGAAATTGTATTAGGACTGGCATTGGCTTGGCAGGCTAAGTCTGCGGATGCCAGCAATGCCGTGGACCTGTATATCAAAAGACTGCTCGAAGCTCGAAGTCATTTAAACTGGGGTTTTAGCAGATAGAGGAGAAGATTTGTCGTTAAATGACGAGAAGATGCATAGCATCGAGAGAAGACGAAGGAACGGTTGGTCAAGATTGGAACATTACAGATAGGTAACGCTTAAAAAAAACTCACCCGTTATTCAATTCAACACCATTGCAGCTAACAGCAACAGTATCCATAGGTGGAGGCCACCTATAGATAGCGATGCCTGCCTTCAGGAATCCGCAGTACAGTTGCTCGTCTTTCTCTGGTATACCAGTTTTTTTTCCGCTGTAAAGTTTTAGGGTCGTACACCAGTCTTTGAACTTGGCGAATTCCGGTTGAGCTTCTAACTCACTTTCGTATATCTGGAACGAGATTATTACAAAAGCTTTGATTCATAATCCTAGAATTTTCCTATTATTTTGTGGTTGATATCCAGTATAACCGGGTGCAGCTGCACCCGGTTATACTGGATATCAACCACTGGTATTCAGCTGAATACCAGTAAAGAAAGAAAGAAAGAAAGAAAAAACGTTTATTGGTACATGCCACAAGTACACACAATATAAAAAAAGGAAATAAGTAAAAAAACAAAAACTTAAAACTAAACAATAATGTGTGACTCACGGCTGCACCAAAAAGGCCCAGTTCAGCAAAATGCCGGACAACTAGTGCCCGACGCTGGTTTTCAACTGAACCTAAATGGTGAGTGTACGGATGTCATTTTGTAACCGTAATTATATAAATATTGTGTACATTATGATAAAATTATGTAGTGTGTATTATAAAAATAAAATAAAATAAGGTATCGGCGGGACAACAACTACATTAGCTATTTAAAAAAATATAAAAAAACCGGTATCAGGCAGTTTCCACCACACCATCATTAGTCACAGTACTGCCTATCTAACCCCCAGAACCTAGTTACTGGGCCACACGATAGCCCTTAGTAAGACAGGTTTTCAGTACCTATTTTGACTGACTGCCCATAAATACTGTTATGCTTTTATCTGCTTTCTTCTTTTATGGTTATACAGTATGTTAGTTTAAACGAGGGACATATTCAAACCCATAATAGTACATGCTAACATGATACTAATAAAAATATAAACAAAAAAAAACACTGATAAATAACAGACAGAACCATACCAAAATTTTCGCAAATATCACGTAACGTGTATACACCCTTGCGCTAGCGACTTAATACTATCGCAGAACATGTGAGCGGGTCAATGACTCTTAGGTATAATCCATTTTCCCTTCATACTTTAAACTTACCTGGCTTAGGACAGTCCAAAATATCTAGGCACTAAACAAAACATTAAAAATTCTTCTATATACGTTATAGGTTTTTTACATATTTGGGACGAGAATCGAATACTGAATACCCTCCCTCAATATGTCCCTCGTTTAACCTAACATACTGTATAATAATTCAGCTAACTACTTTTAAGATTTTCACGTGATACAATCTAAAACATTGAATCGTTTGGGGTCGAAACGCTCGGGTCATGGCGCCTAAGTGCGCATTCCCGCGCGGAATTATCTCGTCGATTGGTTGACACTTCGCGAGACCAGAGGGCTGGCTATTTAAAAGAAAAAGAATTAGCATTGCCATTCAGCATGCCAATGCTGCCAGTCTTCTGGGCACGTTTCCGTTGTCATAGAGGTTGGATTTAAAAAAAAACTTACAGTGATTTTGTCAGCACTTGACAGCTCTTCATCAGTATCGTCCTAAAATCACAAAAAAAGTTATGAATGATGTCTAACTACACTTCTCTTTAATTGATGAATGAGTGGTTGTGAATACTGATGAATTTAATTTATCTGTTAGAAAGTAATTTCTAACATATAAATTATTTAAAATAAAACTTATATAACAAAATTATTTTAAAAAGTGTGTTGTATGTAAGTCACATTACTTGAGCTCGAAAATTAAAAACAGCAATAACATGCATTAAGCTACATGGAATATTATTAATAACTAGCTGTGCACTCGGAACAAACAGACAGGCAAATACTGTAAAAAATGTTATTTTGGTATGTGTACCGTATTTACATTCACATGCATATGTAGTAAAAAGCAGTTATTTTAATATTACAAACAGACACTTTAATGTTATTTATGTGTGTTTATAGATGTGTAGATGAAACGGGAAGGTCTAGTAACTGTAATAGTGATTACAGCTTAACTATTAATGATAAAGTAATTAAATCAGATTCAGACGTCACCGCGGCTTTCGAATCCCTAAACTCATCACCCACTGTTGCCATTTGCTTAAGGAAAATATTAGAGTTTGCGACTCAAAATTTAATTTAGAGAAATAATTAAAAACTTTCACTCTTTAAACGTCAAGAAGACTGCGGGTCTGTGAGGTAATTCTGTAGAAGTTGCTATGTTTATTATTGACATAGTAGCTCCTATCTTAGTTTTAATATTTAATGATTGTGTTGAATGTGGGGAGTTTTATAACCTTATTAAATTACATCAGACCCACAAGTTATAGACCTATTTCAGTACTACCTACCTTTAGTAAAATTCTTGAGAAAAGGTCAGCCGATCAAGTGGTCAAGGAAAACTAACTCTTTTCGCTTTTATATCATTAGTATGGCATTTTTAATAATCATTCCGCTATGCTCCATAGCGAATATCAGGAGTTGATAAAATATGAATGACTACATAAAATAACATACTGCTAGAGTTGCAAAATATCGCATCCACCAATCCCTTTGTTCAAAATATTCGAAGGAATTGTTCTTCGCCAGCTTTGCTTTTTTTTCTTTGGAAAACATTGGAAGAAGCACGTATTCTTCTTCATCTGCTTCTCTGGGGCAAAATACACTTTTCCATCGAGACTTCTTAGTTTTTTGTACGCTATGCAATGAGCTTACACTGCCAATATTTTCAACCGATCGGGAAAAACTGTTTCGGATATACAGAACTTGATTGGCTGCAAATATTCGATGGATATTAACAAGATGAAACCAAGCAATTAATTATACAAGGTGTTGATTTGCATTCTTGTCAAAATTCAGGAGGTTGTCACAAAAGACATACATAATCAATTTAACTTACAGTACCTAGTTAATTATTAAGAAACGCTGATTTTTTTGGTTGTTTAAGTTTGTCAGTATTTCAGAATAATCCCCTTAACGTGGTTTAGGGAATAAGAAATTGTCGATTAAACGTTTGAGATTGTTTGTATGTGTGAAAGCGCAGGTATAAGGCGAGAATCAGACGGGCCGCATTTGAAACACGGGTGGTTCACACTTACTGATTTCCGTAAATAAGAAAAAAAAAGATACCTACCCGTTTTATTATTGATTTGGGTCGAGATTCATTAGCATAGAAAGTTACTTCCTTGAATTTGACGAGGATGCAATACAACACCTTGTATAAAATGAGATAAAACTTTCCTACGTTATCACTGTTTTAAGAAACAATACATAGAGGGTACTGAAAAACCAACCTTGAAAAAAATTATCTGCTATGATTGAGACACTTCTCAATGACGCGTCTCTTTCTCTTTGAGGCAGCCAACTAAGAACATACTTGTTCGGGTTCTTCACTATATTTGTGCCCAAGAACAGTGTTCTTCCAAAAGTGCTGCTATCATAAAGTCTGATGCTCAAAGGAGGGCAGTAGACCTCATTCAACGGAGCTCGGAAGATCTGCGAAGATCTTCCATTGGGGAAATTGCAGTTGGATTTCTTGTCACATATCACGTCTGACTTTATCGTTAGCTCATCTATTTCGAGGATCACGCAGGGTTTCCTTGTGGTATTTACGTCACGTAGCCCCCACCAGTATATGTCTACCCTATAAATCGAGAAAGTTTTGTGTAACTAAAAACACAAAATTACTTTTGTGTTACTATAATTATCATACCGTGTTTCTAATTGAATTTCTACAGGCGAGCAAGTATTTTATGACTATTCATTACTATATTTTTTCCGCGGCTACACTCGCGTTAAATTTGATTTTGTAATCCTATGTGTCATTCCTGTGTACTGAATCTAATTAAAATCCATCCATATGTTTCAGCCTGAAGGAGTAACAAACATACACACATAAACAAAGTTTTATATTTATAATAGCAGTGAAATAATCGATTTCAGACCTTGAATCAATGTTTACTAGGCGTTGTTAGTAGTCTTATTGTAATATCCGAAACCACTTCTCGAACGTTGTCGACTTTGCCTAGTTCTAGTCGAAAATCAATTGAACCGAAATGTTGGAGTTTTAGACAAGACGAAAAAGAGAATTGACATAATTATAAAGAGTAAAGATGCTATGGTTAGGTACTTGCAAGATTCGCCAACAATTTGACTAAAGCCCGATGTTCTACAAATAATTTATAATACAACAGTGATTGGGTGTACCTAATCACTGTTGTATAACAAATTATTTGTAATTACGCATTACACATTGTTAGCGAGTTCATACACTTAATATTATAAACTTAAAAGGAAGAGTCACTTGTACGTGGACGACTTCGGTATTAGATTGGACGGCAAAGATTCCAGTTCATCAGAGTCTTGCTCTTCATCCTTAACCCCTGATGCGACGTATGTGGCTTCGACTGGCGTATACACCGTGCTTTTTAATAAAGTTTCTGGTATCTTTGAAAATAAAAAAATAGTAACATAAGATTGGGCCGGCTATCCCCGAAGGGTCTGGGAAAAGGTAACCCTAAATGGTACACCCACATTTCGCACGTTATGTATAACTCCCATGTAATATGGGACGAGCCTATTGCCATCACCCGAGCAAAAATTAAACAGACTCTGTGGCTGCTACAGAAAATTCCAGATTGAAAAACCCAATAACACTGCTCGACCTCGGAATTGAACCCAGGACCCTCGTGCTCAGCAGTAATACCATAAAAAGACCAGACAAAGACCAGACAAAGACCAGACAAAGACCAGACAAAGACCAGACAAAGACCAGACAAAGACCAGACAAAGACCAGACAAAGACCAGACAAAGACCAGACAAAGACCAGACAAAGACCAGACAAAGACCAGACAAAGACCAGACAAAGACCAGACAAAGACCAGACAAAGACCAGACAAAGACCAGACAAAGACCAGACAAAGACCAGACAAAGACCAGACAAAGACCAGACAAAGACCAGACAAAGACCAGACAAAGACCAGACAAAGACCAGACAAAGACCAGACAAAGACCAGACAAAGACCAGACAAAGACCAGACAAAGACCAGACAAAGACCAGACAAAGACCAGACAAAGACCAGACAAAGACCAGACAAAGACCAGACAAAGACCAGACAAAGACCAGACAAAGACCAGACAAAGACCAGACAAAGACCAGACAAAGACCAGACAAAGACCAGACAAAGACCAGACAAAGACCAGACAAAGACCAGACAAAGACCAGACAAAGACCAGACAAAGACCAGACAAAGACCAGACAAAGACCAGACAAAGACCAGACAAAGACCAGACAAAGACCAGACAAAGACCAGACAAAGACCAGACAAAGACCAGACAAAGACCAGACAAAGACCAGACAAAGACCAGACAAAGACCAGACAAAGACCAGACAAAGGCCAGACAAAGACCAGACAAAGACCGGACAAACGCCAGACAAACGCCAGACAAACGCCAGACAAACGCCAGACAAACGCCAGACAAACGCCAGACAAACGCCAGACAAACGCCAGACAAACGCCAGACAAACGCCAGACAAACGCCAGACAAACGCCAGACAAACGCCAGACAAACGCCAGACAAACGCCAGACAAACGCCAGACAAACGCCAGACAAACGCCAGACAAACGCAAGACAAACACCAGGAACCTTATCTGTTACATAGAAAATACGAACAGGTTTCAGATGTATTCCTACTTTTATCTTTCAAAATAGATAAAATGTATCGTTGTTTTTTCCTATTCGAATTGTTAACTGGTAATGCTTGATCGTAATGAATGTTTCTTTTTCCCTTACCTTTCTGCATTAATAAAAACTGCAAAATGGTAGTATAGTGGAACAAGTAATTTTATTTAAAAAAATATAATGATACTCATGACATTTTAGTCAATTATTAACAAATGAAGATTATGATTGTCTATTTTTATCTGTATACAAAATAAACTCTGTATGCATTAAATCATCTTCCTCATCTGACTGTTCCTAAAACCTACGCTAGTAAAATTTTCATTTTTCCTTATTATATTAATACTAGCTTTTTTCAGTGTGGGCTTTAGAAAAAAATCTACGTTACCGTATCGCCACGGTATCAAGTAATCGATGTCCTAACCAAGCTCATGGTCTATCTTTGTTCCAAGCTTCATTACAATTCGTTCTGCCTTTAAAGGGTGAAGACATGACAAATAAACTCACTTTAACGCTAATTATTAGTTTGGACAAGTGTTAAGGTCGGTTTTCACCGAAAGGAAAACGTCATGCGTATGGTGGGGCATGGCCCTTTCCCGTTCGGGGGAGCCGACCTTTAGGGTTCGTCTCTAGACTGGACACCTTCCATTGACATTGCCAAATACAGACACTGAAATGTCTTGCGAAATCCAATTGCACTTTGCCGGAGCCGGAACCCAGTACCTAGCGATTGATTGAAAGATAATCGACCGACCCGGGAATTCAACCCAAGACTGATTAATTGATAGACTAATTGCTATTATTTTTTAAATAGATGAAGTCATAATTCAGCCCCATCATTATCATCATTACAAAACATTGCAATAGAATATGGCATTTGCCCTCTTGTACTTATCTTTATACATTAGCACTTGTAACAGTTGGAATCACATCATAATTCGATCATAAATTAAAGTAGTACATAATCCTCTCACATTACCTGTTTCAATACAGGGTGATTCTTTAGCCCGGAATACTGTAGTAGGATAATAAAAGTAAATCGTTACCTGACACAGTTGAACAGAGATAAGTATTTGTCCGCAGTACTCCTGGCCTTTATGAAGATCGTACCACTGCAGCTTAGGAGCAAACTCGTAGTCCTGTTTATTATCCACCACGGGCTCGACTTCTAGCCGTCCGATCAGCTCACTTTTGCCCTGGTTTTGTATGAAAGAAAACGTCGTGTCGTGTGCATTGTTTTCGGTTCAGTTCAGAAATGTATTGGTGTGAGTTCATTGTTTTAAGGGAACGTCGTTTATTTGATGCTGTTGTCGGCCGTAGACAAAGCGTAGCAACTGATAGATTTAGCAAAATATTTATTCCACTGCGAGGCGCACGCTTATTCTCTTGTAGAGAAATCCCGTCATCCACGACGCTGGTTCAGTACGGCTTGGTGGATATCACATGTAATTGTTGGCCCTAAGCCACGCCGTTTTCCTCACGATGTGTTCTTAGACCGTCCGATTTGACCGCAATGGTAATGAATCAATTTAAAGAAATAGCCGGTCAAGTTTCGAATCTATGGTTCACAACACGTAAGACACAGCCGTGCTCACTATCTAGCTATCACTGCTATCCCACTTATGGACTGTATTTTAATGAGGTTTACGTTAAATTAGAAACAGAATAAGGTACGCTACTCAATGAAAAGTCGCGGTGGCATCGCGGAGGCGTCGCGACGCTATCAAGAGTTAGTGTGAATGTATAGTGGAGTCCATTTTCTAAACGTACGCATGAAATGGTATCACAAAATGGCGCCGGGCTCCGCCCGCCCCAGCCACGGCTTCAGTATGTGAGCTCACTGTCATTTATTCCTAAAGAAAAGCTAGAAAGGGCTTAAAGAAGCGCCCCGACGAACGCCTCTACCCTTAATCGTTTCTCATCTATGAAACATTCAACAAATTGTCAGACACGCATTCGTAGATGAGCTACATACACATTTATATCATTGATCGCTGACCGTTCACATCGCCAACTGTTCGTTGTACACCAACTTGTGTAAGACGCTAACTAAACTCGCTCGTCGCGAACCGCTGGTAGTATGACAGGTCTCTTAAAACTTAACCGGGCGCGGCGGCGCTGCGGTCGAAGGACACGGGGAGAGCCAAATAAATTTAGTTTGACCAGTTCGGCAAGTCAGCGTGCGATCGCTGTCAGTGTCCCTGCACAACTGCCTGTACTAAAATAAAGGTGGGGGCGCGTACCCACCCTCCGGCGATGCATGTTACCTTATAAGGGCGCGAAGCATAGAGAGGCGTGTTTTCTGGCATAAAACAACAACATTTAAAATTCAACCTTAGGTCAACGTGGGGGCACCTAACGTAATATGGTCGTTTATCACCACTAATAGTTTGTATATATTTTATTTAGACATTGTAAATAAAGAACGACTCAGACACAAGGTATGCATGCATTTTTGGTACTGTGAGTGTATTGCAACTAAAATCTGCGTTATGAGTTACCAACACCCTTCGATATGTCGGACCAAAGAACTTTGTGGCTCCTTAGAATGTTGATGCTGATAATATAAGGATATTGCACTTTTTATTGTTTTTGTATTGATGGTACTTTTTAAATTATCATTTTTATGGTAAATGGTAAATCAACTTACCGTTTGTTCACCGTCGAGGACTTCAACCATGACTAAGGGTGGACTGCTTTCGATTCTCTCGTGGGTCGCAGACACGAGTTTGTGTATCTTCAGCACTTGATTCCACACTGGTGTCAGTGTCCTATTTTGTACCTGTTAATAAGAAAAGGTACCTTTAATGATTGTTAAAAGATTGTCAATAACGGATGAGGGTGCTGAGAATCAACCTCGGTATCGTGTGATTGAAAGGGGCATACCAGCTTATACCTTCTTTTTAGCGTGTAAATTAATTGAGCCTGCAATTTGGCGAAGAATTTAGTACCGTCCGATAAAAGAGCATAAATAATAATTGTATAGCTAGTTTTCTGGATATTGCTTGACTGAAAAACTTGACTGCTTAACTCAAAAAAAAAGAAACATAAATTAAGAAAAAAAAGAAAGAAAGATTTTTAAATATGGAGTCAGTATGACACCACTAAACAATAGTTAATTGAATGTCAATTTCCTTGTAACGTGATTGTCCTTTTAATATATATAAAGAATAGGATCAAATATATAATAATAACCTTGGTTTCCTTAACTGCATTTAGGGTATTTATCCTTACGAAAGGATGTGCATACTCGTAGTTATTCTGATCAATATTAGTGTTAACTTTTGCTCTGTAGACGAACACACGACATTCCAGCATCTGAAAACATTGATACTGCAGTTCCTTATTCTGTAGGTAATAGGATCAGGCTGAAGTGTTTTGTTTGTTGCGTTCATTGAACGCAATAGAGAGCCATAGAGATCTACGCTACGGAATGGGCAACTACAGTACTTTCATAAGTTATTATGCCTTGTGACTGGGACTGTAGCTTCGCGTTTTTTTTTTTTTTTTGACTTTCAAGAGTGCCTGTAATGGTCTAATTGAAATAAATGCTTTGACTTTGAATAATCTCAGGAGCTAGTGGTTCGAATTGAATAATTATTTTAGTGTTGAATAGCCCATTTATCGAGGTAGGTTATAAGCTATATAACATCTCCCTAAGATATGCGGAGCGGAACATCAATAGACTTTCACGTCACTGACTACGTCATGTAAGGATTGTAAAAAATCTGCAAATTTTATCACAGCCGGGAACAACGGGTTAACTTGCTTTTCAAGCCATTGACAAGCTTAACATAAAGATCGACCCGAGCGGCTTTTACTTTTTAGCCACGAGCTTATCAATTGTTTGTATTCAAAAGTATGTTTGGCAAGTTGTAGAAACAGTGCAACGTTGGCTGGTCACATGTATTATACTACTAGCTGATCCCGGCATGCGTTGCTATGCACTTTTTCCTACCCACTACCTACCTACCTACTACCTACCTACTACTACCTACCTACTACTACCTACCTACTACTACCTACCTACTACTACCTACCTACTACTACCTACCTACTACTACCTACCACTACCTACCGACTACTACCTACCTACTACTACTACTACTACCTACTACTACCTACCTACTATCACCTACCTACTACTACCTTCCTACTATCACCTACCTACTACTACCTTCCTACTATTTACCTACTACTACCTACCTACTACTACCTACCTACTACTACCTACCTACCTAAGAACCTTCTCCTGACAATAACAAACAAAACAAAAAAGAATTATTGAAATCGTTTCGTGCGTTCTGGAGTTATAGCGTCAGGAAGGAAAACCCGACTTATTTGTATATAAGTAGTAGATTACTGTTGCTCGCATAATTAACAAAAGAAAATAGTTAAAAGAGAACATATGCGACGCAAACATGCAGATTATAAAAGATAAAGAGTTTAAAAATGAGAGGTTTTTGCACAGACAATTTAGACTAACAAAAAATTATCGTTAGGGAAAATTACAAGTAGATATACTTGAGGAAGAAAACCAGTTAGATAATTAGCGAAGGTTCTATGGCCCTCTTATCTAGGCAGCTGTTGTAGGTAAAATGAACACAAAAAATTAAAGTAACTTTTGGTGTCTGCCCTGAGTGCCGATTAGATTTTCTTAACTATTTTGATGCGATTTTCAGCATGAGATTTGAAATAATTGTTCCAGAGAGTTTATCACATTAATATAATAGTAAAATAAACAAACAACTTTGTAAACCATGCAAAGCATGGGCTGCTCTCTAGTTTTAGTCTCTAGCAGATTCGTAACATAATTTCATCGCTCGCATAATTAACTGAAGAAAACAGTTAAAGATTACGTGTGCGAAGCAAACATAGAGATCGCGCAAAAAAAATACTTTTAAAAAGGAAATGGGGAGGCTTTTGCGCAGCTGTGAGGCACTTTTTGCAAAAATACTTCTACGTTTCGGAAGGGAAAAGCTCGCCACACTATTATCAAATCACTGAAACTCTTGAAAACAAGAATCACAGAGGCGACCACCAGAAAAGCGCCGTGACAATGAAGCTCGACGACGTCATAAAGAAACAATTTAATTGTATGGACCCCGCAACAAATTACATTACACAAAGGCTGATGTTTAAAAACCTTTTTGGAATCTATACTGTAGTATAGATTCCAAAAAGGTTTTTAAACATCAGCCTTTGTGTATATAATGTAATTTGTTGCGGGGTCCATACAATTAAAATGTCTTGGATTGCCCATTTATCGCTGAAGGCAGAGCATCAATGAAAAACGTTGCAAAAACAGGGAAAAATTGACGCTGACAAAATTGTTCGGGTCAGCTAGTATTTTAATAGAGAGAACTGACCGATATATAAAGGAAAGAGAAACATAACTCACGATTGTAGAAGTCTTTAGAGTCATGTCATAGTCGTCGACCGTCAGCTTGTATCCTTTAGGGAGACAGTCTTCGAACGTATGAACCTGGCGGTACAGCCCCATCCACAGAATGAGTTCCACCTTCCCAGCTATGCAGCAACAACCAGTCGCGAGATTGTTGACGTGCTTTGGACATTTTATTGGCTGAAAAATAAAAAAAAAGATTTTCGTTTTATGCCAATGCAAAATGGGGGTGGGAAGTTTCATTTTAAACAATTGAATTTTATGAAGGAACCGACTAGGGGACGTTAGGACAACTGAATTTGATTTCATCCTTGAGAGTCATAGCTGCGTTCAACTCTTTGTAACTTTGATCCTATCTTGTCAATCACAGTGATTTTATCAAGGGGGCTACTCTTTGGTCTTTTGTTTGTAAGTATGATACAAGGTGTTGTTCTGCATCCTCGTTAAATTCATCATGGAGGTAACAACTATGCTAATGATTCTCGTCCCGAATCAATACTAAAATGGGTAGGTAATTTTTACTTGTTTTTCTTATTTACGGAATTCGGTAAATGTGAACGACCCGTGTTTTAAACGCGGCCCGTCTGATTCTTGCCTTATAAGCGCGCTTCCACACATACAAACAATCTCAAACGTTAATTCGATAATTTCTTATTCCCTAGACCACATTAAGGGGGTTAGACTGAAATACTGACAAACTAAAAAAAACAGCGTTTATTAATAATTAACTAGAAACCCAAATTTTAATTGATTGTTTATGTCTATCTGTCACAAATGACAACCTCTTGAATTTTGACGAGGATGCAAAACTACACCTTGTATTTTCAAAAAGTGTTGAAAGCTGCCCTTTCCTCAGAAACAAACGAGGTCACATCTGGACCACCAGACTACGCTATTACCGAAACCAGTTTTACGCAAAGAAACTTCAGTTGTACATGGGGAAAATCAGTTGCTAGTATGCCTTAGTAATGTTGCGAAATTTGATTATGTAATTTGCATTCAGAATTTGATGAATAGGCCACTGTTCAAAATTTTGAGATTATTATTTCCAAATAATACGCTTTACCTCTAGTAATCTTCCAGATCAGTTTAATAATAGGAACCAGAATGATGAATTAATTTAAAATGAACTCAGCAACTTTTTATTGCGTGTTAGGTATGATTTGCATGCGCAGTTGTACACAATTGCACGACGTGAGCTCTAGATGGACGTTACTTATGTTATTATTGACTGATGCATTTTAAACATTCTTGAAACCAGACGTGAACATTTTTATCAACTAAACATGAGAGAGCAGCGGTGGCCCAGTGGTGGCAGCCCCGACTTACAAACAGTAAGCCGTGGGTTCGAACCCAGGCAGGCGCATTACTTTGTGAAATTTATTTCATCACCGCTGCCCTCAAAAACGGTGAAGGAAAACATCGTGAGGAAACCGGCATGTCCTAGAACTAAACAATCAAAGACATGTGACATCTACCAACCCGCACTGGGCCCGCGTGGTTGTTTACAGCCCACTCCCTCTCATAGAGAGTAGGACTGTGTCCCAGCAGTGGGAACATTATAGGCTGATGATGACGATGATAATGATGAAGAATTTTTCGTTTCCTTCGTCTTTGCAAAAAACGTAATTATATAGTAGTTTCTATTCACCCAGGCATCAAACCACTTCAGATTTTCATGCGTAATTGCTAATTTTAAAAATAATTATCAAAAAAACGTTACTGAAAAAACTTAGTATCACAAAGGACGTCAAAACTGGAAATGATAAAATGTATAAAGTTAGCTTTGCATATTCTTTTCACGGGTTTCTCAGATTATGGTGTCCCATATAATTTAAAATAGCTGAGTGAGAAATATTGCTCTCTTTGAAAATGAAAAATCCCAAGTTTGAACTATTTTCAAGAAATTCAAGTATGAAATTTTTTCCACCTACCCATAATAGACTGAAATACTAAGAATAAGATACTTTCATTTTGCATAATAATTATTATTTATATACCAATAAATGTAAATAACGCACGTGGCAGCATTTTCAACATTTAAAGACAATGCTATTTAGTACAAATCTGTGTTCGAATCGCAAAGTCTATACGTAAAGATTGATCACGTAGAACGATGTAGATATTTAGCGGCCAGTAATTGGCAGGTGAAAACGCACACAATACCATTGGCGCATGAATGACTGAGAGAAAGCTCTACGAGGCTGAACTTATTAAAAAACTCGAGAAGTATTTGGTACCCATATAAGTTATAAAAAGCTGTTAGTATTATATAACGAACCTGAAGCGAGAGATAAAGCGTAGACGCGACACGTGACACGTGGCACGGATACGTGCGGTACGAGGCAGGCGTGGGGTTGCAACTAACACGAATAAATTGAACCTGTATGCAAACTTTGGCAGGCCCGCCCGCGCCCTTCGGCTGACGGTGGCTAACGTATTTTCCCGCGTCACAAGGAAACGCATGCAACAAAACTAACATTACATCATGCCTGTAATCCTCATGCATAGTTTTTTTTTGTATGAAATCAAGACCATAATTTCCTTTTTAAATGATGAATACTACGTTCTTTAGGAGTATGAGGAACAGGCCGACCAGACAGGTGTTTTGTCTGGCGGACAATTGCCCGACAGTTGTTGTCGGGTTTCTCTATTTAGTCTTAAGTCAATGTAAACTTTGCTTGCGAGACGTAGGAAATTGATGTTAGTTCTTCCGTCGTGTCATAGATGGCGCTGTCGTACTTTTTGTAGTAAGTTGCTTTTCAACGTCGCTACAGTTCTTTTTTGTTGTTTTTTAAACGTTGGTTATGGTTTTCAGGAAAAAACATAGAAAATAGGCAGGGACCACTTATTCTAAAAGCACTATTTAACCTTTAAGTTCGCAAAACAAAACAAATAAAATAAAATGAGGTTCGTTATTACGTTTACAATCAGAAATAAGTTTTTTTTTTTTTGTTTTAACCATTTTTCAACAAGTTTTCACAGAACGATAACATACCAATAGTATTGAAATTTGGTAAAGAGAACGTCCGTCGGGTCAGCTACTCAGTTAGTAGATTTCCTCAATAAATAAAACCTTTTTGTAGCACCTTTAGATTGTATCATTGTATACCTATAATTATAATCGGTTACTAAGCAAATTCCTAATTAAGTTTCCAAGGAGATATTATAATCAACCATGAGCGCTAGGGCTCTTTACGTTGGGGTTGGACCCTTCTTCTTTCCCCTTTGTCCTTCAAAAGACTGGAAGTATTATTGTTGCTAAAGAGGCCGCTCGGCGCGCATAGACTATTCCTCACACCGTCGTCTGTTGTCAAGGGATACACACGTTCAGGGAGCTCTCGCAAATGAGCCACTATAAGCGACCACCACTAGTGGCCAGGGACTGCCACTCTTCAGATATAGTAACTGGCTGGTTACCAGCTGAAAACTGGCTGGCCCTGGCTACTAGTGGTGATCTCGATGTGGTTTGTCTGCTGACCCTGCCCATGGTCAGTATCGGTTGTCATAACTTAAAATAAGTATAATTAAGATTCATATTTTTTCAACTTAGTCTTAAAGTCAGTTTATTTTATATCGTTACATAATTGTGTCGTTACTCTTTTGTATCGTTAACCTTGGCATGAAAGTAGTACAGCCACTGCAAACGACCCTAGAAATCTATCAATCAACAAACGAGCAACAAAATGGTGAGTTAACTTTTTAACTTTTTGCTCCAATTTACAGAAAGAAAAAACAACATTGGTTTTCGTAGTTTAATGGAGTCACACGTTATGTGTACCATTTATACCTTAATTACACGAGACTTTTAGTCAAACTTTCAGTTTAAGTCTTTTTGTTTTATTTAAAGATTGTTTAGCTATTCGTGAAAACTTGTAATTGGCCATATTGTTATTGTTAACGAAACTATTGTGTATGTAACTTTACAATGTCACACTAGTTATAAACGCCTGTTTTCATAAAATAACTAGATGGGTTTTAGACGTGTGAAAAATAGATGTTGGCCGATTCTCAGACCTACCCGATATGCACACAAAATTTCATACATATCGGTTCAGCGGAGGAGTTTTGGAGGAGTTTGGTAACAAACACCGCGACACCAGAATTTTATATATTAGATGTTTGAAATGCATTGTTAAGCAGGATGTAGTCAAGCACAAAGTCATATTGCGGATTGCTGGACGTCACATGTATTTTTTTAAATGTCCTTGAAATATATGCCTTAGAATATTTGATTTGCACTTGTTTTCCCAGGAACCAGAGTTCCAGGAAACCAAAGTTGTGGCTCCAGAGCCACAACTTTACTTACTACCTAAGTTATCATAGAAAAATTGGTTATTATAGGAACTTAAAAAACTTCAAACCTTTAAGTATACGCTTTGTATACGTCCACATTGTCTCCCATTCTGTTCAGGAATCACTGAGTATACTATGTCAGCTATTGACAATTTGTAGTATGCCACCCTTGATCCTCCATTGAGAAGCCAAACCACTACGTCAGGCCATCCTACGGACGTCTAAAAATAAAAAGATCCATAATATACTTTTATACCAACAATATTATTGGTACTAGTGCCTTTATTTTCTTCGCCCGACAATCCACGCCTACCTACAAAGTGCGACTTAGTGAGATCATGGATCCAATTAATATCACTGATGAGGACCATGTTCCTTCATATACTTATTGTATGTGTTATTCCAGACTATTGTCTATCTTTGTGCCAAATATCATTCAGATCCATGCAGCAGTTTTTGCATTAAAGAGTAATACACATCCATACATCCTCACAAACTTTCGCATTTACTAATATTAGGAGGATTGTTCTAAAATAATATAATAAAATAACGGGACCTTATAAATAAGATTCTTCAGGCTTTCAGCAATTGTCTTAATGTCCGATAGCATCAATTTGACATCTTTCTTCGTATTGTGCATCTCAGACTTACTTATAGACTGCATTAGACTTGAATTTGACGTACAGCGCTGCATTTTTCTTGATAATTGTTGGTAGATTTTTTCCTACAAAATATTATTTTGATTTAATTCGTGGGTGATTTATTTGTTGAGTAGGTATGTCTAAATTGGTTTGTTTTCTATCCATTATACAAAGTGCAACTCTTCAAAACATGTAGAGAAATGCTGTTTTGTTTGTCTTGATTTCAGGTTTGATTTCATACTATTAAAATGTATATTTTTTATTTTAATAATGATGAGTACAATGAGCTCATTTCAGGACCAGATCCATTCATAATTATTGATATTTAGCAAGAATACTTTGAGGAATATAAATAAATATAACATAACCTATAATAATATATGCGTTTATTTGGCACATGCTACAAGTGTAGCACATAGCATTAAAAACTTAACTATAAACACAAAAATAAAAAGATAATTATTGTGTGGCTGCGCCAAATAGGGCCCAATGACTCAACTATTTTGATTTTATAGCCACGAGAAATCTTATTTTACAATTAATTGAAAACAAATCGGGTTTTTAGTCATAACAAAGTATTAGAGATTTTTTATTACAGAGAAATAATTCAAATTAGTCGCAGCACAGAAAACCTGCTCTGGTCGAGATTTATTAATGACTCTGCTTTAGAGTGTAAATGCTCCACAAACGATGGGACACTTAATATCGTGTTCTGCGTGTCCTGTTGCTTGTGGACGCTACAAAGATCGCCAAACAAGTGGCTCAGTTCTGGGCCGACACAATTTAGATTGCCATCGACACGCTAAGAACAATAAGATTGGTTAATAGTGGCTACTATCCGGTTTAAATAAAATCCAACTTACAATTTCTTCCTTCTGCAAAGCAAGCTGTTTAATGTCCAACTCAGTGCTGTACTTAACCATATTGTGCTCGCTGTCAGGGCTTGAATACTGAATGATGTCGAGAAACTTGAGTATGTTACCCGCGGCGTCATCGATCGCTCTGTTAATTTCATCTGTCAAGTCTCTTATCGAAGCGTACTCAGAGCTTTTTAGTCGACGTTCTACTTCGGCTACTGCTAACTCCTGTAAAAAAAATCACAACAAATGACGAAACGCTTCGCCTGTAATATGCTCTGAGATTATCCCGAACCTAAACTAGATTTCATGAAATGAAATAAATTATTTTGAGAATTAGAAATCAGAATTAGTTTTTTAACATGTGTTTTTTTTACATTAACAAATAGATCTTGTGTCGTTAAAGCAAGTTTTGTAATGAATCTTACCAAATCAGCAACGATGCCGTAAACCATATTATTCCTATACATCCTGAACCTAAAGTCTGGCAACCTGGTGGCAAGTTGCAGCACAGGTAAGGTATTCTCAAAGTCCAGGTATCCGTGAACTGGACGAGTCTTCAACACACCCATCGAACCAGTGTAGTACAGTTTTCTATGTTCTAGTTCAAAGTAAACAAGTTTAATATTAGGCACAATAGTAAGCGTATCTTAGGTCGAACTAGGCAGCGCTAATATCTGCGCTAATATCAAAACAGAGGAGTATAACAACGCGAAGATTTCGGCATATTTTATAACCAATTTTTTTGCATATAAGTATGCGACATCCAGCCTCTCGAATATCCCACTCTCTTACTGAAATAAGATCTGTATGCAAACAGTGGGATTGGTCATAGTGGGAGTGGGATTGGTTCTTACGCTCATGTTACGAACAACATAGTAAAGCTATCCAACTACCCCGGTAACTCTGCTTAGGAACACATTTTATGTATCTCGTAAAAACATTTTTTTTCTTCTTTAGATTTGAAACCAACGGTTATATGCTATACTAAGTGAATGGGCATGTGCAATACTAAAGCCGAGCAGTCTTCAGCCAAATGCAAGAATGAGAAAACTTCAACATCAGCAAATTGTAGTACAGCCATAAATCAAACGAGGTAGGTACTCCATGCTGATCATACAGGTCATAATACAACGTTTTTTTATCAAAATTGTCTCATTGTTCCAAAATTCGTAATCGTGACTGTTAAGATGACCCACCTCATGCTAAGCAGACGTACTTGTGACTTCTGTGCACCCTGGGTTCTATCTCCAATTCCCGAAGTTAGGTCAAATGTATTAACTATACCATAATCTACTCGGCATGTCGCAGTTCACTGCTGGACTTAAATAAGCTGTTGTGAATTTGGTTATAATTATATTATTATATTTTTTTTTTCTTATTTCACAGTCATCATCTTTTTGCCCTTATCTTGTGTTTAGGAATAATTTCAAATCCCCTTTTATAACTATTGGGCAGGCATAAAACTTGACAGTTTCAATATAATTAATTCAAATTAATTACTCTTATTAGTGGAGTAAAAACTTACTTATCTCAGACATCAACGCGACAAATTCTGCAAAAAATAATACAGTATTGTTAAAAGTAGTCAACTAAATTGCTATGACTGTAAAAATATGCTATCTTACTTATGAGGATATAGTATGTATTACGTTTATTATATTGTATGTATTAGTTTAGATTCTAAAATAAGTTTTTAAAGGACTGTTCATGCACAAATCTGTATCCTCTTTGGCAAATATTTCTTTTAAAATAAGGTAAAAAATCCAAATTTTGGGTTAAGCTCACCGTTGAAGATAAGCTATATATTATTTGTGTGTATATCTTTTAATTGTGTGTGCAATAAAGAATAAGAATAATTAAATACCCACGTACCTGCGTCACCATGTTCATCAGTCGGCAGCTCACCCACAGTAATAGCAACACCGGACATTTTCCCTGAAATGCGTCTATCCAACATGGAAACTTCTAGAATAGGGCAGAAGATGCAGAAGTCCTCCATCAACCATAAGTTTTCCTGAAAATTTAGTTTGAGCCTTACTTATTTACTCAATGACAATCGACCCACGGCCTAAACAGCTGAGTCTAAAACCATTTAACTTTTGATCAATGTAATCGCCAATCCTCTGATTGGCTGTAGCTCTAAATCGCCTCTTAGTTAGTTATGTTAACTAGACTTAATCATCAATTATTTGGCGCAGCGAGTCTTATAAACCTTATTGCTTCCTTTTCCAATAAAAAAAAAAAAAAATATTTCGAAGTATGACATAATATTTGATATCAATCGAATTTTAATAAAATATTCTAACCTAGTATCTCATAGTGAGCGTGGTTAAAATTTCAGCAAACAAAAGTTAGGTGTAGTAAAAATGGTTCGACCTTACCGGTAACAAAGGCGATACAGGTTCTACGGTGGTACTTCTGAGTCCTTGTTGGTAGTACGGCACTATGGTCTTCAAGGAAACTAGCATTGCCCCTCGGTGGTAAGGTCCATCTTCACCCGTTGCGGCTAAAGTCCCCGACGTTGTTGTTCCATACATTTGGAGGAGTGAAGGCCCAAATGTGGGAAGAAAACCTAGGAAATAAAGAAGTCCTTATGTCATGATAGTGCCAAGTAAATTATAAAACACCCGTTTACTTAGGAACGACGAAAGAGTTTTATCTGGTTTCAATAACTTACAACCAGTGGCCTACATTAGCCAGAGCTAATGTAGGCCACTGGTTGTTGGCCCCGTGACATCCAGTTCGGATCGACACGGGGCCGGTTACGAGTTTGCCTAGCAGTAAGGCTAACAGCAAATAGGTACCTATAATTTATTTGTGTTTGAAGTCATGATGAAATTATAACGTGTAGTTCAAAGTTAAAGTTTGTCTTAAGTAAAATTAACCTATAACGTCCCGAAACACAAGCGTTCTCCCTTTGAGAGAGTAGACCATAATCCACCACGGGGGTCACAGTACCTCAGAGGCGTACAACATGATGTGCTAATAAACAGATTTTACAGGAGAGGCAGAAATGCGCGGAGTGCAACTTTGAATGCAATTTTGACATCATCATCATTATTTCAGCCCGGAATCAACCACTGCTGGGTACAGGCCTTTCAGTCCGGAATCAGTCACTGCTGGGTACAGGCCTTTCAGCCCGGAATTAGCCACTGCTGGGTATAGGCCTTTCAGCCCGGAATCAGCCATTTCTGCGTATAGGCCTTTCAGCCCGGAATCAGCCACTGCTGGGTATAGGCTTATGACATAGTTAAGGTTTAAATATATTGGAACAACCTCAGCAGTATTGGCCATTATATGTATATTTAGACGGAATTACCACCTAATAAACACAATTGCAATTAAGTTAATTAGAGATTCCGATATTTACCATGAGAGAGTAAGACAAATAAATACCATTTTCTCCATCGTGGGATATCAATCCAAGTTTCAAATGTGCACTGGACAGCACTCTGTTGAAGCATCCTTCCCCGGAACACACCTCGAGCCGTATCATGTCACTCATACTTGGGAACATCTCCACTATAGAGATCTGCTCGCAGTAGCTTGGATGGTTCGTGCGCAGCTGAACTGCCGTTTTAGCCTACAAGTTGAAACAATACGTGACGAATGTGAGAATGCAGTTTCCAGGTGGTACGGATGAAGGATAGCTGTTAGGCTTATCTTCACTAATCAAATTGCCCGGGTCAATTTTTTTTTTTTGGATCATGCAGTAGTAACAGGGGAAGAGTGCTCAAATCTCACATCGTTGTATCGGTTAACTAATGAACAAAGTTTTCACTTTTTTTTCATTTTGTGTCCAGACTTTCACATACAGCAAAAGATGCCTATTGAAAGGCAGCATAAACAAAAAGTGAATCCCCTAATATAAGTTAAACCTAAAGCGGCTGAACACAGGCGATAGAACTGTCAAAATACACCGACATTTCAAATTAGGTCCTTCGACAAGCAGTTTTAATCCCGAAACTTCGGTAGTAAGACATCCATTTGGCTATTAATATGTTTTAATCAATATATTTTCTAGCTGATCCACGCAACTTTGTCTGCGTCACATTTTTCCCGTTTTTGCAAAATTTATCATTGATTCTCCGCTCCTATTAGTCGTAGCGTGATTTGCGGTGATCTTATATAGCCTTTAGCCTTCCTTATGATAAAATTAAATGAGCTACATAACACTAAAAAAAAAACAATCCAAACCATTAATTCCTGAGATTAGCGTAGTCAACCAATCAAAACTCTTCATCTTTATAATATTACTAGCTGCTGCCCGCAACTTCGCTCGCGGGGATTTTTTTTTTTTTGTTTTGGTTATGAAATATAGATGTTGGCCGATTCTCAGACCTACCCGATATGCTCACAAAATTTCATGAGAATCGGTCAAGCCGTTTCGGAGGAGTAGGGGAACGAACATTGTGACACAAGAATTTTATATTATAAGTATACATAGATTACCGAAAGTCCGCAAAAAGACACTTTAACGAAAGTACTCGGTAGTTTTCCAAGGCGCCTATCACCCTGCCCGTGGCTATACGGCAAATTGAAAGCTCCATATATCGTGAGCACGTAGTTCGCAGGCTGTTGCTCTGATCCAGTGGGCAAAAGCAGATTGCTGAAAGTCAAAATTATAATGACAGTTAATACGATACTTTTAAAGTACTTTCAAGTCAAGATTTAATTACTAGGAAATAGGTTTTATTATTATTAAGGCTGAGTTTGTACTATAGATAACACTTCACTCCTGTGTTAATGCAAACCAGCGCTTAGAGGATATAATTGTAAGTTCAAAAATGTTTAAAAAAATCAAAATCAAAATATTTTATTTTACATAGGCCTACATGGGCACTTATAAAACGTCAACAAAATGTGCACGGTTCGGGTTGGTCGTTTCCTATGGAGAAGAACCGGCAAGAAACTCCATGGTCACTCTTTTAAAATCATTTGGTTTTACAATATTTGAAGTTACAGCGTTGGTACTTAAATATGGGAGGACAGCGTAGGCCCGACAATAAGTCGTTGCTTACTACAGAAGTTAGAAAAAAAAAGGAAAAAAAAAAAAACTTACTCTTCACCTCTCTCACTGTTTACAACAACGGGCAAAACTTGTATGTCGCCTCTAAATATGATAGAAATGTCCACCTTTACAAAACCTACAGCTCCAGCAGCAGGGTTTCGTGGCAAGCCTAATTGCGCCCATTTGTGGAAAATCTGATGATCTGTAAGTCAAAATATAGGAACAATGATCAAACAAATAACGGAAAAAAACACATTTTTTTTTAATTTAAATTGATTAAGTGAAAAGTATTTTTTTAAAAATTTCATCTAGGTATATAGAAACAGAAATTTTCAATTAATAAAATTGATTACTAAAATGATTTAACAACTTGTTTGCGCATTTTAGTAGAATAAACAGAAATATAACTTTACATGGCTAAATTATTCCAGTATGGGAACTGCTCGTTTTATTTGAAGCTATCCTACTCTATCACTCCAATATCTCCGTAACCAGAGAGTTCCCATATATGGTCTGCGACAAAAAAAACAAGAAGTGGTTTTGATTGAAACCACTGATTGAAGTGAATTAGAACAGAAGACGAAGACTGACATACATAGTGAATAAAAACAAAACCAATAGTATTAGTTTTTGGTGGCAAATTGGAATCAAAATTATGATTAATGTATAGTTTGATGTGATAAAGTGTGTACCTCTTACCTATACTTATGCTTAACGATTTATTTATCGCACATCTTAATCTTATTGTTAATAATATTGACCATGTAAGTGTGTGATGATGAATGGATATTTATTGCTAATATAGCATATACGGGTACATAAGAGTACTGTTTTCATTTACCTATATTAACATATCCTAACTAATATTATAAATGCGAAAGTTTGTTTGTTACGCTTTCACGCGAAAAGTACTCAACCGATCATCATGAAACTTTGTACACATATTTATGGAGGTATTAGAAGTAACATAGGCTATATATCATTACGTTACGACCAATAGGAGCGGAGCAGCAATGAAAAATTTTGCTAAAACGGGGAAAATGTGACGCAGGCGAAGTTGCGCGGGACAGCTAGTTGATGATTATCTTTGCTTGTATATAATTGCTTGCGTTTGTAGTTTTTAGGGTTTAACAGTATTTTGAGTCAAAACAAGTGATTTCGCAAATCCTAAGCTCTAAACGCTCCTGGCTATAGAGATAACCATTACGCATTTTAAGCCTTCTAGTATTGTGAGGTATACCCGGCAACACACATCCAGCTATGCATTTCCAGTATAACATGACCTCGCTTTGTTTAGATTTCCAATACAATAAGAGATCCGTATAAACTGGCTCGTGTAGCTTGATTGGTTGCCGTGCGTACGTGTCTCCGACAGTCTGAACGTGTGACAAGTTTCTTAATTTTATAACTCCTGATTTTCTTGTCGCCGATTTATTTAATAAATGTCTGTAATTATAAACCGAAAGTTACTTAAAAAAAAATATCCATGTCTCATTGTTTTTATTGTTTTATTGAAACTTGCTGCTTCCCATCTGTAATCACGTAACACAAAACTTTATACATTTGTCGTATTTAGGGATGATTTATTCCGTTAGACTCGGTCACCATGTGGGCAGAACATGGGTTTCGTGCTATGAGAACACACACTACACACGGTACACTGCTGTTATCGAACTAACAAATTACTTGAAATTACAATCCAACGCAATAACACTAGGCACCATGAATCGGAGTACAGTTTCGGGACATCTTGACTCCGCCGCTGTCAGACACTCACTGTCCTGCAGCGAGCACAAGAAACATCACGACTCTGTAAAAGCGCGCTTAGGTGGGGGTAGACTGGTAAGTAGGTCGCGTGACGACACCTTTGGCGCGCTTTCGATTCATTTTCTGTCCGTACTAATGACTGGATCCGACACATTGATATTCCATTGTAATTCATATCATCCTGAGCTTTAGCAACAACACACATGTTTTTATCTAGCTGGGTCACCGAGCTACATCCACAACACACATGTTTTTATCTAGCTGGGTCACCGAGCTACATCCACAACACACATGTTTTTATCTAGCTGGGCCACCGAGCCACAGCGACAACATTCATGTTTCCACCTAGCTGGCACACTGAGCCACAGCAACGACACACATGGTTCTATCTAGCTGGCCCACTGAGCCACAGCTACGACAAACATGGTTCTATCTATTGGTCCACTGAGCCACAGCAACGACAAACATGTTTCTATCTAGCTGGCTAACTGAGCCATAGCGATGACAAACATGGTTTTATCTAGCTGACACACTGACCCATACACGTTTCGTTTTAACTCCAGCAGGCTCCTTCATGTGGATGAAGGAGCCTGCCTGAATGGAAAGTATAATGTTTCAATTCTGTATTTTTGGGGGTGTAAAATCATGTTTTGTGGTAGAATTCAATGTCACGCACTCAAAACATTGTGCTGATGGACGGATTGAATAGTACGGGGGTCGTGGAGATGTTTAAAGTAAAAATCTTACATTCAAAACTTGTATTTAAAAAAATACTCGTCAAAAAGTTGGAACTTTGACCCCTAATATCTCCGTAACTAGAAGGTATGGTGTAGAACAAAAAAAATATCGCAATGACAGGGAGAACCAGTGCCTTTCGGCTTCGTTAAGAGGTGTTTTACACCCTTTAGGTTTTTCTCCATTTAATAAATAGAAGCTTAATTATTTTTAGCAGTGAACCAATTATGGACCTCAAGTCGTTAACATTGTTGCCAAGTCTTTTTATCCTGTATATTAAATAAGTATCATCAGCTCACATCACCAAAACAAATCTCGGATATAGAGCAACGACGATCATCTGGCGCTCAAAGGACGTCAACAGAGGGGCACTATTGATCAAGACTAAAGTCAGAGCATGTTCCCATTTTTCGATCACTAGATAAAATATTCCTGGATAGTATACTCTTACCCTAAAGTTATAATGCCAACGAATTTTATTCACACACTCCAAGCAGAGTCAAGCTACTTTTAAAACACATTCATCATCTCGGCTTAATCTTTCAAGTACACGGCCGTTACTTTGTGATGTAATGTCTGGAAAAGTTTCGTAAAGTTTCGAGTTCTCTGAAAGCAATAATAAATTAATTACACTATCACGTTTCTATACGTTCATTTCGTTTGCGGCGATCAGGAGGGTGTAGTGGCTGGCATATTTCACACGAGAACCGTCACCCCACAAGGGGTTGTAATCTATAAATAACCTAGATATCAGTACTCAGTCATGTACTAAGTCTAGATTATGAATCAAGTTTTGATTTAATATTAAAAGTAAATGTCAGTTGCTCAATTAATTTGGTATCAATTATAATTATTTAATTCAATGTTTTTCACTGATTGATACGATATATTGATCTATACATCTATACATGACATCTGTGTATACTCGTATAATACACAAAAAATATGAAACCATTCAACTGATGTGCCTCAAACTGTTTTTATTACTAACACAATAATGGGAAAACGGTTTTAGACCACTACAAAAAGTAGGAGGGTAGGTAGGAAAGATAGTTAGCAGAAAATAAACTGATAGCTGTAACTGTTTGCTGATAAACTACAATGACATAAACAAAGATCATTGACCAATTAGAATGAAGGTACTCATTTACTCGTAAATCTTAGAATAGTTGCTAAATACATAGGTTGTGATAGCGTAAATCCACACATTCGTTTTAAAAATCGTTATTCCATAAACGCCACCCCATCAATGCCAAATATAAGTAGCTTTTCGTTTGCATGTAACTTTAATTGCACCCTTCAGTTCGAGAGAGGGGTGATCATTTCCCCGGGCGAGCTCGTCTGGTGCTCTATAGGTAGCTAGATTAGTCCAGTTAACTTTGCAGTCTGTAGACACACGCACACTTAAGCAAAAATCATAATTAGTACGCAATTTGCTTCTGTGTGAGTTTTGTAATATTGATTTGAGAGACAGTGATGTATGAAGTCCTTTTCACCCTCGCGATAAGCCATAAACTGTGTGTATAAAAAATCTATGTATCTAACTGCCACCCTTCAATTTGAGGGTGTCTGGACCTAATCTACGTATCCGATGTACATCATAGTTGGTCCCATAAAATCAATAACTTCTGATGTGAGGGTTGTGTGTTATCACGGGTTTTAAGTAAGATGAAAATGAGAGATTGTTTAGGACCCATTCGCACTTGTTTCATGAAAACAATTTTAGCAAACTGAATGTGTAAATGAATCAGTGTGTTTTCCTTAAAAATGAGTATTACGTTCTGAAAAAAAAAACTATTCTTCCACTTTATGACCTTAGAAAAACTTTTCTATGCTAATAAAAAATGGAAATTTAAAGGAAAATAAAATTGAGAACTTTTTTTAAATTATCTTTCATGTTAAGGCGGTGGGAGGTTTCTGATGAGATGACAAGTAATAGATAAGTATGGAAGAAAAAAACATGCTGCGCATACTACAAAAACATGGCGTAAGGGCAGGGAAATGATGATGATGAAATGTTTCATATTATGATAATTTGCATAGTAAAAATAAAAAGCTTTAAAAAAGAACTGGACATATATTTTTTGCACAATTTGTATTGAAGTTGAATTTTCGTCTGCTTTTCAATGCTGATCAACTCATGCAAGTTGTTCGTGGGATGTTTATATTTTATAACAATCTTACTTATGACAGTTATTGTATCGTATTTAATTGCAAAAAGTGCAGCGCATGCAGTGGGACAATATAGGCTAACAATTATAAATCACTAATGTGTACAGTCACAAGCAATGAAATAAATAAACATATCAAATTCAAAAGTGGTTTTCTCTTACTGTTTGTAATAAAGTTCTATGTTTTCATGAACATATAGTACTTTGGAAGCCATACTATTACGAAGTAGGTCTTATCTCAAAGTAGAGACCATTGCTTCACGAGGAAACCGCTTCTGAATTTTGCCAAGCGCACATTATTGCTCGTGACCGTACATCATCTTCTTAACCGAAAGACGTTGGCTGGTGGACAAAAGCTTCCTAGATGCCACAGTGACGGTCTCAGCATCCTGCATCCAGCTTATACCTGTAACGTTTACTAGGACGTCGGGCCACCTAGTAACAAATCTGATACAAATCACGCTACGCTTATTCCTCATCTGCCCTTTTCCAAACTATGTTAGGGTCGGCACGATCACGATCACGCATCGAAGTTAATCAGAAAATAATAGTAGACGAATACGTCCTATTTATACCTATGCTACCTAGTCCTAAATCTTATCTAGAACCTCACTGAACCTAAATTCATATTTTGATGGAACAAAGAAAAGTGATCAACAGCAGAACCTACAAGTTAAAAAGCATTTACTGAACCCCGGCAGCTAAGTCATAGGTTCGAACCCAGGCAGGCGCATTACTTTGTGTAATTTATTTCATCACCGCTGCTCTCAAAACGGTGAAGGAAAACATCGTGAGGAAACCGGCATGTCCTAGAACTAAAAATTCGAAGACATGTGACATCTACCAACCCGCACTGGGCCCGCGTGGTGGATTACAGCCCATTCCCTCTCATAGAGAGGAGGCCTGCGTCCCAGCAGTGGGAACAATATAGGCTGATGATGATGAAACCCCGGCAGAATGTCGTAGTGGAACACTAACAGATTATATTATCATTACCACTTAAAACCTGTTCGTTATTTGTTTCGAGTTCCAGATTCTGAGCCACTGTTGTAAGCGCCATGATCACGCTTAAACTATTTAATAGTAAATATTGTTTTGAGTGCTAATGATAGTGTTAGTTTCGTAAGTGACTATTTCCATTTAAAACGTAGGTATATCACAAACAGAAAAAGTCCTGAATTTACAAATCATCCGACTTTCTACGATGGGTGTACGATGTGTTAATGATAATAACGAATTTGTAAAATAATTACAGTTTGAGAACAATAACTTGTTGCAGTGTATATTTGACTTCGCAAAGATCAATTCATGATTTTTTTTGTATATAATTTTAGTTTTGTCCTGTGTGAGTATATTTAAAACTTTTTCTTTCTTGCTTTCTTTATTGTATATACCTCTTGTGTGGAATGGCCAGTGCCTGGCGTGAGCAACTGAAGTTGGCGAAGTTGGACGTATTCAATAAGCCATATTCACCAATACCTAAATAAAAACACGCTGTTGACCTGTTGTATTTTCAACGTAGGCCTCCGAGCCGAAATTTGAAAACTACCTATTTGGGCAAGTTGCAATCGATACTTCTGAGCATGAAGTACCGAGTTCGATTCCCAGGTTAGACAAAGCATTATTGGGTTTTCCCATTAAGGGTTCCCCAGTAGTCATTTTGTGTATGGATTTGAGATCGGTTGGTGTTAATTATCTCGCACCCTATTACATCCCTATTACACCGGACTTTCTTGCTAATTGTCGGTAAACTCTGCCTACCCTTCGGGGTACCTACCTCTCTTCTTCCCTTCCTCCTATCTCCACCCACCTAACACTCAGTTTCGCATCAAATAAAAAGTAGGATCATCGTTGAATCAAAATTAATCGCAAGTAAACAGATCCCTGATTCCTGAAAAACATATTGAGACTGATTACACCTACCTATACTGCTTACTTATACAGAGTTTAACTATACTCGTACATTTAGACTATGAAATAAAAATGACAAAATAAACTGAAGTAACTAACGTAGGCACCAAAACACTCGACGCTGTCAACTGTCAATGTGCTTGTTAATTTTATTTTTCTTCCTCCACGAGAGATAATACGTAAATTATGAAAATTATATTCCAATAGAAAATTAACAAAACTTCTTCAACATCGTATGATCGTAGTGCGCAATTCCCGAGAAGCGACATCTTTGGACCCTTCAAATAAAGTTATAAGGCCGGGTTTGGACCAAGAGGATCTACACCCTCTTGGTCCAAACCAGGCCTTGTAGCTTTCTTATAACTTTTCAATTAGTTTATCACTGCGTAGCCAGATGGCACTATTTTAAATATGGATCTCAAATCGACCTCCACGGAACTTATGTTTTAGGCGAGTGGGATTAGGTTGAACGAAGTTTATAGTGGTCGGATTTTCATGGGCCTTTTTTATTGCGTTTCTATAGATAGGGAAAAAAATGATTTAAAAATTGCGAAGCACACCGTCAGCAATGGACTACACTACGTCACTTCCGTAGCGACCGTAGTGACATCTACCTTCACGTTATAAAAACCACTTAACAGATATTGTGACGGTGTGTATGTTAGTGGTTATGTGTGTGTAGGACGATTATAGTTATGTTATAAATTAGGGGTGAGTTCAGTTATTACAGTCACGCTTGTCGATGCAGGAATCCAATGGAGCGTGAAGTACTCGTTTGACCGGCCAATCAGTAAACTCCGTTTCCGCAGGAAATATGGGCCGAAAATTACGCTAGTAATAAATTAACTATCGAACGAAGCCTTAGAAGTAAGTTATGAAAAAGATTTTTGCTATGTATAGGTACAACCGAGATCAAAAACACAGTAAAACTTGCAAAATAACTTTAGCTTTGGCAGTCGGTGGGGAAACGAAATGGAATCTCACAAAATAAAGTCCCTTCGTGTCTTTTCGAAGTTGGTTATAATTCTTTTTTTCAAGAAACGTAAATTGTGCGATTTAGTTACCAGCATCTTGCAAGGAAAGGAATGTGGGTCGTTCGCCAGCGAGACGAGCAGACGACATGCTAATATTTAGCCCCGAGCCACCCTTTTTAGATTTTTTGTTAAATAGCATTACTAACTCGGTTGTGACCAAACGGCTCCGAGGTCTATTGTTGCTTCACCCATGAGGCGCGGTGGGGCGCAGCACCGGGGCTCCATCACCGCGAGCCAAATGCTTGATCTCTGTATCTCTCGGATGCTGACGTATAGCTCGAATATGAAGTACTGAAACAAAGAAGTAGGACTCGTTGTTGCTGTCTTTTGTTGGAGTTCCATAATATATAAACGAATAACTGAATCGCTAAACTCATTAAAAGAACTATTCTTATTTCCTTTACTTATTTCTGAACACAGTCATTGAAAATTATTATACATATAAGTACGTGATCTTGTCTATTTTAAAACGACTCTAAAAAAAAAGGAAGAAAGAGATTTTAAGTTCGTGTATATGAAATTTTTTGGGTAGGTACGTTGTTCTTTGAACCGAATTATTAGGGCATGATAACTATATCCAAAGGGTCAAACGGGACCCTATTACTGAGACTTCGCTGTCCATCCGTCCGTCCGTCCGTCCGTCCGTCTGTCACCAGGCTGTATCTCATCAACCGTGATAGGTAGCCAGTTGAAATTTCTACAGATTATGCATTTCTGTGGATGCTATAACAACAAATACTAAAAACAGAATAAAATAAATATTTAAGGTAATACTATACAAAAATTTCAAGATTTTTTTGCTCGTTTTTATAATAATGTTATGGAACCCTACGTGCGCGAGTCCGACTCGCACTTGGCCGGTTTTTTTTTCTTTT
Organism: Cerastis leucographa; assembly: GCA_963082945.1. Taxonomy (NCBI): domain Eukaryota; kingdom Metazoa; phylum Arthropoda; class Insecta; order Lepidoptera; family Noctuidae; genus Cerastis; species Cerastis leucographa. The sequence continues at coordinate 9,008,624 of OY720378.1, forward strand.
TCACGTGGTCATAAAATTACGGAGATATATTGAGTTGAAATGGCGCATGACGTCACGTGTAGGTATTTTTTACACCTACTTGTGACGTAGTGAGCACCCACTCTCCAACTTTAATGAGTTTTAACTAAGTAATATTTTGATAAAACAAAAAATACGTGTCTATTATTTTTGTATTACCTGTCTGACGGACAAAACAGAATTTCGTATTCTTTACCCAGTCTTCATCCCTGTATGCATGTGAATGGGAGTTGGTTTGCTTTCTGATGGTTGCTGATGATGAGTTGTTAATTATAGCGTGTTTAAATATGTATGTTGTAAGTAACAAAGTCAGTCAATCAAGACTATCAGAGGGTCTGATGATGCTCCTTGGAGACAATTAAGGCAAGTACTCAAGGGGTGAGAATCATTCTATTGATCAGATTGATCCGTATTGACTTACCGTATTGATCATATTTTCAGAGCCTGATGATCAAAACGCAACTCCGCATACAGATTATACTAATCCAATCGTTTTTTTGACTTATTTGCTATTAGTACGGGTTACATAGTAAAGCCATCATTGATGTGGTCACTTCTAGCAACTCATGATGAAAGCCACAGCATTCCTTAACCATTAAGACTTAGGGGATAGTAGTGAGATTAGTCGACAGACCCTACCGTATTGGAATCGAACTTTCAAGGTTACGCACGCGCTGACTTATACCTTGTTTAGCTCCTAGAACCTAGCTAGCAGTAAAGTGAAGCTTAAGTTCTCGAAGAACAGTGGCGAACTCCCAAATAAATTTTTGTTGACATTTTTATTTTGCGTCTGCCTGTGAAAAACATGTAAAAGTATAGAGTTTGAATTCGTGGACAGTTTTTTCTGTAGTCGTACTTTTATAGGAAGTCACGAATTAAAGCTCTTCCAGTTTGAAGTTTCAGAGGTTATTGTTGACAAGACGTCAACACCAGACTAATCGAAAAATAAATATAGAAATACCTACTCACGATTTAAAATATAATTGAAAGAAATGTATTTATACATAATAAATTACGAACTACGTATTCAGAATATTAAGTCCAACCGACGACGTACGTAGGTCTGCCACTTGGCCTACATGGGACGTAAGTAGGTACTTACCTACTTAAATAAATGTTCAGAAGAATATTTATTCAATAATCTTAGTCAATTAGATTTATTGATATATATTTATAGTATTCTAAGACATACTACAAGGATATATAATATCCAATTAAAATTATATTCAGATATAACTGTAGGGTGTGGTGGTATTATTCTTTAAAAAGGGCGACAATGTCCAGTTGAAGAACTATACACCCATCTCACTTCTAAGCCATATTTACAAGTTGTTTTCAAGAGTCATCACAAATCGTCTTGCGCGTAGCTTTGACGATTTTCAGCCGCACCAAGAAGCTGGATTCCCAAAAGCCTTTATCACCTTAGATCATATACATACACTGCGACAGGTTACACAGAAGACCGAAGAGTATAACCTGCTTCTCTGTTTAGCGTTTGTGGACTACGAGAAAACCTTCGATTTGATCGAGACTTGGGCCGTACTGCAGTCTCTCTCAATGCTCGATGACCTCAGTAGAGCTTCCGAAAGAGTGGGTCTTAAAATGAACATGGACAAAACCAAAGTCATGTTGAATGCCCATGTAACACATACTCATAGGAGTATGCGTTACATGCACATTCAACGTGACTTTAAAAATGCAGGACGATTAACAACGACTTAAAATGCACTTAAGAATTTCTGGTCGCTGAGATATATAAGAATCCAATTAAGTGATTCTAGAACTACATTATTTCACATCTAAAAAAATTAAATAAAAACGACTATTCAAACAATCAACATGACATCCGGTAGCTAGCTAAACTAAATGAGCAGATTTAGTAACTGGTTCTTTTTGGTGGTCAAGAAATAGACTTGGCTTCCTGCCGGAGCCAGGTCTATTCCCTGACTAACGATGATTTCGATTTCATTGCATGGATGACCTAGAAAGTGACCCGTACTGCGCATGTCGACCATATCGAGCATGCGCAATACGATTTTCCTTACTTCCAAGTTGCACTCATACTCTAAATTCGGCGTTTTTATGTAAAATCCTACCCCAGCATTCCCATAATTGTCTGATTTGTTATTGCGGCAGTGCTTTCATAATCAGATGAGTTGTTTGCTGATGTGTCACCCACTAATTTCATCTGTTTAGATTGAATTCTGACTCTAACATAGTTCGGAAAGGCAAGGCAAATGATGATGATGAATAAATATCAACAAGGATGTTGTAATATCTCCATCGTCACTGCTCTATAAAACTTCTATGACCAGTGCGTGTTTCCAGTACCGAACCGAAACGTGGTCGCTCATAATGGGCCTCATCAGAAGAATTAAAGTCAAAGGGCAATGGAGAGAGGGCTATTCGCGGAGTTTGCTTGCTTGATTGAATCAGAAATGAGTACATCCGCAAGAGAACCAAGGTTACCGACGTAGCCCAAAGAATTGCCAAACTTAAGTGGAAGTGGGCAGTTGGTTGTTGGTCTGCCGATTGCATGAATTCTTATACAAGAGGTCAGATAGGCAGTCTCCTATGTAAAATACTAATGGCAGCCGAGACGAACGGCTTAACGTGCTTTCCGAGGCACGGAGGAAACTCGGTATGTAATGATGGTCACCCATTCACGGACCAATCTCGGCAAGCACGGCTTAACCTTAAAGATCGACCCGTGCGGTGTTCAGTTGCATGGCCCGAGTCGCCACACGAGAAGTCTTGCGTTTATTATGTTATGACTTGTGTAGTCGTTTGAAATAGTAGTTAACTAGCATGTTTCATTAATTTACTGGTCATGGTTCAAATCTTCATGGTTTTGCCCTTACTCTAATTTAATTAGGGTAACGCAGCATGTTTTCTTCTACTGCATAACTTACTTACATTGAACTTTTATAATAATTATATTATTATACAGATTTTCAATACAACGAGAGATCTGCATAAACTGGTTTTCTAAAGCTTGATTCGCCGAGCGTACCTACGTTGTGGTTTCAGAATTTATTCTCGTCGAATTATCCAGTCCTGGTGGTTAGATCTTTCCTAGAATGGACTTATTTCCAGTTTCTAGTTTATCCAGCAAAAAAAACTTGTCAAGTGCGTGGTTATAGAGTATGTAGCCAGCTAGGGTTTCAAGGATAAAGAGAGGATTTTCTATAATATCTTACAGTAGTTGATAGAATGATAAAAATTGAAATAAGTATTCAAAAGGTTTTGATATTTCTTTGAAATACGACATTAATGATTGTAGATAAAGTCTTATGAAGGAGCATCGTATTGCCCAGTACTCTGGGTTGTGGAGAACCGATAGGCAGTCTCCATGGAAAGTATTTTTTGTCTTGAGACACTGCGGTAAGTTGGACGAGAAGATACCACGCATCTTCTCCAACGCTGCCCAGCCGAGTCGGATTCAACGATTGACCTCTTTCTCGAACTTAGACCTACCCAACTGGACCGTTTGTTCCAGGTAGATCAATATTCGTCGACAACTTCGAGTGTTTAATCTCCGATCTTGCTATCAAGATGGGAGATTAAAGGTTTAATATTATTTCTCATCGTGTCAGGCCTACAGAGCTGCTTGATCCGTATTTTTAATGTCCTTGGTACACTCGCGCTTTACTTTAAATATTAGCCAGTCATCAAGGTGAAAGCGGGCTCAATGTTCTGGTTGCACTAGACGTCCACATAGTTACGTATTCATGTGAGTATTGCTACTCGTGGAGGTAATATCACAATTTCCATACTTATCTAAGAATTCATATATAGATATAATGCATCTACATTGTCTACATTAACGATATTTTCGTTTACTGTGCATTGCGTTTTTTGTTCGCGCATAACTCCGTCATTTACGAACCGATTTGTTTTTTTTTTAATTCCAAAGCCTCTGCTTTCCAATTGGTCCCATAGTCACCAAGTCGGGATCTGAAGATGGAATCTTGGCGAAATAGAGGGAACTTTTCAAATTCTATAGGAAAACGCACAGCGATTTTGTTATTTTCTACAACAAGTGAAGCATTTTCGTTCAATAAGAACCATTCTACCGTCAGATCTAATCTATATTAAAAGAAAGTCGTGTTAGTTACACTATTTATAACTCAAGAACGGCTGAACCGATTTGGCTGAAAATTGGTGGGGAGGTAGCTTAGAACCAGGAGACGGACATAAGATACAGTAGGGTAGGTAGGTAGTTAGGTAGGTAGGGTAGGGTAGGTAGGTAGGTGGTAGGTAGAGGTAGGTAGGTGGTAGGTAGGTAGGTAGGTGGTAGGTAGGTAGGGTAGGGTAGGTAGAATAGGGTAGGTAGGTAAGATAAAGTGCATTGCAACGCATTCCGGGTACAGCTAGTGATGAATACAAAAGACAGGCACCGGAACTCCATAATAAGACAATGTATCTTAGCTGTGTTTGGGCTTGTTGGAATTGCAACGGTGTGCACTTTCAAGGTGTACCAATAATAATTAAAAAAAAAATGAAAACTTTTCTTTGCTGTTTCTCGTACGACAATTAAACTTTCGACTCTGGTTTCTGGCAGCCTCTGACTAGAATAAGTAGGTCACTCAATCGTGACCGTTCCTCTTCAGTTTCATTGGCTAGTCGAGAGTGTATTAAAGAATGACGGCGATCGTAATCTTCTTGACTCTCGTTAGTTCATCGGTAGCAAATTAAAGATATACGATGATCGTAATGTTCTTGGCTTTCAGTGGCCAATCGAGTACAAATCAAACTAAGACGTCGATTATAACCTTCTTGACTTTCCTTATTCAACCTACGTAACATGTAGGTCATCTGCTTTGACAGTTTGTTATCGCGCTGGACAGGGTTCTCATTCGAAATGCGTTGAGCATTTTTTTCCCTAATTTATTTTAATCGTTTTCACTTTTCATTCTCAGTTTCAGTTCGACTCCGTTTTCTCATACGAGAAGCATATTTACTAGGCCTACCCATATTTTATTATAAGATTAAAAATATGTCACCAAAAATCAACAAATGAAATATTTTTTTAGAAAAGAAAAACCAACTTCAAAAAACCCTTAAATCACTTAAAAGAGAAAAATAATACTATATACAGTATGTTAGTTTAAACGAGGGACATATTCAAACCCCTAATAGCACATGCTAACATGATACTAATAAAAATATAAACAAAAAAAAAACACTGATAAATAACAGACAGAACCATACCAAAATTTTCGCAAATGTCACGCAACGTGTATACACCCTTGCGCTAGCGACTGAATACTATCGCAGAACATGTGAGCGGGTCAATGACTCTTAGGTATAATCCATTTTCCCTTCATACTTTATACTTACCTGGCTTAGTACAGTCCAAAATATCTAGGCACTAAACAAAACATTAAAAATTCTTCTATATACGTTATAGGTTTTTTACATATTTGGGACGAGAATCGAATACTGAATACCCTCCCTAAATAATATATGTCCCTCGTTTAACCTAACATACTGTATAACCTACCTATATTAATAAACCTAACCTACCTACGATTAACCTATGATAAAATTTTACAATTTTTTGGAGTCGGTGCCAAGCTAAGTAACGAAACGACAGGTAATTCCAGAGTATTTTACCGTTTTATAACTAAATTCTTACAAAGATAAAATTCTCGCTCTTGCTGAATTCAATCATTCCTTTCATCGTTTATGTCGTCTCACACAGCAAAAATAATTCCTCCATGAGCATAATTTTCAATGCCACAATGATGATGACATCTAGTCGATTTCGGCCACAGCGACTGCATTTGATGGCTTTCTAGGGTGGTGATTGAGAACTTTAGTGTGCTGCTATTTCATGTACTCTCAAGTGGCTAGCGTATCCAACTTTGGACGCAAAAGTCTGAGCACAAAGCAGTCATGTCAGAACAACATTGAAGATATTGTAGGGTATAGTTGTAGGTGGCCTAGCTTAAAGGTTATCACGCTTATAATCTAACTGCGACCTTCTTCTCTCTTCAAAGGCTTTGACATGTCGATGCACACGATCCCTCCATTCGGGCCGATTTTGTGTCTACTTTTTCCACATTAAGGGGTCAATTTCGCACCTTTAGAAGTCTATTCAGAACATCCTTGAAATAATGTAAATCACTGACTCCATTTTTAAATGACGACCAAGTCATCCGAGTTGTGGGCCGAACACATTGCAGAGTTGAAACCGCGCCGTAAATAGAAGACCAATACCGCCGCAGTCGAAGACACTCACAGTCTGAGACACTCTTCACTCTTCCTATAACAAGATGGAGTTTCACGCGTAGCTGACATCGACACCAATAGAGGAACTATAAATACGGCAGTCTCTAGTGCGCATCTGCCCTTTACCACCTTAAGAGGACTCGAAAGTTTCAATGGGGTTGCATTTTTACGCCTGCAGTAAGTGTGGAGACGTGCAGTTTGTGCGTCGGTTTGCTATTCTAAAAGGTTAGGCGCCGCGCGCCGCTCTGATTTATTTTTATTCCTAAAGAAACCTACATTTTACATTTGTGTGTCCAAAATTGTCACCATCGCAACCACCGTAAGCTCCGCATATTTATAAGTAAAATACAGTTTAAAACCAAAAACAAACCACCAAATCTCGATTTCTCGATACGAGAGTTTCTTTAAACACAACTGAAGCCTCATCATTGCTGATAGATGCATTAAATAAGTAGTACAGTGTCGTGGAGGTATTTAAAGTAAACCTATAACAAAAAAATCACTTTTAAAATTAAATTGTGTAAAGACTGAAACTCACACCTCCAATTTCTACGTAACTAGAAGATATGGTCCAGGTCCAGGTATGAAAAAAAAAAGACGGGAGAACAAGTGCTTTTCGGTTTTTCAGTATTCTTACATCTATAGTAACGGAAGGCTTTGATGGCATCTTATGCATCATCTTGGTAGCACATCAGCATGAAATAACAACTCTCTAGGACTTTTATGACAGTTTTGAAAAAGAAATCTAACGATATCTCTTGTAATCGTTTGAACTAATGACACCAGAACATCAAAACTAGAACTTGGAAACAAAGTTAACATTCATTCTGAAGTTTCGGCCATGTTGTGAGTGCTGTTTTTGAAAATATAGCACTTAAATTAGAACAACAATGAAGTCAAGAATATAAAAGAACCTTTTGCGCGCTTCCCGCCGTCTGTACGCTCAGATCTTGTAAAATACGGAAACGGATTTTCATCAGGACAGAGTGATCAAAAAATATGTACATAAAAACATTTTATTTGTACATATACTAAGTAATCTCCACCATCAGCAAAACAGGGAATAGACAAACGCAATCAAATCAGTTGCTTCTAAACAAACTAAAATAGCTTGAACCCTCTACAAAACATGATGCTTGTAATCCGTGGCTCTAAATTTAAATTTAAATTATTATTGCACAGCGACATCTATCTTCAAATGTTCAAAACTCGTGGCCACCGTATTGCCCACACCGTTTTTGAAAATATAGCACTTAAATTAGAACAACAATGAAGTCAAGAATATAAAAGAACCTTTTGCGCGCTTCCCGCCGTCTGTACGCTCAGATCTTGTAAAATACGGAAACGGATTTTCATCAGGACAGAGTGATCAAAAAATATTTACATAAAAACATTTTATTTGTACATATACTAAGTAATCTCCACCATCAGCAAAACAGAGAATAGACAAACGCAATCAAATCAGTTGCTTCTAAACAAAATAAAATAGCTTGAACCCTCTACAAAACATGATGCTTGTAATCCGTGGCTCTAAATTTAAATTTAAATTATTATTGCACAGCGACATCTATCTTCAAATGTTCAAAACTCGTGGCCACCGTATTGCCCACACCGTACCATTCCCACCTGCAGGCGTGTGACCGTGGCAAAGATTGCACAAGTTACAAAACATTTACCATAGAGGGAGTGAGCAGTGCGAATTCTAGTGTTATGTGATCAAACTTGCTTGTACGAGTACTAGATTTCTTTCTTATTATATGAGTAGAAAAAATATATTCTTTCTCAAAAAAAAAAAGATAAGGCTTTAAGATTGGCCTTAATGTTTTTTTCAGAGACACATTTTTTGTAATACTGTTGGCCCGAACAGATGTCCTAGCACGAACGAGCACGTGGTGTAAACGTAACGCAAATACGTCGATTTTTAAAATAAAAATACTCGTATCACATAATATAGTAATAAGTTGTACCTATTCATGTCTAAGGATGTTACTGATTGTGCTTGTTGCAAACAATTGTAACTAAAATGTTATAGGATAATAGGGATGGTGACTCATTTTTTTTATTTGTCTATCGGGTAGATTATTAAAAAGTATTTGACACGTATTTTTTCTTTTTTCACGTAATCGTAAAAATACGGAGATATTTTGAGTTGAAATGGCGCATGACGTCACGGCTCAGTACATTTTATACCTAGTTGTGACGTAGTTAGCCCCCACTCTCCAACTTTAATGCTTTTTAACTAAGTATTTTTTTGGTTAACTTGATAAAACAAAAAATACGTATCTAATATTTTTGTATTACCTGATTGACGGACAAAATAGAATTTCGTTTTCTTTACCCAGTCATCATCCCTATTGTATTTTCGATTTAAAAATCGACGTATTTACGTTGCGAGTACACCGCGTGCTCGTTCGTGCGCACGTGCTAGGGCATAGAAGCCGACAGCCAGCCTTTCCTATCGGTGTCTCTACACAGCAATTTCGAACCTTCCAAAAAAATTCATCAACGGGACTTATACGGTTCAAATTACGGTTGGTCGACGCGTATTGCGCAAACGCTCTTGGTTCAGATTTAGTGAAAGACAATAACAGTATAATTGCTCAAACTACTTGATAATAAAGACTACTAATTTTGCATAAGTAGTGTTTAAGTTCCTGGTGTATTCTATCCATCTATCTTTATAAAGACGAGCAACTATGTATGTTCCTACTCAACTATTTTTTGAATGATCGACAATGACGTACGATTTGTTAATATCATTCTCAAATCTATAGGTACTGCATAACGGACAAGAAACGCGATTTGGTTGACCCGCTGCAATCTGCCGTTCTCTTAAAATTCCACGTATGATGAAATGAGTAGGTAATACATACATACTCGTACACGGGAGCCTGCCGTTTTGCCGAAAAGAATTTTGCCAAAATTTCACTACCCAAACAAATTTTAGCAACCTTTTTTTATACCAATGCAATGTTTGGAATGATTTTAGTACGTACTTTTTCATTTGGTAAAATTTTTACTTGGCAGAATATTACCAAAGATAATTTCAATATGGCATTTAGTCTTTAATTAAATGTTTTATTACAGCAAACATTCTTTAGACAATAAACGTTAGGTGAAAACATTTGCTATGACAAAAAATATAAAGGCAAAAATAAGATTGAATTTGTCTGAAACAATGGTTACTAGGTTATTAGGTTATTTATGGAACTTATATAAAAAAAAGTTAGGTTAGGTTACAGGGAGCCGGACGCCATGTGTCACCACTGTCGCACGAGCCGAGCGAGTACCAGAAACGACTAGAAAAATATGGAAAAAAAGAGATTATTTTTAGCAGGCTATCGAGAACTGAACTTGTTAGACGGGGTTAATTATTAAAAGAAAAATGGTTAGGTTAGAACTGTGACCTCCTACGAAACGACTAGATATAGAAAGAAATATGGAAAACGCAGTGATAGGGTTTTGCATGACTAACCCACATTGAGCGTCATTTATGATTTACCATCTGCCCACTTAACTGTACACATTGTAATTTAATTTGTTTATTCAGTGTAACTAACTTTAGATGCAATTTTTTTGACATTATCTAAGCAATTGACTGAATAGAAATGGTAAATTGAAAATTGGCGATACTAAATATTTGCCAACTGAAATATTTGACTACATGAAAATTAGCAAAAGTACTAGTTGGTAAACAAGTTATTTTTTAAACTTTCCAAACACTAGGTTTGCGTTACAATTATTTGTAAAAAAAGTTTTTGCTTAGTAATAATTTGGCAAATTAAATTATGCGGAAAATTGTTTGGGAAGTGATAATTTGTCAATTTCTTTTCGGTGAAACGCAGGTAACCCACTCGTACACACATAAAGTCAAGCCTTTTTCCATGGGTGTAGGCAGAAACCACAGAACGCCTCCTGCTAAGATCCTTCCATACTCCTTTTGCCTTGTCTACGTTCATAAATCTGGTCATACACATACGCCGGTTTCGATCAATACGCACCTGAACTTTTTGAAGAATGGTGAGGTTCCTCTATAAGGAGTTGTTTTGCATCCTTGTCAAAATTCAGAAGGTTGTCACAAAAAACTTAAATAATCAATTTAAATTACGATACCTAGTTAATTATTAATAAACGCTGATTTTTTTTATTGTTTAAGTTAGTCAGTATATCAGAATAAAGGTTTATGGAATAAGACATTATCAAATAAACTTTTGAGATTGTTTGTTTGTGTGAAATCGTGGTTATAGGGTGAGGATCAGACGGGCCGCGTTCAAAACATGAGTGGTTCACACTTACCGATTTCAATAAAAAAGAAAAAAAAATACTAACCAATTTCATTATTGATTAGGGTCGAGAATCATTAGCATAGTTACCTCCTTGAATTTGACGAGGATGCAAAACAACAGCTTGTATAATGTCAATGTATGTCCTCCCGGCGTTACCACTAACATCTGCCTTGTAAATACCTTTTGTTAGTCGCCTTTCACTCATCCTGTCCACATGACCAAAGCTAAACAAATAGTCTTTTAAATTTTTCCCTACATTTTCTTTGAATCCGCAACGTTCTGTCATAACCTCAGTCCTCAATTTATCATTCATGAGTAATGTAGAAAGTAAATGATCTGTTCACGCTACTTCGGAAGAAGTAAGCGGCAATCAGCAATGGCTGTGCACCTACCCATGATAGGCGACCACCGCGACGGCTCACACTCGGCTCATTACCTCTGCTCACCCCACAGAGTAAACAAACGTAATGGCTATTAACATAATTTCATACACACATTTTATTACACCCGTATAGTTATTTTTACGGTGACATTAACGTAATGAAATCATTATGTACACACTGGGAAGCCAGTGCATGAAGGCACTTTGTAATTTACCGACACATGTTGCAATCATTACGGATAGTAATAATAACATTATTCGCCTTGTGGAGCATTTGGGTACTTGAATACTAGTTATGAATGATAAAAGAAACGCAATTTGTTGTGAGTAGGTAAAAGAATCGTGCAGTTTTTTTTTTAATGCACACAACCAATAGCGTGTTCTAATCGACCAAGCCTGGTCAGAAACACCCATTACGAAGCTTTGTCCTTAGAGTAAGAATTAATGTCATAATTAACGTCCACTGTAAAGCCATACTGATTGAGTCCCCACAAAGGCTATATAACCGTAAAACCAACTGGCACAGCTTCAGAGCCAAAATAACAGAATCCATAAATTTAAACTCACCACTTAATAGTGGGGACAGCGTCGAAACAACTATTGAATCACTTAACAAGCTTATCCACCAAGCGGTCAAGGAATCAACTCCCTCACTGAGACAGAAAATCACAATTAACTCATTCTACTCCAAACTGATAAAGGATAAAGTACTTGAAAGAAGGCACTTGCGGAAAATATGGCACTCTACTAAATATCCTCAGGACAAAAAAGCTTTCAACAAAGCATCCGAAGATCTGAAATACATGATTAGCCAAGCAAACAACCAGCAGCTCCAAAACCAACTGGTCAATCTTACTCCGAACAAAAATACTAACTACTCACTGTGGAAAGCAACAAAAAAGTTTAAAAGGCCAATGCTTCATATACCACCAATAAAAAACACTGCAGGTGGGCTAGAATAGATCTCGAAAAGGCTCAGGTATACGCTGAACATCTAAAAACTGTGTTTCAAGCTCTACCTAGCAAGCACCCCGAGCAAGATAAAGATGTGCGTAAACACCTTGACGCACCACTGCAGATGTGCATGCCATTGAAAAGTGCTAGCCCTAAATAGGTATTGAGAGAAATTTTAAATTTGCAGAATGGTATTGCACCAGGTTATGATTTAATTGATGCGCAACTACTAAAGCATCTCCCTAAAAAGGGCGTCATCCAAATCACTGCAATATTTAATGCCTGCCTAAGACTCAACATCTATCCCCCCCGTGGAAAATCGCGCTGATTATAATGGTACCAAAACCAGGCAAACCGCTTCATGAAGTTAGGTCGTACAGACCGATAAGCCTCCCCCCAGTGCTGGGTAAACTACTAGAGAAAATATTGCTTAACAGGATGCGCAAGTACGTATCGGAAGTCATCCCTATGCACCTATGCAATTTGGGTTCCGAGAGAAGCATGGAACTATTGAAAAGATCCATCGTATAACGGACACTATATGTCGCACACTGGAAAACAAACAATACTGCTCCGCCGTATTTTTAGACATCAGTCAGGCCTTTGATAGAGTGTGGCATGACCGACTCTTATATACAAGATTAAACAACTTCCTCATTCTTTCTTCTTAATATTAAAATCATACCTGCACAACAGATGCTTTGAGGTAAAGTTCAATAATGAGACTGCTCCTTTATATGAATTATGAAATACTTTCAGGAGTTCCACAGGGAAGCACATTGGGCCCCGTACTATACCTGCTATTTACTGCTGACCTTCCAACGCAGGCTGATAAGTTAACTGCCACATATGCCGACGACACAGCACTACTGTCTGTCCATGAAGACCCAGCCATAGCATCGGCCAAACTGCAAGACCATGTCGATAAGGTGGAGGAATGGCTAGACAAATGGCGCATTAAGGCAAATCAAAGTAAATCCATCCACGTGACCTTCACACTCAGAAAGCAGACCTGTCCCCCAATAAAGCTCTACAAAGAGGATATTCCCCAAGCTGAGGACGCCAAATATCTCGGAATGCATTTGGATAGAAGGCTTATCTGGAGAAAGCACATCTGGACTAAACGTAAACAACTGGACACAAAGTTCAGAATGATGTACTGGCTAATAGGACGGAGGTCAAGTCTACGGGATTCAATTGTGGGGTACTGCTAGTCACAGCAACGTCGAAATTCTCGAAAGATTTCAAAGCAAGACATTGAGAGCCATGTTAGACATACCCTACTACGTGAGCAATAAAAATATACATCAAGATCTAAATATCAGTACCGTCAAACAAGAGATTGCTAAACACAGTAAAAGCTACCAGGATAGAATATCAACGCACGTCAATCAACTGGCCTCAAAGCTTCAGGGTACAGGCAGTACCTCCCACAGCCGATTGAAGCGGCATAGTGTCCCTAAGCTAACCACGAGGTTCAAATAATAAACAAGATGAACGGAATTTAAGAAAATAAATCTTTCTGCCAATGATGCCATGGACGGAATACCAATGTATACCAGGCGATTGGCTTATTGTGTCAACACAGATTGCCAAGTTACAGAAAATAACAAAAAAATGTAAGAATTAATTTGTTTAATTACCTCTCTGTAATATGGTTCCTCCATATTCTTCCGAATGCTAGTCCTATGCTTCTTCTTTCCAAGAACTACGATAACGTAAGAGTTGCAGGTATTTGGATTCATCCATATAAGTTTGCGGCCCTCCAAAACATTTACGGATATCTGTAAAATAAAACATCTTCAAGCATGTCGTCATCAACAGCCTCTACAACCAAAGGTACCTTATCCTTAAAAAATACTCCTTTCAAAGTGACAGCTGCTTCCATAAACGGAAAAGTCACCGCTTCATAAAAAGCCGCAGCGGTAAAGCGGCTGAAGTTACAATTGTCGGCAAGTTCCCCGACCGACACGTGAAAAGCCAGCATTGTCTTCAACAAAAACGTAACAACCACCAATAAAGGACTACAGGTGGTGTAACCAGGTGTTTGCAAAAGGTGGGACGAGTAAACATTTTTGATTTTGTATAGATAAAAGTTGTTTCTAGGTTGTGAAAGGAAAGAGGTCGTATAATAAACCTAAACTAATTTTACACAATTCCAACAAAATAGCACTGGGCATTATTAAGTTTGAACGCACACACAAGATTTAAGGAACCACTACCAGAGTAATTCACTTTTTGTGTGCGACCACAGTAAACGTGCGGTGCGGTGCGGTGGCCTGTGGCGGGCGCGACGGAGGCGTGCGGTGGCTTCAGTGACTAGCGAGCTGATGTTGCGTTTAGGCGTATTTCAGGTGTTGCAAACCATGGACGAGGATTTAGTATTTTATTAGGCAATCCAAATCAAAGATGGAAGATTTTTTACAAAAGATAGTGTGTCTACGCAAGAAATAAAAACAGATAAATAAATAGTGAATTGTTTTGTAAGAAGTATTTTGATTGTAGTACTCTAGAAAATTATTTGAGTACACTCGAATGCCCGTAACACTGTATTTATCGACAATATAACAAAAAAAAACAGTTGGCACGGAACCCCCGGCAGATGTGAAACATCAATGTTTTTAATAGAATTAATAATTAATAAAAAACTATAACGAATTATGGAGTAAAAGAATGGAAAAAAATACGTGTAACTTTCAAAAACAATACAAGATCAATAATAAATCTAAAACAAATTTTACTTTAATGGGAAAGGTTGATTTTACGTGGGTCCGACGCACGGATATGAACGTATGAAAATTACGCTCGCTTAGGGCTCAAACACATAAACACGTTACGACGATGCAACGTGCCACGGCATGGCAACGTGACGTACAAGTCGACGTCACGGTACCGTGACGTGGAAATCGACGTCGAGCAACGTAAATAATCACGTTACGACAACGCAACGTGCCACACTTTGTCCACCTTTGGAGACTATCCTTCGAAAAATGAGACACCTCTAAAACTGACCTTATTGATGATGCACTTCAGACAGTTCAGGTGCGTATATAGTATTCGCAAACAGCGTACGTGTAAGACCGTATCATCAAGAACGAAGAAGAAATATTTAAGGATCGTACTAGTGGCGTATTGCTTCTTATCCCACAGGAAAACTGCGTGTATTTATGGATGAATGATAATAAAAATGTAAGATGAGGTCTAAAAGTACCTTAGAATAATAACGCATAGAAGCCGCGTCTAGTATAAAACACGAGCGATATCGCGTGTCAAATTCATTTTCTTTGTGTGCGTGAGCCGAATGTGTCTACGTTCCTCAAACGCACACAAATAAAACTTTCAGTGATACCATTACCATGCCGTTACCCACAAAAAATGGGAAAACGCACCACTATGTTGCTTGATCAAATCAAAACAAGTATTTTATGTTATCAGGATCTGGATAAAATGTAGATGATTTTTCATCTAATATGACATATTTTTAAGGAAGGTACAGAATCGGCACCAGTATCCTATTTATAAAGAGTAATATAAAATACCTGATGCCAAGTTAATTTCTCAAAACTGCCATAATATTTTAACGTATGCAATAGGTAGTAAGTACATCAAAAACATTTTGTTTTCCTAAACAAAAATAAGAACAAAATTGCAAGCAATATGGGTATTTTTTTCCTCATAAATAGCAACACTGTATTGTGATAAGTTAGGTTATTGAAATTTTTGTTTGATGATCGATTTACGTAAAAATAATGTATAAAATAATTTGAAATATAATTTGATCACATTTTTTTATGTTTTCCTGAAGTTCTACGACATCCCTTCACGCCAGAAACTGAAATTTTCAATTATTTTAATTGTTTTCTCGTGAGTTGTGTTCGACGGAGCGTGACCTTGAGTACTGACGGCTCGCTGAGAGAAGTTTGCCAATAATGGCAAAGTTTTTGTTGCCTCACTTTTTGCACGCGTACTAGGTTTCTATGCGTTATTATTCTAAGAAAAGTACCATATATACGAAAAGTCCGAACATTTTACAAACGCATGGTCTCACTGAACTCTCGATAAATAATTTATAACGCTACCAGTACCTGAAAATATTGCGGCGTGGTTTCCGGGTTCCTATCGGTCTCGACCCTGTAAGTTGGTTGCCTCGCTGGTTTTTGTCGAGCTCTCTTGTCTGGCGACTTTGTCCGCATTATGTGTAATGATTTGTTGTGCGTTTTGTATCAATGCAATTAAAATGACGCGTGCTATGACAGTCGATGCTTTCCGGTAGACAATTGCAGAATTACATATCAGTAGTTTTTACTGAAAGGAGATTTGAGTTTGTCTATATGTTTTGCGTGAAGAGGTTTCTTACTTATGTGGTGTACAGTCGCAAGCATACACTAAGCCAACTTCGAAAGCTATTTTCTCCTATTATTATTATGTAATAATAATTATGAGGTATATATTTTTGACATCAATGCTATTATGGAATGGGTACCTACTATTTCAACATTTTAAGCCCTGTTTGTCGAAAAAATATATTTCGCTTTGTGCGTCCCTACATATTATTCTTAAAGCTCTTGACTGACACAGTAGTATGAATGGCATAACAAATAAATAATTTTAAGGGTTCCGTACCCAAAAGGTCAAACGGGACCCATTACTGAGACTTCGCTGTCCGTCCGTCCGTCTATCACCGGGCTGTATCTCATAAACCGAGATAGTTAGCCAGTTGAAATTTCTACAGATTATGTATTTCTGTAGCCGCTATAACAAAAATACTAAAAACAGAATAAAATAAATATTGAAGTGGGGCTCCCATACAAAAAAGTGTTTTTTTTTTGTTCGTTTTTATAAATAATGGTACGGAACTTTTCGTACGCGAGTCCGACTCGCACTTGGCCGGTTTTTCTCTGTTGTCATCAAATCAATTTGTAAATTGAGAAAGTTATTCCTTGGGACTACGACGCGGTTAATCTGCCCCTGCCCCCTTGGGTATTACAGAGGGAATGTTACGTTATGTTATATTCGGTGAACTCGAAGAAGCTAGTCATAACAATAATCAGACAGCATGGTCAACATATTTTCGCACTAAAGCAGTTGCTCATTTCTGAAGCTTAGACTAAGTACACACATCAACACTGTCTAGGGATATTTTACTTGTATTACCGTAACTTTAAAAGTACGTAGCAGTTTAAAAGTAACTTTAAAAGTACGTAGTAGTTTAAAAGTAACTTTAAAAGTACGTAGTAGTTTTAAAAGTTATGGTGAAATGTTTTTGAAATGGTTTTAAAAAAGATTTAAAAAGAAGTTTGTTGCTGGTATAGTTTATTCACAGTTTTCCAAATTAAAATAAACTGACCACACTTGGGCCATGCGAAGGGCTTTATGAAAATTTCCCGAAAATCTGCTGACAGACACTCTTAACGCAATACACTTTTCACGCATTTTCGTCGAGCTTGTGAATTTTTACCACCAAGCGAAATTTATTACCTCATTTTGGCAAACATTTGAGCTGCTCTAACAGATTTTTTTTAAATCTTTAAAAAAAATTCTGATACATTTAATTTTGTTTCTTGCTTTAATCACCTTTACCAAAAATTTAACTATAACTACAAAAAAAAGACTATCTTCTCTCTTATGTATTACTTAGTAAATAGTAACGGTGTAGTATCGGTAAATTGTCTTGTTAACGATACTTCTTAAATTCCGTAAAACGTAATATCTACATATTAACATCACGTCTGTAATCCCAGAAGGGTAAGGCAGAGCTGTAACTAATAGTACACCTAAATTTTGCCCGTTATATTTAAGTTCCACTAATAGTGGGCTAGCCTATTACCTACCATCAACAGGGCACAAATCCAGACTCAGTGACTGCTACTGTGAAATTCCTGACGAAAAACCCAATTACCATTAGCCCGACCCGAGAATTGAACTCAGGACCTCATGCTCAGACCTAAATGTTAGACCAACGAGGCAGTCTATTCACAGATAAGTTTTTTTTTAAAAACTATCCTGTTTGTTTCCGACCTCGCCGTCGAGGCCCGTTGCGACGTCCCGGTCTTTGCCCTCCCCGACCCTCGCTCGAGCCAGCCCGCGATTCTGTGCCAGTAGTTTTAAATCAGTCCCAAAATAATGATATCATTAAGATCCAGCCTGTTCCCATGCAGTCCTCCCCCAGCGACGCCCTAAGCCGAGGCTCGTACCCCACAGGGGGTGCCCTTAGCGTGTAGTCGCTTAGTTTGTAAGTTGTTATGCCCTGGCTGGAGGCCTTACTCTGAAGGCATCCACAGGATAGTCCGGTTAAGCAGACGACAACCTCATAGGTTGAACTGCGAGATGCCATACACAAAAAAAAAACAAAAAAAAATATCCTGTCTTTTTCCAAATTTTGTAGTACAGTAAAGAGGTCATATATTTGGTGCGGGTCTACGAAGGTTAAGCACACATCAACAAAAATCTTAAGCAGACACCGCATGGTTTGATTTATAAACATCATTAGCGTCAATAAAGTTGCAAACTAGAACTTGTTAAAATATTTTCTAGCCCACTAAATAGATTTATTACAAGGGATCTCCTTTTTAATGATGTCTGTCTATGATATAAAGCTGTCATCTACCTGTATTGTGTTTCTTTGATATTCGGAGAAAAATAACCCGACCGACTATAAGCATTTAAATAAAATACAAATTAGTGTGAGAATGTGAATATTGTGAATGGAAGCAAAGGATACTGGTAAAACTAACTAATAAAGTAATATATTGATTTTATATTATGTATGAGTTCTCTCTCTGTAGGTAAGTAGGTACTTTATCTGCCAACATTTTGTATCTATGTTTCTATTGACAGGTGACCTCTGTTTTTGTTTTCAATGATTCTGACATCGGCCCCATCTAGTTTTAATACATAACACGATGTGAGTTGTAAAATGTATTTTAAAGAAATTCAATTTACAGAAATACCTCAATATGATTTGTGACTAGATTATCTTTTGATCATTTAAATGTTTGTATTCAGATAGAAAGTATGACTGTAGGATCCTTCTCTCAATATTTTAAAGATGATGATTGTGTTGCCATCTAGCTGATTTCGGCTACAGCGACTGCATTCAATGGCTTTCTAGGGTGGTTGTTGTTCTTTCAAGTTTTGAGCTGCTCTTTCGTGTGCTCGCTAGTGGTTAGCATATTATTATCCAACTTTAGCCGATAAACTCCAAGCACAAAGCGAACATGTCAGAACAGCATTGACGATATTGTAGGACACAGCTATAGTTAGCCTAGCCACCGATCTTAAAGATACAAGTAAGCTATCCAAAAAACTATTCATCATTATTTCTTACAACTTCGTCGGTGCCCGGACTGAACAACATAACAAAATCGATAAATCGATTATCCCTACAATCTTAGCATGTAATTTCAAATCAATAATAACCTTGAATAAATAAAAAATAAAAACTCCGGCTTTCCTTCCACTTCTGGAATCGAATTGCCGTATCGCGAAGCGTTACTTATTAGTTATGACTTTATTAAAGCTATTAGTTTCACTCACCCCATGCAGAATTGATATCGTAAGGACTCCGTTTTGATCTCACGGCTCATATTTTCAATAGAAGGTACTTGAAATTAAAATAACGAAATGCAAAATGCAACAAGAAAAAAATTGCTGCCAAAAAAATGAAAAATGTAACAAGAAAAAAATTGCCGCCAAAATCTCTTCTTTTTTTTAAGGCCATTTGATAGGCAGCCCATTCAGCCAGTTTGAAACATTTAAGAACACTCTTTTTCAGTCATTGTCGAAGATATTGGAATTTATTGCAATCAATGTGAGAGTCTAATTATAAGTAGTAATTATTGAAGTTATTTTACCATTATTCTTTAATTAAAAGAATTATAAGCTATTATAGTCGAAACTGACAAGTGACAGTAGGACACGTGTCTTGTTGTCATGGCGTATGAACATCCATTTCCGGATTTCACGACAAACTTACCTTTCAGTTGAAAAATGTTCTGCCATTCATCGCTCTTCATCACGGGAATGTTCTCGTATGTAACTCCATATTATAAACCACAACTTTTCTATGCTTGTACGGTGATACTTTATTTCTTGCTAAATTTCATCCCGCTGGTTCCACGTGGAGCATCTATCATATGTTTTATTTGTTTGAAATACAGAGATATTCATCAAAATGTTCCGCACAATATCTCTGTATTATAATGACCTGAATCTTTTGTTTGCGTTGATATAGAAGTTATTATTTATATTTAGCGTTATGTGACTGATGAATTGTTCTCCTTTTTAACCCAGTGGATACCTAATAATTACTCAATCGTATTATCCAGCACCAACTGGGTGATGGAGGTCAGATAGGCAGTCGATCTATGTAAAATACTGGAGTTTAGCTGCATCCGGTAAATCTGGAAGCCGACCCCAACATAGTTGGGAAAAGGCTAGGCAGATTATGATGATATCTAATAATTACTCAAATAAACTATTTAATAAAAGTCATACTTAGGTACGCTTAGGACTCTAGTGGGCCTTTCTCCATACAAACGTATTCGTCTGTTTTCTTCGTGGATGAAGCGTTTAGGGCAATTTTTTTTTCCAATAAATCTTGGTCTTATTAATACATGCCTCTATCATTTCCTTTTTTTCAAAACAATCACTACAAGAATTAGGTCAATCCAAAAACCGTTAAAAAAGTCCGTTTTTACCGCCATGTTAAGACGACTATCAGACAAATGAGATGTTTTTAACAAAAAAAAAATTATAGAAGCATGGATACACTTTTCCTCTAAATTTTGATATGAGAATTATTTGGATCAGTTTAGTTTTATAGAAGAAAACAGCGGAATAGAAAACGTCTTTTGGTCAAGATTTTTGTAGGTAAAATCAGCCTGGGCTGTAGTTGTCCCTTTCGTACTTTACGTACTTTACGCTCGCTTGGTCGGGCGCACCACGACGGCAATAGTTTCTTCAAATACCTATTCTTCAAATTCCTTGGGCCTAGAGTCCCCTCTTAACGTGTGAAATTAATCATGTTATGGATCGTTCATTATTTATTGGTCGGCGAATATTCAAATGATTAATTTCGGAGAAAATGTACCAGTTCGATTTCCCTGCTCCACAGGTCCATAGGTCCTGTGCCATTATCAATCTGCATCACTATGTTAGTGCAGGGTCCAACTCTGGGGGCCTACTCTCTAAGTCCGTTAACGAAAGTACGGGTCCGTCCGTAACTAGCTTTATACTTCGAAATGAACCCTACTCTCACATATTTTCAGATTTATGAGTTTTGAAAACACATCAGGAGTAAGGACAACTGTCCAATCGTATTGTCATTCATTTTTAGTTCGGGCCACTAACGAATCTTATGTCCGTAAGTGATAAGGAGTAGGAAACGACCGTAACTTCGGCCGAAACTACGGACTTCGTGCTTAGAGAGTAGACCCCCTGTTGCGAGTATCGATTATAATGAATGCGACTTCTAAAATCAAAAATTGTATTTTCTTTCAATAATTTCTTACTTGATCTCTATAAATCGTTTTTCATAGTTTGATAAACTGAAGTAATGCTGCTTTATTATTTTATATTCATTGATCTAATGCAAAAGTTACTTTGGTTTGAAAAACTTGCCTGCATGTTTTTTTTATTTAATATTCTTGTCTTAGTGAAGTCGAATTTATACATCACATTCACACTCACTGTACACTTTTGCATTTTCAACAGGGTAGATTTTTTTTAAAAACAAAATCAATAGTTGTTTATTCAAACTAGGCTGATAATCAACACTTTTTGAACGTCAAAATTACAGTCATTGACAGGCCCCCAAAACGCCTGCCTTTCGCCACTTCCTAGTGTTTTAGCTGGGAAGAAGAAGTGGCGGAACAAACTCCCCAGCAACACATCTATCTGTTAGGTTTGAGCAGTTATTGTTAGAAGGGGATAGAAAAAACACCATAAATAATGTGATGTCAATATATTAAGTCATTTTCGTGTATAAATATGTATTTCTAACACTAAAGTCTACACACTAAATCTAAGACTTATTTTGAAAATCTGCTACTTACAATACAATAGAACAGACGCCACCACATCAAACTACCTGAAACTCTCAAATTTTCACTTTCAACCTTGAATGATAAAGTTCAAAATCTATTATATAAATTTGACAGATTGTTGTAGCTTCCTTGCTTGCTTGTAGATGTATCTACCATCATGCAACTTATTTAATGTACACAAGCTTTTTCAAAGAAGGTACAATACATTGTTTTTTTTTGAATAACCACCATAATTTTTCGATGACGGTGCAAATTGATTATTTTAAAGATACATATACTATGTTATCATAGTCCCTATAACAACATTAACCCTATCGGTTAGTACTTTTGTGTGTAACGGAATTCATGATTACTATACAAAATAAAAAAGCACGCTATGCTAAGGAAAAATTAAACAGTTTCTAAGGTTTTAAAATATGATTTAGATAATAATATCTCTATCTGACTAAAATGACACATTTAAATACCCATATACTTACTATATACATATCTTTTAATACAATGTTATATACCTGGAATATATTCTAATGTAGATACAATCATATTATTAGTTATAATATGATTATCATAATTTACAACTTACAACTAATTCTTACTACACAGAACAGGTGAAAGAAACTGTTCATTTCGTTATGGCTTCAATTCAAGAGTTTTACTATTGCAGTAATTAGACTTTATTCACTTTATTACGAGTACACGAGCAATCAAGGGATTGTGAAGTTTTTGTTTACAGGTTTATAAAAATACAACGGTTTTCTAACTGTTTTTGTGGTGGTTATAATGATGTACTTTTGTTAGTTATCGTAAAAGTCTCGTATTGTAGAACCATTCTGAAATACACACGGTCTTTTTTATATATTTTTAAAGTGTGGTCGTAAACTTGTTCTCAGTTTTGAATGAAGGTTCTTAAAACAAAATCTTCAGTGGGCTTAAAATTATATCGAGCGTAGTCGAAGTCGTACATTTTTACTTGAGTTACTTTCCGGGTTCGTTGAGTCCCCCCCAGCCTTCTCTTTTCAGATCGTGATAAAACATACGTCTATGTATATAATAAATTATTATTCGTTCATTTTTACTTCGGAATCAGAAAATGGTATTTTCTTTTACTTACATTGAGATTTGCAATAGGTACAGTACTTCAACATTAATACTACTGATCAAAAAACTATTGCAACAAATTAACACTAAACTTCTGAATTTGGCTTTTCAAAACTCTAATAATACATTTATGTTTGCTTATTGGTATTTCAACTCACAGGAACTGTGAAATGAACTCTGTAACGAAATATATACAAGGTGTTGTTTTGCATTCTCGTCAATTTCAAGGAGGTAACCATGCTAGTGATTCTCAACCCGAATCAATAATAAAATTGGTTGGTATTTTTTAATTCATATAATTGCAGAATGCGGTAGGTGCGAACCACCCACGTTTTAAACGCGACCCGTCTGATCCTCGCCCTATAACCGCGCTTTCAGACATCCAAACCATCTCAAACGTTTTTGGATAATTTCTAAAATAAACCACGTAAAAGTGGTTATTCTGAAATCCTGACAAACTTAAACAACAAAAAAAAGCAGCGTTTATTAATAATAAAGTAGGTACCGTAATTTATATTGATTATTTATGTATTTTGAGACAACCTCCTGAATTTTGACGAGGATGCAAATCAACACCTTGAATAGTCAAGTTCTATAGTAATAATAGTTTCTAGAATAAAATATAGTGTTTTGCAAAAATTGTAGAAAGATTTTCTGGATCAGATTACAACGGGTATCTGTACAATCTTCATAGCTATAAATAAATAAGCATTTAATTATTTCTCATTTACATGGAGTTTTACAATTATACATTTTTTTTTTTTTAATAGAAATCTTCATAGCTACGTAAATAATAATATAATAATAATCGATTATTCGTATTACAACTATTGTTACGGAGATTTGTGATTCCGCTCTGGGCGTGGCTATCCTAGTAGATACTAATTAGTTAAATTATAAATGAATGCTGAGGCACGAGTGCTTGTTTCACATAATTATAATATTATATCTTTAAGAGTGTATTCATATCTATGGATGGTGCTAAAAGTGCTGATCGTAAAATATAACTACGTATTAGTTGAATATGATTTACAGAGATGGTTGTATTTTCGATTAAAAATCGACGTATTTACGTTAGTTACGTTCACACTGCGCGCTTATGCTCCCGACCCGATAAGAGCGTCGCATTCGACGACTCTGAGAAGGCCGAATGCCTAGCCGACAGCCTGGAGTCCCAGTGCTCCCCCAGCTCTCAACCAGTAGACAAGCGACATCTCGATGAGGTGAACGCATTCGTCGAACGTAAAGCCGCCCTCCCTCCCGTAGAAGACCCTGATGATCCTCTGCCTTCGGTCACAGCTGACGAAGTGCAAGACATCATTAATAAGCTTCAACCGCGGAAAGCACCCGGCTCCGACGGAATCACCAATAGGGTGTTAAAACTCCTCCCCGCTCAGCTCGTCGTGTTAATGGCGGCCATCTTCAATGGCGCCCTGAGCAACAACGCCTTTCCCCAAATATGGAAAGAGGCCACTGTCATCGGTTTCGCCAAGCCAGGCAAACCCAAGTCTGAGCCCTCAAGCTACAGACCTATCAGTCTCCTGAACGCACTCGGCAAAATCTACGAGAGACTTATTTATAAGCGACTCAAAGACTTCGCCGAGGCTAAGAGTCTCATCCCCAACGAGCAGTTCGGCTTCAGGACCGGACACTCCTGCATTCAACAGGCCCATCGCATCGTAGAACACTTGAGCGCTGGCTTCCAGCGTGGAGCGATGACGGGTATGTTGTACTTCGACATAGCAAAGGCTTTCGACAAAGTCTGGCACAACGGCTTATTATATAAGCTGTACAAACTGGGAGTGCCGGACCGTCTCGTGCTCATCTTACGAGACTTTCTGTCGGATCGCACCTTCCGCTATCGCATCGGGAAGGCACTGTCTTCCCCCCACCCCATTAGAGCCGGAGTCCCTCAGGGCTCCGTCGTCTCTCCCCTTATCTTTACTCTGTTCACCAGTGACATCCCCGAGAGCAAGAAGGCTCAGTTAGCCCTGTTTGCGGACGACACGGCCATTTATTACACTGGCCGCAGTCACGACGCTATCTATAGCACCCTCCAAACCTCAGCCAACGTCTTAGGTGCTTGGTTCCGGAAATGGAGAATCGAGGTGAACCCCGACAAGAGCCAGGCAGTTCTTTACTCTAAACAGCGTAAAATTAAGCCACCCGCGCTCAGCCCGATCACTATGTACGGTAAGCCTATCCCTTGGGAGAAGCAAGCCAAGTACTTAGGAGTCATACTTGACAACCACTTGTCTTTCGCGGCGCACATCAAAGCAGCTCGCGACCGAGCTGCGTTTGCTATGGGTAGGCTTCATTTCATGATTTCGGCAAAAAGCAAGTTGTCACTCAAGTGCAAGTTGCGCCTTTATACCGCGGTGATCCGCCCCATTATGACGTACGCTTGCGTCGTGTACGCTCACACCAAGCCTAAGTACATCCATAGAATGCAAATTTTACAGAACCGGTTCTTACGTAGAGTCACGGGAGCCCCTTTTTATGTCCGTAATGACCGTCTACACGTAGACCTTAGAATGCCCACCGTCCTTCAGTTTATGAAACGTCTTTCGAAGCGTTTCTTCGATAACGCCATTAAACACCGTAATCCCCTGATCGCAGCGGCCGCCCGTTACGAACCCTCGCGCATTAGTACAGTACGCCGTCCTAGGCATACCCTTGTCACTCCAGATGATGCTATCACCCTCCTCCAGGAGAGTAGCAAAGAGACTAGCACTCTTAAAAAGTTCCGACTCAAACCGCCGTCTTTCCGACCTCGCCGTCGAGGTCCGTCGCGACGTCCCGGTCCATGCCCTCCCCGACCCTCGCTCGAGCCAGCCCGCGATGCTGCGCCAGTAGTTTTAAATCAGCCCCTAAATAATGATACCATTCAGATCCAGCCTGTCCCCATGCAGTCTTCCCCCAGCGACGCCCTAAGCCGAGGTTCGTACCCCACAGGGGGTGCCCTTAGCGTGCAGTCGCTTAGTTTGTAAGTTTTTATGCCCTGGCTGGAGGCCTTACTCTAAAGGCACCCACAGGATAGTCCGGTTAAGCAGACGACAACCTCATAGGTTGAACTGCGAGATGCCATTCAAAAAAAAAAAAAAAAAAGAGCTTATGCTCTGACTGCAGATACAAAACACGTTTTAGCTCCTAAACAACTAGGTACAATATATTTACTAGATACCGTGTTTTGATTTGACTAGTATCACTTTAATAGATACCGAGTACCTGACAATGATCTTCTTGTCTTTGGAGTTTTTTCATAAAAGCTCCTTAAAGATAGTACTGACGCACCAAGTAAGGTAAAACAACAAAAAATATTTTTAGAGGTACGAACATATTTTACGTTTTTAAGCAGCGTTTATGAATAAACCCCTTGGTTTTCTATTCAGTGAATTAGGAAAATACCATGTAGACTTTTAAGATATGACGGTCTAAATAGCAAGTTTATGTTGAAAAAGAAATTCACGTCAAGAACAAAGAAAAGTACTGTTTCGTTAGCTTTTTAGGGGAAAAGCAACAACAATTTGGGACTTTCCCAGGTGAAAGTTGTTGTTCTTTTTCCCCATAAAAATATAAGACTGGAAAATGACTATGGCTGTCCAGTTTTATATTTATTATAAGAACACCCTAGGACAATTGAGTGAAACAAGCTACAAAAGGGAGATTCGGTCAAGGAAACTCGTGGACGAGAATCTCATTAGAGGTGAGGACCAATCATATTGAAGCTGATTGCTAGATTCAGTAGCCACGTTTGTGTATTTGGTTGATGCGCTAATCTCGGGAACTATTGGTTCGAATAGAAAATATTATATTTTAGTGTTGGATAGCCCATTTATCGGGAACGGCTGTATAGCAACATGCTACGCCATTTTAATAGGAGCGGAGAATCAAGGGAAAATGTTGCAAAAACGCGGAAATTGTGACGCAGACGAAGTTGCGTGGGAGAGCTAGTGTTTAATATACATCCATGTTCTTATATACAAGGTGTTGTTTTGCATCCTCGTCAAATTCAAGGAGGTAACTATGCTAATGATTCTCGCCCCGAATCAATAATAAAATGGGTACCTACGTAATTTTTATTTTTTACGGAAATCGGTGAGTGTGTAACACCCTTGTTTTAAACGCGGCCCGTCTGGTTCTTCCGTTATAACCTCGCTTACACACATACAAACTATCTCAAACGTTTATTCGATGATTTCTTAGTCCCTAAACCACGTTAAGGGGGTTATTCTGAAATACTGGCAAACTTAAACAACCAAAAAAATCAGCGTTTATTAAAAATTGCCTAGGTACCGTAATTTTAATTGATTATTTATGTCTTTCGTGACCACCTCCTGAAATTTGACGAGGTTGCAAATCAACATCTTGTATGTTTATAATATTTGTACCTGCAGTATGTAGGTACTGCTTTAGGTTCCAATATTATATGCAGGATGAATTTTGTAAGTGGGCGTGGATGGCCAAATCCAAAACTAGAGGAATAGAATGAAAACTCATTTCTTAACCAAAAAACTCATGTAAGAAAGTAATTGGCAATAATCGTACCATTTTAGCCGGGTTTGTCTGAAATATTATACGTTATATTTACAAACATTTATGAATCTCGAAATGGCATACATTAATTAAAAAAATACATATTAACGAGAGCTTACTAGTTTCACTATGCCTATACATTTGAATAGAAAAGGTACTACAAAATGTTTATTAGGAACTATTTTAATTAAAAATACTACTAAACTAATCGGTATTCGAATATCGGTAATAGATTAAATTGGAAAGACTGAAAAATATTTGATATCATGTATGTAGGTTTGTAATTGAGATTTACTTTAATGTTAGTATATAGATAAAATGTTATCAATAGATTTAAGGCATCTAAAATACACCACATCTACAAGCTGACATAATAAACGAACAACCCATGACCATGACACTTAACAACTTTTGTTCTATAACTTATGGAAATTAATCTTTTTTTTTTTAATTTTACTATACACGTTGATCTTGTCATTTCTATAGAAAGTCCAATTTTGTGTAAATTTCAAGAACTCGTAGAAAAAAAGTTGTTCATTCTTATTATGGTCCGAGCCACCACACGAGATGTTATGCGTTTATAATGTCACACCTTGTATAATTATCTTGCTTACCAAAATACTGTAAACAGGGAGTCGGTGCTGTAGATAATTATATTATAAAAAAGTCTATGAGATTAATATCGTTGTGAATATTTGTCTTGTCTTAAAACTAACAATTGGCCTTCACATCTCGCATTTATCAAGAAAAAAAAACACATTCTCTTCATCTCCTTTTATGAAAACCTAATTCCTAACCGCCAGTCATGTTTCTTCACTCTCCCTCAAGTATTGCATTCTTTCCCATTACACCAAAACTTCTATCTAAACCAAGCCAACTCCAAAAGTTCCCCCCATATGAAAATAATCTTTCTGTGTATGTCAATAGAGCTCATTAAAGCTCATCGGATGTGGATGAGGAGTGTGGACCCTCATATCTTCCATTGGCTGCATTGGATCTGACATCAGCATTGTGCTGGATCCAACGCTGGGCTGTTGAACTGATCCAGGGATGATGGAACCGTTAGTGTGAACAGAACCGTTGCTGGACTCCTGTCGCATTATGTTACGACGCCATTTTGCGCGGGCATTTTGGAACCACACCTGAGACAAGAAAGAAAGAATTAATTTTGTACAATGATGTGTTTACATTACCTAGTCCGAATGTTTGTTAAAACATATTAAATGTCATCAGGCAGATAGCTCGGGTTCAACTCCGGGTTTGGGAAAGCAATTCTTTAGTTTGCTAACACTTATAAGTTTAGCCCAAGTTACGTGTCTGAGCAAGTGGACTGGACTAACAAAACTTACTCCAAACTTACTTGTAAAACTCGTTTGGATAGTCCTGTCTTCTGCGCCAACTGCTTCAAGTCCTTGGCGTCAGGGTTCTGATTGATTGCAAAGTAGGATTTCATGGTGCGGAGCTGATGGTGCTTGAAGCTTGTGCGCATGCGCTTGGTGCGTTGTGTGTGGCTTGACACGCTGCCCGGCGAGGCGACTGACGAGTCGTAGGCCAGTGACTCCATTGATGACGACAGATCACCGTGGTGGAGAATTTCTGAAACAATTGACGAACGTTAGCTTTGAGGTGATATGATATCGTGGATATGACCTAGATGAGTGTTGTACAGACCATGAAAACATAGTTCAGAAGGAATGCTTATACTGAAGAGCTAATAGGCTGTTCACAAGCTTTTTAAGTTAGTGTCATACTCTAAGCTGTATAACGGCTGTATAACAACTAATAATTCCATTACAATCGCAAGACTTAAAACTACCTATGACTAATCTGGTCGAAATTATTTCTTGTTGTTGTAGAAAACATAAACATGTAGAAATTCCGTCATGTATATATACATATTTTTTAGAAGGTAAGTGTAGTGATGCTCGAATCCTATTATTCATTTAAATTATCGGTGGCCCTAAGCTTCAGAAGAACTCGTTAGGACAACATAAAATACGTGAAATGCTTGCCTGCAACAAAAAACTGCCCAAACGTCACAACCAGACAAAAATAACGACCTATCTAATCAAGTAGCAAAACTTCCAATTTTAGAGTGCAGCATCTCGAACCCACATCCTTAGGTTTTTAGTCCAAGAGAGAGGAAGCAGGCATTGTAGGCGACTGCGGTTACAACCGATGGACCACGACCCCTTTTGTTAATAGAGGAAGTAAAGTTCCGGGGCCTGGGAAATGAAGCATGGATAGTGTTAAAACATTGACAAATCCATATTATAAAGAGGAAATATTTGTTTGTAAGTTTGTATGTAGGGATAATCTTCAAAACTACTAATTTGAATCCAAACATTCTTTCAATAATAAGAACGTGCGATGATGAGAACGAGACGTTTTGTTGACGTTTTATAAGTGCCCATGTAGGCCTATGTAAAATAAAATATTTTAATTTTGATTTTAGAAGCAAAATTATTCCCGGGTATCATTGGCTTTATTTAAAAAGTTTCCGTGGGATAATTTACGACCATAAGGCGAGCAAAGCTGTGTTCAAAAGCTAGTAATAAATAAAATAAACCACACCAACACCCAGAACGACTGCGGTGATCCCGAGCAAACTATGTCCCATATGTTGGAGTGTCCAAACACCTGCATTTCTGAGGTACTAAAAACCCACCGATGATGGTATGATTGGCGTAGCCACCTACTGGGGCCTCATTTAATGTTCTTTTTTTTGCCATAAATTCAAAAAGAAGAATAGGGGATGATCACATTCTGTTTTCTTTGTCTTTCGGGTAGATTATTGAAAAGTATTGGACACGTATTTTTTCTTTTTTCACGAGGTCATAAAATTACGGAGATATATTGAGTTGAAATGGCGCATGACGTCACATGTAGCTAATTTTTATACCTACTTGTGACGTAGTGAGCCCTCACTCTCCAACTTGAATGAGTTTTAACTAAGTAATTTTTTGATATTTTGATAAAACAAAAAATACGTGTCTAATATTTTTGTATTACCTGTCTGACGGACACAAAAGAATGTCGTTTTCTTTACCCAGTGTTCACCCCTATTGATAAATCTCTAGGAAGTTGTTATTGAAAGATATTGCAAGAAAGATAAGCAATTCACCTGATATGTTACAATTACTTCCTACACAATAAATACCATCACAATACAATTCTTTTTTTGAAAACTATGTCCAGATGGTTAAATTTTGTTTCTTTTTTTTACTTTTGTAATTGTGTTAGATATTTAATTTAAAATTTGTGTCTATTGTTTTGACATACCAAAGTTTATAAAATCTAGCGAACTAACAATTTCTCTAGAACATCTCATTGTATTAAAACCTACATTTATGAATAAATTTAATTTGATTTGAATAGATCAAAAATATTTAGTATGTTTTTTTTTTTTTTTTTTTTCTCTTTATTTATTTTGGGGTTTTTATCTAAACAGATATGTCAACCCCATCGTACCTTTTTCTAATGTTACATTAAACCTTATAAATAACACTATACTAAACAGCTAAACATATAAACACTTGGGGTAAAGATAAAAGTCACTGATGAAGGACTGTTATTAAATGACATAACTTTTTGGCACCTTCTGAAGTTGGTTGTGATAAAATGGATTGTATTAATCCTACGTTAAGCCTATTTAAGTGTAATTCTCTCAAAAGTGACTCCCTCTCGCGCCTGTTGCGGACACATTCCATCAGCAAATGTTGTACGTCTTCAATCTGATTACATTCTATGCAATTCGGTGACTCAGTTTTTTTCATAAGGAATGCAAACTTCGCTGATGGATAGTGTCCAGAGCGAAGTCGTAAAATTAATTTAACATAATATCTACTAAGCTGATCGACATTGAACCAAGGTACCTGAGAAGGCTCGCCTTGTATGCTCCTATACCATATACCTTTTTGCTGACTTATAGTATCAAAGTGTTGTTTCCAGGATTTATAGCAAATTACTTTATAATTAGATATATATTCCCAATAATCCGGTAAGTAGTCAATTATTGTACCTTCTGTTGCTGCTAATTTAGACAATAGGTCAGCCTCCTCATTACCACGTAGTCCAATGTGATATTTAGTATGTAACCTAGTTACATTCATCTGTTTATTTAAAAGACATTTCTAAAATGTTTTTATGTTTTAAGACCTATGTTTCCTGCTTATGTGTATGAAGTTTCATTAAAATCGGTACAGTAATTCCGGGTCATAAGGACTTGAAAGTTTGTATGAAATGCCGTAAGGTGATGTAAACGCTTTTAAAGGGTTACAGCAAAAAGTCAACTCCAAAACCAAAATATATTCGTATCACTTAAAAATATAAAGCCTGTCAAGTTTAACCTAATTCTACTTCTTAAACAATAGTAAAGGGACCCCTATTAATTGATAAGCCAACCCATCGTTAATACTCATTAGTTGGAACGGAAATGGAAAGCAGCCGACATAGGCACCCAGTGACTTGTGCGTCAAAACAAATAATGTAGAATGATGTATGCCCCGATAATTGGACTTAGTTTTGATCTAATAGATAGTGCGGAATAAGTAGGGGGTGTCCATGTTTGTGGGCGCGTGGATCTGTCCTCTTTCTTTTTTTTTATTATCGTTTGTGGCTTGTGTTATTATGGGTGACCACCCATTTCATACCGAGTTTCCTCTGCACGTCGGAAAGCACGTTTAGTCGTTGGTCCTGGCTGTTAATTGTAGATCTCCCACAGGCAGTTTACAGGTAGTCAGTGGCCCGAAAGTCTTACCAAGGGGTATCTTACACAGTACTAACTGGGTTGTGGAGGTCAGATAGGCAGTCGCTCCAAGTTGCTGGTATTCAGCTGGATCCAGTTAGAATGGAAGCCGACTCCAAAATAGTTCGGAAAAGGCTAGGCAGTTGATGATGTGTTGAAGGTAATTAAAAAGGCGAAAGTGGTATAAAAGGCGTTCTATGGATAAAACTTTCTTGTTTTCTGCATGAAACTCATCAGTATTGTATGTGCTTAAGATGTGAGCCTAGATAGAACTTAAGGCATAAGGTTATTGCATGTTTTCCACAGAACAAAAATAACTTATACCAGAAAAGAAAACGAAAGTTTAGTTATAATACTGTATTAAATAAGGTAAGTAGCAAATCAACCCCAAAGGAGTATTTTTAATAACTTACTGGAGCTGTTTCAACTCATGTATAGCATGTATCTTTAAGATTCAATAAACATTTGTCATTTCATTTTCAAGCAAAAAGCTTGGTATATTCTGAAAAACTACTGTCTGAGCGAAGCGCACCTTTGGAAGATTTTTATTAGCAATTTTTTTTGGGACCACATAATAGTTAAGGTTTAAATAGGATAAGCGTTATGTAAAATCACGATAATTATGATACCTCCGTAAACTCCCGGACACATCCAAGTTAAACTATCCAGAATTCACTCCCTGTCCTGAATTAAAAACTTCACGCGTACTGCCCCTAATAATAATGGGTCTTGGTAATAAAAAGTCAGTGGTTTTTATTAATACCTCGCTACAACACTTGGGTGGTTGGCTGCGTTATATGTAACGAAATCGCCGATGCGCAACTAGCTAATTATTAAATTTATAATTAAATATATTAGACGGGTTTGTGTGATTCGGACTAGGGGTCGGACAGTTGCGTCCATTTTTATGACGCCGTTTTTAAGTTTACGATGGTTGAAACAAAAAACAATTAAGTTATAAAATTAATGTTATCGCCTTGTGGCCTTGGTAAAACCGAATTATTTTTGTGCTTAGCACTTGATGTGTTGAAATAGTTCATGTTCTTCTTATTATACCGAACAACTTTATAATAACATCCCCAAAGAATACAGCAAATGATATTTCTCTTGTTTTATTTCAATCCTATGTAAACTATTACACGGGACCCAAACCTAACTGGCCCACTTTGACGAGCCTATTTGTGACAACCAGAGACCAATCTAGACCACTACTGAGAATATTCCAATAACACGTTACACGTTGTATGACATGAGTAACTCAAGCCCGCTCTCATTCAGCAGTTATTTCATTGTACCATACCTACAGTGAAATCCCAAAAATGCAGAACTACTGGTTAACAAAAAAAAAGTTAAAAAAAAACCCCCGACACGAAAAACCTCTAAAAAACCTAAAATAAAATAATCCAAGCGTCTTAGCGTCGGGGGTCCGCTTTTGTTTTGTGCTTGTACTAAGCGGTCTACTTAGCGGTCCCCCGACGCTAAGGCGCTTGGATTATTTTATTTTAGGTTTTTTAGAGGTTTTTCGTGTCGGGGGTTTTTTTAAATTTTTAATTTAATTTTATTTCATGCTTTTTAAACTTAACGAAAACAAGAAAAGTTATAAATTAAAAAAAGAAAAACGAACTTTTAGGGTGGAGCGGGAGGGTGCAGCCTCCTCCCCCCAGCGATGCCCATAGTGACATGATTTCAAATAACGAATCGACCAGACCTGGGAAAGTTGTATATTTCCTTTCAACTAGAAAAGTGGTGATAACCTTCAAACGGCTGGGCAGATTTTCTCGAAACTTAGTTAAGAACACTCTCGATTAAAACACCTTTCAAACGAAACCAAATTTATCAAAATCGGTTCATCCGTTTAGGAGCTACGATGCCACAGACAGACACACAGATACACAGATACACAGACACATAGATACACAGATACACACGTCAAACTTATAACACCCCTCTTTTTTGGTCGGGGGTTAAAAAAAGAAAAAAACCTGTAGTAATATGTTGTAAACACACTATATTGTATACAGCCAGGATTACGGTACCAAATAACAACAACTGACATATGTATAACAAAACATGTAATTTTAACATAATGATCTCTCAATGAATACTTAGTGCTGAAATTCAGGCATAAATGCATTGTCGATACAGCTTATTGGTGAACCAAAAGCCGACGTTTAGTAGGTACATGGAAACTTCACATCGGTTATGTAATTGATGTTCTTTCATTACAATTTCGTCAATAGTTACCGTCACATAAATCGTATTTCACATTCAAGGTGTTAATGCACTTTTCAAGCCGTCAATCAAGTATTCTGTACATGAAATAAAGCAACTATACGCAATAATTTTTGCTAGTAAAGGACATTTTTTGCGGTGAAAATCACGTTTTGCGGTAAGACTCAAAGTAACGCACTCAAAATATTATTCTGACGAATGCATTGGATAGTACAAGAGTCATAGAGGAATTAAAGGTAACGATATAACATAAAAAAAAGTATTTCTAAAAAAACATGTGAAAAAGATGAAACTTTGGCCTGCAATATCTCCGTCAGGAGAAAGTTCCCAAGTATGGTCCAAAACAAAAAAAAAGGACCTCAATGACGGGGAGAACAAGTGTCTTTAGGATTCGTTGAGGGTATTTTTACACCCATTTGTGTACATCTAATATATTTTCACTACTTCTTATAATAGTAGTCGCCATTTTATCTTTCTACTATTATAAATGCGAAAGTTTTTGAGGATGGATGTATGGATGGTACTCTTTGAGCTAGAACTATAACTGAACGGATTTGGATGATACACAGATAGTTTAAAACCTGGATTTACTTAAAGAATACTTTTTATCCCGGTTGTACGATCACGTGGGGCAGGTACCAAACTACATGTGGGCTAAGCCGCGCGCATTATATATGTATGCTGCTAGTAGGTGATAATATATTTTAAGTTAATAACACGAGTAGGTAAGTAAAATGGGTTGGCGGCCGATAACGAGCCTTCTAGCCTGCCACCGTTCCTTAACAATATAAATAAATACATATTTCCATGTTATGTTATATTCCATGATGTTCCCGAGAATGCCGGCAGTTAATGAGGGACGTAACTTAAAACAACCCCTTTATATTCCCTTATAATATATCAATTTCGTCGAACAATTTATTTTGTAATATCTTGATCGAGAATAACCTAAATAATATTGAGTTGAGTATTTATTAATCTGATAATATTTAGAATAAGATGAATATAATTAATATACAATAAAAAAGATGTATTCAAATAAATTTATGTTTCAGTATTGCTCAATTTATTTGGTTTCTTTCTGATGAGACTGAATGTTAATTATTACACGCAAAAACTGAAATACCTCCTCGCGGATCATCGTAGTGGATTTTATAGATAAGTGATGTCACAAAATCTATAAGAGGATCACGTTTTGGAAGCTCATAAACAGTATATGTGTGTCGGGTCGTTAAGTTCCCTTCAAAATGGTTGAGTTGAATGATGGCTGATACATGCGTCATGTTCGTGAACGGGCGCTGTCAGTTGTGACTGGTCATCTCTTAGCTGCCACGGTTTATTTTAATTACTTTATTTTTAATTACTGATTTAATCTTTTACTCTGGACGCTCTTAACTTGCCCGTATTTCTACATTGTTCTCACATATTTGTAATTCTTAACATGAATGATGTAACCAAGATTTTGTAACATATTTTGATTTAAAAGAGTGTCCATGGAGTTTCTTGCCCGTTCTTCTCCATAGAGATCTACGCTACAGAATGGGCAACTACAGTACTTTCATAAGTTATTATGCCCTGTGACTGGGACTGTAGCCTCGCGTTTTATTTTGTTTTTTTTTTTACTTTCAAAAGTGCCTGTAATGGTCTTTTTGAAATAAATGCTTTGACTTTATGCCAATTGATTGGTATTATCGACTATCCTTTACCTACTTAAAACGTTAAGGTGAAGTCTCTAACAGCCCGTTCACGACCTTGCCGCTGTGAGCGGCAGCTAAGCGCGGGGCGGCGAGCGGTAAGATCAAAAGTATAAAAATGTTTGAAGCACGCCACGAGACGCCACTCATAGCGAAAACGCGCGCGGTTTTCTCCGAGCGAATCGCGGCAGCGGCGCGCGGTGCGGAGAGCGGCAGGAACAAAAGTACAAGCGAATGAGTGCGACGACGCCACGAAATAGAGCGGCGCGGACAGCGGTGTAGGAGTGACGTACTCAGCGGCGTAGATTAAAACAAAAAAGTTTAGACGATTTTGTGGCGGTAATGGATACCGAGGCATTTATTACTGAAACTTTAAATCGACCGCCTATTTGGATGTCAAAACTGTACTCATAAAACTTATCTGGATATTTCTGTAATCTTCGTATATAGGTCACGAAATTCGTTATTTAAATACTGATTTTTATTCGTGCACTCCTTCTCTCATATTAAGAATATCTTGTTTTAAAAATGTACTGCTTCCTAAACAGAGAAGGGATAATTTTGATAACGCCATGATTTTGGGCACGTTTTGACTACCTTACCTAAATACGTCCATCGCTGCCGCTGCAACTAACCGCTACTGAGGGTACGTGGCGTGCAAAACGCACCGCTCACCGACGCCGCCCCGCTCGCCGCGCCGCGCACCGCTAAGACCAAAGTCGTGACCAGGCCGTAAGAGACTTCACCTTAACGAGCGAGCTTAAGGAGCGAGCATTGTCCTTTACGTAGCTAAAATAGTTAAGGTAATGGGTCTTACCACATCATTTAAAAAAATCACCATGTATGAAAATGTAAACAATATCTGCAATAAAAATATTATAATTGATTCCCTGAAGTTTTTTTTTAAATCAAACAAATAAATACTGTGTTTTTTTTTTCCAGTTTCCAGATCGTCATGGAAATAAAAGTGATTTCTTCCACAATAAATACACCGTACACACAAATAATGTTTTATTTTTATAGTCGAAATTAACATGTTACCGAATTTGAGAAAAAGAGGAGTACTAATTTTTTTTAAGGTCAGCAATAAAGCATCGGAGCTGTAAAAGCCTCGATATTAACGATAGGTTATAAAAAAAAATAAAGAAGCTCCGAGTCAGTGTATGGTTTATTACACAGATAGGCGCCGCTCTTTGGACTGTGGCACAAGTTAAAAGCAGGTGCGAAAATGTTGTATAAATACTGTCAAAAAAATTAATCACTCGAGAAAAATGCACAGTTAAAAGATTTGACGAATACATACTAACTAACAAGGCAAATGAAGTAAAACCTTGTAATATCATAAATAATTACTGAAAAAATATTTGAATTGCATTTTTAATACTAACCTTTTGAACCTAATCCATTCCAACATAATCTATAATAAATTCCATTTATTGACAAAAATACTTGTACTATTCGTTCTATTGTTGAATTTTATCGAAAGTATATTGAAAAACGTCGTTTGTGTGAGTACCGTCCCTGTGTACTGCCGTTCTCGGCTTGCACCTCGAATTCTGTAAAATTCGCGATAACCAAGTTTGCCCGTTTGTACTGAAAAGTATATGTTAAGTAGAAAAAAAGTGTGCGAACCCCTTTCAACAGTATTTTTTTTAAATATGATTCTATCTGATGTTAAAATAGAACAGTGGACAGGACACATTTCTAAGATGAAGCCGGACAGATTCTGAAAGTGTGAAAATAGACCCACAGCTAGTGCTTCAGACAGGTGTCGTAACCGAGGTAGGCCCAAGAACACTGCCGTGACGATCTGGACTCATACCTAGCCAATTGATCCTTGAAGGCGAAATATAAAGATTACCGGAAATCCACGGGGAGGCGTTTGCACAGCAATTGGATAGATAAACTACCTATCCATCGACACTTGTTTGATAAAAGTAGTGTTTATGCTGTTATTAGTTTTTAAACTTACATGATTGTCACTATTAAAATAAACAAAAAAAATAGTTTACAATCAAATGAAATCAAAAGTCATTTATTCAAATTAGGCTGATAATCAGCACATTTTGAATGTCAAAATTACAAGAGACAGTCCCCCCAAAACGCCCGCCCTTCGCCACTTACTAGAACAATAAAACAATGCCAAATAGTAAAACATGTTTAAAATAAATAGTAAGCATAGTAAATCTTCCGTTTCTAGTGTTATTGATATGCTGTTATTGTATGTCCAATTGGCTTCTTACGTATTATTATATCTCTAAAACTCAAAAATTTAAGTGAATTGTTCATCGCATCTCTTTAATCAGCTGTAAATGTTATATTCATAAATTATGTGTTATTTTGATATATTAGATTGATTCTAGTTCTTTTAAGGCTAATTTATCATTAGTTTAACATTTCGTAAACTAGAAAAACGGGCCAAGTGCGAGTCTTACTCGCACACAGGGTTCTATAGCCCGAAACAATATAAAGTATATTATAATATTTATAATATACATATAATATTAATATTATATATTTTGAACGGTAAACTCCACTCAACCGCAAAACTAAATTTTTCATAATTTTTTCCTCTTACTTTAGAAGTTAGAGGGGGGGGGACACACGTCTTACCACATTGGAAGTGTGAAGTTAGAGGGGGGGAAGACACATGTCTTACCACATTGGAAGTGTCTGTCTTTCAAACGATTGACTTTGAAAAAAATAAGAAGAACCTCAATGTCATTTTTAAACCTATCATAGACACCCCGCACGTATAGGTTTGATGTTTTTTTTTAGTTTCAGTTCCGTGTGGGGATGGGATATCCTAATCTATACATTTTCTTTCTTTGTACAAAAATCGTAAACCGGTTCACAGAATACATCTACCTACCAAGTTTCAGCTCAGTAGTCCTATTGACCGTTTTTTGCCATTCGGCTACGGAACCCTAAAAAATACAATCTCATTCGATCCTATTAGAAGCACTCTCTCGCTGCCGCCTATAACTTACAACCAATCCACAATAAAATTTCGGACCTTGTAAAATGATACTGATGTGAAACGAAAGCTGCTATGCTGGTAGGTAGTCGTATATTTGTCGTAATCAAGTCAGGACCATCCGACACCTACATACGTCTATATACGTATATGTATTCATACATAGAGGACATCTAGCTGACTAAAAGATAATGATAAGAATAGTTCCATTTATTCACGTAACTTGTGCTAACCTTAAAGTTACGAACTTAAACTTGGCCTGCCTAATCTGAGAAAGTAGTTGTTATGCAACTTAATTAATTTGTTTAAATAAATATCATCTTCGACAGTCGGATGAAATAGCCACGAAAAGGGTGTCAATTTTCTTAACTGATTCTCTGACGGTACCTAATCAATGACAAAGTGATATATATATGAAAGAGTGATATGTATGAATGTTGATATATGTATACATTATATAGTGTGAGGAGTGTGAGGAACGATATGAAAGAGAAAGAAGTAAATGACGTCATGACGTCTGACAAGAGAGAGAGTGGTGATCATCCAAAAATTGTTCTCAATAAAGTTCATTTTACAAAAACAAGCATTCAACTAGTCAACAACATTTTAAACAAATTTCATTTAACAATTACGTTTTGAAAGCATGAATCGTGGGGAAACCCGGCAATTACAGTGAACACCATAAAGACGAGCGTCGTCTGGAAATGCATCGGATTTAACGTGAAAATTCTGAATTTGTAGAAGCGAGACGATGAGGTAAATGATCAACAAATAAAAAGTAACTTTATTAAAAGCTGGTGGTGCTTTATGAATATTTTAGTTTGGAACCGATAAAACTATCGTTCAGTTTCCAAGTTTTTTTTAAATGTTTTTTCACTATTTTGTTTAGGTTTATAAAGAAGTGTGTTAAACGAATTTAAATGCCAACTTGGGCATAAAAACAGACCTTAGAAAGAAAAGGGAGAGGCTTTTGCCCAGCTTTGGGACACTACAGGCTAGACAAACGGTTGACGGCTCAATTCCTGCACGGATCAAAGATTTGTACGGCATACAGGTAGTTGTTCTTGGTCTGGTTCTTTGCGAATGTAACTTCAAATGTTTTTTAACGCACCTACAATACAGGAGAAATTCCTAGACAGGAGCAATGCTTTATTAAAAAAAAAATGTTCCTTATAGGAAGTTTTCCAGTTTGTTGGTCTGAATCACTACCTAAAGTTATATTGCTGTTATTCCGCCTATTCTTATACAGCCTATATAAAATCAATATAAATAAAACTTCTCCAAATCTAATACAACTGTATCTTATTACGCTTGGCCACTTCCAAAGACAGGTGATGGAGTCATGTTAACGAATTTTTTCTTTAGTCTGTGGTCAAAAGTTGTTTAAAGTATTGTTTATTGTTAATTGTTTTAATCGGAAGGGGAGTCCGTTCATTATTCTTTTTTGTGCCATTAGATTTTAATTAGGGAGTATAAATTGTTTTATACTGGTGGTTGGATATCCTTTTTGGCTTTTATTCGGTTATGATTGGCTGATGACATTCTTTTCGAGAATACGGTTATGGCTATTATTTGCTTGTTAAGTTGGAATTATTTATTAAATAAATGTGAACTGAAATGTATGTGAATGTGTTTAGCAAATGGTTGAACAATATTATAGTTACAAAATAAGTAAAGATCGGTCAAATTCAAGTCGCAATGACGCGGACGATCTTAAAGTACGATAATTGCGCGTTAGGTATCCTAAGTAAGAGCTAGTTATTATCATAATATACATTTAGGTCGATCTCTTTAAGTAGGTAAGGTAAGTTCTTTTATTGTATAAACCTCTTCGATGTCGCTTATATTATCAACTTTTCCACGACAGCTTCGTTGGTCGAGTGGTTGCAACCTCGGCCGCTGAGCATGAGGTCCTAGGTTCAATTCACGGGTCTGGCTAAGTATTATAGGGTTTTTCCATTGGGAAGTTCTGAGAAGCAGCAACGGAGGTTGTATCTTGGCCCGGTTGCTGTCTACTGTTGTACTGTACGGTTGATTTACTATTAGGTACAGTTCTGCCTGCCCCTTCGGGGATTACAGGAGTCATGTTTTGTTA
Source organism: Cerastis leucographa (assembly GCA_963082945.1). Lineage (NCBI taxonomy): Eukaryota > Metazoa > Arthropoda > Insecta > Lepidoptera > Noctuidae > Cerastis > Cerastis leucographa. The sequence continues at coordinate 9,049,926 of OY720378.1, forward strand.
TCAATTTTTTATATAAATACAACCCTATTTTGGACATAAACCTACCTCTGCCTCAAAAACGAATTCCACGGAATGGACTGCGAACCGAACGAACTGCGAATGGGACAAACTGCGAACGGGACCAACTGCGAATGGAAACAACTATGAAGAGGACGATTTTTGAACGCGGTACGAATTGCGAATAAGACGAAGTGCGCATAACCCATAATTATGCGTTTCTCATCAAGTACAATGAAATCGCGAAATAGTTTCACGTAAGTACTAACCTTTTTTGTGTAATCCTCCCGCGTCAAGGTAAAATCATTATCGAGTTTCAAACATTGTTTTTGATGTTTATAGGCTTCACACCCCAAACCGACCTATTTAATAACACATTCTTTATTTATAACATAGGAAAAAAAAACAAAGAACCGCTGTTTGCTCCTTGACCGCAAACGACAACCTCAATTTTACACTTAAAAAAGCAAACTGTAAAAGAATTGGAACCTTATAGCGATGTAGCTTAAGTACTTTTTCAATTGTTACTTAATTTTACTGTGAGTTCTTTCAATTTTGTTTTAAAGGGGCATAGATAAAAATCAATATGTCATTTTAAAAGATGCCTATAGATTTTTTCAACGAATTTGGTTAATTAAAAACATTTTATTGGGACTATTCGTTGGTGGCAAGTGTTTAAGCATCTGCTTTTTTTTGTTAAATCGTGTGGTTCTAGTTGACTATCTGTTTAAAGATGTGTAAGTGTGATCAAGTTCTGTTTTGAAAAAGATATGATTATAGAAGAATGGTTTATTATGTCAAATTTTCACTTCCCATGTGTAAGTAGTTTATTTAAGTTCTTTCTTTTGCCATTTCAAATCTATAAAAAACAAACCTCTTTAACTTTTATTTAGTGTGTAACCATCGTACCTATACTTTTTGGTCGTTTGAAGTTAGAAGGTTTCGGACAACACACACATGAACTGCATTCCTAGTCCAATCGAAAAAAGTATTTAGGACATACGGGTCACCAGACTTTGCCACTTGAGTTGTCAATCGTCCTTCATAGACGAAAATAGGTCTAATACAGGTAGCTTAACTTGCTTGCAAAGAATAAGCCTACATCTATATCGTGTATTAAGACAGAACTTCAAGTGACACCCAAGAACTATCTTCTATAACCACAATGCTAATTTTAAGCCACTGTTTTGCATACAGCCAGCGACCGCTGCGATATTCTCGATTGATTCTTCGATTATCGATAAGGCACGTCACTACCTCAAGAGCCCTCGTAGTTCTCATTATCGGCGTCACGCGCGATACTCGAATGTCGCTGTTTTGCCAACATGGCTGCCGTTTCGGCGGGAGAACGAAGTGTGAAGTGCGTGTGACTCTATCAAGATATAGCGGTAATTACAATTTGTTTGGGAGCACGCTGTAATGAAGAAAAATTTACTGATACTCCACGGTATATTTCAGCCATTGTTCCAATGTAAAACAGAACTATTCGGTAAAACACGTTATAAGTACTAACAAAAGTATTTAGTTCAATTGGAAAGATAGTTTTACCAGTAAGATAAGTCTAAATTAAAAGGACAAATTCATTTTATAATGAAATAATAACTTGCTTTTACGTTCGAGAACACCTTTTAACCGACTTTTTATTTCGATAGTGTTTTAACTTCTCCCGTCTTAAGGTACAGTAAATCGCCATAGCCAGACAGAACAAACTTTACACGAAACAAAAAAAATATATCACCGTTTGAATTGTGAATCACAAACATGTAAAGGAATAGTTTTTTAGCAAATAAACGAAGAATTATACTTGGACTAAAAACTATACTGTTGTTTTGTAGAGTACTTTAAGTTTGAAACAGAAAACAGGGTAGGAAGGAACGAAAGGTTTGTCAATTCTAACGAGTGGTTTGACTATTTTTCGGTCCGAGAACATCACTGTGCGCTACTTTTTATGGGGTGAAATACCCTCTTTTATTTTTATCTTATTTGGGGCAGACTGGAGATTTTTGAGCATCTAAGTCAAAAGTAACTTTTTAGCTCTTGCCCAGCATAATCAGGCCCGGACTTAGAAAGGGCCTCTAGGACAAGACATTTGAGTGCCCCAAATTCAGAAGCCATTTTAAATGAAGCAAATAAAATGTACTCAAACTACCTCAGAAATGTTTATATTTTCATAAAACTTTTCATACAGAAGTTACTAGTCTTGTCTAGTTACTTGTCTTGTGAACTTTTATGTAAAATCTTTAAAAGAAACTACGCTGCAATAGCGAGCGAACCGAAGCTCGAAAATTTAACTACTGCACTCCGGATAAGTTTGCTTCTCTTTTGATTTTTTGTTTGGACTTAAATGTGGGCTAAAGCTGCAAGACATGTGAAGCGAACTCAAAGCCACATCGGATAGTTTACGTTTTTTGATCCTTCATCTTAGAAATCAGAATCAAAGAAAGACATTCGGTACAAAATAATAATAAATGTGACTTTTAGTTTTTATAGTACATTTTTTTTTTCAGAGGCTGTTTAGGATTACCCAGTTTTTTCTTATCCCTATTGGTGAACCAGTTTAAAAACCTGAACAAGAAATAGGCTGTCTAAGTCTTAGATTCAGGCTTGCCTAAGGAACAATGTCTTGATGAAATAGTACTAGAAAAATTGTCTAACACTATAAAAATAACAACGTTTATCCCGAGCCCCATTCAACATAACGCCATTATTAATCGGGCCGACAAGTCAACACAACCTGAATTCACCTCAATGAGTGCCTCTCATTTCGACGTTATAAAGAATAATCCAAACCGACCCTGACAGACGACCCAACCCGCGTAAACATACACTTCTCCCTCTTACTTACGTACAAACAACGAGGGAGAAAAGGACAGAGGCAGTTTTGACAGTGCGCCTTCTATTCATTAGTCGTGATTACGGCACGGGATGAATTGACATCTGGGACATCGGGGTAGGCGCTCGGATTTCCCTGCTGAGGTTTCTGCTAAAAACTTGAGCGCGCGGATTCTATGAAATATGTATAGCGTCTGGGGCCGGAACGTCTGTGTCTCGACGCGAATATTATATACATTTTCTTACAAGTAACGTTGAGTTCAAAGGGAAACGTGGGGGAGTTTTTTCAAAGCTTCTTTTTAAGTCGATTTAGGCATAAATAAAGTCATCAAGTTATTTTAATTACACGACAGAAATTTAATTTAATTCGCATTTGATACAATTCGCTGGGCTGAGAAAAAATAATGATCTTGAACTCACCTAGAGCAGTGCTGGCCATCCTCATGGTCTGGATTTGCATGTCATCTGGGGAGCCTTGGGCGAGCTTCCTCTTCCGTGGTCGACCTTTTTGGGTTGGTCCCCCGTTGAAGTACTGAGACGGTGAGTCACCCTCGCTGTGCAAATCTTGGCACCTGGTTACAAAAGTCCAATTTATATTTATTTAAATTTGATTTGATAACATATTTAATGTGGAATTTTGATTGATTTTTCTCGGATTTACATTTTGAAGCATTTGTATCACAAATTCTTCGTGCCCATTAGTTGCGGTCCCCAGTTAATTGGCGAAATATTCGGAAGTTCGCTCGGGAAGGTTACTCGATAGACATGATAAATTAATCAGTTCGTTTCTTATTTTTATCGAGTTATTTTAAAATTAGCTCTTATAAATTTAATATAAAAACTCTTTACATTATAATTTTAGTCAGCAATCATTAGAGACAATGAACAAAAATGTAACGAGATTTTGTTTCGGCCGAGACTGCCTCGTTGAAAGAACTTTTGCTAGTGTGACTGCCACAGAAATATAAAGATCAGGATATCTATGGTGACTGCTGAGCTTGAAGACCTGGGTTCGGTTCCCGGTAGCGCCGTGTTATTGGGTTTTTACATCGGGAGTTTTTCAGTAGCAGCCATGTGTGCCCGGTTGTAGGCATTATGCTTGCTTCCTATTATATGGGACATAATACACATAAAGGTCGAAACGTGGGTGTACTTTAATTGGGTACACCTCTACCTAACCACTCATGGATAACAGGCGTGATGATTAGTCGGTTGATTCTACGAACTCTGCCGCTTTAACTTTTTTGGGTTTTTTGAACCTCAATGCATATAGCTTTAAACCTAATATTGTCATCAGACACTAATTTTTTGAAGCCAGTGTATACCTCTATGTCTACAAAATATTTGCCACCCATCTTCAAATTCAAATTCATTTAATCATTTTGTGAACATAGGGTGAAAATAAGAAGATGTTATAAATAAATGTTGGTCCATACTATGTCCCGGCATACAAAATGAAAAGAAGGAAAAACAAATGGAAGGCATACAAAATATAAAGTAGGTAATCGAAATATCAATTAACAAAATTAAAAAAATTAAAGGGAAGTAAATGTCACAATTATTCATTCCAATCACTAAAGGCTAATAATAAATATATCAATAAATTAAGACGGCACATAGACAAGTATAAATTATTTAGTCACAATTTCTTATATAATAATAGATGCAATATACAATACAATATCTCAATAAAAACTATCATCCTTATCATAAGCAACATTGTACTGACAGATTTAAAGTTAAATAAATATTATTTTAATTTGTCATTAAGATATTCATTGACCGAGTAATACGCCTTGTCACTCAATAATTTAAAAAGGCGTTTAAACTCATTCATGTTGTTGCTTGATACAATCTTATTAGGTAATTTGTTATAAAGTTTTGGAGCCATTGCAAATATACTATTGTAGAGGAATTTGGTTTTAGTGCTTAACGGGTGCAGCTTTTTTGAGCGCCTTTGACTTTCGACAGATTTATATTATGACATATTGGTTTTTACAAAGATACAGGCTTCATAGACATAGAGTGATGGTACAGTCATTATTTTCATGTTTTGGAAATGTCGCTTACATTTTGGCTTTCTTTCACCAAACCAATCTCCCAAATAAATGGGGACCACAAAGACAGTATAATTATCCCAAATCAAACATCCACAAAAAAACACCCACCTATAAACGCTAGTCATATCTTCATCACAGTAGTCATCAAGGCAGGCGCTGTCATAATGGGGTCGGCAATAGACCAGGCCGTCTCTCATGCCGAAGACATCGCCCTTTGACAGCTGGCTACCACAAGCCACACATGTGAAGCAAGTGATATGGTAGACGAGGTCCCTTGCCCTCATGACCAGCTCGTTCGCGGTGATCCCGTTCCCGCAGCGAGCACAACGCTTCACGCAGAAAAGTCTGTAACAAGAAGACTTGTATTTGCTCCGTAGCTTAGTAGTAGAACTATTGGATCGTTCTTTTGGAGATGTACTTTCTGACGAAAACCCATTTGCGTTCAATGATTATTAAGTGGATGCTAAAAAAACAATCAATATTTTTATGGCGTCGACCCCCTTTAAAACAGGATGGGAGATTTAAATTTGCAGTTTAGTTTCGAGACAACTCAATTTAGATTAAGGAGAAAGAAAAATGAAGCAGAATACGCTGGCCGAAGTCAAAAGGTTATAAAAAGGTGGATTCCACGTATATAATAGTATTCTAATTTCTTGTATTATTTTTCACATCTATGTAAGTACCGATACCAGTACCACTTATCCTTGTTAAATTCAAAAAGAAAACACGTAATCCAAGTGAAGGGAAGAAATCCCTTTATAGCAGAACTTTTTATGCCAAAATATTATTTTTTATAACAGCGGATAGCATAAACTTCATTTCGCAGAAAATCTGTTGGTAGACACTCATTTATCATACATTCAAAACTCATAATTTTGTAAGTCAGAATCATCTTTAGGTATAAATTTCATGATATCCATAAATAATTAAAAAGTAGAACCATCATATCGCAGAATGTTCATAGTCAGAATCGTCCCCAAAAATTTAATTACCGTGCTCTTTCATAACCAACACAAAGGTGGATTCTTGTTTCTGAATTTTATTTTCCGCGAGTATATTTCGAGCTTTTCAATAACATTATTGTTTCCGCTCTCACCTCACAATTAATATTCTCTTTGATTAACAACTTGTGTTTTCATCCGAATTTCTTCGCTTTGTTACACATAACCAATTTATTTGTTTCTTTTTTATTAAAAAATTCTGACTGAAGTTTATTATTAATTTAATTCATTCGATTGAGCTAACAAACATGGCCATCAATCTTCAATTTTATTAGTATGAAACACTAATCTATTGAATACAAATTCTGTGACCCAAGGGCCGGTTTACTTTGGTCAGAGGCCAAGCATTGCCATACAACGTGGCAGTTCTGCTGCCATCTCTGCGAGGTTCATGATGAATAGTGACACTAACACGAGCCGATATTCTGGGATAAGCAACGCTTGCTGAGGTCAGCGGATCGGTGAACTGTCGCTACACTCCTCTATGCCTCAAAAAGTTCGACCCTAAAATAGTTGGAAAAAGCATAAGCAGATAATGATGGTGCCATCTGATTTGATCAAAAAAGACTTGAAGAAAATGTTCCGCATGGCCAAATGACCTCAACCCATTTCCCGTAGTTACATTGAATGAGCCAATAACCTACCTTTGACAACTTAACATTAGACACCCTCGTCGATAATCAATCAATCGTTATCACCAGTACTGACGGGCCCCATGTAAACAATTATAGCATATGTCCGTTTATAACAAGAGGGTGGGTAGAGAGCCAAATTATACCGCTTGCTTGACAGTATTTTGACAGCGGTATTTGCTTCGTCGTTCAAATAAAAAACGCGGAAAACCTTAATTCTTGTTTTCCGTAAAGCTCTAATACTACTACGATTGTATGTTGATATAGTCCTTATCCCCGTAATAAAGTTGGAAAAAGAACGAGCAGGTTCTCACAACTAGGTAGATAAAACCTTCCTTGAATTTAAATTACAACAATGGTTTAAAAACATTATTTCTGGTACAGCTTAACTTTCTGTTGCTCTGCGAGTGATACCTTACAAACAGTAACTACCAAACTTTTCAAAACAAGTCTGACTATTAACCATAATCCTCTCGTACCGAGAAACTAATAAAGTCAAACATGAATTGGCGTAGTACGTTTATTAGTAGATTGAATGATAATAATACCTATCCGTCTAATTGGCTACTACAGATCTTGGCTACACTATTGACCTTCCGAAATACGAGGACGTAGTGGTTCTCGTTTTCGAATTTGATATTTCCTGTACAAATTGTTCTGTTCAATTTCTAGATCATTATCGAGCAAAAATTGACTTTCGTTATCATTGCTTTACAGATTTTTCTTCTAATACAGCTAGACATGCCTTGAAATCAAACAGATTCATACAAAATTCATGTATTCAGATTTTAATTAATTTTATTTTGATTGATGTGTTTGTTTGTCTTTGATCGAATTAATTCTAGTTTGTTTATTTAACATAAATACTTGTTATAACACAGATTACAGTTATTATAACAAAATTTAATTATCGGTTGTTTTGAAGATTTAGGAAGAAATACTAGATTGTTCCTATTGCCAACAATCGAAATATGCGCTATTTTCCCAGGACAGTGACACAATTACCACGTTAAAAAAAAATATTTTGTTTTTTCATATTGAATGGTCTCGATGTGTATACCTACACTCAAATTCAACGTTCTGTTGAATTTGAGTGTAGGTATACACATCGAGTTATTCGAGTGCACAACATTCAATATGTACAAAGTCCAAATACTACTGTGAAAACGGGAAATATCTGTCGTTTTTACACGGTTGCTCAAAAAGATAAGCGCAAACTCAAAGCATTTATTTCAATTAGACCATTACAGGCAATTTCGAAAGGCAAAAAACAAAAAAAAATGCGAAGCTACAGTCCCAGACACAAGGCATAATAATTCGTGAAAGTACTGTAGTTGCCCATTCCAAAGCGTAGATCTCTATGGAGAAGAATGGGTAAGAAGCTCCAGGGACACTCTTTTAAATCAAAATATGTTAGAAAATCTTGGTTACATCATTCATGTTAAGAATTACAAATATGTGAGAACAATGTGTTCTACTTTGTTCTCGCATATTTGTAATTCTACGGACAATAAAGTAATTAAAATAACCTGTGGCAACTAAGAGATGACCAGTCACAACTGACAGCGCCCGTTCATGAACATGACGCATGTATCAGCCATCATTCAACTCAAGCATATTGAAGGGAATTAAATGACCCGATACTCCCGCCACCATCAGCGTGACATTTAAGTGAGCATGGCATTCACTCAACCGCCAGGGTACTCAGTAAATGGTGGCTTTACAGTACTCACACATGTTATAATATATAATACAAAGAGATTGAATCTATACAATGCAAATATATTTTTACGCATTCGAGTTGGTCATGCGTATGTTTCATTAAACAATGTTTTCTGTATTTGTAATGCTTCGATTTTACAGAGACTTCCGCTCGTTAACTTAATAAGCTGAAATCATAATTACAAGCGGCAGATGTATGTACTGCGTAATATTAATATTCCCAATAAAATTTTACGTCATTTCCAATATTCAATTAAAATCTTTTGGTAGAGTGCCATTCGATGAACGCCATTTAATCAAAAAATCAGCGGTGACAGGAAAGTTTATAAATGTGTGCGAATAAAGAAATCATTTTTATTTCATTCAAAGTTAAATATACAAATTAATTCCCTAGCTTGTAAAACAGTAAGAAAGTTGTATGGAAAAACCACCTTAGGCTTTAAAAGTGTGAAAGGACAATGATTATTTTAGTTGAAGTTACCAGCAGTCCAAGAAAAACGAAATAATTTACACAAGTAATTAATAACATGTAGTACCTATAAACCAAATTCAAAGTAGACTCACTACACGACTCAAAAAATTTAAACAATGAACATAAACATTTTCGTTTAACTTACAATGCCGTCTTTTACTGTTGACGCAATGGCTAGAAAAACAAGTCGTGGACAGGTGTGCGAACAACCGAGTGCGGTGGACTTTGAGTGACAGGCTGCCTTACTCCCTAATTGCTAACGTATCACCTACAGACTGACAACTGGTAAACGTTGACCACGCGTCGTGTCGTGAAACTTGTAATTATAGGATTATCATAATTGATTAGGCTTCGCGAATAGTTTGTTTTAACGTCGATAGTTATCGTGATAAAGTTGTTGGTTTTCTGTTGTTTTGTGGTTGGTTTTTATTTAAATAAAGACGAAGTAAATAATATGTTGTTCTTGTTGTTCAATTGCGTTGTCATGTCAATAAAGTTTCATTACCTATTTCCGTTGTAACCTAAAAATGTTTTTAAGGTACATGGATTAAATTACCTTTGAAGCCAATATTGAACGCGAACGTTAAACATGATGCCCCTTAACTACACTTTGTATTCGATGACTTACCGCTTCCTGCTTCCCTAAAAATACAACAAAAGCAGATAACAAGGTAAAAAGTGTGTACTTGCAAAAACATCGCAAAGCGCTTCGCAAAAGCAGAGATTTTTTCCTCAAAAAAATAAAGAGTTCGCTTCGCAAGCTTTCGTAACAGGGTAAATTACGATCAGATCAGAAAGATCTCATTATCAACTACAAAAACTGGCTATTTGAGTCGGATTGCTGTAGTACATGATAACATGATTAGCAAACATGGTAAATATCCCGTTTCTAATGTTATTATGGTAGTGTTAATGACCGTCTCAGTTTAAAAACTTATATTATGATTAGCGAAAAATAGGGCAAAATTGAACATCGAAATTATTTACTAGAGTTTATAAAGGATAACTATATAAAACGTATAGACTGCACGCGAACAGTAACTGTCGTCTCTATTTCTTGTTTTTTTTTGGAAGCTCGTATCGGACGTAACTTGTGTCTAAAAATTCTATGTTGTTTCAATTTATGGATGAACAAATCTAACCGCTTTTGCGTAAAGGTTTACGATGAAAATAAAAACTGTTTCTTTTTTGTGTTCCTAGCTGTGATGACAAAATCGATAGTTCGTTGCTTCGAATTGCACGTCCGAGGCATACCCCATATTACCCATGCCTATACTATACTATAACCCTATAGTGGACTTTGATTTATGTAATGTCAGAAACGTGTGTTATTTATCCGCTGTACTTTCGTATTCCGACTGAGGAGAATTTTGTGGCTAAATAATAACAGCCGCTTGGGTCAATCTTTACGTTAACCCGTGCTTGGCTATGGGCCTTTGGTCCGTGGATGGAGCGGCCACCCATTGAGCTCCTTCCGTGCGTCGGAAAGCACGTTAAGCCGTTGGTCCCGACTGTCATTAGTAGATATTTGACAGTCGCTACAGGGTGTCAGTGGCCTGAAAGTCTGACAACCAGGCTTACCAAGAGGTATCGTCTAAGTGGGTTCTGGACTTCAGATAAGCAGTCACTCCATGTAAAATTCTGGTAATATATAATTCTGGTTCTTTTCACTAGTATGCAGCTGGATCCGGTTAGACTGGAAGCCGAAACTAACATAATTGTGAATAGACTTGGCAGATGATGACTTTCGTTCTGCGACTTCAATACAGGTTAAGTCCAGAGTTTTTATGAACAAAACGACCTAATTGAACCTCAAGCCCGATCTTCAATACTGTTTCGGAAAACTGTTTCTACACTTTTTTCCGATTCCACGCTTTCATTCTCATGGATCTATCATAGCCAGAATCTGGCACTCTACGAACCGTCACCACGAAGCTGAATGATCAGGTTAAAACTAAGTTAAAAATACAGTCTTCCTCTCAAACTGCTTACCTGTAATAGTCTTCTTTGCAGTATATATTGCCGTCTCTTGAAAAGCAGGTAAGTTCTGTGTCCAGCGGCAGTCGACATTCGCAGCAGCGGAGGCAGGTGCCGTGCCACTGTCGGTCTACTGCTAGCAGGTAATATCTGGTGAAAAAGAAGAGCTAAATCTATACTTTGACCTAAGAAACTGGCATACTGACACTTACGGAATAACTTTTACTATAGATAAAGTTCGACAATGCCATCGGAGCGAGCGAAAAAGTGAAAGCTCTGGGAAATATCACGACATTGCCGATTTACGTGTCAGTCGTATCAAGTTAAAAAATAAGAAAGTGTAAAAGTTCGCAAACATCGGGAATATCGCGTCTGAACTTCAAAATTCAAGGACGAATCCTTGATCTAGCCCTCACCTGTCCTGTATCCGTCCCCCGCATCCCGCGCACTCATCTGGAGTAGCGGGGGAGTCTTCCGAACTTTCTCGTTCCTTCAACATGCCTTTCTGCTCCGTTCTGCACGCAGAACTGAACTGTGTATCTCAAATAACTAGGTTCAATTCACCCTGTACCGTTGTCTCAGCATTGCCGTTTGATACAGCCATAATAACTAGTCCACTTTCACCACTTTTTGTCCTGTGGGATCAAAACGGGATTCCTCAGGATCTGTGAACAAAAAGACAAGTTGATTCGTTTGTTTACTTTCAGTTACTCTTATGTAACAGACGTATCTAGGTACTATTCAACAAGAACAGGATTAGAATCCCCTTGACTATAATTCACTTCCATGGGTTATCCGTCACCTTTAAGGCGGAAATACACTTACGTGTCGTGGCGTGTCGTGACGCGCGCGTGGGTTTCATACATCGTTGCGACACGACACGCCATGCAAATATGTCCCTAACCATATTAAATGTATGAAACCGATTTGCTTCTGGCGCGTCACGACACGCCACGACACAAGTATGTTTCCGCCTTTAGCCGGCTATTATTTATATCTCACTCCTGATTCGTTCACAAATTAGTAACAACAAACACTACAAAAACACTTAAATACTGATTCCGAAAAAATACTATTTCCATTAAAGTACCAATCAAATTCACATACCCATGATAAAAACGACCAAAGCTAAGGTTAAAACGCCGTTTTAATTGATAGGCAAGGTCCGAAGTTCCCAAACAGTAACATAATATGTCCTATCTACCCTTAGTGGGGTAGAATGGGGTTAAACTGGGGATTTAAAACAGATACACAATGCAAGTGGGACGTTTGTGCCGAGAAACTGTAACCGATACTCGAAAGCTGTCTACATAAATTGATGCAAGGAAATAGTGTTGCTAGGGGCGGGATTTGATCGGTAAATTGGAGGATCGAGTAAATCGGAATCGAGAGACTGATGTAATTTTATTGAAAAGTGCTTGTCTATCCAAATTCGAAATTTTATTTGATTTTGGAAATTAATTGTGACAATGGTAATGGGAATGTTTAATAAAATATACAAACTAAACATTTACAGATAAAAACATAACATAACGTCACGCGTGTAATCCTCGAAGGCAGATGTGTACCTACTTGTATACCCATATTCCGCCAGTTATGTTATAAGTCATATGTAATAGGGGGTGAGCCTATAGCCATCAACCAGGCATAAATCCAGACTCCGAGGCTGTTACAGAGATATTTCTAACTAGCGACCCGCCCCGGCTTCGCACGGGTGCAATGCTCAAATTAAATACACTACAGAAAAACTGTGAACGTTGTATATAAAAACATAGCGGTCCGCTCTGGCTTCGCACGGGTATAAAATATATAGTTATTATACATATAAACCTTCCTCTTTAATCATTCTATCTATTAAAAAAAACCGCATCAAAATCCGTTGCGTAGTTTTAAAGATTTATGCATACATAGGGATATAGGGACAGAGAAAGCGACTTTGTTTTATACTATGTAGTGAAGAGAAAACCCAATAACACTACCAGACCCGATAATCGAAACCAGGACCTCATCATGCTCAGCAGTCACAACCACAAGAGCACCATTGCAGGTTACAAAAAAGGAACAAAATTAAGACTAAAACTAAGTACAGTCAGTGAGCAGCATTACCTGACCCATTTGCCTCTTTTTAGCTTTGTGAGATGGGTCAGGTAATGGTGTGGGGCACTGTACCTATATAATATACAACATTTATTATTGAGGTGGCAATCTATGACAGTAAGCAAAAGCCATATAGTGTGTAGTATGATCTTTTTTTGTTGTTTAAGTTTGACAGTATTACAGAATAACCCCTAACGTGGTTTAGGGAATAAGAAATTATATAATAAACGTTTGAGAATATTCTGTAATACTGAAAAACTTAAACAACAAAAAAAAACAGCGTTTATTAATAACTAGCTGTCCCGCGCAACTTCGTCTGCGCCACATTTTCCCCGTTTTCGCAACATTTTTCATTGCTGCTCCGCTCCTATTAGTCGTAGCGTGATGATATATAGCCTATGTCCTTCCCCAGGTTGAAATCTATCGTTTTGCCAAATTTCATTAAGATCCGATCGACTAACAAACATACAAACAAACAAACAAACAGAGTGACATTCGCATTTATAATATTAGTATGGAAGTATGGATTAACTAGGTACAGTCAGCATCAAAAGTCGGTTAACACTTAAAAATATTACACCAAGTTTTGTGCTGGTCAGTGTGATCTGATGTTATATTGTTTTGCGAATTTGTGTAACCATTGATGAAAATATTGTTATGTATTTTACTCCAGTCTGTTAATATGGATCGTTATAAAACTAAGACGTCTTATAATTATGGTTATGTACGACTTTTGCTGCTGACCGTACCTAATTTTAGTTGATTATTTAAGTCTTTTATGACAACCTCCTGAATTTTGACGAGGATGCATAACAACACCTTGTATAGCATGAGTATCCATACGATATCCGAGAAAAGTCTTAGGAACCAGGTGTCTATTCTTTCAAATAATTTGGGAATAATACATAATTTAGTTTGTTGATCAAGTGCATGTTTCCCATAAAAATTGCGTTAGTAGGTGACGAAAGCGATCTAAAATGAGTTGTTGCAACAAACTTCACGAGCGTGAAATTCTATAGGTATCTCGGAGTTTTTAGATGTTGATGCGGTTTTCAAAGATACTGTGCACAAATTCAAGAGTAAAAGCTTCTTAGTGAAGAAAATTACGTTTTTACGTAAGTGCACTATTTTATGGCTTAGTAAATTGTGGATATAATCACTATTAGTATTTATAATAGGCAAACATAATGCAGCAAGCCTCGACAGCTTACTGTTATGTAATTTTATATCCCTACAGAATTATAACTGACGGCATAACGTAAAAGCTCCCAAAATTTGTTACTCGTATATGCGATGATGCGTTACATGGGCTGCGTTTTTCTCATTAATTCTCCATACAAATGTATTCCCCTTCTTTCTTCCTGAATATTACTTCTAGAGCAATACATTTTTGTTTCCTTCATAAAATCAACGCATAATATTAAATTAAAATTTAAAAAAAGGTAAAGGTAATTTGTGTCGGGGGCTTTTTAAATTTAATTTTATTTCATGCTTTTTAAACCTATATTATTGTATCTTAGCCTTGACTGTCCCAATCCTGGGCATAGGCCTCCCCCATTTCTTCCACTTTTGTCGGTGTTGCGCTTCTTCTCGCTAATTAACGAAAACAAGGAGTTATAAAATTTAAAAAAACCTTATCTTTTAGGGGGGGGGGGGGGGGGGCGGGAGGGGGGCGTTTATTGCCCCTCCCAGCGATGTCCATGGTGACAAGTAACCAGATTTCAAATTTCGAATCGACCAGATCTGTGGAAGTTGTTTATTTCCCTTCAACTAGAAAAGAGGAGATGACCTTTAAACGGCTGAGCAGATTTTCTTGAAACATAGCTAAGAACACCCTCGATTAAAATACCTTTCAAAAGAAACCAATTTCATCAAAATCAGTTCATCCATTTAAGAGCTACGATGCCACAGGAGACACACAGATACACAGACACACACGTCAAACTTATAACACCCTCCTTTTTTGGTCGGGGGTTAAAAATTTACCATTTTTACCGCCGGATTAGAAAACTACTACACAAATTCCAAAAAAATTCAACATAGAATAAATTCATAGGTTTTTGATTGAAAATTTTAATGTCAATCATAATTGAATCGGCTCAAAGGATTATTTATGCCTTTTGTGACAACCTCCTGAATTTTGACGAGGATGCAAAACTGCACCATGTAGGTATATACGGTAAAATTCGTGTTTTTAGACTCTTTAACGAAACTTAGTCTCTTATCTTATGTTACACTTCGAGTTCGAGCTTAGAGTACAACGACCCAGAGAAACCTTCTCAACTCTCAAACAGAACGAAAAACGCATCAAAAGAAAGTCGAATAATAGAAAATCATTTTATCATATTTTTTGTAAGTTGATTGATAGTATTTCTTTATCCTTAATGTTTTCTGTATTGTAATGTTCTCCTTTACAAAATAAATGGTATTCTATTAATTTGAAGGAGCTATACAGAAAGCTTCAAAATTTTTGATAGTGTAACAATACAAACAATACATTAAAAGTACGACGGCACGGTTGGCGCAGTGGTTGAGCGATCGACTGCTGCGCTGCGTGTCGCGGGTTCGATCCCTGCACGGAATAAATATTTGTATGGCCTACAGATAGTTGTTCCGGGTCTGGCTGTTTGTGTATGTCAGTTTAAATGTTTGTAAACGCACCCACGATACAGGAGAAATACCTAGTGTGGGGCAAAGCTTTAAAAAAAAAAAAAACAAGAAGCTTTTGGACACCAGTGTACATTGGAAATGTATTAAACCAAACTTGTATACCGTCTCGCCCATACATTTAGAATATACTTATATAAACATCGAAGGCTCTTTTCCATATCATTATTCGGTTGCATAAATAAGTATACATATACATTGGGTCCCTATGGGTACCTCGCCATGAGACAATGGGGCGAATTCTTTTTATTTTCATTCGTGATTCGACTCCAACTGTCGTCACTTCATTTTCAATGTATGCCGTATTAGGTTTATATATATAGATGTACTATTAGGAACAGCAGTATGATGCTAGAGAATATAATATGCATTGTTTTTGCTATGAGTAATGGCTCTTCATTGGCTTTAAAACTGCCATGAAGTTGAGTAAAAATGTTGTAACAAACTATTCAAATCACGTCATTATTTCTGAGAAAAAATCCAAAACTCTCATGTTGCGAATGAGGTCTATTCACTGATATCTGAACTAAACTTTCTTGTTATTATGCTGTTCAAAGATCCCCGTCGAGTGAAAGCCAAAAATGAACCAAAAATGAAGCTTTTGATGTTTGCTTTACCATCTAACATCTTAGACATCGAACCACTTGACATTGTGACGAAATGTCATTAAATTTCTTCGCTAGAGAATGTATTGAAATATTTTAAGTAAAAGCGAACATTGTATGCAGCCCACGTTGGTAGTCTAGGAGAGTTTCTCCAGTTAC
The DNA here is from genome assembly GCA_963082945.1 of Cerastis leucographa. Taxonomy (NCBI): domain Eukaryota; kingdom Metazoa; phylum Arthropoda; class Insecta; order Lepidoptera; family Noctuidae; genus Cerastis; species Cerastis leucographa. The sequence continues at coordinate 9,066,147 of OY720378.1, forward strand.
CATCGCCTAACATCTTTTGGTATAAACATTTCATTATAAAATATCTTTTCAACATTGAAAATGGTCTCGAACTAAAGTAAAGAGTAGAGCTATCCACAATATTACAGAGTACTTACGTCAATACGTTATAGTACGCTTTAGAAACGTTCGTCTGCGAGAACCAATTAGGGGAGGAATAAACCGATTTTATGGGTATGATAACCATATTTTATTTTGTTAACTTGTAGCTTTATAGTCATACGTAAATGCCTATGACTAAATTGAGAAAAAAATATATGGATGTTGAATTGTTACGAGATGGAAAGCATAAATATGCAAAAATTTATTCATACTACTTTTTCATATTAATGCTTTCCATCTCGTACGTTTATTATAATGAGCTGAACTAATACCATCACTTACGGGATATCTTCCGTGATTATTGATTGTTTTGAGTTCTCGATATTTCGACTCAGTTGCAAGCGCCATGATCGCTGTATGACGAGCAGACAAATCTGTCTACCCTCTTTCTTTGTCTTTTGCTACGCAAACCACTGGCACTCGATACAAAGTCACGGAAAAACACACTCACAATATCGCTAGGTATTGTGTAGTCCTTACTTGACGCCGACTATTTCTTTTGAGCATGCCTATAATTAATGTTTCATATATAATTCCACGTATGTATTTGACAATTTGAAGCCCTCCACTCGATTTGTTTTTGTTTCGATATGTCAATTGCTTTATTTTCTGTTTTATTCTCCTTCCAGTGATTGGGCCCTGGCCCTCACTGCAGTAGATTTTCAGCTATGGCAGATTTTTGCACATCATTTTACTTCTTTTATGTATGTTTCACTGCCTTTATGTGTTCTTTAATGCGGCATGAGACAGTTCGCTTCGTTTTACTGATGTGTCAACTGCCGCAACTGCAGTCAATTTTTATAATTAAAATCGGTTATAATAATATAATAATGATCTGAGTTCATTTTATAGAGTATTTGTTTTAATGAAGACATAAAGGAATACTTTTATTCACAAAATATACATCATTTTCTCACATACGAGTAGATATTTTGATCACAAAAATAATTGAATAGATTTCTTATTTTTTGTAGAAATGATTCCAGAAACTGTTTTATTATATTTGTTAGTTATTGTATCTTTTATCTTTAAATAGAAAAAAAAAGGCTTTAATTGGGAAGCGATTATGATAGCCTCGTAGTTTTGCAAAATAAATAGAATGTAGATAAAAACTACGATATCAATTTAATTAATTAAAAAAAAAAAACAAGTAATTTTCCTTGACAGCTTATTTGGATGTGGGTTTAGACAAGATCAAATTACACATTCCAACATTCCTTAATCTAAGTCCCGCATCTGATACCAAAGCTCTCCGTTCTTCTCCAACACGAGCACGCTCCATCAAAGCGTTATAGTTGCCTTCCCTCATGTAGCTAATCAGACAGTTTGAGGTGAGAACCACCTTCATAAGGTGCCTGAACGCGTGCTTGTACTTCAGAGAACCAAAGAATCCTTGGAACCAGAAACTGTGAACTGTGTGCAAAAAACGGCAGCGAATTTCAATTAATAAGAAATATTCCGATTTTCAAACTTGCTACTTTGAATACGGTATTCATCTTACTCATAATGTTCAATTTAGTAAAAAGATCTTTAAAAGCGGTATTTTAAGAATTAAATTGTTGGGAGCTGTTTTCGCGGGGTTTCGATAAAATGATTGATATTTAAAGCGTGATTTGCCCCGCCTACCGACGCACACGCAGCTACAGACGATGAGAAAAGTATTAAGGTAATGTCGATTTCGATTTTGGCATTTTATTTTGAATATTAGGAGAAGAAGTTATACTGCACTGATAAGAGAATTATGATGATTGAATTATGAGAATTATGATTTATTGTAGTTGAAATGATTAATTTGCGATATTCCTTACTAATCGAACTCGAATTCTTTTTGATGTGTTAGGTATGTGTTTACCACAATAGGGATGAAGACTGGGTGAAGAAAACGAAATTCTATTTTGTCCGTCAGACAGGTAATACAAAAATATTAGACACGTATTTTTTGATTTATCAAATTATAAAAAAAATACTTAGTTAAAACTCATTTAAGTTGGAGAGTGGGTGCTCACTACGTCACACATAGGTATAAAAATTACCTACACGTGACGTCATGCGCCATTTCAACTCAATATAATCTCCGTAATTTTATGAACACGTGAAAAAAGGAAAAATACGTGTCCAATACTTTTCAATAATCTACCCGACAGACAAATAAAAAAAAAATAGTGATCATCCCCTATTATAATTAACTATTACTTACTAATAGTTAATTCTGATGGTGCCAAACACATAAACCTTCAATTAGAAATATTAGATTTGAGGGCGACCATTTTGGCCATGACTTTTCGGCGGGACCTATTTACATTTTTAATAATATCAAAATTGCATACCTACACGTAATTAAAAAGAGGTTTAAAAAAAATAAACCTGTTGCTTTTGCCTGTACCAAGCCGGAGGAGGTGATAAGCATCAAGTGTGTTTTAAGGAAAAAAGTGTAAAACTTTATGTCGACCTTTTTCAGATAAAACATAGTAATATGTAAAGTAGGAGGTGTGTAGTCACAAACACAATATTTTGTAGTTATTTTATCGCAGACTTTACTTAAAACTTGACACTTTCCTGTCGGAAACGTAAAACGAATTTGCAGGATAAAGTCATAAAATATATTAGAAATTACTAAGTTGATTAAGTAAATTACAAGCAAGAAATACTATATTTTATGTGTAAAAATACAAAACACAAAATATATTAATAAGTCCAAATTTATAAGTATTACTAAAGAAAGAAATAATTAAACAGTCTTAGAATTTTTATACTTTGGTTTCCAAGAATGATAATGTGGAAAAAAATATAGTAAATAATCATTTCAATTTCAAAGGCAAGAACATGATAATGAATTATACAAATTGAAAATCAGTCATTCATAAAAGGTAAATAACTGTTATATAACCATGAGCTGTGACTTTAGGTTTAGGATGTACCATTAGTTTAGCCTGAAATAAGTTACTAGGCATTACGCGTATGTTAAGGATAATGGATGGTAATGTGTATATTATTATTATAGCGTACGCTACTTAAAAAAATCCGACCAAGTGCGAGTCGGACTCACGCACGAAGGGTTCCATACCATTATTTATAAAAACAGGCAAAAATATCACTTTTTTTATGGATTAGACTATACAGTACGTCTAGCGCCATCTCTTTTCCACTCTGGAATAATATAAAAATAATACTGCTTTAAGACGTCATAGTAACTCCCCTGTTAATATGAATAGGTTCGCCCTGTATTGCAGAGCCTTTAAACATAACTGGCGTTACGTGGGTGTACACAAGCCGGCACATCATCATCTGCCTAGTCTTTTCCCAAACTATCTTGGGGTCGGCTTTCAGTCTAACCGGATGCAGCTGAGTACCAGTATTTTACATGATGCGACTGCCTATCTGACCTCCACAACTCGGCAACTGCGTAATACGATACCCGTTGGTAAGACTGAATGTCAGACATTTGGCTTCTGACTACTCGTAACGACTGTCAAAGATCTACAAATGACAGCCGGGACCAACGGATTAACGTGCTTTCCGCGGCACGGAGGAAACTCGGTATGTAGTTATAGTCACCCATCCACGGACCAACCTCGGCAAGTCCGGCTTAACGTTTAAGATCGACCCGTGAAAGAAAGAAAAAAAAAAACTTTATTTGACACATGCCACAAGTGCACACAATAAAAAAATTAAATAAAAAAACTTAAATCAAACAAAAACGAAAATATTGTGTGTCTCACGGCTGCGCCAAATAGGCCCAGTTCAGCTAACTGCCCAGCAGCTAGTGCCCGAAGCTAGTTTTCAACTAGACCTGAGAGATAGTGACGAGACGGACGAAAAACAGTTTTAACCGTGCGAATGTATTATTTAGCCACGAGCTCCTCGAGGCGACACATCAAGCTATGTTTCCAGTATAACATGGCCTCGCTTTGTATAGATTTCCCGTACAATGAGAGATCTGTGTAAACTGGATTTGTTCAGCTGGTTGGTCGTTGTGCGTACAGTGTAGGTACACCTCTGCCTAATCATCATCATCATTCCAGCCGAAAGACGTCCACTGCTGGACATATGTCTCCCCCAAGTGACGCCGCATTGACCGGTCCCGTGCGACTCGCATCCAGCGTATTGCCGCAACCTTCACCAAACCATCGGCCCACCTAGTGGGAGGCCTCCCAACGCTTCGTCTTCCGGTTCGCGGTCGCCATTCCAGAACTTTTCGGCCCCATCGGCCATCCGTTCTGCAAGCAATGTGCCCACTGCCACTTCAGTTTGGCAATTCTTCATCTCTGCCTAATATTTTAAGAAAAATATTGGCGTAATGTTATGGTATAAAAAAATAATGAAATACATGCCTACATTTTAAATCACTCACACTATAATTTTCAGCCGTTACAGGTGTTACTCAAATCTAAACTAGCACTAATCACACCAGCTCGTTAAATACTGCCGACAAATTGAACTTACTAACTATCAATTAGTCCAGCATTTGCTATGCAATTAGCGAACAGTTTCATTTGTTCTAAAACAATAAAATCGGCTATCGACTAGTCGGTCAGCATTAATTGATGCATATAAAACTAATCCTTATGACCAGGTATTGTACTGCTGTATGAAACCAATGATAGTTTAAGCAGGAACTGGGTTATGGAGGTCAGTTATATAGTTGCTCCACGTAAATATACTGTAAAATAAAATAAATTATTGGTAATCAGCTGCTTTCGGTTAGACTGGAAGCTGACTCCAATATTATGGGGAAGTGCAGAAAAATAGGCAGATGATGATGCTAGCAATACTGGTAATACAAATGATGTTTAAAGCATATTGCATATCGCTGTACTCGGGGAGCCTGTAGTTCAGCCACACCCAAAAGGCCTAAAATGCTCTGCGGATCCAGTATAACAACGCGTTTACCGTGCTGTTGCGTCTGCCTCGGTTCTGTAGCGCGTCATCTATGTTCGCTGAGGCTCGTACCGACTGTTGCGGTGCTGTACGGCGCGGTGTAAGAAAGTGGCCTTTCTGCTAAACAGACTCCGTGGCAGCCCCAACAACATTCTGAGTGCCATAGTCGGGAGGCATGACAGCCCGTTTGTAAGGTAGCAAGCCACCTGTACACTGTCTATGTAATATACAAAATAAATTATATTTATGGTCTAAAAAAAAAAAAGTACTAACATAGGTTAAGAATATTGTTACTAACCCAATGGATCTTGGACATCTGAATAAAAAAAGAACGGGCCAAGTGCGAGTCTTACTCGCAAACAGGGTTCCATAGCCTTATACAATATAATAACACAATTTTGAACGGTCATTTATTAGTAAACTTCCACTCAGCCGCAAAAGTAAATTTGTTTTTCATAGTAAGTGAATGAAAAACAAAGTTACTGCTGCAGTTTGGTGAAAAACTCCCATATCTCAAAAACTAAATATCAAATCTTATTTAAACCAATTCAGTTCTACATACATTGAGAGCAGCGGTGGCCCAGTGGTAGCAGCCCCGACTTACGAGCAGTAAGTCGTAGGTTCGAACCCAGGCAGGCGCATTACTTTGTGTAATTTATTTCATCACCGCTGCTCTCAAAACGGTGAAGGAAAACATCGTGAGGAAACCGGCATGTCCTAGAACTAAAAATTCGAAGACATGTGACATCTACCAACCCGCACTGGGCCCGCGTGGTGGATTACAGCCCATTCCCTCTCATAGAGAGGAGGCCTGCGTCCCAGCAGTGGGAACAATATAGGCTGATGATGAGTTCTACATCCCAATATTTTTTCAGAATTTTTCTCCTCTTACTTTAGAAATTAGAGGGTTTACACACGTTTCTGGTTTATTTCGGGTTTATTTCGTAACACACGTTTTACCACTTTGGAAGTGTCTATCTTACAAACGATTGAATAGAATAGAATGGAATGAAACATAACGGGTTTATAAAACTGCAAATTTTATGGTTACAACGGCGATCTTATATCTTTAATTGACATTGAAAAAAATGGTTTTAGGAACCTCAATGTAATTTTTAAAGACCTATCTATAGACACTCCACACGTGTAGGTTTGATGGTTTTTTTTTAGTTTCAGTTCCGTGTGGGGAGGGGGATATCCTTAATCTATAAAAAAAAATATACAAAAATCGTAAAGCGGTTCACAGAATACATCTTCTTACCAAGTTTCAGCTATGTAGTCCTAATAGTTTCGGAATAAAGTGGCTGTGACATACGAACGGACAGACAGACAGACATGATGAATCTATAAGGGTTCCTTTTTTTGCCATACGGCTACGGAACCCTAAAAATGAGTATGAAAAACCGTCATACATGGTAGCGATTACCTTAGCCACCTGCATCTTAAACATCTGCATCTCAAGGACATGATTGATGATAATATTAATATAATATATATAATATTTCGCAATGAGGTTCTAATACGATTTACAAAATACTTTTCACACTAGCATAGAAATAGTCCGGCTACTACAGTAGCCGGAATAAGTGGCGTTTGAGATTTTTTTCTCAAATCTGACATGAGCATTATTGTTTGGTTAAGTTGTATAATCTTTGTATTGGCGAAGTTGAAAAAATATCTACTGTAAAACTATGATAGAAAAAAATAATATAACATCATGCCTATAATCCCTAAAGGGCCAAGCAGAGGTGTATCTAATAGTACTTTTCCTCCTCCTTGCGTCGTATTCCTCAATGCTGAGGGTCGTGACCTCCCTTCAGAATCATCTTCTCGCGGATGATCTTTCTCCAGCTGTTTCTGTCTCTGGCTGTGTGAAGGGCGCTGTGGACTGTGTAGTCAAGGGCGGTACGGATCTGGTCAGACCATCGAATTGGGCTGCGTCCACGAGGTCTTTTCCCATCCACCTTGCCGGTCACCATTAGTTTTTCCAGGTTACCGTCGTCCTTCCTCGCAATTTGACCGAAGTATTCCAGGACTCTGCGCAGGCATTCGGATGACAGCCGTGAGGAGATTTTGAGCTCTCGCAGTATGGAGACGTTTGTCCGATATGCTGTCCAGGGGATACGCAGCATCTTTCTCCAGCACCACATCTCAAACGCGTCAACGCGTTTTCGGTCAGCAGCTTTCAGCGTCCAAGTCTCAGCGCCGTACGAGAAGATCGAGAAGACCAGGGTCCGTACCAGCTTGGTTTTGGTTTTTACGGAAATGTTGCGATCTCTCCAGATTGTTTCAAGTTGAGACATGGCGCTTTTAGCCATGCCTATTCTCGTGCGCACTTCCTTCTCGCAAGAACCATTGTTGCTGATGTTGGAACCCAGGTAGATGAAGTAGTCAACTGTTTCTAGATCTAATGCGCCAGTTAGTTCCAGCTTCCCAGATCTATCCACCACCATGACATTAGTCTTCGACCTGTTCATAGAGAGAATAGTACTTTTAGTCCCATGTTAAAGGGGGCGAGCCTATTGCCAGGATTCTTGCACAAATACAGACTTCGTGGCTGCTACTGAGAATTTTAAATATCAAGTTGATGATAAAACTCATTATCAAATTGCCCGACCCGAATCGGAACCAGAACCACCAGTCACGATTAGGACCACTAGGCCAACGACGCAGTCCTGAACAAATGTATGAAAAAACGTGTAGTTTGAGGTAGAGATAACGTTTTGTATCTTCATTATCTGCACGCGTAGCATGACCGTTGTAGAAACGGGCTATGTCGAAGGAAGAATCGACAAACTGACACATTGTCAATGTCTATCTGTCATTATGTCGATTCTTCCGTAGACAAAACTCGTTTCTACAGTGGTCATGCTACGCGTGCTGCAGTGTTACGGTATTATATTGCATGCTGGTATTGTAATTAAAAATAATTATAAATACTTAAAACGTAGGTAAATACTGCCTATTATTATAACAATACAACAGTATTCATTGCGAGGAGGAATCTCGTGGCTAAATAAAACAGCTACTCAGGCCGATCTGCAGGTTAAGCAGCGCTTACCTAGGTTGGTCCGTGGATGGGTGACCACCCATTACGTACTGAGTTTCCACCGTGCCTCGGATAGCATGTCAAGCCATTGGACCCGGATCTCATTTGTAAATCTTTGGCAGTCACGTAAGTTAGGTAAAGGTGTCCAATTTGATGGTCTGAATCACCACATGGAAGGTATTGAACTACAGCTAATGTAAATGTTTACTACTTCATCATCATCAGCCCATAATGTTCCCACTGCTGGGACACAGGCCTCCTCTCTATGAGAGGGAGTGGGCTGTAACCCACCACGCGGGCCCAGTGCACTTATCTTCGATTTTTTATTTATAAGACATGCCGGTTTCCTCACGATGTTTTCCTTCACCGTTTTTGAGGGCAGCGGTGTTGAAATAATAACACAAAGTAATGCGCCTGCCTGGGTTCGAACCCACGGCTTACTAGTTGAGAGCAGCTGTGGCCCAGTGGTGGCAGCCCCGACTTACGAATAATATTTATTACTTATTCGCATTAAATTCTCGGGTCAATTCGTTGTTAAAATAATTGTCCAGGGGAAATCAAAAGACATCTTTATTAAATTGTGTCTCAATTGAAAAGATCCAATAGTTACGTATTGTATAAATTTAATCTCGATAGCTTTTGAATTTCATTATAATATGAAAAAAAAACGTTGATAAGGCTATCTACACATTGCACCACTAAACCGATAGCCAACCGATAAAACAATATTTTTACATTCGAAAACGACAATAACTTTAACCCGGAAACAGCGGGAGCAGTAAAACTAATCAGTAACGGTATAACTGAAATCGTTAAATTAATCTAACTTGGTGCTTTTATCGTTAACGACTCTGTTAGGTAAGGGCGCGTTTCCACTATGTAGTGACGGTTAATTTATCGTTGAACGACTGTCGTCTCTAGCTATTCCCATTATATCGACTCAGTTGACAATCTGTCGTCACTGAATAAAAAGTCGTGGATGACAGTTAATTGTGTCGTCCTATATGAGAACCCCTCCATTTAAATACACAAGCCACGACGCTTTAAACGACACGATAATCTGTCGTCACCACATAGTGGAAAGGGTGCCTAAGAGTAACGTTGTGTTCAAAAGTTCATTAAAAGTTCAATGATTTCGTCCTTTCGTATTTTTATTTGGCCTGACCATTATCTGACCGTCACGTGGCATCTCTTGAAATATCGGCTGTAGCAGCAGATAAAGAAAGAAAAAATGCTAATTTGTCTCGCACAGGACAAAACAAAATATTATTTAAAATAAAAATGAATGAATGTATGTTTAATAAAAGTCCTGTATGTCTTAAAAATTAAAAGGATCCGTTTTATTAAATACTTAGATACCTAATATATTTTAGTTATTATCCGTGTGCCTAATATATTTATCTAGTTCCACAAAAGAAATTTTCCCTAAAAGGTGACATTGAGTGCATAGGCGCTATATCTAGCTAGTCAACTATTTGCAAAATTCTGAGCGTACCTACTCAATTCAGATGGCCATCGACACGCCAAAAAACGACCAAGGCAGCGGCTTAATAATTATGTAATGATTGTTACATAAGTATAAAATACAAAACAAAAAAACATTTTTACATTTTATAGACGGTAGATACTGTCTGTCTGCGCGAGACAAACTATTTCTTTCTTTCTTTTTTATTTCAGCTAGCTGTGTTTTCCAATTCTGAATACAAAGAATTTATCTCTACAATATCGCATTTACTTAATTAATGATCGGTAAACAAAGCCGTCCTAACAAAACCTCTACACTACCTATTTATTCAGGCTTTCTAGTTAAAACAATGATACCGCATTGCCCTCTAGCAATATTAGTGCCAATTATTATGAACATTAATAATATCAGTTTCAACAATGCATTAACTAGACATCCACAAACGAAATATTTCTATATCAAATCATAAAAGCAACCACGTGTGAAAGGGCACTTGGTGGTTAAAAAAATGAGTCATAAAAAGTAATTATTGTTCCATCATTATTATCAGGCGCTCGCATAGTTCCAGGTGTTAATTCTTTACATTTCATATTTGACACACTTTAAATTTTATATTGATATTATTACGGTTGTAAATGAAATAATTCAAGCTCAATTTTATACTCAGGCAACGATATCCTAGATCGGCCTACATGGTCAGTTTCAAAACGTCGAGAAAAGGTGCACGGTTCGGATTTGCCGTTTCCTATGGAGAAGAATCGGCAAGAAACTCCATGGCTACTCTTTTAAAACTATTTGGTTTTACAATGTTATTAAGTTACAGCGTTAGTACTTAAGTAAGGGAGGACAACGTAGGCCGGCAGTAATTCGAAACGTAAAGAAAGATAGAAACGTTAACAAGCATCTAGGAATCAATAAGATCAACTATGCTCACAACATAACAAACAATCTATAAAAAAAAGATTAAATAAAATGCAAAGAAAAAGGAAAATAATAATATAATAAAAAGACTATTGTATTATAATAACCAATAAAAGACTATTATATTCTTAACCAAAAGTGTATAAATGATTTCAAAATCTAATCTCATCAATCTTATTAAAAAGAAAAGAAAAAAACCGGCCAAGTGCGATTCGGACTCGCGCACGAAGGGTTCCGTGCTGTTCCGTTCCATTAATAAAAACGACCAAATTTTTTTTTGTATATATTGTTTTAGCGGCAACAGAAAGACATAATCTGTAGAAATAATATACATTTCGTTGTCTACTAGTAACAGTTTGCATACTGTTACGGAATTTATCAAATCTTAACTCTTGCCATTAGTTTGCCGTATGTCATGGCTTCCCAGAATTTGAGAAATTTTCGGACTGTGATATTTTTGTAAATCAACATGGGTTTGATTCCTGGTATACCGATTTTTTCAAAAATACAATCATGCTGTTTCAGTTTACGTCAAAATAGGCTCTCTTTGAGTATTTTTCGCTATTCCTCATAGTATTGAATTTGGCCATCCACACCGACTTGAAAATTTCATCCTGTAAACAAGTCGTGACCGGACCCTTCATTAAAACGTCAACCGAGCATTCTGAATATCAAACTAAGAAACGGCATTTTTTTGGGGTAAAAAGTCACGGTAGGTCTCAATGGTATAATGTAAAATTGTGCTGAGGGATGCATTAAATAGCACAGGGAACGTTGAGATATTTAAAGTAAAGTTACTTACTTAAAGTAAAGTTAAAATATTAAAAAAAAAACTCGTGAAGAAGTTGATACGTTGGCCTCCAATATCTAGATCCGTAACCAGAAGGTTCGAAGCTATGGTCTAGAAAAGAAAAAAGAACTACATATAAATGCTCATAATGACGGGAAGAACAAGTGCCTGTCAGTTTCCTTAACGAATGATTTTTACACTCATTTTATAGCTGTGTAAAACACAGTTTTCAAATAGAATAAAACAAATTGTGCTATCAGAAAATAAATTCCTAACATGTATTTCATAATATTTGCCAATCACACTTTTAATCCAAACTGTATCGTTAAAACGGTACAGTTTTTATTTTTTATGGATTAAAAGTGTTAGGCTCACACAAATACACTTTATACACGAGTGATTTTATTTTGGTGGTTATTTTATTACTTAATTACATTTTCAGCTGTGATAACTACCGTGTTATTTTACCGATAGATTTTCTTTTTTGTCTAAACGAATGTATTTTTTACCAACTGAAACATTGTTTTACCTCTTCGTGCTATATAGAGTTAAAGATATCCTTATAAAATAAGCGATTACCTAATCTACCATTATAAATTCGAAGGAAATTGTAGCAAAATTGATTAAAACTCAACAATAGCAGAAATATCCGTTAATGACAGCACTAAAGTTCTCAATATTTTTCTATGTTTATCATTTTCATGTGATGCGAAAATAACATCTAACATGATGTACCGACACGTTATAATGATGATACCATGTACTTATACAGAAAAAACAACACTTGGCAAAGCCATTAAAATTCAAAACCACAACCCTCTTAAAGCTTTGAAGCACCCCTCCAATTACTTATGTAAGTATGCTAAACCGTAAAGACTCCCAATCGATGCCATAATAAAATAAACAAACTAGTACTCACAGATAAACAAACTGTAGTAAACAAGCAATTACGGATACACTACACGTCCATTAATTCAACACCTCAAATGTTCAGAAAACAGAAAAACTTGGAAAAGTCACGACTGTGAACGAAAAATCACTTATAAAGTTATAACATTCACTGCTACAGCTCCACACAATAACAACGTGACAAAAAGAAATGCAAAAATTTAAATCGTGTACCTATATAATCATAAAGATGTGGTAACCGACCTTCACCGAACGGGTACGAAACACGTTCGGCAAGTTCAATAGTTTTCGCGCGAATGAGGGGTTTCGAAAAATCCGCCCTCCTCAGTTTGGGCGGCCCTCCCGGCACTCCCCGAATGCACCCCGTATTTGTTACCAAGATATCCCTCGGGAGGTCTTGTATTCAATTTGCAAACTAGAAGCCCGCTGTGAATATCTTGCGGTAGGTACCTATCGTAATTTTACGTGTTACAAAAAAGATTAACTTCATAACGTGAGATGAAAGAAACAAAAAATATCAAATAAAAAATAGTAAAAATTTAAGGAGGAGACAAAAAACGCCACGAAGAAAACATTCTTACAAAATATGGTGCAGAAACTGTGTAATTATTGGCACTATATTTTGTAAGATATTGTATATGTGTTTGCATGTTTTAGCCCTTAAAAAGAAAGATAAATAATGTTTCTCAGCATTCTTAGGATGTTAGATGAAAGTGTAATTGACATTGAACTGACTACATAGGAGTGGAATTCTCTGCCTGCGTCTGTGTTTCCGAACCCTTACAATCCTAATCTCTTCAAAGTTAGAGTGAACAGGCTTCTTCTGGGTAAGCTCGAACCATCGTCGACTTTGTCTCTGTCATATCTGACCTAGACTAGAGTCAAGAGCAAACCCATCTCCAATAAAAAAAATTTAACCATCTCAGATGCTTACCTGCATAGTCCTCGTGTGAATTGGCCAAGATCATATCTGGACCTTAAAAGATTAAGTTCCATACATAATCTTGGCCAACTCACATGAGGACTATGCAGATAGTCTCTTGACTATGACCTCTTCTAGTTTTAAAAAAGACGACGTGTAAAAGTGTTTTTAAAAACCTATTTGCAAAATAACAATTATTTGTCATTTAAATAGTCGCCTTAAATCGTTAATTTAAAAGTAACTGTCGAACTACTTAAACTGATGGAAATATAAGTTGAGAATGTTAGTACGATCGTAATAATCGTAAGTTTCGTCGTGTACGGGTCTGACATTACCACTTGGCTTGATAATAATGAAGGACCCACTAAGGAGACTTTGCTTTTTTTTTGGGCCCAGCGTTGTTGCATTTTCTATCCTACATTAAAAAAAAATACTGGTGCCTGTGATTAGATTGAAAGGTGACCCCATCGACCCTAAGGAACCGAGCAAAAAGAGAATAGGCGAGAGAAACCACGGGCCACAACTAGTAACTAATAAATTGAAAATTATGTGTTACCGAGCTCTTATATGTTGGCCGTCTCCGAAACATAATCAGTAAAGCCTGGATGAGCTTTCATATTTACATTCTCGCTTTAAAATACGTCAGTTTCGGTCTTAAAATAAAGACCTAGTACACGTTAAAATTCTTTTACGTCGTTCCATTTTCTACTACGACCACGACTCCGTACCGGCGATGGTTCCATCGGAGATTTTTAATGTAGGATTGTTGGGACAGGCGACGATCCTATCTTACCAATATCGCCGACGGGTGGCGGCCGAAGTTTGAAATGTCGACGTATGTTAGTTCTAAAGTACAGGATCTCGATGTACGCCAGTTCTAAAGTTCACTGGAGCGAAGTATGCAAGGCCGACGTATCGTTAGTTAGAAAGCATAATTGTTAAAGAGCGAGCGAAGCTAGCTCTGGACTTGGGGCACCTCGACTCGGACAGGTTAGGTTCGAAGGGGATCTAAGACCCCGACATCCCCTTCGTGTTAGGTTACTGTAAACCCTGCAGACAGAAATAGGAGCCCGGGCTACGTCGACTATGCTTTTAGGGTTTCTAACTAACGATACGTCGGCCTTGCATACTTCGCTCTAGTGAACTTTCGAACTAGCGTACATCGAGATCCTGTACTTTAGAACTAACATACCTACGTCGACATTTCAAACTTCGACATTCAGTAGTGGAGTCTATATGACCTAGTTTATACAAAATACAGATGTGTTTTGCTCCAAACGCTGCCTGAAGTATAACTGAATCCATCCGTCAGGCTTCTCTCTCGGTGTTGTGTCTACCGAACAGGCTGGCTTGGCCCATGTAGACACACATAATCCTTCCAACTTCAAAAAGCGGTCCTACGTTATAATATACCTAACCTAGGGATCGAACCCAGAATCTCAGCAGTCATGCTGGTGAAAACAATCTCATTATCATCCCACACTTTTTGTTTGTCGCAATCTGCCCTAAGCGTGGTTTCATATTTGCAGACTTTCGGCGCATATAAGTTCATATTTTGGAAGCGTGTGTTGGCGCCTCACACGCAATTCGTACGAGCACGCGCTCAAAGCGCGTGCTCGCGTTGTTACACGCTCGGGAGACGTTGACTGTGCGTTGACTTTTTAACGACCATGTGGCGCGCGTGTTAGACAAAGCGCCAAAGAAATACGCTAGTCTGGAAACGTTCTAATCTCGCACACTAGTCGACATTCGGGATGTCATCTTCATATGGTTCCATCTCCCGCGTGAGTATAAGCGTCGTCAGCATCATCGTATATGTCACATAGATATATAATATTAACTTTTGGCCGAGTCGTGCCACCCCTACTTACCTAAATGTCAAATCAACACCAACACGTCAATTCTGTCAGAAAATAATGCCAGAATTGACAGGGCGTAAAAAAAGTATCTTATACAAATATAAAGCACCATAACATACAAGGTGTTGTTTTGCATCCTCGTCAAATTCAAGAAGGTAACTATGCTAATAATTCTTGTCCCGAATCGATAATAAAATAATAGGTTATTTTTTCTTTCTTATTTACCGAAATCAGCAAGTATGAACCACCTGTGTTTGAAACGCGGCCCGTCTGATCCTTGCCTTATAACCTCGCTTTCACACATACAAACAATCTCAAACGTTAATTCGGTAATTTCTTATTCTCTAAACGACGTTAAGGGGGTTATTCTGAAATATTGACGAACTTAAACAACGAAAAAAATTCAGCGTTTATTAATAATTAACTATGTATCATAATTTTAATTGATTATTTATGTGTTTTGTGACAACCTCCTGCATGTTGACGAGGATGCAAAACAACACCTTGTGTATTGCAGTTGTACAGGTAGTTACTGGACCTATCAAACTGCTATAACTTTTTTATTCGATGGATTAGAGTCACGCTGCCATATAAAAAAAATGTTAGTATTGTTCCGCTCTTCTATTTAAGCTATGTTAGAAAGTGTTACACTACTAGGCCCAGTCGGCCCAAAACAAGATTACCTCAATTTAATCATAAATGTACTTGTGTATTTATTATGTCTTAGGTATTTAATATAACGTCGTGTTCTACGCGCGTCTCTCATAGACGTGACGGGGGGAGTACACCTAGCTCGCCCCAGGGACGAAGCCCGCACAGGTCAAGCGGGCCGACACTAGTCCGGGGCAGCGGAAGTTGCATTAGATCCCTCTGCCCCCGACGCAAGTGTGCGAGGGAACATCGGTGTGGTTTTATTGAGTACGAGTTTGACAGACCCCTCCGCTCTCCCCGAGGCGGAGGACATCCACCGAGGATTCCCACATAGATGAAAAAGGACTTTGCAGTCTGACAAACTGATTAGACAAGAAAGATGATTCGTGGATACGTGATGCCGAATGAGCACGTGAAATAGACGGTCCAGTAAGCATGAACATGCTTAGGTAAATTTATGATAAAGTTGGAGTAAGTAATCTTGTTTATTAAATTTGTGGGTCCTAAATTATTATCAAGCCAAGTGGTAATATCAGACCCTTACATTGCCTTACACGACGAAATTTACGATTCAACATCAACATCAACATCATCAGCCTATAATGTTCCCACTGCTGGGATACGGCCTCCTCTCTATGAGAGGGAGTGGGCTTAAATCCACCACGCGGGCCCAGTGCGGGTTGGTAGATGTCACATGTCTTCGAATTTTTAGTTCTAGGACAAGCCGGTTTCCTCACGATGTTTTCCTTCACCGTTTTGAGAGCAGCGGTAATTTACGATTATTACGATCCTATACTAACATTCCCAACTTATTTTTCCTTCAGTTTAAGTGCAGTTCCGCAGTTACTTTCGGTAATTAAAACTTGGCGCGAAGTTTATTTATCACGAAGTAAAATTTTCATCATCTCATGTCACCCTAAATCTACTTGGCGTTATTAACTTTAATAAAAAAACAAATAGTTATTTTAACTTTGCAAGCACAAGTTTATAGTTGCAAACTTTTTTTTTACTTTTATTATTTAAGTCAC
Source organism: Cerastis leucographa (assembly GCA_963082945.1). Lineage (NCBI taxonomy): Eukaryota > Metazoa > Arthropoda > Insecta > Lepidoptera > Noctuidae > Cerastis > Cerastis leucographa. Next base: position 9,082,739 of record OY720378.1, read on the forward strand.
ACTAGTAATATAATTTGAATTTAAATTACCGGAGTAACGCTTTTTAGCTTTAAGCTAAGCCAAAAAGCCTACTGCAGTTTTCTTGATGTCCACAAAAGCATCCAGTTAAAGCTAAGAACCATTGACTTTAAAAGTACAAAGCATTTGGTCAAGCAGTTTGGGAGGGGGAGAATTTCGAACACGCGCGCACCGTATTTTTATGAATAAAGAAGATTGAGCAATTCTTTCAGCTCATAAACTGGTAAAAAAATACTTTGTGAGGAAACCTGCATGGTCCTAAGACTTCAACAACTGCCATAACTGTACTGAAAAATAAGTAACCGAATAAAGAGATATCTTTTTAGGAAAGCATCGGTAGGCACAGAGAAAACTTAAATTACTTATAATTATCAACACAGCTATTTCTGTGATAAGTCAGTTTTCTTGAGGACGATCGATTTATTAAAGAATCTGTAAGAAGAATTGATTGAAGTACTTAACCAATCGTTACAATACTCTAAAGTAAAAAATAATCTTTAAAAAAAAAACAAAGTTGATTTCAATTTCAGATTTTGATCTGTAATAACTTACATTTTGACCCTTTGTTTCATATGCAGATCAATTCCTCATTTAGCTAATTGGAAACAAACGCTAACATGAATTATTGAAATGGCTGCGGTTTGGTGGTTAACCATGTCTGGGCTTACTATCTATTGATTCAACATTAATATGCTGAATCAAATAAGTATTGAATGACATAAGATAACTACGAATCTTAGGCAAAAAAGTACCCAAAAAAAATACACACACTGTTATAGGTATACAAAGTAAAGAGTTGCAATTTTTTTTTCAGAATTGTATTTTTGCATGTAAAAACAAGCATCAATAAGTCCAGTTAAAAATCCAATTACCCCTTTATAAGCTTTAGATGAACTCTCGTTTGAATTGGGACACCCAATTAGTAAAAAATCGTAAAACAAAAGCTACCCTTTCAACGTGAGTACGCAATCGTGTGAACAATATCTACTCGACCGTTTAATAACTCGACGAGCACACGCGTGTAACAAAATGTAACAAGTACTATTAGGTGCATCTTTCATTTATGGAGCATTTACATGAGGAGAGTAACTCGTACGTCAAGAGACCAGAATTTCCACTCGACTTGCCAAATGCTTGTTACAGATTTTCAGAAAATTCGAAGACTATTCTGACAATCCTTTTTATCGATTATAACAATTTATTGATAAATATCTTGATAAGTATCTGTATATTTATAAAAATATTTTCAATGTTACTTCACGTGTATCCGAACGCGATTTTACTTTATAGGACCAGAGTAATTGTTCCGAAAATGCCGAAAATTAGAGACCCTGTTAGGACTGAAAATACAGGTCAAATAAACGAATAAAAAAATAAGAGATCAAGTTAGCTAATGATAATTATGAAAAAAAAAAAGTTATGTTGATAATTTCGAGCCCTGTTTACAAATTATTGTTGCAATAGATGTCTATTTGAAGCTTTGTCGAAGTAACACTTTTTTTTTAAAGCATGATTTAGTACGTTCAAAAGATTATAGGATAGCAGAGATGTTTAAGCGTTTTTGTAACAATTCATGTGGCACCCGGAACAAGGTAAAAACTTACGACCACGTATTGATATACCTGTACTAAAGCACCAAATTATTATATAGTATACTAGCTGTCCCGCGCAACTTTGTCTGCGTCACATTTTCCCCGTTTTCGCAACATTTTTCATTGCTACTCCGCTCCTATTGGTTGTAGCATGATGATATATAGCCTATGTCCTTCCTCAGGTTAAAATCTATCTTCTTGCCAAATTTCATTAAGATCCGAGCAGCCGTTTAGTCGTGAAAAAGTAGGTAATAAACAAACTTACTTTCGCATTTATAATATTATAGTTAGGATTATTTTTCTACGTTCTTGTCAAACCCTAGCTATACCTACTACAAGAACTATATAACTCCATTGCGTCAAATTAGCTCATACAATGATCGATGCTGTTGGTCCATTGACTTCATGGTCAGATGAATCTATAATCGGTGAATAGGGTGATGTTCCATGAGGTGTGACTCGCCTGGGTAATGACCCACGCACGCGCGTTATGATTCTCTGCCGCCCCATGATGTATGGGGCAGCAGTGAATTTGAATGAAAAGCTACAATTGTATTCAATTGTAAATGTAACATTGTATTGTAGTAATTTAATCATTCCACACTCAATGTAGAATCACAATAATAAGTATAACACGTTTGTGGTTCTTCATTTTGCTAATATGAGCAGGAACATAAAATTCGATAATTAGAAATTGTTAAAAGACTTTTTGCACCAAAGTTAGGAGGCCTTTGCCCAGGAGTGGAACCGAGAAAGGAGAATACATGAAAATTTTGCATTAGTGCATACAATCTTGGTAGTTACAAAAAAAAACTCATGTCAAGAATTATGAAATCGATAAAGACGCTCATGAAAAACAACATATTTACGAGTAATCTTTGTTTGTTACGATGAAAATCCGTGGGTGAAAATTATTGTTTTCTCGATTACCTAAAAAGCAAGCATATTACGTTTAACAATTTTTTTTTTAATACTAATTATTCCTAAAGATTTGTTGTAATACCCCTTTATTATTGTCTGCATTTCTGAAGTGTATGGTTTCTATAGATATTTTTTTTATTCTTCATGTCTCAAAGAAAAAATAAGTACAGACGCCAGCACATCAACCTACAACCATCTGTCAAATTTCTTTGATAGATATATTCAACTTTATCGTTAAAGAATTAGGTTCAAGGTTGATTGGGAAAATTTGACAGGTTCGGGTAGTTTGATGTGCTGGCGTCTGTACAACTCCATGTCTAATAAACCAATAATAACTGTCTTATTTTTATCATATCTCTCATAAAGTAAATCAATTGTATGAAGTAATGATAGAACAAGATGTTATTCAATTAAAATATTGATACCACCATAAATGTTGAACACATCTATAGGGTAGTACTAAAACACGATAACAAACAGCTTTCCCAAACGAATTTTTTTTTTACTCATTTATCACAATAAAACAACAGCCGTATGACATTCGCGCGCGCACGGTTCTTACCTATCAGCTTGTGATAAAAGTGAATGAGTAAAAAAATTGTTTCTTTGAGAAAGTTGTTTGTTATCATGAGTACAATCACGTGTTTAAGTATCGGTCACTAATTACCAGTCACCCTATTTAGCAAAAACCGTAGGGACTCGATTACTATCTGTCTTTGTATGCAGGGTGAAAAAGACATCGACGCACAAACGACTGTGTGCTCCTGCGTTACTACGTGTACATCATTCCGGACCATCGGACAATTTTCTTAGAATAAGCAGCTGGTTTTTGTATAAAAATAAAACATTTCCATGTGGAAATTGTGTACTGAACACGTGGTTACCGGTTTGGCATCGATGTCGCTTCGACCCAACTCAGTACATACCGCAGTCGCTCTTCTTGTCTGCCTGAACTTTTAGATCTTCTAGATACTGCAAAGGATATTCAGATGATTTTTACCATCATTTATTATTTTTATCATTCTTGAAGTTTTACTAACGTTAAAATACATTTATAGTGAACTTTACTAAATAAATATCTAAGTATATGGTTTTTTTCTAGTCGCATAAACCTTGCGAAGAAGCGTCGTTAGTTAAATTATACCTACACTTAAATCAAAGATGGCCGGCGTTCTAGAGTTTTATTTCTAACCTAAATCAGAAAACTCGCGGTTTTTATTTTTAATTTCCGCGAGATAATGTTAATCCAAGGAATAGTCCTGCCAGATGCCTCAAATGAATCAAAAACTAGTTAAATTTAATCCAAGAAAAAAGTCCTGTCAGAAATCTACACGTGCGTCAAGTCATCATGTGTGTTTGGGCTAACCCCAAAACGCAATGGGTAATTTTTAAAATTGAACATACCGTACCAACATATTAAGTGCATTTTCATATTTTATCCTCAAGGTTTTATGAAACCTTACAAACTCGATTTGTTGTAAGGCCGTTCAACCCAAAATATTGATACAGATTTTTGCAAATGTATCTGTAAAGTTAGTCTTTCCTAAAACTATAAAACGTGTACCTAATTGTTTAAAAAACTCCTCTAGCTTTTTTTTTAAGTTATCTAAGTAAAAATTAACTCGGATCGATCTAGTTATAATTAATAAGGAATTAATAATCAAAAACCTTTTTGTTCTCTCTGACTCCTGTCCATCTCAGAAAAAGAGAAAAAAAACTAAAAGTATTAAACATAAGGTAGGTAAGGTGCCAAAGTGAAGTACCTAAAAGAGTGTTGTCAATAGGTAAGTATAAACTATCTTTCTACCAGCACATTCATTCAGCTCGTAGAAGTGCCATCTAGCTACGTCTCATTCTTAGAAAAAAACAACGTCTGTGTCAGGTATGTCTGCGGAATTAAGAAAAAAACTATAACCTATTCTAAAACTTTGAAAATCTAGTACTGGATTTTTATTGAGGAGCTCGTGGCCAAATAATAACAGCCGCACGAGTTGATCTTTCAGGTTAAGCCGTGCTTGCCGAGGTTGGTACGTGGATGGGTGACCATAATTACATAACGAGTTTCCTCCGTGCCTCGGAAACTACGTTAAGCCGTTGGTCCCAGCTGTCATTTGTAGATCTTTGACAGTCGTTACGAGTAGTCAGAAGCCGAAAACCTGACACCCAGTTTTACCATCGTATTACCCAGTTACTGGGTTGTGGAAGTCAGATAAGCAGAAGCTTCATGTAAAATACTGGTACTCAGCTGCATCCGGTTAGACTGGAAGTCGACAAGCCGCCAAGATAGTTTGGGAAAAGTTTAGGCAGATGATGACTGGATTTTTGCTGATTGAAGCATTAATTATATAGTTAATTTAATAAATTTTTGAAATTTTAACCTTTAGAATTTAAAAAAATATATAAAATATATTTTTTATAAGCTTTTAAAATGTTATTTTTTAAATTAATTTGTCTGACAGAAAGAACGTAAACTATAAACACACCCATATGTGTTAGGTACCTCCTTTTTTGCAGCTTTATAATGTTAAAACGTGACAGTATCCGCCTTAAAATTATATTTAAAAAAAAGCCAAAAGTAAAGTGACGCAAACCAATTTTTTGAAGTTCCCTAATTACATCGGATGTAGTCCTAGGATACGTAGAAATTGTAATTCAAGGAAACGATAAACTTTAACTGTTTGTGCTGAAAGAACCATGAAAACTTTTTGAAGTCATCATTGACATAGAAACTCTTCCAATAAAAGTTCTCAAAAGAAAATAAGACAATCCACTTGTTCCAACATTACCACATCATACGTCAAAATCAATTCAATTTCAAATTTACCTCCTATTTCGCGGCGAACTGGCAACGTCGCGAAAGATACGCTGTCAGCGAACGCGCAAGCATTCAACTGTTCGTACATGTAACGCGCGACTGTCGGGCCGCGGCGGACATCTGAGGGGCGCTGTGCGACGTTGCCACGCCTCTGCATACTCACCCACCAATGACACGTGCGCAAGCTCCGAATGTGATTTGAATTACAAACTTATGTTTTGTATTAGCGTCTCTTTCATTTTTTGACTAATCGCGTAGGTGTGAGAGGGATGAAACAATGATCGTTCGGAAGACCTGCTCGATATTTTGTGTTGCTTACAGTTTGAAAGTGACATATCTTAGATGATTAGATATCGTATTTTGAGCTTAGTTTTTAGACGAATACGGGACATTGCATCTGGTTGCGTTAAAAGTCTAAGTAAGTTATTGAATAAGGCGTTACACAAGTTACTGTAAATACAGCTACGGTTTGTGGTAGAGGATCGATTATTTAAATAACAGGAACCTTTGGGACGCAGTATTTACGCTCGTTCAAAGGAAAAATGTTTGTTTATTATTTGAAAAATTTCTCAATATATGCACTTATCATTTTATTATTTATATTAAGTAAGTATAACTTCTTAAAAGAAACAAAAAAACTTGCAAGCTGGTATGGAATGATCCACTGATAAAATATTTTAGTAGCGTATTTCACATCCATTTTACTCCGAGAATGTTGGCACCATTTAAGTAGTAGCAAATTTGGAGAAATGAATTGATAAATGTTTTTTTTTTTTTGTAGTGTCTTCCATGGGTACCACAACACGAATTAAAAAAAATATGATAAAAAAGAAATATGGGTAGCCCTCCATACAAGTAACTGGACGATGAAAAATAAAATTCCTAATTTGAAGTGTGTGCAGTGACAACAGCTCTTAAAAAAACTTTTTTTTTTTTAATATTTGCAAAACAAAATAGAACGACATATTGAAAGTTCTATGTTTGTTTACTATTATTAAAATTATAATTTCCAATATCTATGAAAAACAATTTGAAAAAAAAAAATGGTAATAAACGACGAAATTGCATACCTACAAAAACAACCGTTTAAGATAGTAGGTACCTTTAACTTTCTTAAACAACTGAAAACAAAACAATTAGTTCATTCAGTGTAGCTGCCGGTTACAAATTTTCTCCGTTTCGAGTTTCACTCCGAATCTATTCACCATTTAAGCCGATAGAGGGCGAAACTGACTACGTACCGCAATTTCGAAGACTGAGCCATGATTGCATAATGCTATGAACACAACACTGTACAGAGTAAAATTATTAATTCATAATATTTTAAAGATACAAAAGGTATAAATTAGGTGACTCATAACTTTTTTGATTCTTAACATTTTTTACCAAGTAGGTAGGTAACTATTTTGGTCTAATGAGAATACCGTTTGGTAAAGGACAAAAATGATATCTATGAATTTTATCACATACGTAGTACTTAACTAACAAAAGTAATGGATGCCAATTAGAAGAAACGGATAAGTATGTCCCTACCGTAAATGCTAACATGACGAATCAAACGCTTTAGAACTTTTGAAAATGAAAAGGGATTCGAGAAGGGTCGATCCCTTCACGGATCCTTGACAACGGCCTTGCGAACGTAATTTTGAATTTACTTCAAGCGTAACCCATCCACGCATTCCACTTTCTATCTATCATATTCCTATCAGTCAAATTTATCTAAAAACACATAAAAAATTACGGTCCTCGTAAACACTGTGGAATTATTTCTATGTATTTTTGACTAATCTTATCAAAATGGTATAAAATTTTACGAGGTTTATTGTGGGCTTGAGGGTGGGAGTCATGAGGGGGAGTCGCGTGCTCGGGAGCTCGGGTCGGGCGGTTGGCCCGCGGGCGACTGTGTGCACTACGGTTAAAGTGCCTATAGATGACTGTATAGATAGCTATTTATAATAAGTCTGCTGCTGAGGAAGTTCGCTTCTTTGGTTTTTTTCATTTTAATAGGCTATCGCGTTTTTTTTTTGTTTAAGAAAATGGCAAAAAGTAGACTTGCCTCGACGTTCGCGTTGCTCTTTGATAAGTTTTACGATGCAAAAGATGAAATTATTTTTTTCTAAAGAGAAAGAAAAACTTGGTAAGTTTTTTTTTTACAGTATTGAAAGAAAAAAGTTGTCTCAACTCACTATAGGTAATTTAGGTAAACATCGATAGATTTTATCACATGTGCGTGCGCATTCAGTAAACTTAAAAAATAGACCTAAACAATAACCTTTTAAAAAACTATTAAAACCCGTCTGTGCTCATTATTTTATAGGACGGTTTTCTACCCGATGGGACTACCTATCAAAACTGTATAACAAAACCGTCCTATCAAAACTGTATATACGAACTACCCAGGAGTCTGGATGAAGGTGATGACCTTCGTGTTAAAGGGTAAGCCTAGTACGAGTGCACAAGCACTCATTTGACACCCAAGTGCACATTGTACTCGACCAAATTTGTAGTAATGTAATGAACATTTACTGTATCCGATTTCCTAGCCCAATTTTATTTTTTCAATCTGAACTTAACTATAAACGAAGATTGCATTGACATCGGTTTTAGTGATTAGCGTGTACGAACTAATATTCGGTAACAGTCCAGCTTCCACGTCCTCAGTTCATACCTATCTATAAAAATTGAAATTTAATTAAACGACACACTTTGTCCAAACAGGGGTTGGGGGGCGTTCACACCTGTTTGGCAGTTATCGGAAAAGCCTGCAGGCGCGTAAGCGGTGCGTGGTGCAGGATTGCCGAAATACCCAATTTTAATTAAATACTGGTTTTCGCCCGCGGCTTTATTCTTGTGGATTTCGGTGGTTGTCCCAAAGGATTGTTCTACCTGAATAAAAGTATAGTCCAGGTTTTAAACTATCTGTGTGCTAGATTTCATCCATCTCCGTTCAGTTTATTTTGCGTTAAAGATTAACAACCATCTATCCATCATCTTCTGCCTAGCCTTTTCCCAAACTTTCTTGGGGTCGGCTTCCATTCTAACCGGATGCAGCTGAGTACCATTATTTTAAACAGAGCGACTGCTTATCTGACCTCCACAACCCAGTAATTGGGTAATACGATACCCCTTATTAAGACTGGATGTCAAACTTTTTGGCTTCTGACTACTCATAACGACTGCCAAAGATCTACAAATGACAGCCGGGACCAACGGCTTAACGTGCTTTCCGAGGTACGGAAGAAACCCGGTATGTAATTATGGTCACCCATCCACGGACCAACCTCGGCAAGCACGGCTTAACCTTAAAGATCGACCCATGCGGCTGTTAATATTTAGCCACGAGCTCCAATAAAAAACCATCCATATATCCTCACAAATTTTCGCCTTTTTACTATTTTTCCGCCTCTATATTTTTTATTTCAGTTGTCAGCGCTAGATTCCTTTGACGTAAAAGAATAAGTTTTTTTTTTTCAGAAAAACCTGCCACTTCTACAAACTGATATTACGGGTTGCAAGACATTGGTCAAATCAGATATTTACCTACGACTAAAGTGTAAAATGAGGAGCAGCGGTGGCCCAGTGGTAGCAGCCCCGACTTACGAGCAGTAAGTCGTAGGTTCGAACCCAGGCAGGCGCATTACTTTGTGTAATTTATTTCATCACCGCTGCTCTCAAAACGGTGAAGGAAAACATCGTGAGGAAACCGGCATGTCCTAGAACTAAAAATTCGAAGACATGTGACATCTACCAACCCGCACTGGGCCCGCGTGGTGGATTACAGCCCATTCCCTCTCATAGAGAGGAGGCCTGCGTCCCAGCAGTGGGAACAATATAGGCTGATGATGATGATGAAAGTGTAAAATCACGCCTTACTTACCCACTTGTAGCTAGAAAATCAGTTACGAATAACAATTGAAATCAAATTGAAATAAGTGAAATCAAATTTAACAAGACGACAATGGCTCACTCGCTTGTATTAACCGATACGCATATAATAGATTTTGTACGATTATAGGCTAAAATGCTCCATAGTACGACGAAAAAGTTTGTAACAAAGTTTAATGCCTGTTTTCATTAACATTAGGTGACACCTAAATAAAAGTGGGTTGTTAAATTTAAAACTCCTGGATCAGCACCTGGACACGTGTTACCATCGCTGACCTGAATATCTTTAAATACACTCCGAACGCAGATTTCCCACAACAAGATTATCTGCTCAGGATTCATTGATGACTCTGCCCACAAACAAAAAGGGCGCTTAATATCGTGTCCGGCGTGTCCTGTTGTTTGTTCGTTACAGGAACTTATGGACGCTACTGAAGGCTCCTAACTCGTGGTTTAGTTCTGATTCCGCAGAAGAAATTAAGAAGAAGAAGCACAGCGAACAGCAGCAGAGGTTGAAATTGTAGTGCAATTAAAAGTGCTATATAACGCGTTCGTTTATGTGGCGCTTAACTTGTTAGCAAATATGTATATGGGAAAAATAGTCTAAGGTAGAAACTATGCCCTTTGCGTGTCTAAGTTTTAAATAAGTCCGCTTCACACAAGAGCGTTCGAGTTTCTAATGTATTCGATCAAAAGATATAACTAATTAATATGACGTTAAGCGCTTTGTTTGAATAAAAAATTAAAAGTTGGAAGCAGGTGTCGTCGGCATCACACACAAGAAATGTCAGTATGATTTGATTAATATCACAAATTACATTAGTATACATGGTTATTGTGGTTTTTATTTGTTATTTCATTTTTTTATTCAGAACCGCCTGAGAGGGTACCTATTAATAGTCATGTTCTTGAGAAGGTTCATAGAGGAGTAAGTTATGTATAAACAAGTTATGATAGGTTTTATTTTCATTAAGGGTTGTTTCGTAATTAAAACAAGCAAGTTCTTTTTAGTATCTAACTACATCTTTAGTAACCTATCTGTAAGCTACTTCAAAAATTTCGATTTTATTTCGAACGTTTTGTAAAATAATCTCAATTTCAGGCAGGTGTACGTTTACATAGATGAAATTTCGTTTGTGCTGGGCTTCGAACCCAGCACCAGCAGTGGAGCTTGCGACCACTGCACTGAACAAACGTGACGTCCATGATAGGTACTCTTTTCTACATGTGACAGAAAGGTGTGGTCATGTGAAGGATGTAGTATGGACTACAAACTATCAAACAACAATTTTCGGCATGGGAACAAAAACCAATTCATTTTAGTTATACTGAAATTTTTAATGGGATACCTGAATATTTATTCGCGATTTCGATGAAAAACGGTTCTTTGGAGAAAGTTTTTCCGTTTTACTTTTACCTACCACACACCTTTAAATTTAACCACACATAAAATTACTTACCTAATAAACTATTTTTACAAAAAAAAAACATTTTCTACATAAATGTAGCATCGCAGAGGGCGAAAAAGAAAATAAATTTAAAAAAGAAACTGACATAACCTATCAAAAATCGTGTACGTCAATCCTAGAGACAATAGTTAAGGAAACTGAGCTTGTTGATGATTGGCTTAGGGAATCCGTCGGATTGACAATAGTTATTGATAAACTAAATGCTTCGTGAGCGTTTGCCATTTCTCTAGTCTCTCAGAGATTTACGTACTGACGACAAAAAAAGCTAAAATTAGTAAGTCTGTAATACATATTATAACTGCACGTCAATAGTTTTTATTATGGACCAGTGTATTTTTTTTTTTTTTTTTGAATGGCATCTCGCAGTTCAACCTATGAGGTTGTCGTCTGCTTAACCGGACTATCCTGTGGGTGCCTTTAGAGTAAGGCCTCCAGTCAGGGCATAAAAACTTACAAACTAAGCGACTGCACGCTAAGGGCACCCCCTGTGGGGTACGAACCTCGGCTTAGGGCGTCGCTGGGGGAAGACTGCATGGGGACAGGCTGGATCTGAATGGTATCATTATTTAGGGGCTGATTTAAAACTACTGGCACAGCATCGCGGGCTGGCTCGAGCGAGGGTCGGGGAGGGCATGGACCGGTACGTCGCGACGGACCTCGACGGCGAGGTCGGAAAGACGGCGGTTTGAGTCGGAACTTTTTAAGAGTGCTAGTCTCTTTGCTACTCTCCTGGAGGAGGGTGATAGCATCATCTGGAGTGACAAGGGTATGCCTAGGACGGCGTACTGTACTAATGCGCGAGGGTTCGTAACGGGCGGCCGCTGCGATCAGGGGATTACGGTGTTTAATGGCGTTATCGAAGAAACGCTTCGAAAGGCGTTTCATAAACTGAAGGACGGTGGGCATTCTAAGGTCTACGTGTAGACGGTCATTACGGACATAAAAAGGGGCTCCCGTGACTCTACGTAAGAACCGGTTCTGTAAAACTTGCATCCTATGGATGTACTTAGGCTTGGTGTGAGCGTACACGACGCAAGCGTACGTCATAATGGGGCGGATCACCGCGGTATAAAGGCGCAACTTGCACTTGAGTGACAACTTGCTTTTTGCCGAAATCATGAAATGAAGCCTACCCATAGCAAACGCAGCTCGGTCGCGAGCTGCTTTGATGTGCGCCGCGAAAGACAAGTGGTTGTCAAGTATGACTCCTAAGTGCTTGGCTTGCTTCTCCCAAGGGATAGGCTTACCGTACATAGTGATCGGGCTGAGCGCGGGTGGCTTAATTTTACGCTGTTTAGAGAAAAGAACTGCCTGGCTCTTGTCGGGGTTCACCTCGATTCTCCATTTCCGGAACCAAGCGCCTAAGACGTTGGCTGAGGTTTGGAGGGTGCTATAGATAGCGTCGTGACTGCGGCCAGTGTAATAAATGGCCGTGTCGTCCGCGAACAGGGCTAACTGAGCCTTCTTGCTCTTGGGGATGTCACTGGTGAACAGAGTAAAGATAAGGGGAGAGACGACGGAGCCCTGAGGGACTCCGGCTCTAATGGGGTGGGGGGAAGACAGTGCCTTCCCGATGCGATAGCGGAAGGTGCGATCCGACAGAAAGTCTCGTAAGATGAGCACGAGACGGTCCGGCACTCCCAGTTTGTACAGCTTATATAATAAGCCGTTGTGCCAGACTTTGTCGAAAGCCTTTGCTATGTCGAAGTACAACACACCCGTCATCGCTCCACGCTGGAAGCCAGCGCTCAAGTGTTCTACGATGCGATGGGCCTGTTGAATGCAGGAGTGTCCGGTCCTGAAGCCGAACTGCTCGTTGGGGATGAGACTCTTAGCCTCGGCGAAGTCTTTGAGTCGCTTATAAATAAGTCTCTCGTAGATTTTGCCGAGTGCGTTCAGGAGACTGATAGGGCTGTAGCTTGAGGGCTCAGACTTGGGTTTGCCTGGCTTGGCGAAACCGATGACAGTGGCCTCTTTCCATATTTGGGGAAAGGCGTTGTTGCTCAGGGCGCCATTGAAGATGGCCGCCATTAACACGACGAGCTGAGCGGGGAGGAGTTTTAACACCCTATTGGTGATTCCGTCGGAGCCGGGTGCTTTCCGCGGTTGAAGCTTATTAATGATGTCTTGCACTTCGTCAGCTGTGACCGAAGGCAGAGGATCATCAGGGTCTTCTACGGGAGGGAGGGCGCCTTTACGTTCGACGAATGCGTTCACCTCATCGAGATGTCGCTTGTTTACTGGTTGAGAGCTGGGGGAGCACTGGGACTCCAGGCTGTCGGCTAGGCATTCGGCCTTCTCAGAGTCGTCGAATGCGACGCTCTTATCGGGTCGGGTGAGGGGAGGCATCGAAGCCTCTTCGGTGGAGCGCAACTTGCGTTGGAGCTGCCAGAAGGCTAGGTGGGTAGGCTCGAGCTCGCTAAGCGTCTTGTCCCATTGATCTGAGCGATGCTCACTAGTGCGCTTCTTTACAGCACGCTGTAAATAACGCATGTGAGCTTTGTTTGCGTCGCAGGGAAAGTTGCTGTAGGCACGGATGGCCGCGTTCTTCTCGGTTATCAGTTCACGTACGTCAGCGGGTAGAATCCAGCGTTGATCGCTCATTGCTGGAACTTCCCGTGAGCAATCCTTTAGTACGGATTGCACGTGTTCTGTAAACGAGTTGATGGCGGCCGTCGTGTCTGCGACTGAGACAATGTGGTCGGGGATGGCCTCCAGGTGAGGCGACGTGGTGGATTTCAGCTTTTCGCTGACTTTCCTCCAGTCGGTTATCACTTGGGTCGGCGGGGGCTGGCTGGGGTCAGAGGGACCCGAGCGGGGAACTAAGTGCATGAGCACTGGTCGATGGTCTGAGTTAAGCTCATGTAAAGTCTCGATGGAATGCAACTTAAGGTTGACATTCTTGAGTAGCGCTATGTCGAGAACGTCCGGACGTTGGTCGGGGTATGGACCAGTGTACCAACGACAGCTCGTTATAATTTCAATTTATATCGAGCTGTTCTACATTAAAATTAAATATTGATGCCCATAATAAAAAATGAGAAAAGTGTATTTGTTGCATGAAATAAAATACACTAAACATTGTTGCGTTGTTTTATTTATTTCATAATGAGCTTGTTTTTAGGAAATAATATACAAGTTAATAAAATTGTGTATCGTGAATCTAATCCAGACAAGCAAAGGTGTGGGCAACGCTCATGCAATTTGCAAGCTGAAGGCCAAATGGGCTGGCCATATTAGCTGTGGAACCGATGACCGTTGAGGTAGACGGATTCTTGAGAGGAGGCCGCAAATCAACAGGCGTAAGGTGGGACGTCATCAGTCTAGTTGGAGCGAAGATCTCCGCAGAGATGCAGCTGGATGAAAGTTGCTGAGGTATTTACTTGACGTGCTGTACGCTGATGATTAAATGTAATCCAATGGATCACTGTTGCCTTTTCTGCACAGATGGGAAATCCTTTAGCGTTTAGCAATATCTGAAAGATTTAATATTTCTCCTAGGATTCCAGAAATTGAAAGAGAATTGCGAAATTGCCAGCTTGATTTGATTTCCGATTATTTTATCGTTTAACTCGATGGTGCATTTCATTTACATATTTTAACAGTATTATCATTTAGCTGTTAGCTGTGTTATTGATCTTGTAGACTAGATAATTTATTTATTGTGCTGGAAAATTCAGCAATGATAATGATATTATTGTTCCTTCCCGTCCCAACAATATATTCCTTTGTACTTCTTTTCTTCTTTTCGAATCGTTAACTCAGATTCCCTTTGTAATAAAAGCTTATAAGATCTTCGAAGGTACACAAGGAAGACTTAGTGTCATTGTCATCATTACATCTTACCGTTATTGATATCTCTAAGCGTTATTGTTGTGAATTTTATAGGAACTCATCAACTGACTACCAATTTCCAAATTATTTAGTTTGGGGTTTGCTTCCAGTATAACCGGATGCATCTGAATACCTCTATTTTACTTGAAGCGACTGCCTATCTGACCTCCACAACCCTGTTAGTAACGGGTAATACGATACGCATTTTATGATTGGTTGTCAGACTTTCGGGCCACTGAATACCTGTAACCACTGTCAAAGATCTGACAGCCGGGCTAAAGGTGCTTTCCAATCCACGGAGAAGTCTTGATACTTAAATATGTAATGAAAGGTCACCTATCCTCGAAATGAGCTTAACGTTATTATTAAACCAAGACGTCCTGAGTCATTAGGTTCAAGTTACAACAATAGGTAAGTAAAAATAATGTGTGAAAAGTTGTTATTGTTATTTTCGCGACATTTGCTATTATAATTACATTTCGTGAATTGATTGTATTGGGAATTTTATGTCAACCACATTCAAAAATACTGTTTGTCTTGGAATCAGGGTAAAAGGTTTTCTTCTTTTCGAGACCATAATAGTTTCTACTTTTTAGGTTATTTTAGCTTGTATTTTAGCAACAGTTGCGTTAAAACCGTTGATCAAATCTTCAAAAGTGCATGTGTATTGGCTTTTCTGAGCCACCAAGGCTTCCTGAGGCATCTCCTGCAAGTGGGTACGTAGATCTTACGACACGTGGTGAAAATCAGAACTAACTGCGCACTCTTTTATATCAACAAATTACAAGACATTATCATACAAAATGAATGTTAACCTACAACTCTCCTCTGATAACATCAATTGAGTAAAACAAAATGCTTGGAACACTATCCCATACTTATTCTCAAGTTTTGCATCACCAAACCACAGTAGTAATTTTAGTTTTCTTTATACAAATAGGTATTAAAATCATAAGCCCATCCGCGGCATAAAGCTAGCTCACACATAAAGAGAACCGCGATCACTAGAACCGATAACGTATCGGTGGCTTCCGTCGATAGTTGCACAAAAAAAGTGTACAGCGATAAACTTTAACACCTACTGAAGGGCAAACGTATTAATTATTGTGTATTAACTTTAATTAGAATTGTGTGCGACACACAGCGTTAGGGCTGGCGTTAACTATTGATTAAACTCTTGGTAACGTGGTTTAAATTAGCTCAGTCTATTGACATCAGTGCGTAGGGTCATTTTATAAAGCGATTCGATCTAAACATAGTTATTTCAATTGAATAACCAAATACTAGTAACTAACAGTTTACCCACATTACGCCAGTTATGTTTAATTCCCATGTAATAATGGTCGTACCTGTAGAAAGCTTTTGTAGAAATAAAATTGAGATTGTCACTGGTCTCGTCCGTAAGTTTTGTTTTTGCAAAATCATTTGAGGAAAGCGAGACTTGATACATCTGGCACACCCTAGTTTTGCAGTCTATCAAATCTTTTTTCGACGTACCTAATAAAACACAAAATTATCTAAAAAAGCTTATAGAAAACAAACAACCGCAACCACTGGGTCGGAAAAACATATACATTTTACCTTTGAGATCCGATGGCAGATTACGAAAATGAGATCTAAGGAATCCTAACTAAACCTAACTAATATTATAAATGCGAAAGTAAGTTTGTTTGTTACCTTTTCACGACTAAACGGCTGATCGGATCTTAATTAAGTTTGGCAAGAAGATAGATTTCAACCTGCGGAAGGACATAGGCTATTATATCATCACGCTACGACCAATAGGAGCGGAGAAGCAATGAAAAATGTTGCGAAAACGGGGAAAATGTGACGCAGGCGAAGTTGTGCGGGACAGCTAGTGATTTTATACAATTCTAGGGTTTTAAATCATCGTCTGCCTAGCCTTTTCCCAGTTATTTTGTGGTCGCCTTTGTATTTATTTTCTGTTCCTTTTTTCTGTTCTGTATTTATTGTGTACATAAATTGTTTTATAAAAAATTTAATAATAGATCAAAGCAATCCGTAGCACGGTTTGTTCTACTGTCAGATTGTGGCTACAGGCATAGAACGTTTAGTTATGATATTTTTAAACGGTTACGTCGGCAGCTCAATTAAAGGTTACTGTCAATAAACAATTTATGACTAACTCACAATTTGTGTTGTTTGGCGGTTGTCTGCACAGTAATATCGCTTATAGGTAGGTACTAATCATTTACAATATCCTTGATCAAGGCATGCATTAAATTAGTCCGCTAATGTTTGTCGAACTGAATCACTAAACGCTAGAATAATAAACCTCTTGGGTACTCCAAAATGGGTTATTATTCTGAGGTGTCTGATTATCTTTAGTGCTATTGTATTGAACATTATTATTTATTATTATTGAGCATTACTATGAAGATTTTCTTTTTTTTTTCTTTTTTCTCTTTATTATTTCGTTTATTTATTGACTTACATACTAATTACATTTTTAAATAATTTTACAAAATTATATACCTAAAACAACAGGGTCTAGCGATATTTCATACTCAATTAAATAACTTGAAAAAAACTGGCCGCATTGGAATCTTTTATACACCGATTTGTTTGTAATTTATCTCAGACTAATTCCAAATTCAAATTTTTGAAAATTCTTTTGTTTCGGTGGCATAAAAATGTCTTGATATGTAGGAGAGGGAAGTTTCATTTGTGCGAAATTTAGAAAACAATACGAATTACGTTTAGTTACAGTTTTTTTCATGTGTCATTTTTAAACGAAAGATAAAGTAAAAATTGAGGTATTGTAGCCAACATTTGACGAGGGCGGAGATGTTACGAGCTGTGGGAATGCTGGAAGCTGGGTCTGTTCAGCGTAATGTTGCTGAGGCCATAGTGACCCACCAAAATGTAATTTCAAGATTGTGGACACGCTATCGTGCCAGAGGTGAAGTTTTGTGAGAGAGAAGTGAGAGGCACCGGGGGCCAAGTCGCATCACTACCCCCAGACAAGACCGATTTTTGCAAATTACTGCGCGAGCTCAACCAAATGCAACGGCGACTCAATTGGTCCAAAGGCTGCGAGTGGAACACCAAGTGCTTGTGAGTGGCCAAACTGTAAGAAGGCGACTGCATGAAAGCAATCTACGCTCTCGTAGACCACTCCGGGTCCCACCTTTACGGAGAGGCAATCGTGGACAACGATTAGAATGGGTTCGGAACCACGTGGACTGGGGCCGTGAGCAATGGTCCAATGTGCTGTTCACGGATGAATCCAGGTTCGGCTTCCATCCAGATTAACGAAGGACGTGTGTTTGGCGAGTTCCTGGACGATGGAGCCGTCTTCAGAACCCTCAGGAAGTTCACCCATACCAAGGAGGAACAATTATGGTTTGGACAGGAATTCGTCTTGGAGGACGGACGGATATCGTTTGGGTGCGGGGCAATATGACGGCAGAACGATACGTGCAACAGGTGCTGGGGCCCGTAATCTTGCCCCACAGACACACAAATGGGGCAAGATTTCCTGCTCATGCACGACAATGCCCGGGCACACACGGCGAGAACGGTAGCAGCTTTGTTACACACACACAATGTTAGGGCCTTAGACTGGCCTGCTCAATCGCCAGATCTAAATCCCATTGAGCATGCGTGGGATATGCTGCAAAGAAGAGCTCTGAAGGAAGTTCCTGAAAATCTGGCTACAGAAGATCATTTTTTTGCGCACCTCAGAAGGGCATGGGACAATATTCCGCAGCAAGACATTGACAACCTTGTTCTGAGCATGCCGAATCGTTGCCGATGTGTTATGAACATCATGGGCGCTTTCTCAGACTACTAACTTCAAGTTTATAAACACAAATTAAATGATTTTTCTATTTTTTTCAGTTTTTACTCATAAATTAAAAGTTAATTCATATACGGTTTCCGTCTATCCTTCATTTTTTTTCCATAAATCCTGAAATTTTAATCGAAGTACCTTAACCTTTATTAAAAAATGGTAGAATATTAAATAACGTATTTTTTAAATATATACATGTCATATAAATAATTAACACATTGATAGTAATTCGCTTTTTTTTTTAAATATCCTTAGACCGTGTTGATGACCGACTTAAACAAAGTTTTGATTAATTTCTTTTTCAAATTTCTTTAATTATAACAAGTTTTACTTGTCTAAATATTGCAAAAGCACTGGTACCGTTCGATAGTGCTAGCTGACAACTGAGTTAAATGAGAAGGTCAAACAAATATATAGGTACGCGTGAAGGATATAAAGAAAAACCACGCGATTTTAGATTTTATTTTAGTTTTCATGAGCGTCTCTGCAACGCGTGTTATCATTGCAGGGTTCAGAAAAAGCTTTTTTTATTCGTTGCTATTCCTGTCGAGTTTTATTGATACACTGAAAACTCCTATTACATACACAAAATTATGCCCGTTTTCTAAACACTATCGAACTCAGTTAAGATCCCAGTGTTGAAATAAGAATTGGCAACCCTGTTCGATATCGTCAGCTACATTTCCCTGACTCACAAGTTACGTAGAAAAAAAACACGGGTATATTCTTTTGTTTATTTCTCTAAAATTAAAAGACTTTTCTGTTCCCAGATTCGAATGACTCATGGCAGTCATTTCATGTCAGTCCTCGGCCATTCGTGTTCCACAAATTGCCATTCGATGACATTAAATGTATTTTATAGGATAATCGAAATCTGTGGCTTAATAATAACAGCCACACGGGTGAATTTCCAAGTTTTAGCAGTGCTGGCCGAGATAGATCCGTAGCTACCTAATGGTCCCCGGCTGTCATAAGACCTTTGAGCGTCGTAACGAGCAGTCAGAAGCCCGAAATTCTGAAAAGCAGTCTTTCCAAAGAGTATCGTATTTCCCAATAAGTCGCTAGCGGAGGTCAGATAGGCAGTCACAACATGAAAATGCTGGAAGCTTATCCAGACAAAGCTTGAAAAAAAGACAAAGCAGTTGAATCGAAACCATCACCAAACCCAAAATAACTTTTTGTAAGAATGAAGGTTTGCGGTACATGTGAAACTTATTGCTCAAGTCTGTTGCAGTCATTCCTACCGTTGATCATGAAAACTTAGCTTAGATTACAAAGTTGGGAAAAGTGGGTAGCGCTTTCAGGAATTTCCCAGATTCAGCCCGGAGTCTGGATTGTAAGAAGATTGGTGTAATCGTAACAGCATTCCTGAAGTGATTTTCAATCAAAAATTGTTCGTTTGAATAAAAACTCAACCGATTAATCTACTATTTCATTCACCATATTAAATCCAAGCAACGAAACAATATCTTGCTCTTTATCCAGTACGTGTAAAAAGTTACACTGAATGTATCAGACAAGTGTTTGTCATAATTATGGATGTGATTCAGAACATCAAACTGTACAATTTTCATCATAGAATCAACATCGTAATCTCAAAAATAATCAACTGTCCCATACATTTTGGTTGAGTAGGTATTGGAGTTTTAATAAGACAACAGATATTTTTTTTCCTGATAATATAATATAAGTTCTATGGAGAAGAGAAGATCTGAGTCTCATTCTAAAATAATCATGACCACAAATACATACTGTAGACATAATCCGCACGCATGTAAAGTCAAATGGTATGTACCAACGCGTCATGTTTCTTTTACCGCCAAAGTTAACGTTAATAATGCTCTGAACTGGTGACCTGCCCTTCATTCAGTTACATGGGGTAAAAATACCGTGCGATAGGCAACGTGCTCGCGACACGTGGCGCGTCAACCACTTAAGTCGCGCCTAATGACCGCTCGCAGACGAGTGATGGGAGCGCCATAGAGGGGAGGAAAACTACGATGTGGCAAGTAGGCAGAATATAGATGAAGTGCTTGCTTTTCTTTTTTTTTTTGTTTCTATTTTGTCCTCGTTTGTCATTTCTAAGATAAGGCCTGATTACAGCAGTGAGAATATTTAAGATTTTTGGTGTGAGTGTTTTTAATCTCGATGATATTGAAGTATTAATGCATAGAGATTTCAATAAAACATTCACTACGAGATTTAGCAATTTTTCAACTGTCGTTATGGAAACTATTTCACACTTACTATTAGCAGATAAAACATAAACAGAACTAAACACGATAAGTGTTGTGACTTGTAAAACCTTTTTGTTACGAAAGAAGTCTTATTTAACGCTCTATTTTTACTCTGATGCTATTATTTTAAACCTTAGCACTAAACCATGACAGTTAGCTTCAATCAGCTATAGATATCAAAAACCGCCACCGCCCTCACAGAGTCACAATGCATCTCTCCATTCACCTAAAACGGAAGCACCGTGCATCTACGACACACTCTGTGCCGTAATCGAGGTCTGCAGCCCGGCGAAACGCGACGGGCGTCCGATGTCATCCGCCTAGCGCCCCAGTCCAATTAACATTGAACTCTAACTATTTAATTATTTTTTTCGGAATTTTTTGATGCACGTCGTGGATATGCAAATCTCTGAAATGGAAAAGATAATCTAGATTATAATCAGCACACTATATGAGGTCATGGGTTCAGTCTGTGCCCAAGTCGGGCAAAGTGAAATTTAGATTTTCAGGAATCAGGAATTTCTTAGTCACGGAATCTCCGTGCCCGATAGATGGCAATAGGCTCGCCTTACATGGGACTCAAACGTAACTGGTGAAAATAAATGTGCACTGTTACGTACGCCTCTGCCTAATCCCCTCCTTCCCTTCTACACTACTAAACCGCACTACTGGTGGTGTCGGGCGTAACCTTTAGAGATTACATGCGTGACTTCATGCATGTATGTTTCATAGGTAATCAACCGATTACCCACTGCTGGGACACAGTCCTCCTACCTATAAGAGAGAATGGGTTGAAATCTACCACGTAGGCCCAGTGCGCGTTGGTAGATGACTAATGATTTCCTGCCACTTGTGACTCGAGAGTGGTTATATTTGACTTAATGTGCAAGCCATAGAGACGATTTTGTAATAGAACAGCTGTGGAGATTCGCAAAAGAAATTAGGTATAAAATTGGGCCCGATAAATTGCAGTCAGCCGTCACTCTTAGTTTAAAAAAAAAAAATTAAATGATCAAAATTGTAATTCGCAGGGCAATGAACTCTTTTTACAACTAAAGAACAAAAATATTACAATTCTGGAATTGTTTCTGTCATGGCGATATCTAAACTGTAAAATTGCTATTTAACCTTTTACGGCGTTTGAAAAATTCAAGGGTAAAATATTTGTAGGCGCGTAAAAACGGGAATAGTAAACGCACGCCTCAACGCGGTATCATGGCTCATTGACAGTTACATGCATTCTATAACGCCTTGCACTTACACCAATTAGCTACTTTTACACTCCTGGTACATCGATTATTATTAAAATGGATATAAATAACACATTCCTGGTATATTACATTGTTTTTAAGTAAACTGCACGCGTTGTGTTTAGTTTTATCAAGAGTTTGAACTTTCGACCTTATTTATGTATGAGAACGATAATAAACCTCATTTAGTTGTAAATAAAATGCGAAGAGAAAATAGACTGAAATAAACTCAACTTTAAATCCATATAGTGTGTATATTTTGTGCTTTATGGACTACTAATTGTTGTCCGCGACTTCGTTCGCAAAGAAATTTTGGTGTGGATGTGTGAGAAAAAATAAAAAAGTAGCCTATGTGCTATTTCAGACTTCAATCTATCTCTCTGCCAAATTTCATTCAGATTCTGTTTAGCCGGTCGGACATGATTGAGGAACACAAATCCATCCATCCAAACTTAGTAAGATTGGATCAGGCTACTGAAAATTCATGATGTCCATATTTTCTTTGAATCCATGGGCAATAAATCGTTGTAAATGTTTTACAGTACTGTATAATATAATGGTTTAAAATACATGGTTTACCAACAGATGAGTACATTTAAATGGTCCAAGTCTTAGGTAATCCACGAACGTACTAAGCAAATGATATAAGAGTGATCTTTATATCTTACCTAACGATGCACGGTATCAAGAACACTTTCCCTGTGTTCCTTGTTTTCGAAAATACAGAATACCAACAAATAAATCCAACCTAAAACCTCATAACCGAACAAAGAAATGTTTAAAACAACATCGTACACAAACACAACACAATTCATAAAACCGTACAAACAATAATTCTACAACTCGATATTCCCGGACATTTTTAATCACAAAATGCATGAAGCACAGTGCACAAAAATAAAAAACTGACGTGCACAATAATAAAATCGAAACATTTAATTAACATCCCTAACACTTGCTCGTGTGAAATTACTCGCTGGGTGAAAAAAGACTACACAGTGTCCTCACACATTGGCGACGACAGATTTATAATAATTAGAAAACATACACACTGATGTCGAGGACGGCTCGCATGTCCCGCTGATCATTATTATGATAATTGTTTCGTCGTTTTGCAACAATATGGGCAGGTATATGATCAAGAATGCTTTTTCCAGTTGACTAAATTTTGAGCGACTAAAGTATGACTAAAGTGGTTGCTCACAATGGGCCTCATCAGAAGGCTTAAAGTCACCCACAGGGCAATGGAGAGGGCTATGCTCGATTCCTTAAGTGATCAAATCAGAAATGAGGACATTCGCAAGAGAACCAAGGTTACCGACTTAGCGCCAAGAATTGCCAAGCTTAAGTGGCAGTGGACAGGGCACATTGCTGGAAGAACGGATGGCTGAAAAGTTCTAGAGTGGCGAACGCAAACTGGAAGACGTTGCGTTGGAAGGCCTCCCACAAGGTGGACCGATGACCTGATGAAGGTCGCGGGAAACCGCTGGTTGCGAGTCGCATGGGACCTGTCAATGTGGCGAGGGGAGGCCTATGTCCAACAGTGGACGTCTTTCGGCTGAAATTATGATGATTAAAGTTTGAGCGAAGCTTTTTGGGTTAGTTGTGTAATTATACAAGTGCGTTGTCGGCGCCTCACATACGCGATGACGACAGCGGGGAGTGCGCGGGGTGCGGGTACCGAATCCGAGCTGCCCTAGCGCCGCCGCGCGCCTCGCCAGCACTCAGCTCTCAAACGCGGCCCACTCCGGGCATTTCTTTGCACGGTCATAAATTCAGGCTTTTATATATTTTATCGACTAAGATCATTATTCATTGGTCCTTTGAGCCTTCAAAATCATAACCGGTTTGCCGTATTTAACGCCGTCAACATCATCGGTCGTCGTGTTCATCCGTGCGGACTTTGACCGCGTGCGCCACGCCACGACCACGAAGATTGCAACAAAGGAGTCGTTCCCGAAGAAAGCCTACATCGTCATCGTGGGAGCTGATGTCATACTAAGGGAGTAAATACTGGATTTGAGTGAGTCCGTTCCAATTAGTAATTTTTCTGCTTTCTTTTCATGCCGAAATATCTTGTTTCATCTTCTTATCCTTTCGTGTTCATAAAGTCTTACAAGTGATTTTACATTAAATAATATAGCACTGTTTGTACAACACGAGTATTTTTCCATTCAAACGCTTGGCTAATTAGCTACTTTGCACGACGTAATCACGTGTTGAGCGATTGACCTTGACAGTGATTTCTCGATCCCTTTCACTTACGCACAGCTGTTTTGCAGTTTTTTATGTATTAAGATCATTAGCATTAGTGCGTACAGCTGTTATTTTACTTTACAATGGCAGATAACTTAAAAACATTGATTAAGAAACGTAGTTCTATTAAATCGAAGCTTACTATTTACAGCAACTATTTAAATTTAGTAAAAAGTGGTTCCGCGGTATCTGAGTTGCAACGTTTAGATTTAGAGGAGCGTTTTAATAAATTCGAAAGCTTACACACCGAATTTGACGCCTTTCAGACACAGATCGAAGTGCTTTCCGATGACGACGAGTCTGCGTTGGCTGAGCGTGAGGACTTTGACCGCTTGTTTTTCAACCTCGTGGCACTCACGCGCAGCCTGCTCGGTGTCTCGGCCAACGGTGCTGCGTCGGAGGCGGGCTTCAAAGATGCTGACTCAGGTGCACATGTTTCATTTAGGAATTCTTTTGTTCGTTTGCCTAAAATAGATTTACCTCATTTCGATGGGAGCTACCAATGCTGGCTTGAGTTTAGGGATACCTTTGGGTCATTGATTCACGACAACACTAGCATAAGTGACATCACCAAGTTCCACTACCTGCGAGCTTCACTCCAGGGAAACGCAGCTTTAATTATTAAAAATATAGATTTTAAAGCTGACCATTATAATCTTGCGTGGGACCTATTATGTGAACGTTACAATAACAACCGTATATTAGTGAATAACCACTTTCAAGCGTTATTTGATGTCGAACCCATTACGAAAGAGTCAAGTGTTTCCATCAGAAACCTTGTCAACATTATTAATAAGAATGTTAGGGCACTTAGTACATTAAAAAGGCCCACTCAGTATTGGGACGATATTATTATTTATTTTATGGTGAAAAAGTTAGATCTAACAACAGCACGTGACTGGGAAGAGCACAGAAACAATACTTTTAAAGAAGATGCTACTTTATCACAATTTTGTACCTTTTTAAGCAGGAAAGCGGACTGGTTAGAATCAGTGGAGTCCAATCATGGCACTTCTGAAAGGAATACTATTGTCGCCTTAAACAATAGCCACAATTCCAACAAAACTGAGACTAAGCCTAACCAAATAAAAATCAAATCACAAAATAATACGAATAAAAATAGTAAATGTCCACTTTGCTCCCAAGCTCATACGTTATTTAAATGTGAATCTTTTAGAAAATTGTCTATAGAACATCGTTTACAAAAGGCAATTGATTTTAAAGTTTGTATCAATTGCTTACGCTTTGGACATAATGTAAACAAATGTAGATTTTCACATTGCAAATATTGCACTAAAAAACACAACACGCTTTTACATTTAGAAAGCAACGAGCCCACACTTGCTTCCGATCCTTTGCCTTCTGCACCACCTTTTGCTTCGCCTTCTTCAAATGTTGTGCTTTCAGCCAGTTCCATGCAGCTTGCTACTTCTGCGCATGTTTTACTGTCCACAGCTATGGTGAACGTGATTGGCGTGACGGGTAAGAAGTACACTGCGCGCCTACTGTTGGACAACGGCAGTACGGCGAACTTTGTTACGCAGAGCTTGTCAGAGAAGTTGGGTTTGTTACGACGCGGTACGAGCACCAAGGTAACGGGTATTAATAATCACATATCCACCAGTACACAGTCTTGTCATCTCACAATAGAGTCTTTATGCTGTGCCTTTACTGTAGATATCGAGTGTCACATTTTGCCTGAAATCACAAAGGTTCTACCGTCTTCATTCGTATATATTAATCACGTCCCTATTCCTTCAGGTCTTAAACTAGCAGACCCGAACTTTAACGTTCCGTCGGTCGTAGATATCCTGGTAGGGGCTGAAGTTTTCTGGAATGTCTTAGGTAGCAAAACGATAGACTTAGGGAAAAACCTACCTAAATTATGCGAGACCAAATTAGGATGGTTAGTTTCAGGTAGTATTTCGCAACAATCATGTTTTTCCTCTAATCATTTTTGCCATCATTCCAATGTCACTCCCGACCTTACTTATTTTTGGGAGCTTGACAAAGTCGCTTCAAAACATTCACTCTCTCTTGAAGAGAGAATGTGTGAGCAATCTTTTGCTCAAACCACTGTTCGTAATGACGGTGGGGGATTCGTCGTCACTATGCCTTTAAAAGGGGATCCTAGTACATTAGGTCATTCTTTCACTAATGCTAGAAACCGTTTTCTTTCCCTTGAACGGCGATTTAAACGCGATCCAATATTTCATAAAAAATATAATGAGTTCATGAGAGAATATGAACGCCTAGGTCATATGACTTTAGACTCAGACTGTACTACATCACCAGAAAACTCCATGAATAAATATTACATTCCACATCATGGAGTTATTCGCAATTCTAGCACCACTACCCAACTACGCGTAGTATTCGACGCATCAGCCTCTACCAGTTCGGGGGTGTCGCTTAACGACATTCAGATGGTCGGTCCCGTAGTTCAAGACGATCTGTTTTCGATTTTAACACGTTTTCGTCAGCATAGGTACGTGGTCTCAGGTGACGTAGAGAAGATGTACAGGGCCATTGAGATAAATCCAGCCCAAAGACCACTTCAAAAAATAATTTTCAGGTTTGAACCTACAGAACCTCTTAGGGCCTACACTTTGAACACGGTTACTTACGGTACCGCATCTGCACCCTATTTAGCCACTAAGTGTCTCGTAAGTCTGGCTGATGACATTGAGGATAATCGTGCCCAATGTGCCATACGACGTGACTTCTACGTTGATGACTTTCTTAGTGGAGGGGATACCATAGCTGAAACTGTTGACATTTCAAAAAAGGTACATTCGGTTCTATCATCTGCAAAATTCAATTTACGTAAATGGCGGTCAAATAATCCTCAAGTTCTCAAACAAATTACACATAGTAACGAATTACATAATACTTTACATTTTTCTGAGCAACATTCAAACTCATCTCAATCTAAAACTTTAGGTCTTAACTGGGTTTGTGACTCAGACTTACTTACTTATAAAATAAATATCACCTCCACTACTAAAGTCACTAAACGTCATATCCTATCTGTCATCAGCATGATTTTTGACCCACTGGGCCTCGTAGGTCCGTGCGTTGTCGAAGCAAAGATAATTATGCAGCGTCTTTGGCTAGATAAGTATGACTGGGACGACGAAGTATCTCACGACATCAAAAACCTTTGGTCTACATTTGAAGGCACAATAACAGCTTTAAATAACTTAAAAATTCCTCGTTGGGTTCTGCTTGAAGACTCTATTAAGCATGAAGTACACGTCTTTACCGACGCTTCCGAGAAAGCGTATGGCGCATGTGTGTACATTCGGTCTAGTAATGGCAGTGGATCCATAGGCGTCCAACTTCTAGTCTCTAGAAATCGTGTAGCGCCCATCAAACCAACGACGATACCGAGGCTTGAACTTTGTGGAGCTTTGTTAGGTGCAAGGCTGTGTACTAAGGTTCAGGAATCACTTACTATGCCCATTCATAAATGTAGATTCTGGTGTGATTCAACCATAGTCCTGGGTTGGCTCTCTACTGCTTCAAACCAATTAAAACCTTTTGTCAGACACAGAGTCAACGAGATACAGGAAAGTACATGTGGTCATACCTGGAGCTACGTACCGTCGAAGGACAACCCGGCGGATCTTGTTTCCCGTGGTCTGAGGGCCAATGTTCTTATAAACGAACCTCTATGGTGGTCTGGACCTTCATTTTTACAGCGTAGTGAAAATGAGTGGCCCAGCTCGCCAAACACTGGGAAAGATAGTCTGCCGGAAGTAGTGACTCATATCATTAGTGGTGATAGCAACAATCATTCATTCAGTAGTAATCATTCAGACATTACCATTCATTCATCAATCATTCATGATTTACTAGTAAAGTATTCTAGCTTAACAAAAATACAAAGTATAGTTACATATGTACAACGTTTTATTTACAATGTAAAAAATAAAAATAAATTGCAAGGTAATTTTTCAACAACAGAACTTGAAAATTCATTAAATTTAATTATACACCATTGTCAGCTTGAAATGTTTCCTGAAGAGTATAATTTGTTAAAGTCTGGACAAAAATTACCACGCAAAAGTAGATTGCTTCCTCTGACACCGTTCATTGACAATCATAACCTTATTCGCGTGGGCGGGAGACTCGATAACTCCCCCTACGATTTCAATATGAAACATCCTATTGTTTTATGCAGTAAGCACGTACTTACTAAACTTATATTTCAAATGCAACATTTAAAGCTTTTACATGCTGGTCCACAGTTGTTATTGTCACATATACGACAAACATATTGGCCTCTGGGTGGTAGAAACTTGTCTAGGTTTGTCGTGAATAAATGTCTTAAATGTTTCAGACATAAGGCTCAGAACGTGCAGCCTATAATGGGTCAACTACCTAGTTCAAGAACAAATCTTGAGTTTCCTTTTTTGAACTGTTACGTTGACTATGCTGGGCCAGTATTGGTGGCCAATCGTAAGGGCCGAGGATGCAAACTTACAAAATCCTATATGTGCATCTTTGTTTGCTCGGCAGTAAAAGCCATACATTTGGAGCTCGTCACCGACCTCACTACTGAGGCTTACTTGGCCGCTCTAAATCGTTTCGTGGCGCGTCGTGGCAAGCCTCGAAGCATCACGTCTGATAACGGCACTAACTTCGTAGGCGCGTCAAATGAGATGTGTAGGTTCTTGCAGTCATCAAATGTTGCATCTGAAATAGCGCGGGAAGGCATTGAATTCATTTTCACGCCTGCTTATAGCCCTCATTTTAATTCATTGGCTGAAGCTGCTGTAAAATCCTGTAAGCATCATTTAAAACGTTTACTGCATCTTACTCACTTCACTTTCGAGGAGATGGCTACCTGTCTCACTCACATAGAGGCGGTGTTAAATTCACGCCCTCTCACTCCTCTTTCTTCTGACCCTAACGATTTTTCGGCACTCACTCCCTTTCACTTCCTAATTGGACGGCCATTCTTATCGGTACCACATCCTCAGTTGACTGAAGCCAACATCACGCGGCTGGATCGTTGGAAGAGGATCCAGCTCATCAGACAACATTTCTGGGGACGCTTCCATAACGAGTACACCTCTCTGCTGCAGGTTAAATCAAAGTGGTTTCATTCCAGAGGTGAAGTGAAGCCGGGGTCATTAGTCCTTATCAAGGATAGGACATCGCCACCTCTGCTCTGGTCCCTGGGTCGGGTCACGAAGACCTATCCCGGCGTAGACGGGGTCACGAGAGTGGCCGAGATGAAGACGAAGCGGGGCACCATTCGCCGTGCCTTCAACTGCATCTGCCCCCTTCCAGTAGAAGTTTGAAGACCTCTTCAACCCGGGGAATATGTCGGCGCCTCACATACGCGATGACGACAGCGGGGAGTGCGCGGGGTGCGGGTACCGAATCCGAGCTGCCCTAGCGCCGCCGCGCGCCTCGCCAGCACTCAGCTCACAGACACGGCCCCCTCCGGGCATTTCTTTGTACGGTCTTCACACGTTGATATATGTTACTTATGGTATTATACCTATTATTATACAGTCCACTTCTTTTATTCTTATATATCCAACCGAGTCTATTCAGCGTAGTGCATTGATAATTTGTACCTAGATGTCTAGCTCTATTTAACTGTCATGAAAAATAAATCGTCGTTCCAGCGATACCAAGCAGATCTGGCACTGTCAAGACCTAGAATTGACACGAAGTTTAAGAACGCCTACGCGACGTTTACGTACTGCTACGCAACGTCTACGAGGCATCTACGCGATGTGAATACCTAGGTACAAGGTACCCGACACTCGATTCCTGATACCCGAAACGAAAAATGGTAATTTTATTTTGTCCATTACATTGCGTGCCCGTATGTCTCAATTCTCCTAAAATAGTCGCCATAGCTTTCATCTCATTATGCAGTGACAATTATATTTCTGTTGACGGATTCCGTCAATTCTGCCCCCTAATTCAAAGCAGTAAGGTTTAAAATATGATCTCAGTAATATTGTAAACAGATTTCGTACAATGTTTGTGGTATCCTTGAATCTTTATCCTTGTTTTCTTGCGGGGTAAGCAGATATGCTAGATCTTTTTGTCACATATAATGATATAATGTTACTGTCTTATATTCATGGCAAAGGATTAATGAGGGCAAAGAAGTCCTTAGCGTCGTGTCCCATCCTAACATAGTTTATAATTATAGTACTAGCTGTCAAGCACTTTTTCCTACCTATCTCGTACCATACCTATTTACGCTACCTACGCTACCTTACGATACCCTACGCTACCCTACGCTACCCTACGCTACCCTACGCTACCCTACGCTACCCTACGCTACCCTACGCTACCCTACGCTACCCTACGCTACCCTACGCTACCCTACGCTACCCTACGCTACCCTACGCTACCCTACGCTACCCTACGCTACCCTACGCTACCCTACGCTACCCTACGCTACCCTACGCTACCCTACGCTACCCTACGCTACCCTACGCTACCCTACGCTACCCTACGCTACCCTACGCTACCCTACGCTACCCTACGCTACCCTACGCTACCCTACGCTACCCTACGCTACCCTACGCTACCCTACGCTACCCTACGCTACCCTACGCTACCCTACGCTACCCTACGCTACCCTACGCTACCCTACGCTACCCTACGGTACCCAACGCTACCTTACGCTGCCCTACGCTACTCTACGCTACCCTACGCTACCCTACGCTACCCTACGCTACCCTACGCTACCCTACGCTACATTACGCTACTCTACGCTACCCTACGCTACCCTACGCTACTTTACGCTACCCTACGTTACCCTACGCTACCCTACGCTACCCTACGCTACCCTACGCTACCCTACGCTACCCTACGCTACCCTACGCTACCCTACGCTACCCTACGCTACCCTACGCTACCCTACGCTACCCTACGCTACCCTACGCTACCCTACGTTACCCTACGCTACCCTACGCTACCCTACGCTACCCTACGCTACCCTACGCTACCCTACGCTACCCTACGCTACCCTACGCTACCCTACGCTACCCTACGCTACCCTACGCTACCCTACGCTACCCTACGCTACCCTACGCTACCCTACGCTACCCTACGCTACCCTACGCTACCCTACGCTACCCTACGCTACCCTACGCTACCCTACGCTACCCTACGCTACCCTACGCTACCCTACGCTACCCTACGCTACCCTACGCTACCCTACGCTACCCTACGCTACCCTACGCTACCCTACGCTATCCTACGCTACCCTACGCTACCCTACGGTACCCTACGCTACCCTACGCTACCCTACGCTACCCTACGCTACCCTACGCTACCCTACACTACCCTACGGTACCCAACGCTACCTTACGCTGCCCTACGCTACTCTACGCTACCCTACGCTACCCTACGCTACCCTACGCTACCCTACGCTACCCTACGCTACCCTACGCTACATTACGCTACTCTACGCTACCCTACGCTACCCTACGCTACTTTACGCTAACATACGTTACCCTACGCTACCCTACGCTACCCTACGCTACCCTACGCTACCCTACGCTACCCTACGCTACCCTACGCTACCCTACGCTACCCTACGCTACCCTACGCTACCCTACGCTACCCTACGCTACCCTACGCTACCCTACGCTACCCTACGCTACCCTACGCTACCCTACGCTACCCTACGCTACCCTACGCTACCCTACGCTACCCTACGCTACCCTACGCTACCCTACGCTACCCTACGCTACTTTACGCTACCCAAACCTACCCTACCTACCCCAAATAACCTCGAAAATGTAATATTTTTTACGATACGATATGATATAGTGCGATGACATTAACAATCATCATTACTTTTTCCATTGACTGGACAAAAGGGTAACTGTCGTCACATTCAAGCATGCTAACGATGTTGAAACAATGACAGATTGATGAACGCGTAGAGGACCTTAACTTTATTTGCACATGCGACTTTTCTTTCTCTCTGGGCTTATCCACCACTCAATTACACCAATTAAGTGTTTCGTAAGTGGTGCAATTGTCGATATGTCAACGCTTCGCTTTGCTAGAAACGGGAACACTCTTAATCATTAGTGGGTGCTCTAAAACCTAGAATCTAGGTTATAGAGGTAGGCTAGGTTCTAGATCTCATTTTTCTTTTGAAAAAGAAACCGCAAAGCCAAACGAAAATAAATGCCTTGCATTCTCATAATACGAATAAAGAATAGGCCCTATTCAACCCAATACTAAAGGTTGTCGCGCAGAAGTGGATATCGACCCGATTCGACTAGATACTAATTGCGTAATTGACCTACAACGTTTAAGCTACCAATTGACCTGAAATTGCTGCACATAGTTGACATACCTGCTGCTATCTACACGAGGGTAGCCCTGCGGGCAAAGAGTGCCCCTCTATGCCCGCAGGGCTACTCGCGTGTAATTGATGTGTGACTGTGTGTGTGTGTGTGTGTGTGGACTACGCTACCCTCTCACACGCAAATCCATTCCGTGAGGGTAGTGTCAGATAACAATTAAATTACGTTTTTTAATGTAAAAGTTTTGTATTTGAAATTAACTTGACAATGACATTACAATGCAACGCCAGTGCACCTATTGAATTATTCAATCAGATTTAAGACATTATTATACAAAAAAAATCGCCAGTATTTTATGTGTATCAATACCAATTACAGGCAATTGAAATGGTCATCAGCAACTGGTTGTGATTGCTAATTTAACACGACCAAACTGGCAATTGCTGTTATATCTTCACGGTTGTTTGTTATAAAGAGCCGGTCAGAGGTAGAATTTAGTGGAATAATATTGATTCTGAATTGAGTCTGAATTTTTGAATTATGGTAATGGAAAAATGAAAATAATCAATAATGTTCATTTTAATCCGGAGTACCTTGTTGTCAAATAAACCATTGCATTCATGTACTAAAGAAAACATTTAAAGAGAAAAAAACACAAGTATTACAATGGCTTTATAATATTTTTATTCAGCAGATCTGTGACATGAGAGTTGTATGCGAAACGTATATGTAAACGTGCAGCGTGTAAAAAGACAATACAGGAAAATTTAAATAAGACTAGTAGCCTTACTAACAATCAGACAATCTGCTACCTCTTTGGAAAATCTATACGCAGTACCATACGATAAAATATACGAACAGACTAGCAATGGAGTACGAAAAACTCAGTACAAATAGCCCATCTTCTTTGGACACTCCCCAATCAACCGCTTTCATCACGGAAGTCGCCTCTGCAAGGAGCCATTATGTGCTGCAAAAACAAGACGAGCAGCCTTAACTGGGCGGGTTTTTTACCTCAATAGCATCTCATGAAATTAATATCAATTGTGAGCCAAGCCTTATATAGGAGCGCAAAAACGACCGGGCGACATGAAACCGGAATGGAACAGCCTCCATATGGTGTTGCTAGCTAGAGAATTTACCCAGTAGTAGTGCAATTTTGATCGATTTGAGGAAGCATATTGAACCAAACTATTTCCACCGCTGTGACACAAGTCTTCTCTTTATGAGAGGGATTGAATTGAGGGGTTCGTGGCTAAATTATAACAGTACATTGGTCGATCGTAGGCTAAGCTTGCCGAGTTTCCATTACATATGAAACCTGTTCCGTGCTTGAGAAAACAAATTAAAATATAGGTCATTTGTAAATGACACCCGGGACCAAGAAGATCTGTAGTTTTTTTTTTAATCTATAGTTTTGACATCCAGTCTTACCGAAGGTAATGTATTACCCAGTAATTAGGTTGTGGCGGTAAGATAAAACAGTAGCTCCATCTAAAATACTAGTATTTAGGTGCATCCACTTAGACTGGAAACCGATCTCTATATAATTAGGAAAAGGCCACGCATGTGTGATGTTAATAGTGCAATGTAGATTATAATTGATTGACGTACATATAACTTGGCTGTTGTAATTGAGAAGTCAAAACCAATTACGGCATATTCTTTTTTGGGAAGATAAAGCAACTCCTTGAAGCCTTACTTTTTATTTCAATTATGTCTAACTAGAATTCGTTTTCCTATCAGATCTTGTAAGAAGACTTAAGTTTTTAATAGTTCTTCAGTAATATATGCTCTTTCAAGGAAGTATTCGACTGTAATGTTCAATTCAAGATACAATTTGAAGTATTATGTTCAAAATAGTCGCAATTATCGATGGTTGCAAATTGCATTGTAAAGTAAGTAAGTCGGTTCTGCTCACTCACTGACGTAATGCTCGAATCTGAACTGTTTAATTACTGACTAAGGTTCCAGGCATGCTTAAATGCTTTACCTTAACGTTACTTACTTAAAGTCGTGTGACAGAGTTCAAAGGAGACCTACACTGGAATTCTTAGTCGTGAACTGTACGTCTACCATGAGTTTTAACAATCTATCTCGCTAGCGTCTGTAGTTAAAAAAATGTATGAAAACTTTTACAGCGCCTCTAGCGGATAGTTGGGTACTAAAATGCGCAGTATGAGTCACTATAGTTATCTATCCTACGTCACCGTGTAGTAAACTATACTACAGCGACTAGAAGTTTGGGCTTCATTTGCTTAGAATTTGGTAGTAAGCACCAACACAGCTCATCGTACCATTGAAAAAGCTAACTATAGTATTTGCATATTGACTGAACTATTGCAGTTACGTCAAGCGATCTAACTATGACAATTCATGGTAGACGTACTGAACTTAAGTCAGACTAACCGGGCTTACATTCCACCCACTTTTCATTTGTCAAATTTGAAGTACCAGAAAACTATTAATTATATTATACATCTTTAACATTGATAAAAGTGAAATGTGACATCTTTAGCATTGATTGAAACAGAATGCAAGTATGGGTTTGACAAAGATAGATAGCCAGGGGAGGTACCTTATTCGAAGATACGCCAATTGCGGTCAAGAAATTATATGAATACGATTTGGTGTATGTTTTCAACTGTTCTCATGGCAACAACTCTCGACATAGTTTAAAAATGGATTTGGGAAGGCTTTTAGAATATGGGTGTAACTCTCCAAGCATGGCAACACTGAAAAGGACACTTACGGCAGGTGCTTTTAATTATTATACAAGCTGTTAATTTAGTCATCTACTAGTATATTAATTCAGTCACCTACGAGCATTCAGTGCCTATGATTAGGTTACAGAAGTGGCTTTATTATAATTATATAAAAAACAGTCTGTATATATGGCGAGATGAGAGAACAAGTTCTATAGAAATAGTTCAATTAATACTCCGATACGTATTGAATTAATAATTATTATGATATTCGTGATGTTTTTACCTTATATGAGTACGAATTGAGTGTTACTTGAGGATTCAATTGGTTGTTCATTGAAAAAACTGTTAATTAGTTTATGGTTTGTTGTTTTAATAATATGTGAGATATGGAAAGGCTTACGTTAATGAACTGTAATTGCTAAGTGGTCTTATTTAAGTTCATAAAAAGACAAGTATCTTAATATTGAATTTAGTAGGAACTGATTCCTTTTTTTATGAGATGCGAAAGAATGCACGCTGTAATAAACAGTGTTTTGTAAAATAGTACCTACATAAATGAAAGAACATTATTTGAAAACGAAGAAAATTATATTTTTCCCCAAAACTCAGGTAGTAGGAACTATGGAGTTTTCTGAAAACGTCTGACATAGCTCTCTGTTCTCCCCAGACGGAGGGTAATCATGAAGATTTGTCTTAACCAAAAAAGGCACCTATATTAATGTTGATGGTCCAAACCTACTTAAACAAAGAAATAAACGTTATTTTCCGTCATATTTTTTTACATTGATGTCGATATCATTGAATCCCCAATACGCACATAAGGAAAAGATTATTCCTGTTTACCTCTGTTACTACTTCTGGAGTCTGACATAATTTCGATGTTACATTCATCAAAAATTTTTTTCATAGAAATCTTAGGTCTTATAAATAATTAACCTGAAGGGTTAAGCAAATGTGTACTTACCTTTATAGAATACGAACTCATTTCGTCAGTGATGTTTACGTCCGTGTTAAATTTCTGACTAAGTAGGCTTTTTCATCTTGACAACTGATTGGATTGCGTATGGGAAGTTCTGCTGTATCTGCTGAAGATTTTGTTGAAGATGTCACAGAACGTAATCCAAATACTGTTTTTTAGGTAATTCTGCCTCATCTGTCTGCTCAGCGACTGCTAAGCATAAGGTCCTGAGTTCGACTTCCTGGTCGAGCAAAATTTTATTTGGTTTTTCCATCAGGCGTTTCTCCGTGCCAGCCAGGGAGTCTGGATAAGTGCCCGATTGATGACAATAGGCTTGCCCCTTATACATGGAACTTAAACTTAACTGGTGAAAGCCTTAATGTTCGGCGTTTACAGTAGTGTTGTCACGTTATGTTTATTATTTTGAAATTGTAAAACCTGTGCAAGGTTATAAATTTGTTTTGCTGTTTCCAGTGATAATTAGCAATAAAAATTACAGCACCAAAACAAATGTCTTTACAGGGTAACATTTTTTGAATGAAGAGGATCGAACAGAATGTGGGTAATATAATATACCTACTTGTGAACCATTTATTTTGTGTCTAAATGCAGCATTGATATTGTGTCCAACTTCTATATTTTCAATTATACCTACATTTATCGTTGTTTCTACACAAAAGCAATATAAGTATTCGAACAGGAATTATTGGATGATTGTCCGCATGATACGAAATATGTAATAATTTTGAAAAAGAAATACTTGGCTTAGCTAACTGAAAACAATGAAGAGGATATAAAATTTGCTATAATTTATATAATCTAACGTGTCTAACTCAATCGTTAAGGTCACTAGCAGGAAATGTGTAAGACTCGCGACAATAAGAATAATAACTTTTCAGAGAAACATTTTGCATATTTTAGTAATTAGTGAGGAGTGCCCCGTTGATCTAGTGGTCGTAATTGCTGAGCATGAGGTTCTGGTTCGATTCCCAGGTCAAATAAAACTGCATTAAATTTGCCTTACCTAATGTTAGAAATTTAGGTCCCAACATTGTTCTCGGCAATGAGGAGCTTAAAACTGTTGACTCAGCTGTGTTTACGGGTATAACAGTAGATTCAAAATTACAATGCGGGGAGACTTAGTTCGGCCGCATACGCCGTCAGAAAAGTTAGACAATACACTGACGTTGATACAGCACGGTTAGTCTATTTTAGTTATTTTCACAGTGTTAAGACCTATTCTGGGGCAAAGCCGCTGTTATCCAAAATATATTGGTTTTTTTTATGCGGGCACGCCCTTAATATCTGGAGCCTTTATTTATTTTTGAATTATTTTTTAAATATTTTATTTTATAATTGGTGTGTTGCTAGCTGACATGTGACATTTATTTGATGTAATGGATTCTTTGTTTATCTTATATATAAAATTCTCGTGTCACAATGATATAATAAATAATGTATGGTAATAATATATAATGTATGATAACATACTCCTCCGAAACGGCTGAACCGATTTGTATGAAATTTTGTGTGTATAACGGATAAGTCTGAGAATCGGCCAAAATCTGTTTTTGATACCCAACTAAATATATATATAAATGAAGACTATGGTCTCATCTGTAGGTACATCTCACCTCTCTTTATTGGACACACGATCAAACCAGTCCTATTACCAGAAGGCGTAAGTAGCACGGTCACGAGCACTAATAGAATACACTAAGAAACTTTTTTGGCATAACTGGCGAAATGTGCACTATGGTACGCACGTCGACTGACCAAGCTATACCTACAAAACTAGTTTATGCGAATCTTTCATTTTGCGGGATAATCTGTACAAAAGGAAGCCATGTTATTCACTGGTAGTGAATAGTTTGATTGGTCATCTTGCATAGGTGCACCTCTGAATACTCCAGAGAAGTACAAGCAAGGTCTTAAGTTTAAGCAGCTTTTAAAAGTGATTTTGTCCTACGTTAATCGTACGTGTTATAATGCTACGAGTAAGTTTTACGAATAGAATATTTTGGTACCAACATTATTAGGAATTTAACTACCTGTCCGCGTGGACGGCTAGTTTAAAATTCCCGAGCGATTTTCACGCGAAAGTCACGTGTGAATTTGGACACCGGTTTTCTAATAAGTCTCATGCAACGTGTGGCGAGCCTAATCGCATTAACCGGCACACGTCCAGTTCGCATTCAATTTTAGAAAAGTTAAGATAAGAGTATAAACAGTTTTGGTTCAATGTATGTACTACCGCCTAAATGTATTTATTCTTATACTATTATATTAGTTTTAAAATATTTACAATTTGGTTTCTGTTATTGCACCTACTGTGAATGGTTGCTGCATCACCCTAAAGTAGATAGGTAGAAAATTCACAAAGCATTAAGTTCGCCTTCGTACAGTTTTTACTTTTGCATAAAGTTTTCA
Organism: Cerastis leucographa; assembly: GCA_963082945.1. Classification (NCBI taxonomy): domain Eukaryota; kingdom Metazoa; phylum Arthropoda; class Insecta; order Lepidoptera; family Noctuidae; genus Cerastis; species Cerastis leucographa. The sequence continues at coordinate 9,121,235 of OY720378.1, forward strand.
TAAATAAATACTGTAAATGAAAACAGCATCACAGCTTCATTAAAAAAAAACTGAACTGAAGACTATGATCTATATAGAGATTTGTCTCTTCTGTTTATGTTACTTAGTTATTATCTCCCCCAACAATTATATAGTACAATTTCTGCTCAAATTCACACAAGCTAGTGACGTTCGCTACAAAGGCACCTACCACAATTATGCCAAAGGCCAAACACATCTCAGTTAGCGTGAAGTACACGGAAAGCGGGCGTGGGTCGGGTCGTGTCTAGCGTGTGTAGCGGCCAACTGTGGACTTCTGTAAAATCTATGTGATCGAAATAAAAGCTATCAAGTTGTGTTTTTTTTTTTTTTGGATTGGAAGTCATCAAATGACTTCTCCCGCTCTGGGCGGAGCGGAAGGGAGTATCAGTCTTGACTGACTAAAACCCATCCATTTTCCTTCTTAGCCCTTTGTGTTCCAGGGCCACGGTATCTCTTTCGAACAGCCCGCAGCCCTGGAAGGTATCGGCCCTCTCGGACCCCTTCCGATTTGCTGACATCTCCTTGAGGCGCGCGTGGAACACGAACGCGCCGTCGCCGCGTCGGCACGGCCTGTCGTCATAAGACGGACGGACGGTGAGCTAGCCCATTACTCACCGTCCACAGGCCCGATGAAGTTGTGCTGATGGCGAAGATTATAGATGGCTTATATCTCGGCATCGTGACGCTTTTTCGCAGATCTCTATCTGCGAAAAAGCGTCACGATTTATGATGTGCGGTTCCGGTATATGGTGCTGTGACTGGTAAAATAAAAAAAATAAATATTATTACTTCACAAAGGTAGGCCTTTGTAACCGAGCACCTTTTTGTCGACGTTTTATAAGTGTCCATGTAGGCATGGACACTTATAAAACGTCGACAAAAAGGTGCTCGGTTTGGGTTGGTCGTTTCCTATGGAGAAGAACCGGCAAGAAACTCCATGGTTACTCTTTTGAAATCATTTGTTTAACAATATTTTTATGTTACGGCCTATAGGACATCGTAGGCCCGACAATAAGTCGTTGTTAACTACAAAACGTAGAGCAAGATAAAAAGTTAACAAGTATACAGACTCTAGGAATCCATGAGGTCGACAAAGTCCACGCATTCACAAACAATCGGTATATTAAAAAAAAATCTATATAACAACAAAAAAGAAAGAAAGGTAAGAAAACTTGAAGTTATTTTGTATTGTTCTAATTTTTGTAATTCTAAGTATATAGTTAAATTAGTTTAAGTTCTGAACTGTCGCATTAGAGTAAACCCTGTAAGGATAGTTTAAGGTGTTATAAATAAATAAATACATTTCAGAGGAAAGTTTTTATAACAAAATTAATGCTACAATACCATAAAAACGAGAGCCATTTAATTTTCACAAATTGGGATTATTCTGGCCCTTAACTTCTGTTTCCCTACCACCTTATGATTGATGAATGCGCTCTCCTGTTATTTTAGTAACCCCAGTCAGTCATCGGTCGTTAATAATCTCAGGTGTGGAGAGGTACCAGTCCCGTGTAAGGTTACAAAAGGGACGGCGGATCAAAGAGCGGGGTTCGATTCCAGACGGCGACCATACTGCGCTATTTTGGGTCTTGACTCATTTGGGGTTTGCGATGTATCAAGTTGAGTTTACGTGAATTCTTGTTCTTGAAAAATTAAATGTTACAGTTAATTTTATTCTCATTTAAGAAAAATGCAAAAATACTGTACTGTTTACGAGAATCAAGAATACAAATAGTTAACTAATCAGCAAACAACTTAAATATGACTCAATTAAGTACCTAGTTGTAGTATATAAAGAGAAAGCAAAAACGGGCCAAGTGCGAGTCTTCCTCGCACACAGGGTTTCATAGCCCCAAACAATATAATAACAATATTTGGAACGGTCATCTACATCCCAAAATATTTTCAGAATTTTTCTCTTCTTTCTTTAGAAATTAGAGGGGGCCCGGGACACGTTTTACCACTTTGGAAGTGTCTATCTTTCAAACGATTGACTTTGAAAAAAAATGGATTCAGGAACCTCAATGTCATTTTTAAAGACCTATCTATAGACACCCCAAACGTATAGGTTTGATTTTTTTTTTTAGTTTCAGTTCCGTGTGCGGGGGGATCCTTATCTATTTTTTTTTTTTTAGTTTTGTACAAAAATCATAAAGTGGTTCACAGAATACATCTACCTACCAAGTTTCAGCTGTGTAGTCCTAATAGTTTCGGAATAAAGTGGTTGTGACATACGGACGGACAGACAGACAGACATGACGAATCTATAAGGGTTCCGTTTTTTGCCATTCGGCTACGGAACCCTAAAAACCTTCCAGCTCATAAGTAAGAAAGAAAAAAACCTTGCAGTTTCTAAGGAGATCATGAAGATTGTCTACCATACTTCATGACAATAGACACAAACAGAAACTAACATCGATTTTATTACGTAACAGTTTTCGCAGTTCCAGATCGGACTAAAGGCGGAAACACACCTACGTGTCGTGGCGTGTCGTGACGCGCCAGAAGCTATCGGTTTCATACATCGTTGCGACACGACACGCCATGCAAATATGTCCCTAACCATATTAAATGTATGAAACCGATTGCGTCGCGACACGCCACGACGCGTAAGTGTGTTTCCGTCTTAATGATGTGCGGTTGACCGTCTAGCTCTAGTCTCCATGTAACAGATTCTAACTTCAAAGGTATTAAAAACGGTGTCCATTACACAATCAGACCTCATTCAGCAAGGTATTCATTAACTCCTGTATGCTTTGTTTATTTTCACCCTTTGCCGGGGTATTAATTCTTGAACCCTATCGATTTTTTTTTTTCTTTTTTTACTTGTCTCACTGCCAAAGGCCTCCCTTTTCTCTTTCAATACCTGTCCAGCTTGAGAGATCTCTGGCCATGCTAGCCTCGCGAACATGACCTTCGCCGCAAATTAATATTTAATCAAAATAACTTTACTTGCAAAATTTAACGAATTAAATGATGAACAGGAGTAAGTTTTAGTCGATTTATCTCGGGTTGTTTGTGCAAAAATGATTCGATAAAATGGTGAAATTATAATGAAAAGGTACAAATGAAAGAAAGGATACCTACTGTACGAAGTTATAGTAAATAATATACATACAGTAACAAATCAAACGTACTTCATTTTTAATAAATTGTATTATAAGCTGGTTTATTATGCTCGCCAGGTGCTTTAAACCTTTTTCCAGAATCTCCCAAAAAAGAATAAAAGGAAAGAATCTCTTAAAAAAAACTTAAGGTTAAGCAGACGACAACCTCATAGGTTGAACTGCGAGATGCCATTCACAAAAAAAAAAAAAAAAAACTTAAGTCTTTCCAAGACTCTCTCGACAACGGCTAACTCCTCGACTATTCATGACCGGCTTGCGTCAGTCCCGACGCCCCTTAATTAGCATCACGTTAGCACCCCTACACTAACCAAATATAAAACAAAATGCAACAATACCATCTTTTGTATAAAATACAGGTGCTACGAAATCGTTCACACTCGGTGCTACTTAAGTTTTTCACGTAGGTTTGTGGCCCCTGTGAGGTGTTAAATTGTAAGTTAGGGAACAATAACGCGATTGTTGTCCAGCCAATTTGTTTGGAGGCAAGGTTACGTGACGTGTGTTTAAAATTATAATATATAATATGAGATAAAATAGTTTTTAGTTCGTCTATTGCAAGACAAAAGTCTTAAGAGCTTTTCTGCCATAATCGATATTTTATTCTGCCATATTTTTGGATCGTAATGTGAGCACACTCACTCATTAACTCACTTAAAGTTTCACAGCCCGAAAAGGACATAATAGCTAAACAATCGCGGAAAAGATTAAAGCATAGTAATAAATTATTTCAGAGGTTTATTCAGTACAACTATAGTCTACGAGAAAATCATACATAACTGAACAAAACTCTCCGTAAGTTTCTCTCACTCGTGCAACTCAATTTACTTATCGCAGAATATCAGTATCATTATCGGTACTAGATATAATCTTTACGAACACCAATAAACTCAGTTAACGAGCGATCGCATTAGGTGTAAATCGACTAAGAAATAGTTGATATTAGACTTTAGTTTGGTTAAGGTAATTAAGTTGTTTTGCAGCTAGTACAAAGTATAGATTATAGAGGGGCTTCACTACTCGTTGCTATTAAATTTAATATTCCCTCGATAGAGTATTTGGTTTTATTGTTCAGTACTCTCGAAACTTTATTTAAGTTAGTTTAAGTAGGGGAGGGAAATATCGTAAGTGTGGTGGCGTGGACTTCTATAAGAGCCGGGAATGCCAAAGCAACGATGAAGGTACCGTGTGACGGATAATACGGGGCTGGTGGATATAAAGGAGGTGACGAGAGAAGTAGTAGAGAGACGGTGGCCCAGTGGTGGCAGCCCCGACTAACGAGCAGTAAGAGCAGCAGTTCGAACCCAGGCGACATTACTTTGTGTAATTTATTTCATCACCGCTGTCCTCAAAAACGGTGAAAGAAAACATCGTGAGGAAATCAGCATGTCCTAGAACTAAAAATTTGAAGACATGTGACAGCTACCAACCCGCACTGGGCCCGCGTTGTGGATAACAGCCCACTCCCTCCCATAGAGAGAAGCCATGTGTCCCGGCAGTGTGATATTATAGGCTGATGACGATGACGAGAGAAGTATGAAAGAAGAAGACTTGATGCGCCGACCCCAAATAATTTTGGATAAAGACAGGAGGATCGTCAAGCTCTAGTGAAATAGCCAAAACAGCTTCAGACAAACAACACCTTATGCACCAAAATATTCTCGTGTTACAAAGGCTGAAAAGTCCAAACAGCTTTCTGAAGTGCCCCCTCCCCCGCTCTCTCGCAAGCGGTCGACGAAAAAACTAAGGCTGAAGATTGTGGCGAGGTTGTGCATCCCTGCCAAACCCATTTGTTACTCCTGCTGAAAATCTTCCAGCTGGAAATCAGTTGCCATGGCTGTCCGGAACTCTTTAAAGACTCCAAACCCAGGTTGACAGCAGCAAGAAAAAACTGCTCAGGTTTCATTGATAGGTCTGCCCTGGAGTGTAAATGTGGTAATGTTCTACAAACGATTGGTCGCTTAATATCGTGTCTGGCGTGCTGTTTGTTTTGTTACAGGAACTTATGGACGCTACTGAAGGCACCAAACTCGTCACATTACATAAATCGTGCTTGAATAAAACCTTCACCAGATATTGCCCAGCTAATTAATAAATTGATCAATAATATTGACTGAGTGTTCACTTACAAGTGTAATTTTAATTAAATGTAATTACGATGTGGTAAGACTTATCTCATTACAAACTCCCATCATCAAGTACCTTTAGGAACAGAGTTTTCAAAAATCATTCCATAGCGATGACCTTCGTTCCAAAATAAATCCAGAATCAGGATCTCGAATCACGGTCGAAGTTTGAGCCACAATGTCCCTTCTTGTTTACTGATTCATCAAAAGTCTTTACTGTGAAATCGTCAGTGCATTCGTTGCATTGGAACTAAATCTGGTCTGTGTTTAATATTACCTATAGCTACAAAAACACTGGTCACAAACAAGGTATATATAACCTAAACAAGTGCCTTCTTTGTTACTTACTGCTAGTATCTTCAATATTCTGATTGCAGAGTAAAAGTACTTTATTGCAATGTTTAACACCTGAATTCGAAGCTATAATTGGCTATCAGTGCTGCAGAACGGTTATAAAATGCAATGTAGTGTCATATAATTTAATGTGAATTGTTCGAACGACGCTCTTGTGTATTACTAAATGCTCGATGTGACTGCGAGTGCCATTGTGCTCCTGCAAAAACGATTGGCCGATGGAGTAGTGCCAGCGTGGCATGTTACATCCGTCCCAGGAATTCTTATTACATTACACGACACATGGTACATACGTCCGACCCTCAGGCATCCGCTACATGACTCCAGTATTCATACCATCGACCAATAAAAAATGTAATTTTATTATCATAAAAATCTCCAATGCTTCACGTCGCAGGCTATACAACAAAATCAGCCAAACCAAAAAACGTCCAAACAAAAAGTTACAAGCACATATTTACGTGAATAATAAACCACACTATATACGTTTATGATGACGGCGCCTGCCCTGTAATCAACTATTTATTACTGTTAACTCAATCAAACGGTTACATGCCAGTATGCCGTGAGAACAGACAGACAACCTTCCGAGAAACTTTGACTAATAATATCTGAAATAAGGCCAAATCCTACTTTTATTGGACTATTGGGGTGTTATATTTTTTCTGCTACTCAAAATAATAGAGGTTCGAGTGTGTAATAAATGTTTATTTTTTATAAGAGCGGTATAGTCCAAGTTTTAGTTTTACGGTAGCGAGCGGAAAAAAATATACTCCTTTGAAATGGTTCTGTAACCGTACGGGGAATGCTTGTTTAGAGTTTCTTGTAGTTCTGTTCTGTTTGTTATATATTTTGCTATGTGAGTTACATAGGTATATGATGTGTTCACTAGATTTAATGAATATTATTAGAAATACCAAGTAAATGGAATACCGTATTTATTACATGTAAAATATCATTTTTCCTTTGTTCGCGTAAAATAAAAAACATGTGTTTCTAATTAAAATGTTTTAATATTGAATAAAAAGCTATAGAAATTTATTTTGGTTGTTAATAGTTAACACCATATTCAATACAGGGAACCCTACTTCTCAAATAGTTCTAAAGTGTTATGTTAGGACTATACTTAAAATACAACGAGCGTACAATCCTCAAAACAACAACGACACGGAATGACACGGCCATTTTTTTGGTCAATTTTGCAAAACCCGCACCTGTATAATTGTCTGCAACATATTTTTATTGAAATTAGGACAGAGGTGTAATAATAGTGCCGAAATGAAGCTACTGTTTGAAGTTCTGCTCGTCCTTGCAAAAACTAAGCGTGAGGGTAGGTACGTAATTATAGCAATTAGAGTGTGCTATTCCACGACAGCTTTAATGCGAGGCTAGTAACTCATTGTTTATAGTAAGACAGTTTTTGTGATACTTTTAAGGTTTGAAAACATGACAGAAAATATTTGAGGAGGCATCTAGCCAACTGTGGGTACCAACCTTATGTTCTAGCTTATACCCATGGCGTCGCCCACGTTTGTTCGGTAATTGTCATATTGTCTATTCCAGACCATCTACCCCTGTACTAAATTTCATCTAGATCTATTAAGTAGGTTTTGCGTTAAAGTGCAACAAACATCCATACATCCAACCAATTCAGTTACATTTCATTACATTCAGATACATTCTCACAAACTTTCGCATTTATAATATTAGTAGGATTTATTTTATATTATAATTACATGCATGCGTTGCAATGCACTTGTTCTTATCCACTACTTACCTATCTACTACCTACCTAGACCTACCTATCTACCTACTTACTACCAGTAGGTAGTAAGTTAGTATTAAGTAAGTAAGTTAGTATTAAGGTACGTAGTAACGTACCTTAATACTACCTACCTATCTAAGAACCTTCTACAACGTATTAGAAAAAACTTAAAAAAACGGGCCAAGTGCGAGTCTTACTCGCACACAGGGTTCCATAGCCCCGAACAATATAATAACAATATATTGAACGGTCGTTCATTAGTAAACTTCCACTTAACCGCAAAATTAAATTTGTTTATCATAGAAAGTTAATGAAAAACAAAGTTACTGCTGCAGAATCTTATTCTGCAAATCTTATTCATACCAATTTTCGTTGATAGTTTTTTTTACGTTCTACATGCCCATATTTTTTTCAGAATTTTTCTCCTCTTACTTTAGAAATTAGAGGGGGGGGACACACGTTTTACCACTTTGGAAGTGTCTATCTTTCAAACGATTGACTTTGAAAAAATATGGTTCTAGAAAACTCAATGTCATTTTTAGAGACCTATTTATAGACACCCCGCACGTATAGGTTTGATGGTTTTTTTTTTAGTTTCAGTTCCGTGTAGGGGGGTATCCTTAATCTATATGTTTATTTTTTTTTATTTTTGTACAAAAATCGTAAAGCGGTTCACAGAATACATCTACCTACTAAGTTTCAGGTGTGTAGTCCTAATAGTTTCGGAATAAAGTGCCTGTGACATACGGACGGACAGACAGATAGACAGACATGACAAATCTATAAGGTTTCCGTTTTTTGCCATTCGGCTACGGAACCCTAAAAAGATGAATTAAGTCCAAGTTATGTCGTGACCAAGTGAAAAAGGGATTAATTTATAAATATATATATATATATATATATATATATATATATAGATTTTTTTTGGTTGACTTGCTACAACTTAGTGAAAAATGTACAATAGTAAAATATCGTATTAAAAAGATAAAACAAAAGGAAAACACTAGACAGTACTCAATGTAGACCTTCTGCAAATACCGATGAAAATCAGATATTCAACTGCATGACAGTTTTAAATTAGATTTTCGAGGGGATGCTAGGGTTGGCGTTGATAGATTTAAATAATAATAAACTTTTGAAACTTATTGTGTCTAAAATATTTTGACAATAATTTAGAAAAAGATGCCTATACGAATTGAACTGAATTTCATAGTGCGCCTGAGATCTTCCACAGTGTGATTGTATACTAGCTAGCTACTAGCTTACCAATAAAGGATAACTGGAAGGATTATGTTTCAATGTTTGCCTCGATAAATATCTTTTCAAGTATAATGTGATAGACAATGATACGACTAAGCAGGGCTCGATAATGGTTTACACCACTGCATTAAAATACTCTAAGCCGTTTAAACACTAATAAGCTGTCATTTATGTGGATTAGTATTTTAATTGTGAAAATAAAGTCCATCTTCCAGGATAAGCAACACCTGCCGTTGTTGACCCATGAGTGTGTGATGGTCTTAAAGTTCAAAATTCTAATAGTACTTGGGAGTCACTCTCGATCAACACCTGACCTTCGCGTCACATATCAAGGAAGCACGTAACAGTGCTGCCTTTGCTATGGGTAGACTCCACCACATGCTGACGGCAAAGAGCAAGTTGTCACTCAAGTGCAAGTTGCGTCTCTATACCGCAGTGATCCGTCCCATCATGACCTATGCTTGTGTCGTGTATGCACACACTAAGCCACGTTTTATTCATAGGATGCAGACATTGCAGAACCGTTTCCTACGTAAAATCACGGGCGCTCCCTGGTACGTTCGTAACGACAATCTTCATGTCGATCTTAGAGTCCCGACCATCCTTCAGTTCATGAAACGCCTTTCCAAGCGTTTCTTTGACCAAGCTGTTAGGCATCCCAACCCCTTGATCGCATCGGCCGCCCGGTACGAACCATCGCGTATCAGTAGGATTCGCCGTCCACGGCATACCCTAGTCACTCCTGATGACCCTATTACCCTTTTACAAGAGAGCAGTAGGGAAACCAGTACTCTAAATCGTAAACACAGACACAGACCGCCGTCATTCCGGCCTCGCCGTCGAGGCCCGTCGCGACGTCCCTGTTCACTACCCCCCCCCCGACCCTTGCTCGAGCCAGCCCGCGATGCTGAGCCTTTAGTTTTAAATCAGCCCCTAAATAATGAAATCACTCAGATCCAGCCTGTCCCTTTGCTGCCCTCCCCAAGCGACACCCTAAGCCGAGGCCCGAACCCCGCAGGGGGTGCCCTTAGCGAGCTGTCGCTTAACTCAGATAATTTTGCTGCCCTAGCTGGAGGCCTTAAATTCTAGGCATCCATAGGATTAGACCGGTTAAGCAGTAGCCAGCCTCAGAGGCTGAATTGCGAGATGCCATTCATAAAAAAAAAAAAAAAAAAAACTCACAGAAATAATACAACAAAAACGAATTGCAGTCCTATTCGTGACTGTCATACGCAATCAACACAATCTTATCGCTCTTCTATCGCATTTTAGAGTGATCAGTTTTTTAACGTTCGATGGAATTCTGACAAAAACAGCTCAAGGACGCCGTTTTATATCAGCCGAATGCTCGAACTCTTAAATCTGAAATATTCTGCGAGACACATTGATTCAATACTGCGACCCTTGCTGTCCTCCCCAGCGATGCCCTGAGCAGAGGCTCGTACCCCACATGGGGTGGTGGGTTGGGGGGTGTCCTTAGGGTGTAGTCACTTAGTTTTTATGCCCTCGCTGGAGACCTTACACTGAAGCCAGCCAAAAGATAGCTTGGTTATGAAGCGCCAATGTCCTAGGTTGACCAGCTAAATACCAATAAAAAAAAAAACTGCTAGACAGTATTCCGTGCGACCCTATAGAGGATTAATTAACGAACAGCGTGTTTGGTTGTTACATGAGTGCTTACTGCCCCGTAAACCCATTTACCTTCATTTTTGTAATCGATATGCATTTTTCAAGTTTCTATCATTTATCATGAACATTTTAGCGCGTGTGAAAGTTATGTGTTGGGCATGAGATTTTATAGGGGCTTAGCTTTGCTGTTTTTTTCAAATTAAATAAGTCCGTACTTTACACAATCTTCTGATGAAGAAACCTTTGTGAAGTTTTCTAGGTAAGAATTTTTTCTAGTTTTGAAGGAAAGCGATCAGTTGAAACATTGCTCTTTGCATAGGCGATTCGCCAATTCTTGTCGTCAAAAAGAAGTGGCGGAAGTGGATATCGCGTGTGACGCGTAATTAAGATAATCGAAAGTCACACGACTATTCGCGTGAGTATGCACACCTTCGTACAAATTAGCTGACACAACCGGTACGCCCGAGTTTTGTCTCGGTCGACTACGGCCAAAAATATCATTATAAAAAAAAACAAATGATACACCAAAACACGGTCCCAAGTTATCATGAATATTTTTTCTACGAAGTATCTACGGTTAAACGGCACGGTCGGTAGTTACACGTTAATTAAAAAAATCGCCTTCACTGCTACAAAATAACAACAGTGTTTTGCACGTGGCGGTTGACCAGCCGGATCAACCGTAATCTGCTTGATTTCATTAACCTGAGCCACGAGCACGAGCGTAAACGTGTTGTAAACGTGACGAAAAACAGAACGAAATGTAAATATTTGTTTCACTTTATGCATATTGTGGACTTAATTTAAAGAAACTTTTCATAATTATCTAAGGGTGATACAAATTGTCAATGTTAAAAAGAAATTACGTTACGTTTACTTGTCCTCCTGAAAGTTTTCAGTAAAAAAAAAGAAAAATAAGTTTTTTTTTTAGTCATCCCCATCCAGCTGAGATTATTAACGCACCGCGGTAGCTATTATAGTGCACAAGTTAATGCGCAGGCACAGGTTCACTATCTCTTCCTTCACTTCGATAGTCCGATGAAACGTCAATCCGACGGCTTCACATGCTTTCCGAGCCACGGGCCATCTTAACTTCCAAACTTCGGGCTGCTACTGTGGAATTACTTATGGAAAAGCCTTTAAGCCCCCGTTTGAGCTTTTAAAATGAAAACTATTCTGTAAGTGCACATTAATTTCCAAGAAGAAAAATATTTATGAGAAATATTATTATTAGAAGATAAATATTTACGTTTCAAAGAGTCAGTTACTCGTACATTATAATCATTTTAATGGTTTGTAAAAAAGTTAAAGTTTAATAGGTTTTGAACTTGGCAATCATCACATTCATCTCATTCATCAATTACCAAGGGGCATCGTATTCCTCAGTACTAACTGGGTTGAAGAGGTCAGATAGGCAGTCGTTTCATGTAAAATACTGGTATTCAGCTGCATCCGGTTAGACTGGAAGCCGACCATGACATCGGGAAAAGCTAGGCAGATGATGATTATCGGTATCGCTGTTCGAATGGCAGTATGTCTAAGCCGTCTTGTGGTATGCATCCCATGAGACTTTGTCCAGTTTAATAATAGTCAAAGCTCAAAAGCAATTACCGATTAATTTAAGTTTTAGCTAGTTGTAGGAGTTTTAAACTGCCGCGTTGGTAGTAGTGGTGGCTAGTGGTTCCAAGCGCGACCGGTCCTGGAGGCCTACTCTCTTTCTCCGAAACGTAACTTCCGCAACGAACGAAAATTAAACGTAGTTACGTTTGTGACCCTACTTTATATCATTTGCGGACGCACACAATAATAACATTGAATACATTCGTTCACGTTAATTGTCTGTGAATTCGAACTTCTTGTGTGCGTCCTCAAATTATGGTCACAAACGTAACTACGTTTAATTTTCGTTCGTTGCCGAAGTTACGTTTCGGAGAAAGAGAGTAGGCCTCCTGGTTCTATTCCCGGGTCGGGCAAAGAGTTATTGGGATTTTTAAGCAGGAATTTCTCAGTAGCAGATACGGAGTCTAGATTTGTGCCCGTTTGATGGTTATAGACCCAAGTCCTATTACATGGGGCTTAGGACATAAGTAGCGAAATGTGGGCGTACTAAAGATACCGTTCTGCCTAAATCTTGAAGGATTACAGGCGTGATGTTATGTTATCTTTAAGTTTTAGTAGTATTACCGCAACCCAAACCAGTGAACAAGAGATAAGATTTGTAGACTTGGAGGGATGGACTTCGAAAGATCTGTGAACTTTTTGACAGTGAAAGTGTTATTATGTGAGTGTCTTGGCAACAGATTTTACTTAGAATGTTTTTGCTGTTATTCAAATACACAACTACACTTCTACATTACTACACTACTAAACTACTACACTACTACACTACTACACTACTACACTACTACACTACTACACTACTACACAACTACACTACTACACTACTACACAACTACACTACTACACTACTACACTACTACACTACTACACTACTACACTACTACACTACTACACTACTACACTACTACACTACTACACTACTACACTACTACACTACTACACTACTACACTACTACACTACTACACTACTACACTACTACACTACTACACTACTACACTACTACACTACTACACTACTACCCTTCTACACTACTACTACCACTACTACACGTCAGGGTGACACATCATGTTATACATTTCCAGTATAACATGGCCTCGCTTTGTACAGATTTCCAATACTATGAGAGATCCGCAAAATCTGGTTTTGTACAGTTTGATTGGTCGCCGTCGTCGAGCCAGTGCACACTTACGCTACTTACTAATGTTCCTTGCTGGCTCCCAAATTGCCTAGAAAATTGACTATACTACTCAGTAGTAGTATAGTCAATTTTCTAGAATCTAATGAAACCGAAGATTTTATGTAACAACAATTACACACACAATCACGCTCATTGAAATTTTACCAATCAAAGATGGTTCCATAATTTATAAAAAAAAATGTTATGATCATAAAGTTTGCAAAAAAAAAAGGATTGCATTGAAACAGCGAACGCGTTTAACGTCCACAGGTCGTTCATCAGGCTAAACACACACCGTTGGGTCCCAGGTTCGATTCCAATAGTTATGCAAATAGCGAGTTGGAATGTAATGACTGGCCGGCAGTTATTTAGACCTGCGTCGTAAGTCAAACTCTGGTTCGGAATTGAAGCCCGGACTGAGAAATCTTTGGAGACGAGATTTTAATTATTTTTTTACACTTGATTTATTTTCGGTGTTTAATGACTTCGTACTTGAACTGACTTGGAGTAGTATAGGCCAGTTCCTGTACAAGAACAGGTTTGATTAATTCTAGGTTTTTTGGGCCAAATCTTGTCCTATGTTACTTGGGGTCGGCACAACATGTTCTTTTCTCGTATTCACCCCTGTCAACCGTCACGCTATCATTATCTCTTTTTTCTTTCATAAAATACATCACACAATCCATCCATCTTTTCTTTGGTCTTCCTCTCCGTCCATCATTATAGATTTTAACTATCTCCATTTGCGTTCTAATAAACTCATGTAATTATAAATGTAGGTATTGTCTGTCAACAAAGGAGATCACCCCGCATAAGAAAGAGATAGGACACTACGCACTAGTGACATAACAGTATCTATCTACTTACTTGAGGCATGTTATTTATGCTAAAACTACTGTTCTTACTATCATTTCGAATATCAGCCTAGTGTCTCGATTACACATTTAGTTAAAAATGAAAAGGTATTAAACGTTTTTTTGGGCATATTGCATACCGTTGAAAAGAAGACCGACTTGAAAACTTTTTAAAAGAATTCGGAGATATCGACGACCGCTTTTAGTTTTTTTTTATAGCCATTTAAAGTTGTGTTTTAAGTTTATTTTTCTTTTACAAAAACTTTAAGAGCTATTAAAAAAGAAAGTAATTGTTACTATCAAGCAGTTTTGAATTTGATAGAATCATGAATGTAGAATTTTGGAATTTTGAAAATTTAAATTAAAAAGTTGTTATAAAAAAACCGGTGTGGCAAAGAATGAGTTAAAGGGCGTGAAGAGATAGCAAATGACCTCTCCTTTCGGCCTATTCGATTTGGCAAACGATGCACCAAACACCCTGTATATAGTACATACATGTAAGTAAAGTACCTCGCCTTGTATGAGCTTCCCGTACACTGCGGGATCAGCGTTAACTGGTTTTCATAACTTCATTGGTCGTCGTAAGTACCTCGGTCAATGGACAATAATGCTTGCATAACAATAAAGCAGATATGTGGTTGATGTATTGTAGCCCAAGAGATACTAATTACAGGAAATAGTTAATACATACTTACGCTACATACAACGCTTCAAATAAAACCGAAATTGATTTTTTAACTTCTAAATTTATAACATACCAGTTAAAATGACCGATATTCATGAATATCTACATATCTGTCACATTTTGTTTAATAAATCATGAAATTTAACCAACCGTTTGTGGTTCAGCGGTTTGATAAATTTAATTAATTTTGATATTTTCGTGTCAGTTGAAACGGTAGGAATTATTTGATTATCTACAATTAATATATTCGGATGTTTTCAGTGCATGATTCAGTGTAATGTCAATCAGTGTCAGTGTCATTTACACTGGTATTCTTAGTCATGAACTGAACGTAAGTTGGACTAAATACGCCTACATTCCGCCCTGTTTGTTTATAAATTGGCATGTAAACGCATACTTTTGAAAACTATTAGTTATATACATCTTTAAATTTCATTAAAGTGGGATATGAGATATTTAGCATTGATTGAAGCAGGATGCAACTATGGGTTTGACAAAGATAGGTAGCTGGAGGAGGTACCATATTCGTAGATCCGCCAAGTGCGTGTTTTCAACTGTTGTCATGGTAAAAGACTTCGACTACATTCAAAAATAGATTTGGGTTGGTTCTTAGAATATGGGTGATAGTTTCATGTCTTAATTTTGTATAAATTTAATAAAAAAAAATTGTCTTGTGCGAGACCAATGAATACTTTTTTTTTCTTTCTTTAATTAGTCAATCTCTGATAATTTCTATCATAATTGTTCAGACCCTGCAAACATGATTGCAAATTAGAAATACATCTCAAGGCGACTCCACGCACGTTTCTGTGCCACAAACTCACACCTCTACAACCACAAAATTAATAACACGTTGTTTTTTTATTCGAACCTCACTCTTGCACTTATTATTATTTAAACTGTATTTCGAAACTTTATTTATTGTTATTTATATAACATATGTTGATCATTTTTCAATGTTTCTACACAATTAACACTTCATTTTCAATGTTAATCATTTTTTTCGATGTCGGTACTGTTTTGTTTTTAGTATTTATGCCTGGAGACTTGGACATCGGGCGATAAATTAAACGTATGCATGTTAACAATGCACAAATGGGTTTTGGTGTGGACGACAAATATATGAGTTGTTGACGGCCTTCGATGTTTCGGTTGTCTCGCTGATTGGAAAGATGTGTTTGTTGTCACTGCTTCGACGGGAAGACGTTAGCTTTGGACTGCGGTAGGCTGGAGGATTTGGACGATTTGGTTAATTAATAATTTGCAAGACAGGCGATGTGGGCTGCAAAATAGTTTGACAAATGTCACTTACACTGGCATTCTTAGAAACATGAACATAAGTCGGACTAACCAAACCTACATTCCGCCTTGTTTGTTTATAAATTGACATATAAACGCCTTATTTTCATCTGTCAAATTTGAAGTGCCGGAATACTGTTAATTATATACATCTTTAACATTGATTAAAGCGACATATGACATCTTTAGCATTGATTAAAGCAGAGCGCAAGTATGGGTTTGACAAAGATAGATAGCTCCAGGAGGTACCTTATTCGAAGATCCACCAATTGCGGCCAAGAAATTCTATGAATACGATTTGGTGGATGTTTTCACCTGTTGTTATGGTAAAAACGATCGACTTAGTTTAAAAATGGATTTGGGAAGGGTTTTAGAATATGGATGTTAATTATACTTGACAAAAAATACGAAATAAGGAAATTAGAGTAGTTAGTATTCCTGAATACATAAAATAAATCAACAATAGAAGTTTCAACAGTATTTCCAATGGTACGAACGACTCTACCCGGCTTAGATTGTATGAAAAATAATCCGACGCTTAAATTCTAAAATAAATTGTCATGATTGGCTTTTTTACCTTCAAGATCAGCAGCCTTTCAGTGTTTTTTACAGAAAAAAAATCAGTTGCTCCACCATCCATTTGCCATGGAGTTTTACCATCACCAGTTCTCGAGTTTTTATGACTGAACAATTATAGGTTCTCTTTTTTCCTTCGACTACCCCGGTTTATGATCGGTCAGGAACGGGACGACCCCAGTCCGTTGTAAACCGTGATTGTTTGCTTTTTAATTGCTTTACTGCTATGCCGGCCGTTTTTATTTGATTTTGATTTATTTATCTTATTTTTGGAAGTAGTGTACGGTCTGCGGTAGTGACGTAATTGTTCAGGAGTATGTTTACGTTGTGCAGTCACGCGATGCTTTGTTGTTTGCAGGTATGCTAGTGTTAAGTTTGTGGAATGTGTAGTTATTAGGTCTGTAGGGCTGAAGTGATTCTACACATACCAAGATCAAGCTTAGAATAGCTATAGATCAAACCCTTTTGGTGTAATAAGTTCATTATGTTTGTTATGTTGAGTTTCTGCCTGAAATTCGTCGCCTTACACTACAGTTCTCATAGGGAAAGTTTCGACATGTAGGTAAGTTTCCAGCAGTTTCGCGTATATTCTTCTAAGCCTTAGATAAAATAAAGTTTGATATCTCTGTCTGTGCCTCGTTTCAAAATATAATTTAAAACAAATACAATACAATTTATACAGTACAAGAAAATATAGATCAAGAGCTGTCTGTGGCAATTTTCTGTAAACATAAGGTACAAAAATGGTAGCTGCAACTAAACGCGATTAGCAGAACTAAACCATGGTTTAGATGTGCCAATAGCGTATAGTTCCATTGGTGAGTTGGTATATTTCCCACACATGAACAGAAGCTTAAAAATGTTGGTAGTTTCACAGTTTAATTTCTAAGGTTCGTAACTATTTACATATTTATATATACGTAACTGTAGACTTCACCGTAATAGTAATTAGGCAATTGCCTGCAATAGTGCGATGCGCAGGTTTACAGCCCATTGCAGGCGCAGCGAAAATTAGAAATTCTCGTTTCAAACGTCTTATTAACTTTTGCTGGTTGCATGCTACACCGTTGTTCGTGAAATTATGTTCTTTACTTCTAGTAAATGAATAAGCGTCAGAATGATATAAGTTAGTTAAAGTAAGTGAAGTAAGAGTAATTCATTAAAATGAATAGCTTTTAGTTTGAATTTAGCGCTTAATAGAGCGGAAAAGCTCTTAAAATGAATGAAAACGTTTGGCTATTTTCAGTACAGCTTCAATGTTTCAACGGTTTTCCCATTAGTTATGTTACAATTTTAATTAATTGATGTGGCAGCCAAATTACCGTATACCTACATTTTGAAATCTACTTTTAATGGCCAAAACGTGCTTTTATTTTGGTGCCAAATTGAATCACACCTCATTGAATGGTAATAAATATTGAATTTAACTAGATTTGTGAGTCGGCCAGGAAATTCAGTTATTAGACTTTACTTTCCTGGACATCAACAATATTACCTGGAGTTGGTAGACACAGTTGTGTTAATGTTTATTAAGGGGTATTAATAGTACTTACGTTGGTCGTTAGTCTAGAGGTCGACTGCTGAACTTGAGATCCTGGGTTCTATCCTGGGTCGACCAAAGTGTTTTAGATTTTCCATCAGGAGGTTCACAGTAGCAGCCACGAAGTCTGGATTTGTGCCCGGTTGATGGCAATAGGCTTGCCCCCTACTACATAACTGGGAAAATGTGGGTGCATATTAATTGAGTTCACCTCTGCCTTACCCTTCGGGTGTGACAGGTTTGATGTTATATTATGATACAAAGTATTTATTTCGTGATTGTTGATTGTAAATAATTTTGGTATCTCCTAATAAAAAACCCTGACCCTAGAATTATCCCGGCTATAATAAGCCTTTATCTGTCAAGCCTAAATTTCGCACGAGCATGCATTCGTACGCTCGCCGTCATCATTCGCTTCGGTGTAAGCTTAGCCCACTTTTATATTAACTGGAGAAATAATTTATGATTTACGAGACAACAGCAGTGTTAAACGTTGATTGTTTAATTATATCGGCTGCTAAATAAACTGTGGGTCGATTCCATTTCGAAATGCAAATAAGGAAATATTCGCTTAGGATCATGAGAGAGCGTTTTATTGCCTTCGCTGTTCGCACTGGAGGATTTTTAGATATAGGAAAGATTTTTAAGAAAAAGAAAAGGAGTATTTTAAAAAAAGTGCGTTGCACTCCGGGATTGCCGGCAGAAGTGAAAACTTGAATATTAGCGTTGTGTGTGTGTATTTTTGATATTTTAGAATGGTTAGGGAATAATTTTGCACGAATTGCTTTAATTATTATCAGTATAAAAGTACTATAATTTATGCGGTAAAATACAATATTCATTTATTGCGCTATCGTACACAATCATGACAATTTATATAACTTTTAAAATTTAGCACTTCAGAACTATTACAATCCGTCTTACGAATTTTACTTCTTTGGAGAAACCGAAGGTTTTGTTTGTGCATAAGATAAAAATAGTGCGTGGAATCCCTCCGCGCGGAAGAAGTGAAACTTCGTAATACTACACGCATGCGTTCGAGTGCCACGCATTCACTCTCGTTATTTTATTGAGCTTCTAAATAATATTTTTTTGTTTTCTTGTTGTATTATTTTTATTACATATTTATTACATAAGTTTATCGAGGTTATTCTACTCATGGAAATTGAGCTAAGGCTGGTCACACCGAAGAGTCGAATGTCTGACTGTTTGCACACCATCTTGCGTACCTAGTAGAACTACGCAGTCACAAATACTGCCATGTCTTGGTGAGTTTTAGAAAATACTCCATGGTAGCATTAAACTTGTTGGAAGTTGCATAAGAAGTTTCACTTCAATTATCCAGTTTTGGAAACCCAAACTCAATGACAGGTGTCATAAAGTTCAAATTCCTTCGTAACCTAATGCCAAACCATTTGATTGTATGCAGTAGTGACCTATCAGTGTCTACGTGAAAGTGATCAGTGCAGCTGGACAATATTTGACTTCATCGTCATCATCAACAACCTGAAATCACCACTGCGGGTTAGAGGCCTAGCGTTTATTGTGCCAATCTCCATTTTTTTTTTTTACCTGTTGCCTGCCGCACTTTCCGGGAAGACGGTTTGGCTATGTGGGGCTTTTACCCAGTAAAAAACACCGCCGTTAGCCTAATGTCGCCTTGGTGGATGAACTCCGAAAACTGTTACGCATGTCGTTCGCAACCAATCTTAACGGTCCTGTGCCTTCCCCAGGTTTTTCACACGATGGTAACTATGACAACATATTTGACTTACATATACTTTTATATTATTCAAGACAGTTTTTAGGTAAATTAATAATCATCAGACAACTGGGTATAAAAGCTGTAATTTTCTCTGATTCTTCTTATGCTCTGGTTGTACCTAATATTAATTAGACAGATCATTATCTTAAAAATTACCTACAATTGTAATCTTTTCTCATTAGTGAACTTGTAACAATAATTTTATTCTGTATTCAAAACAATACTTCAAATACGTTTCAAAACTCGACGACTGTGACCTGACACTCGAGATGCGCATTCAAAAATCGTAAATTCTTAATTATAATTATTACTAACCCAAAAAACCACAGTAAACGATCTAGAATTTAAAGCGCTGAGTATACCTGTTAATCTGAGTTTTAATCTATAATAATTAACTGTTAAAATTTTACTACCAGGATGGATGATAAAAAAAAATATTTGACGCAATA
The DNA here is from genome assembly GCA_963082945.1 of Cerastis leucographa. Classification (NCBI taxonomy): domain Eukaryota; kingdom Metazoa; phylum Arthropoda; class Insecta; order Lepidoptera; family Noctuidae; genus Cerastis; species Cerastis leucographa. The sequence goes on from OY720378.1 coordinate 9,141,481, forward strand.
ACAGGCGCCTAAAAAATATATCATATGAAAATAATGGCATTTTATTATTTGTGGTGTAATTAAAAACCGTATCGAGTGCCCATATCGATTGTGGCATGAAAAAAAAAAATTAAATGACTTCGGAGTTTTGATGCGATTTCCTACGTGTTTTCATTATGGGATGCAATTTTGCGGCAAAAACTAAAATTTTGCCATTTTCTAAAAGCGCACTGCTAAATTAAATCGCGTAATCTCAATGAGGTTCAGAGATTCGTGTCTAGAATTATGGCTGAAGCCGTTAGCATACGCGATGGTTGAAAGTTTTCGTTTTTCGGAAATTCCCTTAACCCCATATTCTGTATTTTCTTTCTATAAAGATCTTTTACCGATAAAACACATAAGTTCGCGCACATCCGTACGCCTTAAAGGTTGGAGGATGGTGGGTCGCTGGTCGCTCGGCTGTGCAATCTTACAAGATCAGTGTGGTTTTTGGTGCGAAATTAATCTTGCAACTTAGGTGTGAGATCTCCGTATTGCACGATCTTGGTATAACGTGATAAAATTCTCTAGTTTTAACTAATCCTTGACGACATTAAAATGCGTACGTACCAACATAAGCGAAAGCGCAATTAGGATTTTCCACGCGCAACGTTATGAGTGTGGTTAACTGTACTTTTGACGCATAAAAACTTCGGCATAATTATCTATTCATATTTTACTCATCTATTTGTGTTTCATGAACTTTAGCAACCGCTATCTCGATCAAATCTAGTTGGAAACTGATCATTTAAAACTTATATCTGTGACTTTAATGAACAAGTCTGGTAGAGGCTGAAGAAAGCAGAAAAAAAACAACAGAAACTAGAGTTGAAACAGTAATAAATCGCGTGAGTATTTTTTTAAATATAGAATACAAGGTGTTATTTTGCATCCTCATCAAAATTCAGGAGGTTGTCACAAAATAAATAAATAATCAATTAAAATTACGGTACCTAGTTAATTATTAATGAACGCTGATTTTTTGGTTTAAGTTTGTCAGTATTTCAGGATAAACCCCGAATGTGGTTTAGGGAATAAGAAATTATCGAATAAACGTTTGAGATTTTTGTTTGTGTGTAAGCGAGATTATAAGTCGAGAATCAGACGGGCCGTGTTTAAAACACGGGTGGTTCACACTTGCCGGTTTTTGCAAAAAAGAAAAGGTCCTACCCATTTTATTATTGATTCGGGAAGAGAATCATTAGCATAGTTACCTCCTTGAATTTGACGAGGATGCAAAACAACACCTCGTATATTAAATAGACTTGCGTTTTGCCGCAATTCGCTTGATGTGGAGCGATGATGCGGGGTTGGAGCACGCTTGCCTAGAAGAAACCGATTCACTGGAACCTTGATCCACTAGATCCATCCAGATTATAATGATCAGAGAACAGAGAAGCCGACAATGAATGAAGACTGGCGGTTTGCAAAGTAAATGTGGAATCATTTATTTAGTACTAAGACGAATATAGCTCATATAGCTCCTTATGAGCTATATTCGTGCTAGTACTCAATTGTTTACCCGAATTAGACGAGTCCCGATTTAGACCCCTAACTACCGTAGTTAGGCCAGTTAGGTCTTTAATTCGGGGAATCAAGTGCTCAAGTATCAGAAATGCTCCGATTGCTAGCAATCAAGCAACTAGTTGCTTGATAACAGCATACCTATTAAATGAAAGGGCAGGCAACATCTGCCGCATATCGCATCGAAATTGGGCCTAAGTGGCAACAGATTGGGTTCCAAACAACAGAACCCTGTGATGCGGTAGGCTCAGAAAGAGATGGCGTGACGAGCTGGACTTTGACCAAAAGTATTGGGCCCAAATAGTCAAAGAGCCCGGACACATTAGGCTTATAGTAACTAAATGTTAGGTACCTTGATAGCCATAACTGGGATAGAAATAATTATCCATAAACGTAGGTATATAATATGTATAATCATAACTTTAATGAACTCTGCGTCGTACTAGTCCAATGAGCAATAAATTATCCATTGTTAGTCATGTTTACGGAACAAGTCAGTTTCTATTTTGATTACTGAAGTTTAGTACACATATAACACGCTTAAATACACAATACAAATCGTCTAAAACCCTGGTACACGACGTATATTGAAACAACAATGAATGACAGGTAATATCTCCCACATAATAATATACCTTTCTGCCCCGAGGTGACTTTGACCTTCAGGCTTCGTGAGTTATGATCCACTCTAGTTTATGGCCTCCTAGTACCGTTACTTGTTGTATTAGATGAGATTCGATATCAGAGAGCATAAAATTTTTAATTACCGTTTAGGTAAATAATTGTATTAGATACAGACTTCATATTATACAGGTACCGGGTCAAACAAGGTGAATCGAGGCAAAACATTAAAAGGGATTTTAACGTTGAATTTATATCGATACTTAAAATTATAAAGCTGAAGAGTTTTTCTGTTTGGTTTGAACGCACTAATCTCAGGAACGGTGGTTCGAATTGAAAATGATTTTAGTGTTGGATAACCCATTTGTCGAGGAAGGCTATTGGGTAAATAACATCACGCTACGACCAATAGGAGCGGAGAATAAATGAAAAATGTTTCGAAACCGGTTTTTTTATTATTTCTTATTTGACGCATACGAAGGTTTTATTTTCTCGCACGATCCCTCCTTAATACAAGTCTTCTCAATATGGTCTCGTTTTTCAAATCAATCACTTCCTTCCCGGTCAGCTAGTGATAATAACAATGTTACCAACGAGAACTATATTTTAGTAACTGAACCATACTAAATTATTTAGAGACCTTGTTTGCAGCATACCATAATATTTATTCAATGTTAAAAACCCTTTCAATGGTTTACTTACCCTGTTCCATCCCCTCCCCTGCCACTCTATTCAAGCTGTTTTACGGTAGAGTTTTGTATTGTATAACGGGCTGGTGTCCGCAACTCTACATAAAAGCACGTATTTTGTACGGTAGGGTATACACTACTTGAAACATCGCAGGGATTCGCAAATATTGCAAGTACTGTTGAAAACACGCACCAAATCGTATTCCTAGAATTTTTTGGCCGCAATTAGCGGATCAACGAATAAGGTACCTTCTCCAGCTACCTATCTTTGTCAAACCCATAGTTGAATCCTGCTTCAATCAATGCTAAAGATGTCCTATGTCACTTCGATCAATGTTAAAGATGTATAAAGGGTGTAAAACACCTCTTAACAAATCCGAAAGGCACCGGTTCTCCCTGTCATTGCGATTTTTTTTTTTGTTCTACACCATACCTGGGAACCTTCTAGTTACGGAGATATTAGGGGTCAAAGTTCCAACTATTTGACAAGTATTTTTTTAAATACAAGTTTTTAATGTAAGATTTTTATACTTTAAACACCTCCACGACCCCTGTACTATTCAATCCGTCCATCAGCACAATGTTTTGAGTGGGCTACATTGAGTTCTACCACAAAACATGATTTTACACCCCTCAAAAAAAAGTCGTTTCCCAGCAATAATTTTTGCGTAAAGTTACTTAGTTTCATGTACAGAATGCTTGGTTGACGGCTTCGTGATGAGGTTATTTACACGGTGTATAATTAATCATTTTCCGGTACTTAAAAGTAGGCGTTTAGATGTCAATTATTTATGAGCGGAATGTAAGTAGGCATGGTTAGTCCGATTTAAGTTCAGTTCATGACTAAGAATACCAGTGAAAGTAGGTAAGGGTAAGTACCTTAGGGCAAGGGTAAGTATAATAGGTGTCATTTCCGTTTCTTCGGGGAATTAGTAATTCCTAAAAAACATTTTTTTTTTTTTTCCTTCTATTGTTGACCTTTTGCCAACAATGTTGGCGTCGGCTTTCAGTCTCACCGGATTCAGCTGAGTAGGTGTGGAGCGACTGCTTATCTGACCTCCACAACCCAGTTAGTATTAGATAATACGATACCCTTTGGTAAGTCTGGTTGTCAGACTTTCGGGCCACTGACTACCTGCCTGTTACGACTGTCAAAGATCTATATATTATGATAGCCGGGCGCCAACGCCTTAACTTGCTTTCCGAGGCACGGAGGAAATTCGGTATGTAATGGGTGGTCACCCATCAACAGACCAACCTAGCAAGCGCGGCTTAACCTAAAGACCCTGGCGGCTGTTATTATTTAGCCACATCTCAATATCATTTTTTTTATTTTAATTACTTTTCTTATTGGATATTCCACAAACATTCCAGAAATTTCAGTTCTAACGTTACCGATGCCATCGACTCGTGCACATATACCTTAAACTACGATTGATTCCAAACATAAATGCGATACGAGCCTCGATCAGTGAAATAAACGTTGTAAGATACCGAGATTCGTGCATAAATACACTGGGTATAATAAATTCTGCGTATTTATGTCGCGTTTCTCTTATCCGTATCCCTATCAATTCTAACAAGATTCATGTGTAATTCTGGTTCTAGAATTATTGTCGGCATTTCTAGTAGAATAGGAGCTTGTTTGTAGGGTTTTCAATAAATTTTATGGCTTTCGTCTTGGAACTTAATTCAAATTGTCGATAGTAAGTTCTTTTATTGTGTGAACCGCAAATCTGTGGATTTCAATGCCGGCTTCTTTGTTCCCTTATTATTATAATTTGGATCTCTTCAAAGTTCGAGTGGAGTTGTTTCTTCAAGGCAAGCGTGCTACACCCTAGGCCGCATCAACGCTTTACTTCAGGCAAGTTAGGGGCAAACGCAAGCCTAAGTATAAAAAAAAGTTTCGTCTTTAAAAGGCACGTAAATCTGTCAATTTACGTACAGAAACTTCAATTCAAATTACTGACTCCCTTGCATGGTCGCTACTTGGTACAAAACTAAGCACTTCAATTTGATAAGTGCCCAACAAAAAAAATGGAAATAAAAAAAAAAAGATGAGGCACACAGTTCACATCTTGTTTGAGGTTTCCAATACAAACATGTTAAACATTATTCTACCACGAAACTAAATCGAACCCGCTGACTTCCTATTGCAATCAATCAAATATGTGCCTCAAAAAATACCCAGAGCGACCCTCACAGAAACTAATGAATTATAGACTGACCAACCATATTAGGTTACCGTCTGCAATTCTTAGTGATCTTATTTCAATCAGTATAAAGTTCAAAATGCAGTGCTTACGATTTTTTTAAATATCAAATTCGTTTTGTAACCAATGCTTCTTCGGAAAGTAACAAAATCCTCGGTTTACCGTTTAGGCGCTTAATGGTGTATGTTTTTTTATTCCGAATGCAAATGTATCATAAATTATGACATATAACACCCATTTTTGAAGGAACGGACGACAACGATATGTCACCCTGTCCTTTACTTATAAAAGTCACTTTCAAGTCGAAGAGAGTTTATATTATTATAACAATAATATTGTAAAACAATAAGCCCCATTTAAAATTATTATAACGATATCGATATGGTCCATAAAATATATGAAAATGAAAGCATTCGGTACCTAGTATCGATAAAACGAAAAAAGCATATCGAAGCATTTTTATGTTTTCGATACTACCTAGGTACCTGATTCTTTTGTTTAGGGGGAGTATTTACAGCTTTATTGTAGATAAATAATTATATTTTCCGTTAAAAAAAATATGCTTTTAATAGCGACAGAAGTAACTCTGCAACTAGGATGTATTATATTGGAAATACCGGTAGGTCTTTCCAGTAGTCTGGCAAGTCGATGTTGCTTATCTGTTGACAAAAATAATACCTTACTAAAGTTAAAAATTATCATGCTGATTTTGATAACGAAATCTCTAAAGAGTAAGTTCATAGACACTTCCGGTAATCCAAGGCTTTTACTTTGACCCGAGGCTATGCATTGTCTAAATTGCCGTACAGCATGGCAATGCCACCACCAGTTGACAGCAATGAAGTGGATTTTCGACAGACTTCAGTTCGTTGACAGAGTTAGTTAAGTAAGGATTTTCGTATGGTCGAATAATTTTGTATGTTTGAATGGCAACATGTCTAATCACTCTTGTGATGATCCCAATTGTGCATATATGAGATTTTGTCCAGTATAGTCGAATAATTAGTATAAAGGGTGTAAAACACCTCTTAACGAAGCCGAAAGGTACTGGTTCTGCCTGTTATTGCGATCATTTTTTTGTTCTACACCATACCTGGGAACCTTCTAGTTACGGAGATATTAGGGGTCAAAGTCCCAACTTTTAGATAAGTATTTTTTTTAAATACAAGTTTTTAATGTAAGATTTTTACTTTAAACACCTCCACGACCCCCGTACTATTCAACCCGTCCATCAGCACAATGTTTTGAGTGCGTTACATTGAGTTCTACCACAAAATATGATTTTACACCCTCCAAAAAAAAGTCGTTTTCGTAATGCTTGGTTGACGGCTTCGTGATGAGGTGATTTACACCGTGTATATAATAGCCAAAGGCCATAAGTAATGACGTATAGCTTTAACTTTTAGTTAGTAGTAGTTTTAGACTGTCTCGTTAGTCTAGTGGTCGCAAACGCGACTGATGAGCATGAGGACCTGGGTTCGATCCCCGGGTCGGGCAAAAATGTTATTGAGATGTCCATCAGGAATTTTTCAGTAGTAGCCACGGAGTCTGGATTTGTTCCCTATTGATGGCAATAAGCTCGCCCCTATTACATGGGACTTAAACATAACTGGCGAAATGTTGGTATGTATACATCTCTGCCTAATCCTTCGGGAATTTCAAGCGTAATTTTGTTATGAATATTTAGATTATTTTGGAAAACTGTACAAAATAAATAGAAGGTACACATACACGTACTACTAGTCCACGACCTTTCATGAACTCGAAAGCCAGATCACTCACTTTCTTATCCCCTCGAGACATCGACCCTTGGTAACGCGTTCGGGTCGTCCTTTGTAATAGGATACGTCGCACGAGGCGCCGTGCGAGACGCCACTCATGCGCATCGCACAAAAACACTGCACATCCTTTGAATAACAGCTCATTGGATGTATTTGTTTACTGGCTTTATTCTTAGTTAGCAACCATACCTAAACAGATTAAGGCGGAACTAGTCAACAAAATCATTAATACACTATACTACTACATTAACAATCATTAGTAATTCATACTAGAGACTGCTAGATATTTGGCCGAACACCGGATTTTGTATGGGAGCCCCGCTTAAATATTAATTTTATTCTGTTTTTAGTATTTGTTGTTATAGCATCAATAGAAATACATAATCTGTAGAAATTTCAACTAGCTAACTATCACGGTTCATGAGATACCGCCTGGTGACAGACGGACGGACCAACAGCGTAGTCTCAGTAATAGGGTCCAGTTTTACCCTTTGGGTAAGGAACCCTAAAAAAACTACTTTTGGTATACATGTGATGCACTATTAAGTTCGAAAGTTAAAACCGAGGTAAGTTCAAACTTAGGACAGGTCCAAAGTCTTGACGTTTAAATAAGCTCGAAACTGGAGTTTCCACTCGAAGCTAAGTTTCTCTCCTACCCCTTACAGTTCAAAAACATAGTCTTCAAAAAGATTAAGCCAAGAGCTTGAACTTCTCTTTAAACTTTGTTGCATGAGGCCAATTTGTTTTAACAATCTGATATTATTTTGATACCTGACCCAATATGGTTCCCTGTAACTAGCTTCGATAATTCCTCAGAGAGGAGAAATTAAATAGTTCCCATTATAGATTTATATTTTTATCTATTACATCATCTGCCTAGCACTTTCCCACCTTTTTGGTGTTGTCTTCCAGTCTGACCGGATGCAGCTGAATACCAGTATTTAATACGGAGCGATCGCCTATCTGACCTCCAAAACCCAGTTAGTACGGGGTAATACGATCCCCCTCCTGCAATGCAATACAATTTATACATGTAAAAGATAAAATAAGCACGTTATTTACAATTATAATAATTCTGTTTGTACGGTAGAAACTAACGAAATGCGGTTCTGAATTTTGCAATGAAATCAAACAAGCCGTGACGAAAATATGGCCTCTATAAACATGGAATAATCTCATTTGGTGACCAAAATGAGATTATGTATTTGCTCCGTAATAAATACTGCGATGCAGTAATTGAAAATATTAAAATAAAGCTGGTATTTTGCTGAACGGCTTTCTGATGAAATAGCTTTTTCCAATTAAAAAAGTTAAGCTTCTTTGTGTAGGTATTACGAGTGTTTTTACGGTTTGGGTGACAAACAAACAAGTACTCGTATGCTAAGTGCCGCCGTCTGTGGCACATGTGAATTACCAGAGGTATCACAGAAGCGTTGGTATTTTGGAGCATAAGCTGAAAAAAATATAGTACTCCTTACCGATTTCGGTAACGGCGAACAGCGAATCTGCTCTAAAAAGGAATCCGGAGAACCCAGTAACTGTGACCGGCATGTCTGGCACTCATGTCACAAACTGAAATTCAGCTGCGAACTTGAATACGACCTTTAGACTGAATGAAGACCTTATCAGAGTTGGGTAATGGCTACGCAGACCATACTTTCTCATGAGCCTAGCCTTTTCCCTACTTTATTAGACGCGGCTTCCAGTCTAACCGAATTTCGGCCGCCCGTTACGAACCCTCGCGCATTAGTACAGTACGCCGTCCTAGGCATACCCTCGTCACTCCAGATGATGCTATCACCCTCCTCCAGGAGAGTAGCAAAGAGACTAGCACTCTTAAAAAGTTCCGACTCAAACCACCGTCTTTCCGACCTCGCCGTCGAGGTCCGTCGCGACGTCCCGGTCCATGCCCTCCCCGACCCTCGCTCGAGCCAGCCCGCGATGCTGTGCCAGTAGTTTTAAATCAGCCCCTAAATAATGATACTATTCAGATCCAGCCTGTCCCCATGCAGTCCTCCCCCAGCGACGCCCTAAGCCGAGGTTCGTACCCCTCAGGGAAAGCCCTTAGCGTGCAGTCGCTTAGTTTGTAAGTTTTTATGCCCTGGCTGGAGGGCTTACTCTTAAGGCACCCACAGGATAGTCCGGTTAAGCAGACGACAACCTCATAGGTTGAACTGCGAGATACCATTCACAAAAAAAAAAAAAAAAAACTAACCGAATACAAGAGAATTCCAGTATTTTACCTTTGACCTCCACAAACCACAACTGGTTTAAAAACTTAAGAATTGAATTTCGCGAGCTGCCCTGTCGCTACCCCCTTAAGAATGGAGTCATCTGACTACCCTGTTGGCCTGCTGGGTCGTAAGCGCTAGTGGTGAGCGTGGGGTGTCGGGGTACCAAGGTACTAACGTACCATGATATTCATTTGTTTGAGATTGGAAATGGAGTCTTATGTGGGTAACGTAAGTACCCACTTGCAATCTCAATTAAATGAACCGATTTTGTTCATTGTGTTTATTCTTCTGACTGCCTCGTTCCGTTGGTCTAGTCATCGTAGGCTGCTGTGCAAGGGGCCTGGTTACGATTCCAACGTTGGCCAAATTTTATTTTCCTTAGAATTTTTCCACCAGGTTTTTTTTAGAAAGGGTTTTGAACTCAGAATTTCTCAGTAGCTGGCAAAGACTGTTTGATGGTTATAGGCTTGACACCTACATCTTGGGACTTAATTATTAACTGGTGACATGTATGTCAAAATAAATTACTATCCAAAAAAATACGAATGGTCTATGCTGGAGTGAGTGAATAGAGCCGAATTCATGCACAAAACTAAAGACTGTTTTTTCATCTAAAATGAACGCTTAATGAATAAAATATTCGCTTGAGTTGAGTGACGTCATAGCATGAATACACCAAGAACAATAAACTTCAAAATGGCTTATTTGCATTCATGAAAAAGAAAACGATTGCAATCATAATACATTATTATTTTATTTCTAAGCTTATCTGGCTAACAAAATTACAAAGCAATGTTTTTACTTCATAAAGTGTATTCTTTTTATGTTCATATTACAAGTTTTATAGTTTTAAAGTGGGATTAAAGGCAAAACATTAGATACTATCTGAGTGTACTATTATCTTAAATATACACATTTATTTGCGCAAGTCTTCACTCACTGACTTTGAAAATAATATTATTTGAAAAAATATATAAAAGATATGTATTTACATAAATGTAGTCATTAAAGCCAAACATGCAACTGTCCTTAAAGTTCATTTTTAATCCCATTCGATGACACTTCATCATCTGCCTAGCCTTTCCCCAAACTATCTTGGGGTTGGCTTCCAGCCTAACCGGATGCAGCTGAGTACTAGTATTTTACATGAAGCGACAGCCTATCTGACTTCCACAACCCAGTAACTGGGTAATACGATACCCCTTAGTAAGACTGGATGTCAGACTTTTGGCTTCTGACTACTCGTAACGACTGTTAAAGATCTACAAATGACAGCCGGGACCAACGGCTTAACGTGCTTTCCGAGGCACGGTTTTCCGGAGGAAACTCGGTATGTAATTATGGTTACCCATCCACGCACCAACCTCGGCAAGCACGGCTTAACCTTGGACCTGTGCGGATGTTATTATTTAGCCACTAGCTCCTATGGCTATTTGGCTGAAGGTGCGGTACCTTCAGCCGTTTATTTAGTCAATCGCTTTCATTACATTTCGAACAACAGCATTCAACGGATGGACTAGTTTATCGGTAACTTGTGTCAATCGAATGCATTTGGTCTAAATTGTACCCAACTAAAGTATTAGAAGCAGGAGTTTTTATGCACTTTTATAGTTCGTTGTTAGTTTTTTTTAGTCTATTAATAGTTTTTGTAATCATGTATGACATATAGTTAGTTTACTCTACTTATTAATAAAATTATAAGCACTCATTTCACATTTTAAATAAACCGTTAGACCTGCTCTAACGGTACAGGTAACATTCAGAATGTTTCTGAGAATGAGCTACTTATTCTTCTTTCTTTGCGTGGCTAAAAAATATTTTTTGTTAAGTTCCAACATAAATGTTTTCAAAAACGCTACCAAAAGTTCAACAAGGGGTCTAGACAAAATCTAGTAACCGTTTCAATGGATCCACAAAAAATGCCCAGAAGCTACCTGTGTTCAAAATCTAAGTCGTCATGCATACGTGAATCGGTCAATCAAGAGGTAACACGTTAACTTTTATTATATAGAGGAATGTCTGCTTATAGTTTGTATGGTCGTCAAACCGTAGTGAGTTGGCACTATCTTTGATACTCTTAGATGATCCAAGTCAAAGACGAGAAGTCCAAAAACGCGGCGAAGCCAACGGGAACTACATCCACGCTAAAGTTGAAATCTAAAACACTTTCGTAAGTACTAAATTACATTCCAATCGAAAGTGATTTTATCTTCTCTTGGCTCTATACAAACATAATTTAGTAAAAATAAATAATAAAATAAATAATAAAAGTTTATTTCGGAACAAAAACAAGACTAGGTACAACAAGTAAAACGATGGTAGCTGCAAAAGTATAAACTGTAGCGCAGCTAACAACGCCCTTTCCCAGATACCGAATGGAATAATGTTCCATGCTAAAAGTTCTTACTAGGCTCTTAATAGGTATTAATTTAGGTTTTTTTTTTTATATAAAAAAAAAATAAGTTTAAAAGAAAAAAAAAAACAAAAATAAAAATGGAAAATAAAAAAGTACAGGACATAACATTTGGGTGTATAGTAAGCTAATGTGGTGAGTGTAGGGTGAGTGTTAATGAGGTGTGTATGGGATGTTTGTTGTGTTTGTGGCATGTGTGTTGTGCGTGGCTTTGTTGGGGTATGTACGGGAGCGATGAGTGTTTTACACTTCCACTAGCTTCTCTGTTTCATCGTAATTTTGCGATTTTAACCAGGAGTCCAGTTTCATTTTGCATTTGGTCTTGGTTAACGGGTAGATCTGTAAGGTTTTGTTTAATTTATTGTAGATTTTTGAACTCATGTGTTTGTAATGGCGACTTGCAGCAACGGTTCTACGAGACTCAGTGTTACAAATCCTATTTGCGCGGCGTATAGAACAACATTCTGGATCAAAGGTAAGTTGGCTGTGTTTGCGAAGAATCGTTTGAAGAATAAATAGTTGTCTGACGGTAAGAACCTGGCAGAGGGTATACAGACAGGATGTCGAATATCGGATCGGTTTCCTTGCCAGCACCTTCAGGACAGCTCTCTGCGCTCGTTCGACACGTAGCATCACTGTTTTACCGGCACCACCCCAGACCGTTTGGCAATACCCTAGAACAGACTGAGCAAGAGCAAAGTAGACGGTTTTTAAACAGTCAAAGTCGGCCGCGCCTCTGAGTTTTTTAAATATATATATAAGTTTTCGCACACGAGCTACAGTTGAAGCAATATGCTGCTTCCATTTCAGGTTGCTATCGAGAGTGACGCCAAGATATTTGATAGTAGGGGTATTCTCCAATTGTTGACAACCACAGTTATCGTGTAAGTTAGGGCAGGTGTGCGCACGAATTTCAATCGGTGTGGGTGGTTGAGTTGACTTCATAGTGGAGAATGTGATAAATTTCGTCTTGTTGACATTTAGAGTGAGAAGATTTGAGGTCAGCCACCTCATGAATCAATAAATCAATTAAACTGTTGTTAAAATTCACACATTTGATACTTAATCGCTGCCGCTCGTAACTTGTTCCACTAACTAAACTGTTGCAACAAAAAGTATCTATACAGTCACAATCATCAATAATGATTATCACCGAATCTGTAGCCGGCCATGACACGGGAAGTGACGTATGCGCCGGTGTTGCCCACTAATGATACAAAATTATCAAATTAAATTGTTGATTTTTTCTTATAAATAATTGGGGCGGTTACTAAATAGGGCGAATCCGTAATTTGATTTAAATTATTTGATCACTTTTTTTTTCGCAATACGTCTTGTCTAGTAGTTTTTTGCAGTTTGCGGCATTTGCCCAGGCTTTCCCAACTAAGACTGGGTTGGCATCCTTTCCAACCAGATGTAGCTGAATACCAGTCTTTTACATGGAAAGACTGTCTAACAGCTTTTTACGGCTTCCAGTCTAATCGAATGCATCATGTACCAAAGTCACACTAACTAGCTTCGGAAGCATTCCCTTGCTGAATAGGTAATGATTCGATGACCAAATCATATTAGGCTTCAATTAGCACAAGCACATCACTGAATAAACAAAAAAGTCCGCCTCTGTACTATGTGCTTGAAGTGTTAAATAAATAAATAAACACGAGTACAAAGCTCACCGTACGTTATTAAACTTCTAATCGGCAGCGGCGCTTAGTTCCCGCAATATTGGCCTGTACGAGAAAACCCTTCGTTCTACGAAATCCAGTGAATACACTAACGAACCCAATTATTCATTAGTCCACTCAAAATCAAAATCAAATTATTTTATTTTACATAGGCCTACATGGGCACTTATAAAACGTCAACAAAAGGTGCACGGTTCGGGTTGGTCGTTTCCTATGGAGAAGAACCGGCAAGAAACTCCATGGTTACTCTTTTAAATCATTTGGTTTTACAATATTTGAAGTTACAGCGTTATTACTTAAGTATGGGAGGACAGCGTAGGCCCGACAATAAGTCGATTGCTTACTACAGAAGGTAGTAATAGAAAAAAATACAAAGCCTACAATGTCCACACATTCACAAAAAATGGTAAATAAAAAGAATCTATACAAAAATAAAACAATAAAAGAAAACTAACTTAAACAATAGACACAGATGTTATCACTAAATATCATAAGTAGATTTTTATTCGATGGTTCTATGAAACCTTGCAAATACCGATTCAGTTTTGTTAGAAACCGTGCATTTACGATTATTAAGCTCCTAATTATTAAGCGCAACAGACACAGGGAGCGGGTGCGATGCGAGTCGGTCGCGGGACGGGTCGGGAAAGAGCTTTGTCGTAATACGTATTCATAAACGTATTCCCTTATACGACGAGCGCGCGGGTCGAGAGTGGCGCGTGCCGTTTTTGATTTTATGAATACCTACATTTTACAAAACATTTAACGAAAAAATCGTGTAATGTTTTCTTAAACATACTTCTTTGTACCTAGTACCAAAAACAATAAAAATAATGCAGTTTTACAGTAGCAAAATGAAGGTTTTTCGAAGCCACTGTAGGCCGTGCGGGGCCGTTCCCGACCCGCTGCCGACATGCGCCAGCGTTTTGTGTGAAGACAAATGAACTGCACATCTCAAGCGACGGACAGTCGGACACGGCCCGACTTACTCCCGTTTTCTGTGTGATTCACGCTTTAGTGTTAAATTAGAATTGCCGAAATTGCTCTGTGTTTTAGTTTCCTGTAAAAATCTCCTGCAATGATGTTGCATTATTTCAATTGGTTTTTTCCTATGAAGATAAACTAACAAGCAACTGCATGGTTACTGATTACATAAAGCCGTGATCTTTGAAAAATATTGGTATTTCACAATTTGGTCTTGATAAATAACAGTGTTAATATTTACTTGGATTAGTGAGAACAGTATGGGGCTGACAAAAAGGAGATACCAGGGTATTAAAAAAAAAGAACTGTTAGTTATTAACTCTATCTCTATATGCCAACAAAAACAGATACGAAAAAACTGCTCACTTAGCAAACTTCCGTTGTTCTCACCAACCGAAGAACGTCAAACAAACTTGAACAAAATAAACAAAACCTGACCTGTTCGTACGGTTCCTATAGAATATCTGACGAAACAATATATCTGACCTTCATTATGAGATTTGGTAGTTATACGGCGGGATCTGACGCATCACGCATGATGACAAGGAGGCAGGGTAAAGTGGTAAGCGGTAACATTTCAATCGCTACTTTATTGCTGAATCATCGTCGGGACTACGGCTTGGATGCGAGGAGATTGGATAAGAAGTTACAAATAATGTTTGTATTTCATTTTCCTCTTGATGCAATATCATGGAAGTAAATTCAACGTAGGTTTAACTTCTCAAACTTGATTGTCAATCGCTGGTCATATTCGAATAATATTGATCGGAGTCAGCCATTATGGCTAAGTCCAAAGATATTGCTACAGATCTTAATGCATATTTATCATACTGTTTCGTAAGACAGTTAAATTAAGAAGTATTATGGGCAACGAAAAATAAGCGGTGAATACTTAAAAATATATTAAATAGACACTTTGGAAAAAATATCACGAATCCAGACATTTTGTTGAGTAATGTAAAACCAGAACTTATCCAGCCTTCATATATCTATCTCAGGAGCCATCGCCGTCACATTCTGCCATCGTTTGATAAATGAGCAAACGTCTACGCGCTGTGGAGCCGAGGCGTCTTCATTTGTGATATTCAATCGGATTTGTATCTCACATCTCTGTATGGCGCAATTAATGAGTTGAAGACCACAGTGCCAAAAACTTTCTTTTACTACCGTATTTAGTGCCTGGGTGCAATTGGGTAGCATATACAAGATGTTGTTTTGCATCCTCGTCAAAATTAAAACAAAAGACATAAATAAACAATTAAAATTACGGTACCTAGTTAATCAATAATAAACGCTGATTTTTTGGTTGTTTATGTTTGTCGGTATTTCAGAAGTTATTAGCACATTATGGGGGTTACCCCTATAACGTGCTTTAGGGAATGAGAAATTATCATATAAACGTTTGAGATTGTTTGTATGTGTGGAAACGCGGTTATAGAGCGAGAATCAGAAGGCGTTTAAAACACGGTTGGTTCACACTTATCGATTTCCGTAAATAAGAAAAAGAAAATTACCGACCCATTTTATTACTGATTCATGGACGAGAATCATGTGCATAGTTACTTCCTTGAATTTGACGAGGATGCAAAACAACACCTTGTATTTATTCCAAACGTTACTTTCTTTCTTCTTCGTGTGGTTTTATAATTATTTAGTTGGCACAAACAATTTAATTCAATTTGAAAAATTGACTTTCTACAGTATCAACTTCAGATTAGTTGCACGGAAGTTATTCCATTGAAGCCAAAGAAGAAGTTGCCTGCTTTTTTTTTTTTTTTTACCCACTCCAGGTCTTAAATACGTCAGGGCTGCGGGTTGTTCGAAAGAGATACCGCGGCCCTGGAACACAAAGGGCTTAGAAGGAACATGGGTGGGTTTTAGTCAGTCAAGTCTGACACTCCCTCCCTCCCTCAAAAAAAAGGTCTTAAATACGTGAGAAAATATGAATTATGCAGCCTACCCTGGCGCTTCCACTATAACAATAACTTAACTTCTCAGAAAGAGAAGAAGAGAAGAGTAGCCTTCTATTTATTGCCACACTCCTAAGTTCATAACTTGGACAAACCACCAAATAATTGTTACGGACGGAACAAGGAGCAATCACTGCCCATTCTGACCTTCTCAAACAGGTCTTTGTTCCTGTAACACTAGTAGTCTAACACCGTAGCACCTATTGTGCCAACCTCTGCACAATAGCGAGCGTGATGTGTAAGTTTATCGTGCCTCACGATGGGTTGGAGATGGAATGCTATCTATTTAGTTTTGTATGAAGATGGAAAGTCCAATTTTTAGTGTAGAAGACCTTAGGTTTCGACATGACATTATTTACAAACTATAAATTTATAAAGTTTTATTGGGGTCTGTTTTATTAAAATAAAATAAAAATAACAGTACATATTTACATAAACTAACTAAATATAAACTAAATTAAAAACAACAGGACGTTAAGACGTCAAAATACTCCTCCACATCGCTGTCATCCGGAATGTCAACTATAAATAGACTTAAAATAAAAATATGTGCAAGTATTAAGGGAACAATAAATACGGCGTGTCTTAAAAATTCATCGTCATCGCTATGCACTTGAAAAGTACCCAGAAAGTGGTCAGAATTGCCACGTTGAATAGCAAAGCTGATTCTTCGGCCGAAAAAAGCCAGCCCTCTGGTCACGTGAAGAGTCGAATAAACGTCTGAAAATATTTCAGAAACTAGGCGGGCACTCGGCCTCCAAGGCCCTACTGTTTCAACCCCAAACGGCTCAAACAAGTACAGACTAGTAAAATCTGTTTTTTACAACAAAAAAAAATAAGTTAAAAATCTTTGACTCGAAGGTTGTTAAACACTGGTAGGCTGTGAAGAACAGAGAAAGAAAATAAGTAGTTGGAGGCTGTGTTTTCAATAAACTACATCATCCAATAATAAATAATAAAAATAAAATGGTAAATATCTTGTTTACTATTTGTTAAAAGAAACAGTAAATACCGTAAATATCTCATTATCAGTGTTAATTTTGTAATGACGTCATTCCGTTAGGCATGACGGGAACCAAAATTTCAACGTTACATATAGTAACTCAAGTAGCGATGAACGCTAGTTGCGGACTGCAGTGTAATGTGTATTATTTACAGTTTGTTAGTGAACATGTGATTAAAAACTTAAAGTGTATATATATAATAGTAGCTGTACCACTGTTGCTCTAGCTGTACTGTGTATATGCGTCGCAATGCACTATTTCCTACCTACCTACCTACCCTAACCTACCTACCTACCTACCCACCTACCTACCCTACCCTACCCCAACCTACCCTACCGTATCCTATGTCCGTCTCCTGGTTCTAAGCTACCTCCTCACCAATTTTTAGCCTAATCGGTACAGCAGTTCTTGAGTTATAAATAGTGTAACTAACACGACTTTCTTTTATGTACATACTAGCTGTACCCAGCATGCGTTGCAATGCACTTTTTACTACCCACCTACCCTATCCGACCTACCTACCCTATCCTACCTACCCTACCCTACGCTACCTACCTACCTACTCTACCCTACCCTACCTACCTACTCTACCCTACGCTACCTACCTACCTACTCTACCCTACCCTACCTACCTACTCTACCCTACCCTACCCTACCCTTACTACCTACCCTACCCTACCTACCTACCCTACCCTACCTACCTACCCTACCCTACCCTACCTACCTACCCTACCCTACCTACCTACCCTACCCTACCTACCTACCCTACCCTACCTACCTACCTACCTTACCCTACCTACCTACCCTACTGTTAGATACGGAAGTGTCGGAAGTCAATCAAACTCGCTAGTTGGTTGCACACTGAATCATATATTACCAGAGGGTACCCGCGCGGCGGGGAGGTGCGGGGCGCAGCCCGCACTCCTACACTATGCATCCGTCGCCATATACATATATGTAGGCACATATATAACATCCCTTCCCCTCTAGCTAGGAAATACTCTTAACCTATATAACAGCTAATAAACTACTTATAAAATTACTAGACTACTTATTACTTCTAACTTAATCTATGGTGGTATCAGTTGGTTCAATAATATCATCTTCACTGCCGTACGGGCTTGCGGTAGGTGTCGTGAAGATAGGACTAATTGCCTGCCGCCTTTGGCCATGAGCGGCGGCGCGTGGCGGGGCCACCGGAGTACTCGGCGATGTCGCCCCGAGTCCATGGTCCGTTCCCGGTCCTCCTCCCCCTCCAAGCTGCGTCATTGGGTCGGGGTGAGATGCGACAAGCGGCGCCACATCTGGCACCACGTCTGGGTCCCAGTCTTGGTCGTCCATCGGTGAGGAGCCCAGTCTTGTTCTTATTTGGTCAATGTGCCTCGTGACTTCGCATCCTATGTGTGGCACGTATACCAAGTACATTACATTGCCGATTTTCCTCCTTATGATACCTTGTATCCAACTGAATTTTTTACTGTTTGTATTTTTAGTTATCCATACATTTTCTTTCTCTTTAAAGTCTGTTCTTTGTTTTCCCCGGAAGTATTTACCCTGTAAGGACTGATTGTGTGCGACGGTTCGAGTTAGATCTGTGGACGAAGGTGACGGCGCGATAGGGTTCAATAGATCTAGCCGCGAGCGCAGCGCACGCCCGAATACTAGCTCCGCGGGTGACTTGTCAGTGGTACTATTTTTGGAGTTCCTGTAATCGAATAAAAGTTTTGCTATTTTCCCGTGTATATTTTTTTTATTACAGCCCTCCAAAATGATAGCCTTTAGCCCTTTTTTTATTATTTTCACGAAACTCTCGGCTTGCCCATTACTAGCTGGGTGATATACAGGAGATAGGACATGCTCTATTCCGTTAAGACTGCAAAACTCCTTAAATTCTATGGATGTAAACGACGTACCGTTATCACTCACCAACGTGTGTGGAATTCCAAACCGTGACATGAAATCATATAATTTACTTATCACCGCTTTTGAATTGTGGGTTGAGGACATGTCGTAACATTCTACCCATTTACTGTATGCATCTACAATAATTAATAACATATAGTCATGGAACGGGCCCAAGAAATCTATGTGGATTCGGTGAAAAGAGTGCGGCGGCAATGGCCAAGGCGCGAGAGGGGCATGCGGCGGTGCGGGACGCAGCGCACAACACACGCCACAAGCGCCCGCTATTTGCTCCAGTGCTGCATCCACGTTCGGGAACCACAGCCGCTTGCGAGCCTCTGCCTTCATCTTCACCACCCCGAAATGTGAACTATGCAGTTCCCTACATACGCTATCTTGCAAGGACGGGGGAATCACGACTTTATGTCCGCGCATTAAGACCTCATTTTCTATAGATAACTGTGCCCGACAGTAAAAAAATGGTTTCAAGCCTTCGTCCTTAACTTTTCTAGGCCAACCGTTTAAAACATAACGCTTAACAGTGGCCAGGTGAGTGTCGCGAGCCGTCTCGCGGCGCAAGTCGCTTAGAGTCACCGGTAAGTCTCCTTCCACTATAAAGTTGACGTAGGACGCGCGCTCCACGCAATCTACGAGGTCTGCTGGCGCTTTCGTCCCGTCCTCACCCCCCTCGCATGCCCGAGATAAATAGTCCGCGCTGTTGTGCTTGCTACTAATATACTCAATCGTATAATTGTACGCTGCTAAAAATATAGCATACCTCTGCAAGCGGTTGGCAGACACTTCAGGGATGCCTTTATGGGGCCCGAATATGGCCAACAGGGGTTTATGGTCTGTTCGTAGGACGAACGGCTCGGCCCGACCGTATAGATATTGGTGGAAGCGTCTAACCCCAAAAATGATCGCCGTTGCTTCCTTTTGAATCTGTGCGTAATTTTTCTCCGCAGACGACAGCGTCCGCGACGCGTAAGATATTGGCCTTTCTAACCCTTCAACGTTTATTTGGGATAGTATAGCACCTAACCCTGACGGTGACGCGTCTACAGTTAATATTAACTTAGCGGTCGGATCGAAATGTGCTAATGTCTTATCGGATGCCAAGATGTTTTTTATTTTAACGAACGCGTTATCGTGAATACTAGTCCATTTCCATTCGGTTTTTTTATTTAATAAATTATATAATGGACATAATATGGACGATGCGTCTGGCACGAAGTTCCGGTAATAATTAGTAAGACCCAAAAATGACTGCAATTGTAACACGTTTGTTGGTTTTGGTGCTTGTAAAATTGCTTTGACTTTGTCGGGCGACTTCCTAACTCCGTTTTTGTCTATGACGTGTCCCAGATACGAAATCTCATTTTTAAAGAATTCACATTTTGTCATCTGTACAGTTAATTCGGCATCGTCTAATCGCCCCAAGACCGCGATGAGTCTCTGCTTGTGTTGGTCCTTATTTGACCCCGTTACGAGGATATCATCAAGTAGAAAAATTATTCCGTCAATTCCCGTGAGCAAGCATTCCATTGCGCGCTGGAAAATTGCTGGTGCGCTGGACAACCCGAATACCAATCGTGTGAAATTAAAAAGACCGCGGTGCGTGTTGATGCATGTCAACTTCTGTGATTCCTCGTTTAAACAAAATTGGTTGTACGCCATAGACAAATCCATTTTACTAAACTGTACGCCCCCGTGTAATTTTGATAATAAATCATTTACCGTCGGCAAGGGGTAGTGATCAATTATCAACTGTTTGTTTATTGTAACAGAATAATCAGCACATAATCTGATGCTACCGTTCTTTTTCAATACTGGCACGATTGGAGATGCGTATTCTGAGTGATCCACTGGCTTTATGATACCTAATGTTAACAATCGATCGAGCTCTTTATCAATTTTTTCTTTCAGTGCGTAGGGTACCGGTCTTGCTTTGAAAAAGATCGGCTTTGCATCGTTTTTTAACTGTAAATCTATTTTATATTTGTTGAACGATCCTAGATTGTCCGAGAAAACTTTAGGAAACATGTTTGTGAGTTGTTTATCCATGTTATAGCATTCCGCTTGCGCTTGCTCGAGCACAGCGTGCACGCGAGACGGCGCTAGCTCCAGGCTGAACTCATGAATGAAATCGCGGCCTAGTAGCGGCGGTCCGGCGGCATGCACTACGTACACATTCAGGGTACGCGTACGCCCCAGATATGACACTGGTAATAAAACTACTCCGACCGTTTCTATTTTTTCCCCCGTGTAACTTAATAGTTTTTTGTTGGTGACTGATAAGGGCAATCGTTTAAATTTCGAGTCGTAGGTATTTTTAGAAATTACGCTTACTGCAGAACCACTATCGATTTCAAACTCCAAAGCTAGACCACTGATCATCACGCGCTCCGTCATTGGTTTCCCTTTCACACACCGAATATTGAAGAAACACTCACCGTCGTCTCCTTCATCCACAGTACCTTCCTCTACGTATTTCACTTTACCCTCATTAGGACACATTTTACGTAAATGGCCTTTTTTATTACACTTTTTACACTTGTATTGTTTGTAGCGACACTGGTTAGAACTATGATTAGTGAATCCACACACACTGCACTTTTCCTTCTTGCTAATGTTGAAGACGCCGTCCGGGCCGGAGCCGGCGCCGTCGCCGCTAGCGCCCAGCGCTGCCTGCGACGAGGCCCGGCGCGCACAGCGCACGCTCTCCGCCAAGTCAATGGCCTTCGCGAGGGTCAGCTCCCGCTGGTCCTGCATGAAGAGCTTGTCACGTTCGTGACCTGCCGCCATGCCCATAATAAATTTGTCCAGCAACGCTTCCTCCAAGTTTTTGAATGCGCAGTGAGTCGCTAATCCTCTTATCCTGGCCGCCCATTGAGTGTGCGACTCACCTGGCCGCTGTATTGCAGAATAGAAGGTTGATTTCTCTGCAAACCCAAACCTTTTTGGTGTAAAATGGTCGTCGATCCCATCCTCGTCGCCACGTGTTAGATACGGAAGTGTCGGAAGTCAATCAAACTCGCTAGTTGGTTGCACACTGAATCATATATTACCAGAGGGTACCCGCGCGGCGGGGAGGTGCGGGGCGCAGCCCGCACTCCTACACTATGCATCCGTCGCCATATACATATATGTAGGCACATATATAACACCTACCCTACCTACCTACCCTACCTACCTACCCTACCCTACCTACCTACCCTACCCTACCTACCTACCCTACCCTACCTACCTACCCTACCCTACCTACCTACCCTACCCTACCCTACCTACCTACCCTACCCTACCTACCTACCCTACCCTATCGTATCCTATGTCCGTCTCCTGGTTTTAAGCTACCTCCCTGCCAATTTTCAGCTAAATCGGTTCAGCCGTTCTTGAGTTATAAGTGAAGTAACTAACACGACTTTCTTTTATATATATAGATACTAGCTGTACCCAGCATGCGTTGCAATGCACTTTTTACTACCCACCTACCCTATCCGACCTACCTACCCTATCCTACCTACCCTACCCTACGCTACCTACCTACCTACTCTACCCTACCCTACCTACCTACTCTACCCTACCCTACCCTACCCTTACTACCTACCTACCCTACCTACCTACCCTACCCTACCTACCTACCCACCCTACCCTACCTACCTACCCTACCCTACCTACCTACCCTACCCTACCCTACCTACCTACCCTACCTACCTACCCTACCCTACCCTACCTACCTACCCTACCCTACCTACCTACCCTACCCTACCTACCTACCTACCCTACCCTACCTACCTACCCTACACTACCTACCTACCCTACCCTACCTACCTACCCTACCCTACCTACCTACCCTACCTACCTACCCTACCTACCTACCCTACCCTACCTACCTACCCTACCCTACCGTATCCTATGTCCGTCTCCTGGTTCTAAGCTACCTCCCCACCAATTTTCAGTCAAATCGGTTCAGCCGTTCTTGAGTTATAAGTGAAGTAACTAACACGACTTTCTTTTATATATATAGATATAGATATAGAAGATTTGCAGTAAAATAATGTTACGCGTATTTAGGTTTAAAACTTTGGTGTTGTTATTGGATAAATAGCCACACTGAATAGCAACAGGCGTTAATAACATTGCATTCTGTTTGCTAAAACTAAACTAGCATTTAATTGATAACCACGAGGAAATTCAAAAGTTAAACCACACTTTCGGAATCCCGGATCCTCCACTATTATAAAAATCAAAGTGAACTTTACAACTTTACAACTTTTAGTTTTTTTTTAATTCTATCTTCTATACTCATACAATGCTGAAGAGTTTGTTTGTTAGGTTGAATACGTTTATCTCAGGAACTACTAGTTCGAACTGAAAAAATTGTTAAGTGTTGGATAGCATATTTGTCGAGAAAGACTATAGGCTATATAACATCATGCTGCGACCAAATATTGTAAAAACGGGGAAAATGTGACGCAGACGAAGTTGAGTGGTTTTGCTAGTGTAGGTATATTTACAATTAATACGCTCACAGACGTCTCTTAGACAAGTTATCATTATTGACTTAAGCCGATGCCGACAAGTATCTTAAACTCACAGATTTTAGGGGCCCGAGTTTACTTTTCGTCTGCACTTTTTAAGGGGGAAGCGCCAGGATAGCCCGCAAAATACTAGTTTTCTGAATTATTTATTTATTTATCAATTTATTTATTTATTTATTTATCATCTATGGAAGACTAACAGCTAACGAAACAGATTAAAAAATAGTATGTGAGACTGCCAGCCAATGACAAGTCTTCACTTATAAAAAACAGAATAAAAATGTAAAAGGAGTGTGAACAACACAGCGCTGCCACAATAAAGAAAAAATAGTACAACGTCATAGCTTAAACTAAAACACATAATTATCTCGATACTACTATTATCGACACTAGAACTTAAATCTAATGAGCTTATATTTAACCACATGATTACATACCTTCACATAATAAATCCTAAAACACGCTGTTACACACTTAATACAGAGAAGAAGAAAAGGAACAGAAAATAGGTACAAAGGTAATGCTTATTTCTAAAGAAATCTCTTCCAGCATAAATAGTCATCACCTGCCTAGCCTTTTCCCAAACTATCTTGGGGTCGGCTTCCAGTGTTACCGGATGCAGCTGAGTACCAGTATTTTAGATGAAGCGACTGCCTATCTGACATCCACAACCCATAAAAAAAGCAAGCATACATAGTGTGTAAAAGAAAAAGAGAGAATTGAATACATAAAACATAAAGCAAATAACTATATAAAATACAATATAAAAATATACTACCTTTTTTTTTTTTTTTTTTTTTTCCGGATGGGAAATCATCAAATGACTTCTCCCGCTCTGGGCGAAGCGGGAGGGAGTGTCAGACTTGACTGACTAAAACCCACCCATGTTCCTTCTAAGCCCTTTGTAATCCAGGGCCGCGGTATCTCTTTCGAACAACCCGCAGCCTTGGCAGGCATCGGCCCTCTCGGGCCCCTTCCTGTTTGCTGACATCTCCTTGAGGCGCGCGTGGAACACGTACGCGCCGTCGACACGGCCTGTCGTCATGAGACGGACGGACGGTGAGCTAGCCCATTACTCACCGTCCACAGGCTCGCGCCTACGGTGGCCGGGGGCCACTGGTTGCCCCCCGACGCCCGGGGCGTCTCCCGCGGCAGCTGGGACGTGAGGTTCTCTCCCTCTCACGTTCCGCCACCTCCTTCGCTAGCATGACTGCTTCGCTGAAGGAGGCGACGGCTTCCCATTCCCTCTCGCTCCGGACCATGGATTGAACCAGGGCCGGACGCGAGAGGTCGCCGCCGAAAATATACTACCTTATATATAAATACAAAACAAAATATATACCAATGAAATAAATACCTATGCAACTATGACGGAATGGAAAGATAATGTTCTTTTACTCTTCTTTTGAAAACTGCAACAGTTTGGCAGTCTGTAATGTCAGGCGAAAGTGAATTCCACAACCGCACAGCGTGTCCAGTGAAGGAGTAGGAGTAGAAGTCGGTAGAGTGGGGAGGGATTTAAGGAGTTTCTCAGATGCCACTTGTAACCAGTCTTACCTGTCTGTACCTGTCTTAGGTAATTTGCAAGTCCGTTTCAGGCTGTTTGTATAACAAAATATTTTTCGCGACCGTAATGCACCACCGTGCACCGCTCCGAAGTATAAGGAAGTCCAAAGTATAGGGGATCATTTAGATCCCTTATACTTTACAAAAAGTCACACTTGTGAAGCTATTTTTTCCCCAGATGCGCCTCTTTTACTAGGGCTAGCATACTATAAGGTTTATGGCTTCTGCAATAATCTACACCGAAATAGAGTAACGGCTTGTCATCTATACTTAATACTGAAGAGTTTGTTTGTTTGCTTGAACGCCCTAATCTCAGGAACTACAGATCCGATTTGAAAAATTCTTTCAGTGTTAGATAGCCCATTATCGAGGAAGGCTATAGGCTATATATGATCACGCTACAACCAATAGGAGCGGAGCAGCAATTAAAAATCTTTCTAAAACGGGGAAAATATGACGCAGACGAAGTTGCGCTGGACAGCTAGTAGTTAATAATTCTCTCTTTATGGCCATATAATTGTAAAGGATATGGTCTAGATTAGCTTCGCCTAAGAAACCGTACACGCCTGTCCACTACTCCACGAATCACTATAAGTCAAGGTAACCGTACCAAACGTGCAAATTACATTAGTTTCAGCATTTAATAGGTATAATGGAATTGGAGGCAAACGAATCTATAATTTCGATTATAGAAGGGAAAGTAATCTTGTTATGTTGGGTAGTTTTATGCCTTTCAAAATAGTTGTTTTTGTGAAATCTATTTAGTCACAGTTTTATTGGCGAGCTAACTAAAATTATTATTTTTATCGGTTTTTTCTGACTCCTAACTTGAAATTGGCACAGAATTTTGCACACAGGTAGAGCATGACTTCAGTTAAAACATACCTACATGATTCGTTTCGAAAAGGTATTAATGGTAATCAACTGAGTATGGTAACAATATCATTATGCTTCAAGTTCTCACATGCGTAAATATATGTATACGAAATCTAACATCAACACTAAGTACCTAGAAAATGGACATGACCCGGGATTGCCAGGAATATTTTTCTGAAGTTAAACTAAAATAGAAACTCGAACAACCCATAAACGTTACATAAATTAGATTATATTGAGTAAAGCGAAACCGAGTCCTCACCTTACCCACTACAAAAGCGCGAGGATAGGAGTGACTTTAATGGCCGACCTCGCCGTCGAGGTCTGTCGCGACGTCCCGGTCCATGCCTTCCCCGACCCTCGCTCGAGCCAGCCCGCGATGCTGTGCCAGTAGTTTTAAATCAGCCCCTAAATAATGATACCATTCAGATCCAGCCTGTCCCCATGCAGTCCTCCCCCAGCGACGCCCTAAGCCGAGGTTCGTACCCCACAAGGGGTGGCCTTAGCGTGCAGTCGCTTAGTTTGTGAGTTTTATGCCCTGGCTGGAGGCCTTACTCTAAAGGCACCCACAGGATAGTCCGGTTAAGCAGACGACAACCTCATAGGTTGAACTGCGAGATGCCATTAAAAAAAAAAAGAAAAAAAAAGTGACTTTAATGACCAATACAATAATTGCGTAAAGCTGAATACGCACGTTTTTCCCGAGATTCAGAAGGCAAATTCATGTTATGATAACGGTCACTAAATCCCGCGAATAGCACTACCTATTCTAATCACTGATCATCACCTGCCTAGCTTTTTACCAACTCCATTAGGGTTGGCTTCCAGTCTAAACAAATGCAGCTGAATACCTAGAAAACGTCTATCTAATTTAAAAAAAAAAACTTAAATGGACAGGCAACATATAGCCTAAACAAATCAAGTTCCAAAAAGCGGGAAAACATCTAAGCAAGCGGAGCACCACGGATTATTTAAAAAAATATTATTTAGCGTTTTAATTTTAATTATAAAGCGTTTCATAATATCGTATTTTTGTCACTTATTACTGCGATTTCAGAAGCGCATGTAGGCGTGATTCTTGCTACAGGAGGAACTCGTAGGAGCGATGACGGCGTTTACGCGCGTATAAGTTCGTAAAAGCGTGATTCGCCTATGCGAACCAAATACCGCTCAATTTTGCCGATGGAAAATCCCATTATAAATACGGTTTGTTAACCAATAAAACCAAATTAAGGTCAGAAAACCAGCTCATTACCCGCCAAAACTTAATAATACATTAAATTATTGAACAGTCATTATTAAAATTTAAAACACATGATACGATAATGGCCTGTGGTAAATAAATACTCAGGGAACTATGGCGCAAACAAAAACATAAAAAGCCCTCTGATTATTTTATTATAAAAATATTTTAAGCTATAATTTGAGAATGCCGAAAATATTTTTGGTTATAATGCAATACGAGTGTATTAATTCATTTATATGGCAAAAATAATTTTAATGTGTGAATGTGTGTGTGATGTGTCATTTATTTGCACATATATATTTTGACAAGGATTTTACTTTTGACTGCTTGGCTACATACCTGTTTACTGAAGTGTAATGTTTGTTTTGTGGTGTTGTCATTTAACCCTCGTCGATGGAACTGGGGCTTAGAAAAATGACAATCGGTTTCAAAACGTTTCGTACCTACAAAAATTCTCAACGGAATTGACATACCTATATGGTTATCGTAAACATACATACACGGTATAGGGGAGGTGGATTGACCTACAGTGCGTCAAAATGGCATAACAGTTTTATTGAGTTCTGGACCAAAGTTCAGCGGTACAATTCTGTCGAACACGGATCCGATTGCGTTGAGACGCCTTAATTGTAACTGTTTTTCAAAAAAAAGCCTTGACTTCTTTATAATTTTTGTAAGTCATGAAACATCAGTGTGTTACAATAATTCTGGAATATAGTATACTAGCTTATGCCCGCGGCGTCGCCCGCGTGAAGCTCGATAATTGTCCCACGGGAACATACTATCGGGATAAAAAGTATCTTATGTGTTAATCCAGGTTATAAACTATCTGTGTTTCAAATTTCATCCAAATCCGTTCAGTAGTTTTTGCGTGAAAGAGTAACAAACATCCATCCATCCATACTTACAAACATTCGCGTTTATAATATTAGTAGGATTTATGTAGTATCTGTTGATATACTAGTTATAACGAAACTGTTACTACTACTGTTACATGTAGATTGTACCTACATGTTTATTGTGAAAGAAAAACGGTGCAAAGTAGGTATGATCTTCACTATTTACCCTATAGTCAGAGCTTCTTAAATAATAAAAGATTGGAAAGAAATACCATTTAACTCATGAAGTATAGTTATTATACTCGAATTTTGTGTCGATGCTGTTTGAACTTTTTGCCATCGAAGAAGAAGAACTAACAACTCCCCACAGTCCGGTTTTCCCTTTAAAACACAAGACGTAATAATTTCCTACGTCTGTTTGTTCCCAACGATGAGTCGCGTATTTCTATGCACACAACTGAACTGATCATTTTGTAACATAATTATATTGTTCAGAAGTTATTTTCTCGACTACAAATTATGAACGAATAGAATTATTTCGAGGACCGTATGATTGTAGGCTGGGCCGTGACGGTGCAAGTTTGGGGGGTTATTCTGGTGATGTGTTAATGCTGACGACTAACGATTATACACCGTACGTTTTACTTGAAACTGTGTTGAATTTTAAAAGTAGTCGTTAAAATAAATATATTTTTCTTTCACTCGGATTTCGTCGAAAAATTCCCTGTCAAGGCGCTTATCACACGATATCTAAGTAGTCTACGCCTTAACATTCGGAAATAAAAGCTGTGATGTTATGTTATATTTCTTCTGTATGACAATATGAACTTATAAATGAAAACCTACATCCACACAAGTGAGTTAAAAACAAACAACACAAAAACTTTTACACTAGAACCTATTTTTTTAATTATTTTTTATTTTAAACGGAGCCTCTAGCCATAATAGCATGTATTAATATTGTCATCATAATTATAGCATATGTTATAGTTATGATGCCTCATCATAATTATACTATTCTAAACTAAACACCAATAAACAATCGAAATAAGAATTGTGTATTATATCAATAACTATTGAAGTTTTCATAATTCAATTATAATTTTAGTTAATCAATGTCAACATTGTTGATTGTTACGTAGCATCTCGTGTATTTTGTACTTTTGCGTCCCTTCTGGTTAAATATAGCTTTTGCTAACTATATTTTTGATGTCGCCGTGTTTTGTACCCAAATAATTATTTGAAAAAAAAAACTCATTAATCTTGTCATAAAAAAATCCTAATCGTTCTTGTAAACATTTCTTCCAGAATACCCACCCGAGGTATCCGCGCAAAGGCGCGGTTGTCAGCCCGTGACGTCACGGCAGATGGTAGACAGCACTTGTATGCCACGAACCTCACTCACATGACGACCGAATTCGGTACTTTTTGAGTTTTGACAGAACGACACTTCAACGAGTTTTTTTAAAAGTACCCGCCACCGAAACTTTCGATAAAGGGCTTTTATTGAAATGTGTTTGTTTTTTTTTTATGTTCGTACGAGGTACATGTGAAAAAGGTCTCTTTATCTAATGCCGAAGGTGAATTAGGTAATGCTCGCTCTCACTAATACTAGGCGAGGCTTACTTGCGTGCCTCCGCCTGCTACGCCGGAGAGCTGTAATTCCACTATACTTTGATAGTGCAGTAGTTACAGTGCAATGTTAATGCAAAAAGAGCTTAATAAAAAAATTCTTATACTTATAAATTAATATGGCTAGAACAAGAGCGGTGGACCAAAATGTCGAAATCTATTGTGAGCATCATCAATATCACACGAAAGAGATCCACTGCTAGACATAGACCTCCCCTCTCCCCCTGTCGACCAGTCCTGACCTTTTCCCATCCGGAGGATAACAGCGGCCGACACTCGCTAAATGTATTTAGAAGCCGAAAGAAAGAGAACCTTAAATAAGTTTTACATAAGTACTTATTAGAAGCTTTTTAGAAAATAAATTTAAATTAAGAAAAATAGCGTGGGGTGCATGGTGTCAATAGTTATATAGTACAATACACACCTAGGGCAGTAAACTAAAAAATGCACCCGACGCTTTTTTTCTTAATTTAAATTTATTTTCTATTTTTCAGTTCGGTTTTCTATAAAAAGCGTGTTTTTTAGTTTTTTTAAACTATTATTTTTCTTTAACAAATCCAAAAAATATAAAGTACACAGTTATATCTGTATACATAAACGTCAACTGTATAAGACAACCCCTGTCTAGGGCACACCCTGTTAAAGGGGTTCCAACCGTTTCTGCTCTTTATCGCTACCTACTCCAGAACATAACATAGCATCACCCTGTAATCGCCGACGGGTTAGGAAGAGGTGTACACTCACATTTCAATTGTTTCATGTCCACAACCGGGCGCAAATCCAGGCTCCGTGACTAGTGCTGAAAAAACCTGACGGTAAACCCAATAATAGTTTGCTGGTCTGCTTGAATCTAGGACCATATGCTCAGAAGTCGCGCGTGCAAACACTAGGCTAACGCACTAGACTAGGCAGTATAAGTACATAATGGGCTTTCTATTAATTCGACCAACATTCAATTTTACAATTAATATTGATCAATCGGAATATTTCTTCAATCAAATAAGACTCCACAACACGCTTATAAGACTAAACAACAGTGTCATTGTGTCAATCAAAATCTATAACAGAATTTCTTATTATGCGAATTCAAATAATTAATGCCATTTTAGATTTAGTTTTTAATTCTTTTGATGAATATCTTAGATTGAGTATGGGTATAACACACGTTCCGTATAATTGTGCGCTATTTTTACCCGACTGACCTAAGAGGAGGGTTGTTTTCGCGCGCATGTAACATGTATGTAGGTATACCCGTCCCAATGTGACCTGGTAACTCTTAAACGAATAAATAAATTTGTATAAATTATAGGATGCTAAATTCGTCGTGTTGGCGCGAGCGACAATGGCAAAATACAAAAAAAAAAAAAAAATTGCACGACAAAATTGTGTAGTACGTTTTGTTTTTTCTGCCATACTCTTTGAGTAGGGTATCAATATGAAGGGCTTTAAAGGTGATCACTAAAATATAATTCAACTTATGAATAATAGGGGTGAAGACTGGGTAAAGAAAACGAAATTCTATTAATAAAGACACGTATTTTTTGTTTTATCAAAATATTAAAAAATTACTTAGTTAAAACTCATTAAAGTTGGAGAGTGGGGGCTTACTACGTCACAAGTAGGTATAAAAATTACCTACATTTGACGTCATGCGCCATTTCAACTCAATATAATTATCTCCTTAATTTTATGAACACGTGAAAAAAGAAAAATTCGTGTCCAATACTTTTCAATAAACTACCGACATACAAATAAAAAAAATGTGATTATCCCCTATTGTTGCATATTTCGACGATTTTAAGTTGCATATAATATGTATAATCCGGTGTCTGTAATGGCATTATCCTATAGTTGATGAGATAGCTGGTCCTCGGATCCTTTGGGTATAAGTGTACGGGAAGATGGGTTTAAATGACATCGCATGTTACGAAATCATTTCTGCAAATGTTATTATGCTCAATTTAGATCCTCGACTCAAATCGAGAAAAAATATGCTATTTTTCTGTTATTAGTGTCCTATAAGTATTGGTTTAATGTTTTAAGCGGAATCACCATCGGAGCACTACGCAGATGTTATTTCTTCTCCAGGTAAAAAATAAGAACGGTGTTGTAATTGGTGTATAAACAATACCTACTATGTAAATAGGTACATCTTCTATTTCTGAATCAAACAATTACTATTACACCAACTTTGACAGGTTAGCTGTATTTTCCACTGAATTCGCATCTGAGCTGATTGTTGACAATCCAACAGCGTGATTTTTTTTAGGCGTTCATTTAAGTGTCGCCTAATGTTAATGAAAATATGCATAGAGAACTTAAGTTAATTAAAAAACTGATAAAAAAAAATAAAAAGCCTGACACCTTTGCACACCTACTAAACCTTAGCAGCACGTGTCTTGATGCAATAACGATTTTATTCTCATTAAATAATGATCTGGGGGCACGGTAGTACCCCCGCCAAGACGAGCCAAGCGAAGTGCAAGGGCACTATCTACCTTTTCTCGAAGTGGTTTCCGTTGTCCGTCCTCATAGAGTTGGTTTCCGTTGTACCAGATAGTTCATATTCTCAGGATGTGATGTCAATAATAGACTTATTAAACATACAAAGTCTCAATTGAATAGCTCTAATACTTTAGATTTTATTTATATCTAAAATACACCGATTTCGTCACTGACACACTCACTGACACCTGACACACTGATGATCATCAAAATGTTTGGCTACTTCCTGATGTGCTAGAAAGCTGAAATTTGGTAGGTATGTTATCAAAGTTTAGTATACAACCAACAAAAAAAAACATAAACTTATAACTTTTGCCCCCATTCCTTAAAATGGGGGGGTGGAAGTTTGTATGAGACTTCAAAATGTTAGGATACTTCCTGAAGTGCTAGAAAGCCGAGGTATGTAAAAAAGAAGAAAAAAATAAACACTAAAAAGACTGCCTAGCAACTTACAAAAAGAACTGAAATCCCACCAAAAACATTTCATGTAAAATGTTGCCAAGACGACCACATAAGGACGACCCTGTGAAAAAGATATCAGATTTTTTATCAGATCACTTACTTCAGAAACTAAATATCCGCATCACCTCCAGGACGGTAGCGAAACGGCGAAGCCATACATTTTGACTGATAAGTAGAATTTGTGAAATTAGAGTCGGTAGAGTTAGGCCGTGTAGATTCAGAAGCTTGGCTCTACATGAGATCTGATATCTTTTCACAGGGCAAACCTTATGTGGTCGTCTTGGCAAGATTTTACATGAAATGTTTTTGGTGGGATTTATTCTTCTAGAATAAGAAGGAAAGAATACCGCGGGTAACAGTATCTCTCAATCTTAACAATGTTGTTTCTTGCGAAATACATATTTTTTAAAATTATTATTTATATTAAGCTTATTAGAATAGTATAAATAGAATGAAAAATTATCTGTTCGATGGTCCTCTGCACCTAATCAAGTCTGTTTGAAGTTGAAATATCGAATATATAAGTGGTTATAAAATAATGAGAATATAATAAATTTTAATTCTTTTGTCTATTTATTATGTTTATAAGTAAGTTAGGTGTGAGGTATGTTCTATTGTTCTCAACTTCATTGTTAGGTTATTTTTTATTACGATGTCCAAAATAACGATGGTTGAAATGAACTTAATGCTTAGTTTTCTTTAAAGATCATAAAATATTATGTCACATAAATGCGTTTCAGATATTTTACAGGACCTAAGTAAGTTAATACCGTAGCATGTGTCACTGACACACTCACTGACACCTGACACACTGATGATCATCAAAATGTTTGGCTACTTCCTGAAGTGCTAGAAAGCCGAGGTATGTAAAAAAGAAGAAAAAAATAAACACTAAAAAGACTGCCTAGCAACTTACAAAAAGAACTGAAATCCCACCAAAAACATTTCATGTAAAATGTTGCCAAGACGACCACATAAGGACGACCCTGTGAAAAAGATATCAGATTTTTTATTGCAAAAAAAATATATCTGCAAAATAAAACAATTGACAGTCTATTTTATTGATGTTATCGTTTAAAAGGAATTGATAAGCCATGGACACATCATTAGTACACCTGTCGCACATTGACAACACGACTACATTTCTATCAACACAAAGCTTTTAACTTCAAAGCTATCACCGCTTATAACTGTATCGACTACAAAAAAATCTACCGTCACGGTCTCTCACCCAATGAGTGTGCTCTGTAACTTTTTCCTTCCGATTAAAAATTAAGATACACTAGACATTTTATTTTACAAAACATTCGTTCCTTATCACATGCAAATTTTTCAAAAGCTTTTTATGTTTATCGTAACTATCAGAAACTTTAGGATCAAAAGAGTAACAGGTGCGATTTTTTGTCGTGGGGTGATCGCCCCGTCTAGGCGCGTAGTCAAGCGACACTTGATTTCAGGATTAACATCGTGCCACCCCTCCGAATGCTGACATCCATAAAACGTCCGGATAATTGGATGGATACATTAATTTCTGGTGGAAAATTTTATTGTAATAATTCTGTTACGAAAATTGTTTTGTTTAGTATTTGAAGGGGATTTAAATCTGTGTAATTTTTTGTTTTTAAGATTCTCGATTTTACTGTAAAATAATCAAAATAAATCTAGTTGTAAAGCTATATTAAAAACCATAGTCAAATATTACACACAATATTTTATTTTATTAAGTATTGGTGTGTGCTAGCTGACATGTGACATTAATTTGATGTAATGGATTCCTTGTTGGTATAAACTTGAACACTATTGTATAGAATCTGGTTCTTCTAAGCTAACAGACAGATGTGTTGCTGGGGAGTGTGTTCCGCCACTTCTTCTTCCCAGCTAAAACACTAGGAAGTGGCGAAGGGCGGTCGTTTAGGGAGCCTGTATCTTGTAATTTTGACTTTCAAAAAGTGCTGATTATCAGCCTAATTTGAATAAATGACTTTTGATTTTTGTTTTTTTTTTCAAAGTACTGTAAAAAACCATGCAGTTTTGTATCCTAGAGCAGAACCTACAAAATCGAACACTATTTTCGTGAATAACTATATTTCATAGGAAAAGATTAAATTCGACTTTTCATCAAATAAAACCACAGGTGTTTTGCTGTTCTTTGGCTGCCTGTTACCAACAGTTCGTTTCCGGCATTTGGTCCCTCCATGCGGTACTATGTGCATAGAATTATGTGGTAGTTAAGGCTAAGGAAATGTATCGCAGTTCAAAACTTATACTGGCAAGTAATCGTAACAATAAAAACTAGGGAATCTACATTGGAACTTGGATTCTGCTGTAAATGGACTAATAGCAAATAGCCTCGACCAACATCTTAGTATTCTCTCATTGCGCGGCTGGGTAAAGAGCTTTTTTATTGCTTATTTTTTGTAAAATAATAAGTATAAAAAATAGTGAATGAGAATAATAAAACGTGTCATTGTTATGAATTATTTATTTATTTAACACTTCAAGCACATAGTACAGAGGCGGACTTAATGCCATAGGCATTTTCTACCAGTCAACTTTTGGGTGATGCAGAGACAAACAGTGGTATATCTATAAAATATTATACATTGAATACTAAACCAAACTACAAAGGATACATAAAATACTATAAAAATATATCAAAATACTATAAATATATATCAAAATATAAATACTAATATAACAGGAAAAACTATGGGGAAAATATTAACGTATTGTAAACATCTAATTTAAAATACCATACCAATTTTAAAATTAGGTACAACAACACACTATCAAAAAAATATTGCGCACTCAAAGCCGGCTGTTGTCAATCAGGCAAATTACAATGCTATTAACTTAATCGTTGAGTCTACATTACAACGAGTTAATGGGTTTCAGTGGACGTGTCGAACAGACAATCAAATTGCGTTCAGCATTAACGACGGCGTGAAACGGAAACTGGTCGTAAAGTTAAATAACATCAGGTGGCCTACCATGACGTCTTAAAACATTATTGTTTCTTTCTTATTCCTAAGTGGGAAAGAGACTGAGCTATACAGGTCGTCTAGCTCCATCTCTCTCCCACTCTGGAATAAGAATGAAACAATAATGTTTTAAGACGTCATAGTAACCCCCCAGTAGCGAGCCAGCAAGCCCAAATTGATTAGGTTGACTGCGAGTTCGAAATGGAGAAATAATTCTGTTTTTTTTTTTTTTGGATATTTTTTTTTAATATTTCATATTTTTTTAACAGTGCCTTTGTTAATGTTATTTGAGCACCAAAAGTTCTTTGAATCCATATAATGTCGACATTAGTCGTTTAAATGTTATAGCCAATAGTTGTTGCCCGCGGCTTCGCTCGCGCGTAAGTGTTGGTATAGGATACAAAGTTGTGTAAAGGTCTGTGATTTTCAAAGTAAGAAACCAGACACTTCATTCTGGTTAGAAAAAAGTATATTACGGCGTTTTTTTATTTAAGATTATTAGTGACCTAAATGGGTTGAACTAGAATTTCTTTGAT
Source organism: Cerastis leucographa (assembly GCA_963082945.1). NCBI lineage: Eukaryota > Metazoa > Arthropoda > Insecta > Lepidoptera > Noctuidae > Cerastis > Cerastis leucographa. Next base: position 9,177,703 of record OY720378.1, read on the forward strand.
ACATCCATCCACGTCTTACGAATTTTTTAAAATAAAAAATACTCATGTTCAGCAATACTATTTAACTCCCGGTAAACTATATTAATACTGAATTATCCTAGCATCTCTTTGTAAACGTCTTTGGGACGCGTTTGCGGTGTTTCCTTTTGGGGCTAAATTACTAAGTTACTCGCAGAGCACGAAAACGACACCCTTGAAGGAAAAACCGAAAGTTTTCCTCGGCGCCATCTTGTGTTTTCTACAAATGTCTTTCGCACAAATTTCTTTCGCGCCAATGTCCCAGATCCCTTAGAAGAACGTATATGAAGTTTATTTAGCGTATTGTCCATAGAAACGTGCTAACACTTCAAAACAAAAAGAAAATAAAATTGCCACCCTTTTTGTCGTCTGTGAGGTGGAATTTCCAAAAACATTGAAATACGTGTTTATCAATTCAATCAATAAAAATATTTTGTTTTTAATTTTGTTGTACAAATGTACCCAGAAATTTCAGGTTTATAACTTTAAAAATGACCGATTTCCATACAATCGTTCACCCCTTATTTTACCACTTTATGGGTGGAATTTCGATTAACTGTTTCTTAGTAGATATCTACTCCTCACAAAGAACACGCCCTCCAAATTCCATGTCTCTAGGACCAGCGGTTTAGACTGTGTTTTGATATCTCAGTCAGTCAGTCAGAACTTTGAATTTTATATAAGCACTAGCGACCCGCCCCGGCTTCGCACGGGTGCAATGCTGATACTAAATACACTACAGAAAAACTGTGAACGTTGTATATAAAAACATAGCAGCCCGTTCTGGCTTCGCACGGGTATAGAATATATAGTTATTATACATATAAACCTTCCTCTTTAATCACTCTATCTATTAAAAACCGCATCAAAATCCGTTACGTAGTTTTAAAGATTTAAGCATACATAAGGAAATAGGGACAGAGAAAGCGACTTTGTTTTATATACTATGTAGTGATATAGATATATCTACCGGTTTTCTGTATTGTAGAAAAATTTAAGAAACCAGCTTTTATAAAATACAAAAAACATTTCGGCGCCTTTGGTCTTGCATCGTCATCTAGTTTGATTAGGTACGTACGTAACCTTCCGCCTCCCAATTGATACCTACTCTTACAACTTGCAATTCATAGAAACATCATAATTATTAGTATTAGTCCTTGTAAAAGAATCTTTCTATACTCTATAACCGACCAAAAAGTCCATAAAAATATAAAAAAAGCCCAAAGAACTTTCCATAAAATAAAAATAAAAAAATACCAGCCAAAAAAATATTCAATAAAAATAATACTGGCAACAATAATGTAACGAGACCCCAACAATAAAAATTCTCCAAAAAAGAAAACAAATAGCGTATCATTTTTATAATGAAGAACCCGTTCGGTGGTATGTTCCCTAGTGCAAGTAAATTATAAGCACGATGATTATCACATTGGCCGAGCGTAAGCTATAAAATTAAGGCAAGGGTTGCATTCAACAGACGGAACGATACACAAATTATACGCGAGTAGCGTCGTTGGGCAATGGCTTCATTAGTGCCAAATTGCTTCGTGGTTTCCAGCCTTAATGCGGGTGTGTTATTGACTTATTGTTATTGCTGATGGTTGGTAATATTTCGTTCTTGTGACATAATTGTGCTGGGTGCTATTTGTTTTTTTTTTTAAGTTTTTTAACATTTCTGTACTTATTTTCAGAGTTTCGTCTTTTGTTTTGATGACGTTAAAATACAAAACAAAACTGTCATGTCTCCAAATTACAGAAGTTTTCTCTAGTTACCCACGGTAAAAAAAAGGTTACATATTTTTGTTCACTATAGTCTCCCTTTATTTCAATCCTTTTTTGTTTAGATAATAATACTTAATTTTACAGTTGAAGCAGAAGAAAGTTTTGGACCTTACCGATGCCTACACTTTTAATCATATAACTTGCTTACTACTTAGTGCAAAAGCCAGTATAATCCACACCCCAACTATCCAAAGAGAAACGGACTGCAAATCACTACTACTACAAGAAAAAAATAACCATCAAAATATCTGATAAAATACTTTCCGTCTGATTTGAGATAATGATGGCATCAAACGGTCCATAGGGTGGGACATATGTCTCTCTTTTCCCCACGCCAGCCACCCCCTGCCAAATATTCGAGGGTGAAAAGGGGAGTGCGTTGATAAAATCACTGTTAATGACCAGTTCGGATTCGAGTGACCGACTTTAAATCTGTTAATTGAATGAATGGTATCTACTTCTGACTGAAACCTTTTTGTAGTATACGTAGGTTGTGTCATTCTGTGTGAAACTTAGTTTTTGTGAGTTTGTTTACAATCATTGGACAGTCAAAGGAGGCTGTCATCATCTGCCTAGCCTTTTCCAAACTACATTGGGGTCGGGTTTCCATCTAACCGGATTCAGCTGAGTACACGTATTTGACATGGCGCCACTTCCTATCAGACCTTCACCAGTTAGTACCCGGTAATACGCAACTCTTTGGTAAGACTGGCTGACTGGTTAGTCAGACTTTCGGGCCACTGGCTACCTGTAACGACTTTCAAAGATCTAGGATATTTTTTTTTAATGAAATAAAAGTAGAGTAGGTACATAACTTTTTAGTAAACAAGCAGTATAGTTCAGTTTAAACTTTATGGCGGCTCGGAAGTTAGCTGCGAGTGACGACGACGTGTATATGATGATGTACAAGACGATGCTTTTTATGCGCCCCGCTGATACCTGAAATTGTGTTCTGCACAGCATTACGTAAGATATTCCGAGCCGATGCGACGTAAAGCATGAACCGTTATAACTACGTAGACCGTCACTCGTAGCTAACTTCCGAGCCGCCATCAAGTTTGGACAGAGCTATACTTATCTAGTAGGGAACTATCATACACTGAGCAGTTTGATGCGATCCATTCTCAGCCTGTCTCTTAGTGTCCTCTTTCCCCTAGCGATACCCTAACCCGACTTAAACCAAACAGTAGGGTGAACTCTAAGCGAAAAAAATATATAACACGCCTTTAAAATACACTCATTGCCAGTACTTGCTTAACCCTCAAATTGCAGACGTTAGCTATTACAGGCCATCCGTCATAATTACAGCTTATTGTTTCCCAACAAAAAAAAAATTCTTCTCGACTTAACAATTATAATAAACAAACAGCAAACCTTTCTTTTTAATATTTTAACGTCACTACTAAACACAGTTGCAAATAACAAATAGGTATGTTTATTTGAGAGGGTTAATTTACATGAGAAAGCGTATTAAATTCTTGATTCATAATCGGAGATAGAAACTTCAGAGTAAGTAACATGCGGATAATACATCCGAATAAAGGCCCGAAATATTTTTTTTAATTCTAAGCTGCTAAATTAGAGGGTAGAGGTCTTCGATCAATAATAGAATTGATCGAAAGTAGATAATATACAAAAGTAAGGAAGTTGTAGTTTAGGCAAATAATACACTTTCCTAGGTATAGTCAAGTTAAAGTAATTACTGAGCTGATTAATTGCTTTTGCATATTTTTATGCAAGACAAGAATAACGAATAAAGAACCGACAAAGAAAGCAAAGCTAAGAATTATAACTTTTGCAGTTACAATTTTAAGCAATTACTAAGCTACACAATAAAAATTGTATGTTAAATAATGACATTTACTCAAACACTTTGACTTGTTTATAGATACTGGTTTTATGAAGAATTTCCTATCTTTGTTCATAACAGAAAGAGTTCAACTCGTTCCCCGCTCATAACTAAGCTCCAGACAACCAAAGCGAATGACGGGCTTTGTAAAAAAAAACAAATATGAGGGGTGTTATCAACAGGGGTTGTTTGGCAAATATAATAAAATATTATCAATTACACGCAACTACTGGTGTCGGCGTTATTACGGGCTTGTTTATTTGTTTTGATATTATTATTTATTCTATAAACTTTGAGGATTATGACAATCAAGATAATAGATATATCGGACCGTGATAATTTAATTTGCGGCATTGTTGGGAGGGAAAGTATCCCTATTATATCGATGTTTGTTTTTCTATTTAGGCTGTATGTAGCTTCTTTTGTTTCTCCTTTTTTTTCACATGTCCGCTTGCTATAATGGGCCAGTTCTCTTGACAACAGTCAAGATCGTCCCTTCATCTTTTCATTTTTGTCTGCCACCATAGAACTCTAGAATTTTCGGAACAATACTCCCTACTAATGAGATCAGAAGCATTTAGTATTCAAAGTTGTTAATCGCCAGCGTTTAAAAACTTTGAATGCAAATTATAACATTATTTTAAACTAGGACTATGCCGTTGGTCGACACTCTAGGTAAAATACAACCAAAAAAGTGAGGTATTAAGGCTCCCGTAGACAGGCGTGACGACACAGCGCGTTGCGACTTTAGTAGAACCATTTCTATGAACACTTCATGGAAATTGTTCTACCAGAATTGAGTCACACCGTCGCGGCGCGCTTGTGTGCGGGGGTTTTTTACAACAATGACGTATCCACAATCCTTCTGCAGTTGTTTAACCTCTGCGACCCAATAGCAACCATATCTTAGAATAAATAAGGATGTTATCGGGGTGTCTAAGATTACGGCAATTATGACAGGGACGTCAAGTCAAAAGTGACACAAGGCATGTCTGTCATAAAATGTATTGTCAGCAGAATTTCAGCTTAATCGGTTGGGGGGAACTGCTTTGAAATTCAGTTGCAAGATTTAACCAATACATATTATGTAGCGAAATAAAATAAAAAACGAAAAACACTCCCGTTACATTTTACTTTATTAAATAAAAATTAAGGAAGAAACATAAGGAAAAAAATTAAAACACTTAGGATATCAAATAATTATAAAAAAGTTGGAATATGAGTAATTTTGTGTCGCGTTTTAAAATTCTCTAACCTATAAGCAATTGCAACTACTTTGAGGAGTTAGAATTCTAATAGCGTTTATAAGAAATGCGTTTATAACATTAAATAATTTCAGTGACAAAATGTTGGTGTAATCACCATGGAACATAAAAATAGATCAAACCAAAATGTGTTAGCTGTACAAAATATTCGTGATACAAACTTTAGCTGTAGGTAGATCTTCAAATCGGAGCTGATTGGCGTGTCCTCCAAAGTCATCAGACAACCTCAGACAAACTTGATCCTAGAATTTTGCGTCTATAAAATTTAACTTACCGGATATGTGAAGGAAGTGGGTAGGTAACATGAACTTCTTCCAAGTCACAATAACGTTCATATTAAGACGGATCTCTGAACCAACAAAAAAATTATGGAATAAAAAAAGTGAAACGATAACCAATTTAAAATTTAGATTGTGCCTTTTCAAAATTATAAACTGCCAGTAAATCCATAGGTTTATTTTATACGCATGGAAACACTGCTATATGTATACTAACTAACAAGGCTAGTAAAAAAGCTTATAATAATTTTGATGTAGCTATGTAAAATATTAAGATGAAAGAGCAAAAGTACTCATTTTGATTCGTCTTTGATAAATCCATTTCCAGAAATAGAGTAGTGCAAAATACTTACACCTAATACCTACCTACCTACCTACTTGATAATTTTTTTACAAGATTAATCATCATCTGCCTAGCGTTTTCCAAAACTATCTTAGGGTCGGCTTCCAGTCTAACTAGATGCAGCTGACAAGAAACATCTGACTTATAAAATACTGCACTACAAACAAAATTACATTTCACAGTAAATACTCCACCCAGTAAAACAAACTTGAGAAGTCCCATCCTTTAAGAGCAGAATATAATAAAAAAAATATATATTTCCAAGAGATCTTAAACTTACTACGAAAGTTGCTACACTCCTCAACAAGTACGTCCACTCCTTTTTTCTAGGTTGTGGTAATAAAGGACCTTCTAATACTGCAGTAGAGGAAAAGTTATATGCATAAAATGACCTCTCATAATGGAGTGCGGTCGCTAACTTCTTGTACTAACAAGATACAACAGCAAGATAAAATAAAATTCCTTTTGCGTTCTACATTCCTGGTACTGACGGCAACAAACGACATTTGAAAAGACACGAATGAAATCAATAAAAAACAATTGCCTCGTATAAAAAATATCATCCACCAATTGAGATTTCAAGTCAAAATCAAAATCCAAGATGGTGGCTACTAAAAGTAGCGATTTTTTCGTCATGTAACCTTTAATAAAAAATCTTTAATAACATTTCCCATAACCCATACACAGTATTGAGACAGAGTAAGTTGAAAAACAACCTAGAATCCACTAAATATTGTTAGAGTAAGTAGCAACACAAGAGGCTCGTTGAAAAGCGTAAAAGGAGACCTTACTGATCGCTGACATAATAATGCTAACAAGTTAGTTACTTTAAAAGAAAATGTGAATGAAAATATACGAGACATCAGCTGCTAGAATTGAAGATCCATTTCTACTATTACATTACATGCATTTGCAGCCTGTAGGAATAGAGGCGTGATGTTCTGTAATGTGCTGGCAAGCAAATGGTATTGCAGAGGTGTACCGATTAGCTCGCCCACGTTTTGCCAGATACGTTTAAGTCCCATGCAATAGCGGGCGAGCAAATTGCATCAGCCGGGGAAAAATCTAAACTCCAAGAAGCTACTGACAAATCTTTACATAGTATAAAATAAAGTCGCTTCCCATCGTCGCGTCTGTACGCATAGATCTTTTAAACACCACACGTTTTTCCACGCAACAGATTTTGATGCGATTTTCATCATTAGACAGAATGATTAAAGTAAGAGGTAATGCCACAAACATCCCATGCATACCTCATTAACACTCATCCTACAGTCGCCACATTAGCTTACCGTCAAAATATATCCCATCTTTTATGACCTGTAGTGTTAATATTCCATTTTTTTTAACTTATTTTTTAACTATTAACTAATAAGTTAAAAAATAATTTTTCATTTCCAAGCATTCAACTAAGTCTAATCTGTTACCGATTGCGATTTTCGAGTTTAAGCGATACAAAATGTTGTGTGGTTGACCTTTCCGTTAGAATTTCGAATGTAGTAAAAGGTTAATAAAATTATGGGTATAGCTTATGTCCGCGGCTTCGTAGAGTATGGCAATTGTCCTTCAGAATCGTACCACCGGGATAAAAAGTATACTTTGCGATCCAGGTTATAAACTACATCATCATCATCAGCCTATAATGTTCCCACTGCTGGGACACAGGCCTCCTCTCAATGAGAGGGAGTGGACTTTAATCACCACGCGGACCCAGAGCGGGTTGGTAGATTGTGTCACATGTCTTCGAATTTTTAGCTCTAGGAAATGCCGGTTTCCTCACGATGTGCAGCTTCACCATTTTGAGAGCAGCGGTGATGGACGGACAACATCGTTAGAAATAAATTACACAAAGAGTTCGAACCTACGACTTACTGCTCGTAAGTCGAGGCTGCCACCTCTGGGCCTCCCTAATAAATTACATGTGTGCAATATTTCATCAAAATCCGTTCAGGAGTTTTGCGTAAAATAGTAACAAGGGAGCCTATTGCTATCAATCGAGCACAAATCCAGAGTCCGTGGCCGTTACTAAGAAATTCCTGATGGAGAAGCACAATAACACGTTGCCCGACCCGGGTATCGAACTCAGGACCCCATTCTCAGCAGTCAAGCTTGTGACCACTAGACCAAATGACGATGATGATTTGTTATAGAGTTTTTTTTATATAAATTACATGATCGAACGACGCGCCATTTTCAAGTTTTGAAAATAAACTGATATGTGTATGGTCTACCTGTTTTTAATCAACGTCAAAAGTGGTTGATCTATTCGTTGTGTCTAATCTAATAATTATTTTTATTTTGATGAAATATAATTATTGAAATTTAATCAAATAGGTTTAGGTTTAATATATACTTTATTCTTAAAAAGACAAAAGAGCCACTGACATGAAAACATAATGTGTAAAAAAATACGTACCTAGTCTTGTTTTTTTGTTCCGAAATAAACTTTTATTATTATTATATATTATAATAATGACAAATGATACATGCCATGATGTTTTGATGTGATAAGTATGATTGTAAGTTTTATGAATGAAAAATTTATCCCTGAAAAACACGTCATTTCCACGCGAATAAAGTCGTGGGCAGCAGCTAGTTCCTTACAGTAAAACAAAATAAAACTTTCCCTAATCAGGGAATTGATAACTGAACCCAAGACTTCATTCATTTCTACTACTAAATACAAAAGAGAATGAAGCGGAAACATATTATCTCTTTACACCATATTTTTATCGTTACGAGTGGACGAATATCGGAGGAACCCAACCCTTCTGCCGATGCACCGGAGCCGATAACAGAGCGCCGACGTACAAAATGTTCTGTTGTATCTAATTCAAAAAAAAAAACACAAAGAGAGGACACCTTGCTGTGGGGCCACTACGTTTTGGATCGCAAATATTTTTCAATTTTGGAACGGTGATTAAAAGGAGACGAAAATAATTTAAAGGACTTTGTAGATGGATACAGCAAAAATGAGTGTGTAAGGATTGTAAATGGTGGCGTTCTAAAGTTACTGTCTACCTCCGTGGGAACAATGTGTGTCTTCATGTACTACGTATTTTTGTAATTACTCTTAATTATTTCACACTCACTATATATTTTTATTCAAGGTGCTGTTTTGCATCCTCATCAAAATTCAGGAAGTTGTCACAAAAGACATAAATAATCAATAAAAAAACGGTACCTAGTTAATTATTAATAATAGCAGATTTTTTGTTTGTTTATTTTTTGTCAGTATTTCTGAATAACCTCCATATCGTGGTTTAGGGAATAAGAAATTATCGAATAAACGTTTGAGATTGTTTGTATGTGTGGAAGCGCGGTTATAGGCCGAGAATCAGACGGCCAGCGTTTAAAACATGGGTGGTTGTACCTACCCATTTTATTATTGATTCCGGACGAGAATCATTAGCATAGTTACCTCCTTGAATTTGACGAGGAGGTAACTATGCTAATATTTTCGAGGGTGCAAAACATCACCTTGTATACTGAATGGATTGAAATCGTTATGTTTATTAATTAAATATCAATAAATATGAGGTTACAGACTTGCATTAACTACAAAAATTTACATGCAGTTGTATAAACATCATTTAATTAACATTTCTATTCACGCGAGACTCAGAAATTTAATAAATTTGCGTAAATTGTAAACATTAAGATATTGTGACTGTGCCTATGTAACTGTATAATGTATACGTATACGTAGCAGCAGATTTTTATGTCTTAATTTTTTGCTTTTTTTGTAAATTCAGTAGGAAAAGCAGGCAAATAGGAAAACCCACTTAAGATTGCTAAGTTGTAAATTTATAGAAAATATTTCATCAACTTACAACTTACAATCTTTATAAAAAATCTATTATATTTTGTTCCATATCTGCTATTTTGTTACTGCTTAAAAATTAACCAGACCGCTTGAGACTCGCTTTTTTCTTGGCCACACAGTCACAAATTCACAGGCCAAAATGTCAATCGATCATACAGCCTAAACCTTTGGATTAAGAGTTTTGACAGAACACGGCTAAAGCGAAGACAGCGCAGGTGACCAAGTTTTGATTAATCGACTAAAACAATCGGATCAGAATCGACTTTCACGAGAACGCGTCGTATTTATCACTTGTGCAGCGATAGGGTTAAGTACTTAGGTAAGTGTATGGGTACTTTATACCTTATCTACTTTTTGATTAATTTTCATATTTACTATTTGATTAGCAGTGTGAAACGAAACTAATCACTTTGTGCCTTTTTGTTAAAATATTTTTAGGAGAAAAGCTCACAGTTTGGAAAATTATATTAGAATGATTTATTTATTTACTATTGTCTTTACATTGTTGTCAGCTGAATAACAATAGATTTGTTTTTAGTGGGTAATATTTAGACGCAAAATAAAAATGAACCAAATTCCAATCAAAATTACCGATTGCACATCAAATTACTCAGCTCAAAACGTAACTAAATAAGCAACAATTTAGGCTTAGTCGACGTAGCCCGTATTTCTGTCATAAAAATTATTACATAAAAAAAAAAGTTCTACTTAACTCTTTTTTTTTCTTATTCAAAACGTATAATACTAATTAATGTTTTTAAGAGGTATGTATCAAACAATGAAAGGATCTCCAACGAACAAACGTCAAGAGTTGCAACCTCTGCGGTCTAGTGAAAAGCTCAACAAGTATATTCAACGATCCCACTACAGATACGGATCAAAGCGCCCCGAATTCGTTCACACCGCTTTCCTCCCTTAATTGAGCGCGCTATTATTCCTCTTTGCCCTCAAACCTATCGGATAACAAAATATTTTTGAATATATTTTTTTAATTTCTCGAATTTGCACGCACAGCATCGGTCAAACAAGGGCCGCGTGCGAGACTGTGGGTCTCATTACGGGCCGTGGCGGGACCGCACGCTCCCGCCACGCTCCGACCTTCATTACCCACCATTCTCCCAACAATAATGTTTCCGCCATGCGTCTATTATAGCAGCTTTAGCTTTTTTCCCTTTTTAGTAGAGTAATTGGATCGCATGGGATTAGTCGATCTTGACTGATAAAGTCAAAGTCAAAGTCAAAGCATTTATTTCAATTAGACCATTACAGGCACTTTTGAAAGTCAACAAAAACAAAATAAAACGCGAAGCTACAGTCCCAGTCACAAGGCATAATAACTTGTGAAAGTCCTGTAGTTGCCCATTCCGTAGCGTAGATCTCTATGGAGAAGAACGGGCAAGAAACTCCATGGACACTCTTTTAAATCAAAATATGTTACAAAATCTTGGTTACATCATTCATGTCAAGAATTACAAATATGTGAGAACAATGTAGAAATACGGGCAAGTTAAGAGCGTCCAGAGTAAAAGATTAAATCAGTAATAAAAAAATAAAGTAATTAAAATAAACCGTGGCAGCTAAGAGATGACCAGTCACAACTGACAGCGCCCGTTCACGAACATGACGCATGTATCAGCCATCATTCAACTCAACCATTTTGAAGGGAACTAAACGACCCGACACACCCGCCACCATCAGCGTGACATTTAAGTGAGCATGACATTCACTCAACCACCAGGGTAATTTCGCGTCAATGAAAGATTTAGTTACTCATTAAATAGTGGCTTTACAGTACATGGTACTCACACATGTGCTATGAAATTATATAATACTAAGAGATTGAATCTATACAATGCAAATATATTTTTACAATCTTCTGCAGCTTTCACAATAACTTCACTTTCTAATTCTGATGATTCCGATTGCCCCTATGGTTGTGGAGCAGGACCAGCATTGAGCCAAGCATTTTTATCATCAATATAATCCCCCAACTTATAATATGCTTGCCTACATAGTGTGCGTTTTATGCAAGATTTAAATTTCGTTTCATTCAGTTGTAGAATGTGGGGAGGTATTTTATTGTAACATTTTAAACAGTACCCCATGAAAGATGAGTCTACTTTAGCTAACCTGAAACCTGGCTGAGCTAGTTGGTCTCTGTTTCTAGTATTATAGTGGTGCCGGTCACCTCTTTTACTAAATAAATGCAGATTTTTTCTAACGTACATGATGTTTTCATAGATGTATTGACAAGGTACCGTCATGATGTTAATTTCCTTGAACAGTTCTCTTAGAGAATCGCGCCTACGTAGATTATATATGGCTCTGATAGCTCTTTTCTGCAGAATAAATATAGACTCGATGTCTGCAGCCCGTCCCCATAGTAAAATACCATATGACATAATACTATGAAAATAACTAAAATACACTATCCTTGCGGTATCTACATCAGTAAATTGACGGATTTTTCTGACAGCATATGCTGCTGAACTTAGCCGTCCTGCAAGAGATGTTAAATGAGGACCCCATTGTAGCCTTGAGTCGAGCGTGATCCCCAAGAAAACAGTTTCATCGACAAATTCAAGTTTCTCTTGATTCAATACTATGTCACAGTCACTGCTTTTGACATTTGGTAGAGAAAATCTTATGCACTTAGTTTTTTTCCCATTTAATACTAAATTATTTGCGGTAAACCATTTATGGACCTGCATTAGAGCGTTATTTACATCGTCAAGGTTTGTTGCACGTCTGTTTATCTTAAATATTAACGAAGTATCGTCCGCAAACAACACCATTTGTGGTTGGTTTTTAAATAAATGGGGAAGGTCATTAATATATACTAAAAAGAGGAAAGGACCCAATATCGAACCTTGTGGTACACCCATTTTTACTTTCAGAGCCATTGAATTTACACCATTTACCTGTACTTGCTGCTGTCTATCATTTAAATACGATTTTACTAAACTGAGCGCAAGTTTACCTAAGCCGTAATGCTCAAGTTTCAAGAGCAAGGTTTGGTGATTTACACAATCAAATGCCTTCGAGAGGTCACAGAAGATTCCTATGGCATCTTGTGCCTCTTCCCACGCAGTATATATGTGTTTTAATAAAGTGACACCGGCGTCAGTTGTACAACGTCCCTTGGTGAAACCATACTGTTTCTCGTGTAAGATTTTGTTGGTGTTAAAGTGGGTGAGCATTTGATTAAGCATTACCTTTTCAAACACCTTGCTGAAAACCGGCAGCACGGATACGGGTCTATAATTATTCGTATCTTTACTGTCCCCAGATTTGAAAAGTGGTATTACCTTGCTGTATTTCATAAGGTCTGGGAAGACCCCTTGGTCCACACACAAATTAAAAATTAAAGCCAAGTACGGTGCTATAGTGTCAATAATAGCTTGACACACTTTAATAGACAATCCCCATAGATCTTCTGTTAATTTGATTTTGATTTCCTTAAAAGCTTTAATGACTGCTATGGGGTTTATATGCTTAAATTGAAACTCAACCGGGCATGCTGAAACGTTCGCTTTTAATAAATCAATAGAAAGCAAGGGTGAGGAATTTAAGGTTTCGGTAGTTTTAAGTGGGATATTGGTAAAGAAATCTACAAATTCTTGAGCTACTTCGTTTTTAGAGCTTAGAAGACCACGTGAAGTCTCTAGTCTGATATCATTATTATATTTTTTATTTCTATTGGATTCACTATTGATAATTTTCCAAACCGTCTTTATTTTGTTATCGGCGGACTTAATCTTGTTGCTAATGAATAGGGCTTTGGCTACTTTGCAAGTGTTTTTAAAGATTTTTGAATAGGTTGCAACATATTTATTAAAAGTTTCCGAGTTGATGTAAGGCTTAAGGCCGTACAACTCAAACAATCGCTCCCTACTTATCCTAATACCCTTAGTGGCCCAGTCACTGAACATAAACTTAGGGTAAATAGATTTTGTTTTCATTTTTAATGTATTATTGAACTCTACGTGAACTACCGAAAAGAATTCCTCATAAAATTGATTTGCATTTTCAATTATATGGCCCGGAATGCCTAAATTACTAATTAAGTTATTATTAAATTTATTCAAATTGCTGGGCGTTATTTGTCTAGAGTTTATCTGGATTTTTTGTAATGGTGTGTAGGACTCGAAAACAACGGTTTGCCCACTGTGATCAGAAGGGAGGTAATTTACAATTGATTTATCTAAGTAGTCGCAACAACAAAAAACATTATCAATACATGTAGCAGTATTCGTAGTAATTCGGGTTGGTTCCGAAAACACGTTTAACAAATTAAATGATTTAAAAAGGTGTAATAATCTACTAGTATTAGAATTTTTGTCTAAAATATTAATATTAAAGTCACCACAGATAACCAGAGATTTTTTACCTGTTGCAAGTTTTGCTAAAGCATCTTCCATTACTGACTCAAATAAGGAGTAGTTTTGATAATTTGGGGGTCTGTATACGCACACTATTATATGCTTATCCAGCTCAACACAAGACAGTTCAATATTATGCTCAACCGATAGATCAACAATATCGCTTCGACACTTAAATTTAATACAATTTTTAACTAAGATTAATGAACCCCCACGCATTTTCGATTTTCGGTTAAAGCAACTGCCCACACTGTAATTTTCGTAATTAATTAGCATTTCATAGTCTCTTAACCAGTGTTCAGTGAAACAAACAATTTCAAACTTTGTTTTTTCTAAAAATAATTCAATCTCTAATTGCTTTGAAGAGAAACCTTGAATGTTTTGATGGAATAATTGCAAGGAATTCTGCTTAGCCCCTTTTTTACATTTAGCTATTTGATAGCGAGAAGGTATAGTGCTACTGGTATCTTCTTTTGTCTTATTAACTAGTTTAAATGAACATCCGGAGTGAGCCCCAAGACTCCTGTGCCACCAGATAACAAGCTCCTATCACTAATACACCCTAATTGAGAATTTTCCATGCTCACACATGGAACCTCCTCAGCATAAAAATTGTAAACAGAGAAAAAATCTATATTAGTATGATTACTAATAGTCGCAGTGTTAATAATACAACTAAACTTAGACATACTACTTATGTCTGTGTGAATATTATAAGCTAATAGCCTAGCTATTTTGTGTCTACATCCAATAGGTAGATACACATTACCCCGTGTCGACCTAAGTTTACCTAGAAAAGTGTTAGTGTCCAAATAAATAAGTTTGTCACTATAGTGACCTACTAAAAAGTGCAAATGTTTATTTAACATGTGTATATAATTGTTCTTTCTATCACTTAAATTTTCAAAATATGGAAAAGCACATAATATTATTCTACGACAATTCAACTTTAACAACTCAGTAACACTGTCTGTGATGTCTTCCTTTTTAATTTTTGAACTATTTCCCACAAATATAGTTATATCAGTATTAATATTATAAACATTTCTAGTTACCGTTGCCATGATCTGTTTGTATGTTGACCCTGGCATGCAATGATTTTGATTGGAACAACTCAGGTTATTACTAACTAATTTACCTACACCTCTGCCTATACTATCTGAAAACATTATTGAGAATAAACAATCATGACTGTTATTCATCTCTGGCTGTACCACTTGTAAATAATCTTGCGTAATATTAGTGGTTTCTTCGTTGAGCAAACAGTCCCGAGATGAATCCTCAGCCTGGGATGGGTCCTCCATTACCTCAGGCTCAACAGTATCATGTTTAGTATTAGTCTGACAGCTACATTGACACATTACTAACTCATTTGCTGCAAGAATATGTTCCCTAATCTGGTTCTGAGAACTCACATACCTACTGGAAAGAGAGCTAAGTGAGTCCTGAAGCACCTGTATTTCAGACTGCAAATGCTGTGTATCAATTTCATAAATTTTTATACTGTCTTCTAGTTTTATTTGATAATTTTTTAACTTGTTAACTAACTCAACACGCTCTTTCTTCAGTGGAATATATTTGAGAAAGAAGTGTTTATGTTGTTTCCTAAATTGATAACATTTTTTAATTATTCTATTCAATTTTGCATATTTTTTAATTTTCCTATTGCTAACTGTATAATTTGGTTTCATTATGGAATCTTCAGTCAGATCAATAGTTATTAAGGAAGGGGGGTTACAATTACTATTTAATAATTCATTATATAAGTGGTTAGTTTCTTTAACCCGAGTATGTTCTTTTTCTTTCTGTAACTTTATGATACAATCATTGGCATGAATTAGCTCATCTTCTAGATCTCTAATTTTATATAAAGCCTCCTCATACAAGTTACTACAACTATTAAAACCATCCTTGACCGCCTTCAGTTGATCCCGTTCATCAACAACGTCCAAGTATTGCTGATGTAGGTCTACCAGATCCCGCTTTAAGCTTGAGTTTTTGTCATTAACCTTAACGACTTCCACCTCACTCTCTTCCCTCTCCTGTAACAGTTGTTGGACTTGGAGGTTTGATTCTTTAAGTTCTTGGAGGGCCGTTCTCAACTTTAGCTCCATATCTTGAGCAGTAGCCCTACGGGTCATCACAGGCATGGTTTCAGGATTGGTTACTGAAAGTAAGAAGTAAAGAAACGGTGAGAACTAATAGATTAGAGCAATAAAGAAAAGTTAACAATGAAAGGGGAAAAACACAAAAAAAAAAAGCAGGGAAAAGTGTTCAGTTATGAAATTAAATGAGGTAGGCTGCTATATTAGCTTCAAAAGATTATGTATATATTCAATTAATCTAATTGAATATTCAATTTAACTGGTTTTATTGAATCAAGGTTTTATTTTTTCTTAAGTGGGTATGTTGCATGAAAAAAAAGAAAAAACCTTTGTGTCCAATAATGATCACAAACGTTATATTTCTGCAAAAAAAATCGACTTAAAAAAAGAAACAGAGTGATGGAATTACTCTCACGGTTTTGTTTTCTTTTTTTTGTACGACACGACAGTTTGACAACAAAACGATTTAGAACCTGTACAGGGTAATAAATCGCCAAGAAATGATACTAGAATTTAGCATGGATGTGTTGTATAGTTAAAGTGACGATTATGTGCTGTTAATGAATAAAAGTAAACAATACTTCCCCTGAATTATCCGTATAAATCCGAAGTTACAACGTCAGCTGTTGATTTTAGGTTACCGGTAACGCTAAATTACCGAAAACTGTATTGATTCTCAGGAAAACAATTTTCCTGAATATTTACACACTTATAATACGTTTGCACAAATAATTACACCATAATATAACTTATTTACTAATTAAATTAAATTTAGAAATACGGATCAAAAATTTTACATGTCATTCGGGCAGTGTTGCCACTTTTTTTCGATATGTGATTCGATCAACATAAACATGCTATTTAAAAGTTTTAGAGGTTAATATTGGTGTTAATGGTCATCGTTTATGATAGTGGGTTCGGTGTGTATAATTAGTTATTGTATTGGTGGATCCTTAATTGGTTTGCGACTCTGATTATCGTTAGGTGTTATTTTAACTATTAGGACTCAACTATCTACCAACCCGCACTTGGCCCGCGTGCTGGATTAGGCTGCGGTTCCACTGAGGCGGAGCGGAGCAGAGTGGAGATGAGCTGTCACATGGCTTGAAATCCACATCTCTTCTCCACTTCACTTCACTTCAAGCCATGTGATTGGTGAATCGCGGCACAGCTCATCTCCGCTCTGCTCCGCTCCGCCTCAGTGGAACTGCAGCCTAACAGCCCACTATCTTTCATAGAGAGGAGGCTTGTGTCCCAGCAGTGGGAACATACAGGCTGATGATGACGATAGGACTCATATGACATCGTACGACTACATCTAACAAGCTACTGATACTGTTAGCCTGTGCCATCCCACAGATGGGCAACCTGGCTGGGGTCTCCCTATAACTTCCAAATCAAGCCACTTTGGACAAATTCCATGAGACAGATAATAATCTCATAAGCCTTACCAGGAAAGTTCGTACTTAATTAGGTTTTTGTTCAAAATATTTTTCACCAATGTTCTTATTAAATTAACCAGGCCTAACACAATAACTTAAAAAAATGCTAACATAAAGATATAATATTTATGTAAAAGAGTAAAAAAACTTGTATTGGCCTTCATTAAACGGGTTTTCCAGAAAACTTCGTCGACTTGCTTCTATTTAAAATGTGAATTGAATTGTGAGCCTTTTTTTCAAAGTGCGCGAAAGATTCGTTGAACTTTCTTATTTTTTGCGAAAGTCTTCTAGGATTTCTCTTGTATCGTCAGTACTTTGAATTATTGCAAAATGGTGCTTACAATTTTGTTTTAAACTGCTAGGAAAATATAATATTGATTGATGCCTCTTCTATGAAATTTTTCATTTTACTGAACGATCTTATGATAATAAATTACCATGTGCTGAAACAATACAAATAAAACATTGAAGTGAGTTTGTAATTATAAAATAACAGCGTTTATTGAATGCATATGATAGTATTATATACGGTGGGTTTTTCTTTTGTTTAAATTATTGTCTGTCTATCTGTTTGTTCCAGCTTATCTCCGAACTGATTTTGACGGGACTCTTAGTGGCACATATCTTTTTTTATAAGGAGTAACTTAGACTTACATTTCTAATATTTAGGATTAAATTTCCATGCAAAAAAAATTCAACCCTCACAATTGCTCACAAAACCCGATTCATTTTTTTTATTTTTTTTTTATTTGTGTGTAGTACGACAATACTCCAGTTTGCAACTAACTACGTTATCCACATCTTATAATAATTTCACGCGGACGAAGGTCGTGGGGCACAGCTAGTCTTAAATAAAATTCTGCATCGGCGGAATTAATTCTACCCACGTTAATGAAACCCACAAAATTTTCCGATAAATACTCGTACTATCAAAACTATGAGAACCCAATGGTTTTATTTTCAGGATAAGAATAACATTTTCGTATTTAAGAGTATTAATACTAAACCTTCATCATCTGCCTAGCCCTTTCCCAACTATATTGGGGTCGGCTTTCAGTCTGACCCAATGCAGCTGAATACCAGTATTTTACATGGAGCGAGTAACTATCTGACCTCCACAACCCAGTTAGTTCTGGGTAATACTATACCCGTTGGTAGAACTGGTTATCAGACTTTCGGGCCACTGACGTCCTGTAACGACTATCAAAGATCTTTAAATGAAGAAAAGCAGGGACCAATGGCTTAACGTGTTTGCCGAGGCACGGAGCAAAGTCGGTATGTAGGTAATGGGTGGTAATCCATCCACAAAACCACCTAGGCAAGCGCGGCTTAACCTAAAGGTTCCGAGCAGCTGTTATTATTTAGCCACGAGGTAAAGGAAAAGATCTCTGACCATGGTGTATTAAAATCTCCCATGTTTACGAACGTTCACAATAACATCAGCAACTTTTTATTACGAATATCCAAGATTTATTTGCGCAAATTGTAAGTATTTCAACAAGCATTAATGTCATGCGAGCTCGAATAAATATTTCCATAATTATTCGAACATTTTATACGGGACGTAGGCTTATACGAAGGACTTAACCATGCAGTCTGGCGTGTATTTTTAGTTGCGCGTACTCCAGCAGATATATTATTATAAATATATTATAAGGAAATATATTTCTTCTCATTCTTTATGATTACATAACATAACATCACGCCTGTAAACCCAGAAGGGTAAGGTAGGGTTATAATTACGTTAACTTCGTTCCTATTTTCTTTTTTCCTTTAGATATTGAGAGATAGTAATTGATATCGAAAATATAGATTTGTTTAAATCTTTATTTCTGTGTTAGGTTACTACCTAAATGATTCTTGGAAAAAAATATTTCGAATCTAACCAAGTTACTGACGTGAAAACTAGTGTCAAAATACAGTTTATTATTTATTTATTTAGGATCTCCAACAAAGGATGTACACAGATCATGTGAAATAGACAGCACTTAAAAAATATCACGTAGGTGAACTCCTTCACTTACAGGAGACCACAGCATGCATAATTTAATTTATATCTAAGCTAACAAATTTATAATACCATTGAAATATATTGAAAAAAATTAAAATAATTAAATTTAAATATTAAAAACACATCATTAAAGATATTAAATAAATGAAATTAAAAAATTAAAATTAACAATAGGATATTCGTTTTTAGAAATTGCAAGAGATTCTTGTATGTCAAAAAAAAAAAAGAAATAAAATTAGATATGAAGCAAAAAGAATGCACGAAGTAGACGTATTTTCTAGTAGTTGGGTCTGTATAGTTTATGCAGTTTAAATATCGTAAATTATAGATATAAGTTCCTTGTCACTACATCTATATATATAAAAGAAAGTCGTGTTAGTTACTTCACTTATAACTCAAGAACGGCTGAACCGATTTGACTGAAAATTGGTGGGGAGGTAGCTTAGAACCAGGAGACGGACATAGGATACGGTAGGGTAGGGTAGGTAGGTAGGGTAGGGTAGGGTAGGTAGGTAGGGTAGGGTAGGTAGGTAGGGTAGGTAGGTAGGGTAGGGTAGGTAGGTAGGGTAGGGTAGGTAGGTAGGGTAGGTAGGTAGGGTAGGGTAGGTAGGTAGGGTAGGGTAGGTAGGTAGGTAGGGTAGGGTAGGTAGGTAGGGTAGGGTAGGTAGGTAGGGTAGGGTAGGTAGGTAGGTAGGGTAGGGTAGGGTAGGGTAGGTAGGTAGGGTAGGGTAGGTAGGTAGGGTAGGGTAGGTAGGTAGGGTAGGTAGGTAGTAAGGGTAGGGTAGGGTAGGGTAGAGTAGGTAGGTAGGGTAGGGTAGAGTAGGTAGGTAGGTAGCGTAGGGTAGGGTAGGTAGGATAGGGTAGGTAGGTCGGATAGGGTAGGTGGGTAGTAAAAAGTGCATTGCAACGCATGCTGGGTACAGCTAGTAGTATATAAAACAAAGTCGCTTTCTCTGTCCCTATATCCCTATGTATGCTTAAATCTTTAAAACTACGCAACGCATTTTGATGCGGTTTTTTTAAATAGATAGAGTGATTGAAGAGGAAGATTTATATGTATAATAACTATATATTTTATACCCGTGCGAAACCGGGGCGGGTCGCTAGTTTACAGTACAAAGAAAACTCGTTGATGTTCTTATTTTAAGCAGTTCAAGTGGTTTCGTGAAATTACATCCCTCCAATACTCAATGAATTTCTGATGGCAAATGCTTTCGAATGTAAGTAAGTAGTCACTGAAATTAGAACCCCTGCAAGTTGTACTTTTAAAATCGTAGGTGTCAACTTAGTACTATTGGATTCGATACAAATAGAATAAAATAAAATACTAAATCTGTAACACATTTGATTTTAAACCCC
Source organism: Cerastis leucographa (assembly GCA_963082945.1). Lineage (NCBI taxonomy): Eukaryota > Metazoa > Arthropoda > Insecta > Lepidoptera > Noctuidae > Cerastis > Cerastis leucographa. The sequence goes on from OY720378.1 coordinate 9,198,363, forward strand.
AATCCACTCACTGTATTTATTATTCAAACTAAACCTAAAGCCGCGTACTACCATTAGGTTAACCCGTTCACAGCAAAAAAAACGCATTTTATTAAAAAAAATACCAGGGATTTTTTTGTACCCCTAACCATTTTACTTCCTCAATTTTCAAGTATATTAAGGGCCCCATGGGGCGTTATTCGAGACTAGCACACGGTCATTAGCAAAGCCTGTCGGATTCTCCTCTCTTGGAGGACTTAGCAACGCGTGGCGGCCACGTGGCCAGCCCTCAAACCTTATTTGTTCATACCTGATTTGTACGAGTCTATTCGAACGGATTTTTATGCGAACTTTTTGATGTTTAGACAACTTTTTTGTTTGCGTTTGTGGTTTGGTTTTCGTGGGCCGATTTATATTGTGTGCGTAATCTTTTAATCCCTTGTAGTTGTTTTTTTTTTTGCGTTATTTAGAGGATTGTGTTTATGCATGAATAGATTGAATTGGTGTTTAATTGGGAGAATTTTTAAACAAAGTTTTTTCAATATTGCTGCAATTTTGATTTTTATTCCTAGTAGATATCTGAAAATGCAAACTTTTAACTTTTTTAAGGTTTTTTTATGTATCTCACTGTGGCCGCCTCACCAAACGGGCAGCAGCTCACACAGCTCTGCATAATCACAGCCGTCATTACTGTGCACGGCTCTTTTAATAAACACCTCTTTGTCTTAGGAGTCACAGATAGCCCACTGTGCAGAGCCTGCATGGAGAAAGACGAGACAGCAGCCCACGTGCTTCCACACTGTCCAGAGGTTGCAGCATATAGGGCAAAGTACCTCGGTAACCCAGGTACACTCCGCGAGATCGTCAGCAACACCAAGGAGCTGCTGGCCTTTCTCGGGGAGCTTTTTTTTTTTTTTTTTTTTTTTTTTTTTTTCCGGATGGGAAATCATCAAATGACTTCTCCCGCTCTGGGCGGAGCGGGAGGGAGTGTCAGACTTGTACTGACTAAAACCCACCCGTGTTCCTTCTTCGCCCTTTTTGTTCCAGGGCCGCGGTATCTCTTTCGAACAACCCGCAGCCCTGGCAGGCATCGGCCCTTTCGGACCCCTTCTGGTTTGCTGACATCTCCTTGAGGCGCGCGTGGAACACGTACGCGCCGTCGACACGGCCTGTCGTCATGAGACGGACGGACGGTGAGCTAGCCCATTACTCACCGTCCACAGGCTCGCGCCTACGGTGGCCGGGGGCCACTGGTTGCCCCCCGACGCCCGGGGCGTCTCCCGCGGCGGCTGGGACGTGAGGTTCTCTCCCTCTCACGTTCCGCCACCTCCTTCGCTAGCATAACTGCTTCGCAGAAGGAGGCGACGGCATCCCATTCCCTCTCGCTCCGGACCATGGATTGAACCAGGGCCGGACGCGAGAGGTCGCCGCCGCCAATCGCCGCTACGAGGACACGGCGGTGCTCAGCCCAAGCGGGGCAGAGCTCCACGGTGTGCTCCACCGTGTCCTCCGGCCGATCCTCGCAATGGTAACACCCGGGCGTTTCCTCCCGCCCGATTCGGTGCAGGAACCTCCCGAAACAACCGTGTCCGGTGAGGACCTGCGTCAGGCGGAAGGTGAGGGAAAGGGGGGGGGGGGTTTCTCGGGGAGCTGGGGTGGTTGGAGTAATGTTCCCACCCGCACGCAAAATACGCGCCTTAGACCTGGAGTTGCGGAAACCAGTCCGCTATACAATACAATACAATGTATCTTACTCATACATTATTTACTATGCAAACTTAAAATAATAATCAAAATATGTACACGTATCAAACGCAGAAAAGTTTTAAAAGTCGTGAAAAAGTTCGTCCGAGTCGCTGTCAACGGAGAAAATACCTAGAAGACAGGCAGCATTCAAACTTGATTCATTTAAAAGATTACAGTAGCACTTCAAGTTTATAAAAAAATAATGAAAAACGCGCGCCTCACCCTATTTATAAAACTCATCGAATTATAATTTAATAAACTCTAACAAAAAACTCGTAATCACTACTTCAAACTAAGTCAGTAGCAGTAAGTAGTAAGGAGAGCAATGAACAATAGCTATCGATGGGGAGGTTATAGCCACCTGCGATATACATAATAACCACCCCACTTTAGTCTATAATCTCATTGAGTCCGCTACTATGCGTACAGGTGTGTTCAGACCTATTTGTTAACAATTCATTATTATGAACTCTATTTTAATAAGAAAGCATTCACTCTATTTTACCTACAAGAAAAGATTTCTTTTGATTCGTTATTGTTTTATGAATGGTAAACTTGTCAGACAAGATATTCAATTTAAAGTTTAAATTTTTAGTTGTGATTTTTCAAAGTGCAGACATTCATGACATTCGCTCGTACAGAAAAAGAATGGTAAGAGTCACAGCAAACATATGTATGCGGATTGGTCGTAAATTAAGAGGCAAACTATTACTTTAAAAGAAGAGTACTAGCTTTATCGGAATATTTGTTTGGTTTGAGAGACTTTGTAGATAAATTTGCAAGTACTCAAAATAAAAAGGCTTTTATTCAAATTAGGGTGATAAACAGCACTTTTTGAAAGTCAACGTTTACAAGAGATTGTCACTAAAAACGGCAATCTTTGTTTTATTACTAAGTAAATGAAAACTACGAAAATAGTGTTTGAAATTTTAATTGCCTAAACATGCATATACATGCAAATTAAGCATGCAGGATGTCACAACATAATAATAGTACATGTTTCACCCGCAAGGCGTACAAATTTATAAAATCTGCTAAAAATACAAAATTAAAACGAAAAAAAAGGCATGTCATGACGTCCATATTTAATTCCACTTGATTAATATTTTTACCAGAACGTTGCACTATTCATACCAATCCCAGAACCATCACGTCACGTCTATAATCCCGAAGAGTTTGGCAAACATGTTCTACCGCGCTCTCTGACAGTCGACCAGTTTTCACTCTTATGCCTTGAGTTATAAAGTTTAAAAGTGGCTGACCGTCAGTGAGCGCGGTAGCACCTTATAGTACACCGACATTTCGCCAGTTACGTTATCGTACCGTGTAACTAACTACGAACCTACTAATTGCTTAAACGGCCTAAATCCGTACAAATTTGTATCTGAATTCAGAGTGCATTTGAAATCTACATTCAAATTCATTGGAACGTTTTAGGCAGGTAACGAGATAGATAATTAATACACACTTCATAATCGTCTGTCCCAATACGTTTGATTCGATTTACACCGTGTCACAGTATTTCGCCTAGAACATGCTAGGTGGACAAAATTCATGTTTTCATTTCCAGGAAATCTTTATTGCATAACACAAACAACACCCCCAAACTCCAAATTCCGAGAAAAAGTTGTTTTTCAAAAGCTTAACTGATGAGTTATAGAGTTCAGAAGTCAGGTAAAGAGTTTAATGCAAGCGTTCCGGTCAATCAGTTGCAATTTAGCGACACTTTTGTACACATCTCATAGTGGTTTATAGTGATATTGCGAAAGTTTTTTGTGATGGATATTAATACTGAGGGTATGTACTATTATTTAATATATTGTTTTTATCAAAATCTATTAAAATGAATTTTTAGCATTTTTTTAACATAATGCATAAATTTTAGCGTAATTTTTTTCAAAAAGAAAACTTTGAACGTTCAGGAAATACATTTATTGGCCTCTATTCAGGCTAGTTTTTAGATATATTGTAGGTATAACTGTGTTGTTTATAAAAATACATATATTGTTCAGCACACTTCAGTACAACAATTTTTTTTTTTAAATTTTTTCAGAACACGTTTACTCTATTTCAAAGGTAGCCTTTTTCGAAGTGTGGTTCAAACACACGAAGAATGATAAAAAGTCGCGTATTTATTACTATCTTTCTTCAAAATTTCACTTTGGTGACATAACTGAAAGCAGCCAAATAGAAATAAAGTTGAAAATATCCAACTTTTCTACTAGGATTGGATCCAAATGGTTGGCTTCGGGAAAATCGAAGGAGTGTTTTTTAAATAAAAATAAGACTTGGCTGGATGAAAAAGACATACATTTTACTGAGAGTTCTTTAGCCCCACAACCTTCGACATCGAGTGAGGCTGTTACATCTGCAGGAAGACTTCGCAAAGATTTCGAGGAATCGTCGTTTAAGACGAAGAAACGTCGAGTCGTGGATCTCGTAAAATCTCGAAGTGCCAGTGAATTTGTGACTGCTGCCAAAATTGCTGTGCGTTCAGCAGGGCAAAGAAAAGTTGCCAATGTGATTAGAGACATTAGTGAGAGCCCAGAAAATATTCTTAAGTCAAAAAATACTAGTTCCGTTAATCCTAGGCAGTTAAGTAGTGACGAAGCCTTAGCATACTATATAGATTCTAAGGCAACAACACATGCTTACAAACAAACTAGGAAGTGGTCCATAATGGCAGCACATAATGTGTTTCCGTCATATTTTAGAGTAGTAAAATCCAAACAGGCCTGTTACCCTGCAGAGGAGAACATTGCTATAACAGAAATTCGTGCTGAAATAAATTTTCAAGCCTTGTTAAATAAAACAGTGGAACGTCTAGTATTAGCACAGAATGAAGTTATCAGCAGTGTCCTCCCAACAAGTTCAACGTTTACACTTGTTAGTAAATGGGGATGTTATGGAAGTTCTGGGCACAGCATTGCTGGGCACACAGATTATGATGATTAGGTAAAGTTACTATGTAGGTTTAGGTTAGGTTAATTTGTATAGTATGTATTTATTTATTTAATGCAATTTTGTTGTTTGTATATAATTTTTGAATATTTTTTTCTGTTTTTATATATATAATTTTGTTTTTTATTACAAAATCATACCAAAAACTATTAATAATGACTCAATATGACTACTAATATATAAAAGTATCTTTCTATATCATAAAATAATATTGTCCACCTAGCATGTTCTACACGGTACACTGTGCGTGTGGAATGCTCTCGTTGAGTAATTGTTATCGACGCCTAGCAGATATCAAAAGCTTCTGTCGAGCGAATTGGTCTTTCGTGTGGATGTTAATTTTTATGATGTCATTCTACGTTCAAATGACACACTTTTATACATAATTGTAAGTAAAAAACAGCAAGTTGACATTTTAAAAAAGTAACCGCCATTGACTACACTAAGGAGTATCTATGTTTGTGCTATTAAAACCGACTTCTTAAAAAGGAGGCGGTTATTCCGTCCATACCTTAATTGATTGATCTTTGACCAATTTTTTTGGGTTATGTGATGCTTGTCGCAAACAAGTGACCGGTCGCAGCTTTTGTGCATAGTCCCTAATACGACTAATGCCTGTTTTAATCAACTTAGCAATACCCTAATGAATGCCTAAACCCTTTTGCCCTATTGGAATTTCAACCTCGTTACCGAACTCTGAACAGAATGCTCTTATAAAAGCATTCATGTGTTACTTTGTATTAGTGAAACTGGGGCATATAGCGGAACAACAGGGAGCTAAACAGAGCATTATTGAATAACTAAATATCCACAATACGTTCTATCGATCCAGAGAATGTATTTGATGCGTCCAATAACGTTTGTGAACGTAAGCCAAGCCCGTAAGTGTTCATTTACGCAGACGCGGAGCGTCGGGTGTATTTTCCGTTTACGGTTTACGGACGGGACGCAGCAACTGCCCTCGGCGGATCGTGTAGCCCGACATGGGACCATATTCTTCAAGTATTTTACAACTGTTACATATGCATTAGAATACAACATCTATTTTAGACTAAGTTTTTCAGTGAAGTAAGTAGCCTGTGGTACTAAAATCGGACTGCGAATCAGAAATTGCAGGATCAAATCACAGTCAGTAAGAATGCTCGGTTTGTGTTTGTTTTGTTTTGTTTTTTAAACCTTAAAATAAAATTAATATTAGAGCCGCGTCGCCCTTCGAGCCGCGCATCTCACCGTGTCTGCGTAAATGAGCACTAACGAGTACGTCACCCACTTTTATTCAAATTCGGAAAAAAAACTGTTTAATTTTTTCAATTTTTTCAATTTGTTTCTATCTTTTCAATTCATTTATTTACATTTTTTTTTTGTTGTAGTTGACGTTGACGTATCTATTTATATTTTAATTTATAATATATTATTTAATTTTATTTTCTTTCCTAATTACATGTAAACATACAAGTTGCGTACATCTTTGCAAGCTATTTATTAAAGCCTTTATTTTGATAGCCTAGTCGATAAGTATACAGAGGAAAAAAAAATGGTATAATATGGCGCCAAAAAACGGCCGTTAATTTTTTTTACAATTTTGATGTCCACTGTGTCACTCCCACAATTAAGATGAATCTAACGGCACCTCTCACTCGAAAAGTTTAACCCTCCTTCTGGCGCAGTAGGGTAAAGTGTGAGTACCCAGTGCAACGCACTATTGAGACAAGTTAAGCCTTCTTTCTGCCTTATGTTTAAAAAAAAACATCACCCTTAAATACTGTAATACTTATCTCCACCACATACAGCTCACCGCAGCCACATTACAGCTTAATTCTCATAAAACCTGAAAATTTACGCAATATAACAAAGAAAAATAGACCTCATTTGATAAAAAATCCCATGTTGTGGCTTCTCTCTATCGCGATCGGGACTATTGAACAATGAACTATGATCCGTGCCACGGGAAAATAATACAATGAATTACCTAACAATACTTTCGAAAAACCATTTCCCGAAAACGGCGTCCTTTGTTTTAATAAAACCCGCCAAGTGCGTTACGGATCCGTGCAGTACAGGGTTCCGTAATCGGCTTACAGTTTTTTGTCGTTGGCAGTTTGACAGTGATGCGGATGAATTTCATGACCGTATTTCTGCTTATACATTAATTTATTTAAAAAATAAGCTATAGATGTATATACATATTTTTATTATCATTTAAGATTGCTTATAGTAGGTATATAAATTATGTTATTATGTATGCAACAAATCGAACCTATCTTTTATAAAGCTGTCTGTTGTCTGGACTAACTGAGCTTAAAGCAATTCATTATTATGTAACAAGTATTTTGCAGTTAACAGAAATGAGACTGACGGATGGTCACGAAAATTATCACTTAAGAAATTGTACTTTGCGGTAGCGAAACAACATTACAATAAAATTTATTTTTGTTTCTCACAAGATAGGGAAACGAAAATTATTTTTAAGACATCATTTTTTTATTAAATAGACATGCCGTGATACAAAACTATAGCCTACTGAGAGTCAGACGGAGATAGCAAAATCGTAAGTGCATTGTTTTACCGCGGACCCCTAAAAAGGGCGATACGAGAGTTTGGGTTTGTTTTTTGACTCTAACAATGGGGCAAAAGGGCACTAGGGCTCGCCACGTCGCCACGTGGCTTGGCAAAACCATTGTTTCCATTTGTTAACCATTGTCATTAGAATAGGAACTTTAATGCAGCGTACATAAAGGACTATTTAAAGTGGTGGTTTGTGATAATTCTTGTGATGGATGTTGAAATGAATATACGGGAGGGTTACAGTCCATTTTTGGGGCTACTGTGGGATTTTTTGTAAAAATCCCATACTTAAAATAAGATTTCGCTTTTACCTATGAAATAAAGAAAAAGAAGAATCGTGATTTCCTGTTTGCACCCTAAACGTGTCTCCTTTCCTCGCGCTTTGTCTACAGAAAACAGAAAGAATAAAATACATTTTCGTACAAAAGTTTGTTGAATTGTGTTTTCATATTATGCAGTTCGAGTTTTTTTCACAAAAATTGCGACATGATAAATTGAGTGAGGAATCCGGGATTGCAAAATAATATTCATTCAGTCAAATATCGGAACGAACTAAATGGAAAAAAAAAAAAAAAAAAATATATAAGGACCAGTATTTTAAAACATTTTTTTTTTTATTTTTGTGTTTTATACAATAAAGTTATTAACAAACAATCTTCTGAAAGTATAATAATCACGTGTTCATAAACGTTAAGCCCCGAAACCACCAAACCAATTTCAATGAAATATTATATAGTAGTTTTGGACCCATTAGTAGTTGGCGCCGTGTGAAACAGAGGCGGATGGCTGTTTAAATATTATTTATTCGGCAAGGTGAAGCCCACTAATGCCCGGTTTCCACTAATGAGACTCGAGCGAAGCAGTATCGTTCGGAGCTCGACTTTTCATCATCAACATCATATCATTGACAACCTTGTTCTCTCCACTGTTGTGTATATGCCTGTTCTTCTCTGGTCTTGTCTTCTTAGCCAGGTCTTAACCACGGTCTTCTGAATGTATCTATTGTTGTGTTATCTATCTGGCTGCTGTTCTGCCAACACACTCTTCCACCGTCTCTCGGCAGACATTCTCCGAGGGCACTACCTACTCAACATATTTTTAATTATTGTTAGACTTTTTTTAAAATCAATTGTATAAGGAACTACCTAGCTGCCTAGGCTAGTACGGGTACCAAAGCACAAAAGCGCACATTATACTTGACCTATTTAAGGAGATTGACTGTACCAGTTTTTCTAGTACTTACTTAAGATTTTTTTCACCTTTTTATATCTCATCATCATCATCAGCCTATAATGTGCCCACTGCTGGGACACAGGCCTCCTCATTATGAGAGGGCGTGGGCTAATCTAGCATGCGGGCCCAGTGCGGGTTGGTAGATGTCACGTCTTCGAATTTTAGTTCTAGGACATGCCGGTTTCCACTTGATGTTTTCCTTCACCGTTTTTAAGGGCAGCGGTAATGAAATAAATTACAAAAAGTAATGCCACCTGCCTGGGTCTGAACCCACGGCTTAATACGCGTAAGTCTGGGCTGCCACGACTGGGTCACCGCTGCTCTCTTTTTTAAATCTGCTATATACCAACTATTATCACATTGATAGAAATTTACAATTAACATATTTTTTTCTCTCCGGCGAGGTGTCCGCTCCGCTCTTGATTAGAAACCCTACCTCACTTAATCTCTAAGCTCTTGTTACGTAAGTTTCATAAATAAAACCCCGTGTGTTTCTCGTTTCTCGCCACAGATAGATAGTAACACATAGCAACGTGTTGCAGTGTAGGGTTACGGTGTACCCCAGTCGATTCGTTAAAAAATTATTGCAACCTTCATAACTGAAGCGCACTGGACTGTACAGATTTCACGCTAATTTTAAGGATGGAGAATCGTAACATTGAAAAGTTGATGGAAAAACTTTCAATGATCGTATAATACTAAACCGTCGTATTATTTTTTTTGATTATTACGTCGCTTAGCTGGGAGGAGTTGAATATTTGGAAAGTGTAAAAGTGTCCTATAAAGTTGTACAGTGTTATTTTTAAGTTTTGTAGAGAATCGCAGAAACTTTTGCTTCAAAATGATTATTCCTTCAGATTCTCGATATTCGACCAAAAAAAGTTATAGTAGAGTTTATATGGACCTTTCACAGGACCATCACACAAAGTGTTTTTAAAAACAACAAAAAAAAAACAAAAATCATCACCACACCATTCATTTATCGAACCGAATGAAGCGACGAAAAGGTCATCAAAAAAAAAAAAGGAAAAAAAGACGTAACAAGAAAGTGACAAAAAGCCCTGTTCGAGATGACAATGTCATCGGGGCGATCTCGCTGGACGATCAATTATGTATGATTCATTGCACTCACGCAGGCTTGGTGTGTCACCAGCCGAGCCCGCTCCAAATATTATGATTTCAAGATTTTATCGATGTTTCCAATAAATAAATCTGTTGCGACATTGTTTCAACTTTGTGGGTATTTGAGAAAAAAAATGCTAAAACATGTAACGTTTACCTCAGATCAGTCATTGTTAAATGACTGTAACAAAGATCTCACAGTCTCTCGAATGTGCGCAGATTCGCTTACGGGCTCAATTTTTATGCGAGAAGCTTAACAGGCATTTGATCATATTAGTCCTTCATGGCCTGTGTTCCAATCAGTTGATATTATATTTATAGTTTAGAAGGGTTTGTCACCAACTCGACACGAGAGACTGGACACACGTGTGTCCAGTAGGTACGTGAAACTCGTGAATCTCGTGATATATACGTAGGGGGCACACTGGCTGGACTTCCTCGTTGGTCTACTACTGACATGCGCGACAGCTCATGTGAGGTCCTGGGTAAAGTGTTAATGGGTCTTCCAATAGGAATTTGTCAGTAGCAGCCACGGAGTCTGGATTTGGGCTCCATTGATAGGCTCTCCATGTAGTAGGGGATTACATGCGACTTAAACATAAATGAACAGTGCACTAATTATGTACACCTCTGCCTAACCCTCCGGGGAAAAAAGTAACACACAATAAAATCGCGTTGAATTTTCAGCGCCTAACCCGGGGAAAGAAAGTAACACAATAAAATCGCGTTGAATTTTCGGCACTAAGCCCAGCTTTTTGAGTTAAAAATCCAACAGAAACAATCAATGTAACCTGGTTTAAACGAAAACAGGCCTACTCGTATGTTCGAAAAGAGGATTAGCGAAGAGCCCTGATGAAACTAATAACCGATGACAAAAGCAACGTTACGTGCAAAGATGCGGCATTAATTGGGTGTGGTTCGTAGAACAACGTGAAACAGGTACAGGTCAGGTAGAGATGGTTAGTTTTGTTGGTGAAACAGGTACAGGTCAGGTAGGGATGGTTAGATGGTTAGGTTAGTTTAGCCTAGGATAATACGCTTACTTCAATAACCCTCATACGCCGAACAGTGTATGTATGGATAGTAGCAGGCAGCGTTTTGTAGTTTCTGCCTCCCATGTGAAAAAGGCGTGAGTATTGAGTATTTTGTGTAACATTGCGTGTATATTTGTATATAACAACGTGCCTGTAATCCCCAAAGGGGTAGACAGAGCTGTACTAAATAGTACTCCCTTCGCCGGTTATGTTTAAGTCCCATGTAATGGGTAGCCACCCTATTGCCATCAACCGGGCAAAAATCCAGACTCCGTGTCTGGTTTAGCGGGGTTAAAGTGCCGAACTTTGCTGGTATAACTTATGTGCTGAAGCGTGCTGTGGCTGCTAATCAAAATCCTTGTTACAAACAAAATAAAAAGTTGCCCGAACTAGGAATCTAACCCAAGACCTCTTCCTCAGCAGTCGCAATTGCCGCCACTAGACGAACGACGCAGTATGTTTGCATTCTTACAAAATTTGTTAAAAAAGTTAAATTGATGGAAACATTCTGAATGTTTACCTTCATTGCAGTGTTCGTGGGTGTAAGAAACTTTTACTCATGCTCGAACGTTTTCTGAGATACATTATATCTGAGAAAGAGAAGTTTTCGAAGCTGTTCAAAGTTTAATGTTACTCAGACTTACACGTGTTGCTTAGGAGTTTTTTATTGTGATTGTTTATTCAATCTAAGCTAGCGTACGTAGAATGTTCAACTTGTATCTGGAAGTTTCAAAAGCCATTTATGTCTGTGCATTCTAAAAGTTGTTGCACTACAATATTGATTATGTCTTGCAATAACTAATGGTAAAACACAAAATATTTACTGTTACAACAATAATTAATCCAGTTTTGATATTATTGCAATTCACAATCAATAAGTCAGGCGCAACACTGATAAAAACGATGTTTCATTATTTACCTAACTAATCATTACATATAATTAAATTACATTTTATTAACAGCTAAATATTTGACAAATATTTGTGACGTTGCAAACTTACTGACCATGGTTACCGAAGTAGCCCGAAGAATTGCCAAAATTAAGTGGCAGTGGGCAGGGCACATAGCTCGCAGAACGGATGGCCGATGGGGCCGAAAAGTTCTGGAATGGCAACCGCGAACCGCAAGAGTATGCGTTGGAAGGCCTCCCACCAGCTGGACCGATTACCTGGTGAAGGTTGCGGGAATCCGCTGGATGCAAGTCGCACGGGACCGGGCAATGAGGCGACACTTGGGGAAGGCCTATGTCCAGCAGTGGACGTCTTTCAGCTGAAATGATGATGATGATGAAAGTTACCGACTGCACCGTTGGCAAGTGATGCCATTCGTTATACAGGGTTATCCTAGTACCAACAAGTATCAAAGCACTCCTTTGACACGCAAGTGGACATTATACTCGACCGAATTTGTATTCTAGGAGATTTTCTGATAAGATTTAAGATTTTTATACTTATACTAACTGTACTTGGCATGCGTTGCAATACAGTTTTTCTAACCTACCTACCCTACCTACCCTACCTACCTACCCTACCTACCCTACCTACCCTACCTACCCTACCTACCCTACCTACCCTACCTACCCTACCTACCCTACCTACCCTACCTACCCTACCTACCCTACCTACCCTACCTACCCTACCTACCCTACCTACCCTACCTACCCTACCTACCCTACCTACCCTACCTACCCTACCTACCCTACCTACCCTACCTACCCTACCTACCCTACCTACCCTACCTACCCTACCTACCCTACCTACCCTACCTACCCTACCTACCCTACCTACCCTACCTACCCTACCTACCCTACCTACCCTACCTACCCTACCTACCCTACCTACCCTACCTACCCTACCTACCCTACCTACCCTACCTACCCTACCTACCCTACCTACCCTACCTACCCTACCTACCCTACCTACCCTACCTACCCTACCTACCCTACCTACCCTACCTACCCTACCTACCCTACCTACCCTACCTACCCTACCTACCCTACCTACCCTACCTACCCTACCTACCCTACCTACCCTACCTACCCTACCTACCCTCCCTACCCTCCCTACCCTACCTACCCTACCTACCCTACCTACCCTACCTACCCTACCTACCCTACCTACCCTACCTACCCTACCTACCCTACCTACCCTACCTACCCTACCTACCCTACCTACCCTACCTACCCTACCTACCCTACCTACCCTACCTACCCTACCTACCCTACCTACCCTACCTACCCTACCTACCCTACCTACCCTACCTACCCTACCTACCCTACCTACCCTACCTACCCTACCTACCCTACCTACCCTACCTACCCTACCTACCCTACCTACCCTACCTACCCTACCTACCCTACCTACCCTACCTACCCTACCTACCCTACCTACCCTACCTACCCTACCTACCCTACCTACCCTACCTACCCTACCTACCCTACCTACCCTACCTACCCTACCTACCCTACCTACCCTACCTACCCTACCTACCCTACCTACCCTACCTACCCTACCTACCCTACCTACCCTACCTACCCTACCTACCCTACCTACCCTACCTACCCTACCTACCCTACCTACCCTACCTACCCTACCTACCCTACCTACCCTACCTACCCTACCTACCCTACCTACCCTACCTACCCTACCTACCCTACCTACCCTACCTACCCTACCTACCCTACCTACCCTACCTACCCTACCTACCCTACCTACCCTACCTACCCTACCTACCCTACCTACCCTACCTACCCTACCTACCCTACCTACCCTACCTACCCTACCTACCCTACCTACCCTACCTACCCTACCTACCCTACCTACCCTACCTACCCTACCTACCCTACCTACCCTACCTACCCTACCTACCCTACCTACCCTACCTACCCTACCTACCCTACCTACCCTACCTACCCTACCTACCCTACCTACCCTACCTACCCTACCTACCCTACCTACCCTACCTACCCTACCTACCCTACCTACCCTACCTACCCTACCTACCCTACCTACCCTACCTACCCTACCTACCCTACCTACCCTACCTACCCTACCTACCCTACCTACCCTACCTACCCTACCTACCCTACCTACCCTACCTACCCTACCTACCCTACCTACCCTACCAACCCTACCTTCCTACCTATAACCCTACCCTACCTTTCTCACCTTTTAAACTTTCCCTGGACTTCCACAAATAATTCATGACCAAAATCAGCCAAATCGGTTCAGCCGTTCTCGAGTTTTAGCAAGACTAACGAACAGCAATTGATTTTTATTTATATAGATAGTATACACGCTTACTGAAAAAGCTCGAGCACCTCGGAATTCGTGGCAAACAGTTAAAATTGTTCGAAAGTTACCTTAATGGGAGAGCTCAACGTGTTGTGGTCGATGAATGGTTGAGTGATGACTGCGAAGTCAATATCGGTATTCCCCAGGGAAGTATTTTAGGGCCTACCCTCTTTTTAATTTTTATTAATGGCCTCTGTCAGTTAAATCTTACTAACGGCAAGATAATTACTTTCGCGGACGACACGGCTCTTCTGTTCTATGGGGATACTTGGGAAGAAGTATACCACTTTGCTCAAATGGGTTTCTCACGCGTTATGACCTGGCTCAACAACAACCTACTATCACTTAATACAGACAAAACAAAATACATGACTTTTACACTAACAAACAGTCACCTCACACAAGACGCCTTATTAAACATCACGGCCCATTCATGTAACAACAGCTCTTCCTGCTCATGTCCTAAACTTGAAAAAGTACACTCCCTCAAGTACCTCGGGGTAACTATTGACAAAAACCTAAACTTTAATTTCCACATTGATCTGTTGTCCAAAAGAATTAGAAAGCTCATCTTCATTTTTAAAAAACTACGACGTGTTGCTGATGCAAAAGTCCTCAAAACAGTATACTTTGCACTCTGTCAATCTGTACTTAGTTATTGCATTTCTGTTTGGGGTGGTGCCCCTAAATCATTCATGATTAAAATCGAACGAGCACAAAGAGCAGTGCTTAAGGTAGCCCATGGTTTACCGTTTTTTCACCTTACCACTGAACTCTACGATAAGTGCAAGGTTCTTACTGTTAGGCAACTGTTTATCGTCCAAACAATCTTACGTAAACATTCTTCATTGAACTACAACTCATCCTTGCATGCTCACAAACGCATCAAGACAAATGTATGTTCTACTCAACTGTGTAAAAGTTGTCTTTCGCGCCGTAATTTTTGTTTCCTTGGCAGTTATTTATACAATAAAATAAACTCTAAGTTAAAAATCTACCCTCTTACTAAAGCAAAGTGCAAGCAAGTACTCACCACGTATCTATTGGACCTTGACTACGATACTACTGAAAACCTCTTACTTGTTTTAAGATAAATGTATATTTAGCCTAGCAATCTCACCGTAATACACCACAATAAACCACATTGCACCACAACACAACACACCACACAGCACCGCTCCACGCCACACCACATCACACCACACCACACCTCATCACATCACATCACACCACACACCACACCACATCACGCCACACACCTTAACATAACATACTCCACAAGATTTATTTTAATTTAGTATTTTTTTTCCCTTTATTTTTGTTAATTATGTTCTTCTACCAAAGGTTAATATAATTTGTTACTATTAAGATTTAAAACTCAAACACTGTTTTTGGGGGGGGCCTGGTAATCTGTGTGACAGGTTTTTCCTAGTGCAGATACCAGTCTCCCACAAAGGATTTATTAGATGTAATGTGTCTTCATATTCTTGCCTTTGTGGAAGAGAAAATAAAAGTTTATTATTATATTATACAAAACAAAGTCGCTTTCTGTCCCTATATCCCTATGTATGCTTAAATCTTTAAAACTTCGCAACGGATTTTGATGCGGTTTTTTTTAATAGATAGAGTGATTGAATAGAAAGGTGGTATAATGTCTATCTCTTATGGATTGTGGGATCACAATAACATTTTTTTCTCATTTACTTTTTACGACAAATAATGGCTAATTATCAGCATTGCACCCGTGCGAAGCCGGGGCGGGTCGCTAGTTTATTTACATTTATATCATACCATCCCGCTACTTCTTCACACACATTTAATACTAAACGGTGGGCAGAATGAAACTATACAACATCTTCAGATATTTTGCCATACCTAGATCTAATAAAAATGCTTGGCAAAGATTTGGAATATGTACGGAATAAACAGAACTAGGGAAATATTGGTGACTGTCATGTCTTCTATAAGCTTTTTCACATTGAAAAGGTTCTGTATCTCAGCCTTATTAATTTACTCAAAAAAAATAGTGCGTGGAGTCCTTCCGCGCGGAAGAAGTGAAACTTCGTAATATTACGCATGCGTTCGAGTGCCACGCATTCACTCTCGTTATTTTATTGAGCTTCTAAATAATATTTTATTGTTTTATTGTTGTACTCTTTTTATTACATAATTTTATCGAGGTTATTCTACTCATGGAAATTGAGCGAAGGCTGGTCACACCGAAGAGTCGAATGCATGATTGTTTGCACGCCATCTTGCGTACCTAGTAGAACTACGTAGTCACAAATCTTGTAATAGCGCCATCTCTGAGTGGGTAATAGAAAATATTCCCCCTCCATGAAAACGTTAAACTTGTTGGAAGTCGCATAAGAAGTTTTACTTCAAAAAAATTAAATTGATTATTAAATAATTAAGAAGACAAGAGCAGCGCAACAAGTATATGACCCGCAAGTTGTCATCTCCCAGCTTTAAAACCGAAACGGTTTTCAGGTGAATTATTATCGTGGCTGTGCGCATAGCGATACATCAAGCTATTCATTTCTATTATAACATGGCCTTGCTTTCTATATATTTCCCGTACAATGAGAGATCCGTATAAACCGGATTTGTATAGTTTGATTGGTCGCCGTTCGCACACTCTCGATGAAACACTCCTAAGCAGAACAAGTGCGAGAGTGTAAAAAGTATCGTTTGTCAAGCCTTGGTGTGCCCTCTGATAACTCTTAAGAAAATACAAAAACATCCGAATTGATATCCTCCTCCTTTTGGAAGTCGGTTCAGAAGGATGTGGACCAACATCATTTTATTTTTTTGCATATATCACTCATCAGCATCATATCACTGAACTTAATTATGTCACTGAACCTGATGCTGAACCATCAGCATCAGGTTCAGTGACATAATTAAGTACACAGTGAGCACTTTTCCTGAATGCCTCCTTACTTACCAAAGTAAGGAGGCATTCAGGAAAAGTGCTCATTTATTAACTGGAGCCCTCCTAAATTATACTGATGATGTCTTCCTAAAAAAAACAATTATCGGTCAGTTTTACTAGTATTGTGCACTTTTTTTTTTAACTTTCTACCTTCCCACTGTAGATCATTGTCATACTCTGAACAGTGACAGTTCTCGAAAAAGAAATGTAATCATACTCAGTCGAGACATTTCCTAACACTCCATAGATAACAATCGTCTCCGACTCAATGAGCATTCATCACATTTTTTGTCAAGCAGCGCCATCTACCCAACTCGTCAATGAATCGGAAAGCGATCAATATTGACGTCTCTTTTACCGTTATATTTGAAAGTAATAAACCGTATATCAGAGAGTAGAAGGTGCATTGTGCAATGTGTTTCGCTTTTTGGAGATACGGTTCAGTTTTGTAATACTAGAGATGTCATATTTATGATAAAACAATGGCACCAATCTAAATTGACGATCGTGAATGACTTTAGTGTCATTTTTAGGAGAAAATATCCGGAGTCCCCTTTTGCAGGGACATCAGTTTTTTTTTCTTTGTTTTTTTAAACGTAGCCCCACTTTAGGAATTTCTCTTGTATTGCAGGGGCGTTCACAAACATTTAAACTAACATACACAAACAGCCAGACCCGGAAAAACTATCTGTAGGCCTTGCAAAGATTTGTTCCGTGCGGGGATCGAACCCGCGACACGCAGCGTAGCAGTCGATCGCTCAACCACTGCGCCTTTTCTATTTTATTTTTTGTGAATGGCATCTCGCAGTTCAACCTATGAGGTTGTCGTTGCTTAACCGGACTATCCTGTGGATGCCTTGAGAGTAAGGCCTCCAGCCAGGGCATAATAATTTACAAACTAAGCGACTACACGCTAAGGGCACCCCCTGTGGTGTACGAGCCTCGGCTTAGGGCGTCGCTGAGGGAGGACTACATGGGGACAGGCTGGATCTGAATGGTGTCATTATTTAGGGACTGATTTAAAACTACTGGCACAGCATCGCGGGCTGGCTCGAGCGAGGGTCGGGGAGGGCAAGGACCGGGACGTCGCGACAGACCTCGACGGCGTAGTCGGAAAGACGGCGGTTTGCGTCTGAACTTTTAAGAGTACTAGTCTCTTTGCTACTTTCCTGGAGGAGGGTGATAGCATCATCGGGGGTAACGAGAGTATGCCTCGGACGGCGTACTGAACTAATGCGCGAGGGTTCGTAACGGGCGGCCGCTGCGATCAGGGGATTACGGTGCTTAATGGCGTTATCGAAGAAACGCTTCGAAAGCCATTTCATAAACTGGAGGACAGTGGGCATTCTAAGGTCTACGTTTAGACGGTCATTACGGACATAAAAAGGGGCTCCCGTGACTCTACGTAAGAACCGGTTCTGCAAAGTTTGCATCCTATGGATGTACTTAGGCTTGGTATGAACGTACCCACGACGCAAGCGTACGTCATAATGGGGCGGATCACCGCGGTATACAGCCGCAACATGCACTTGAGTGACAACTTGCTTTTTGCCAAAATCATGAAATGAAGCCTACCTATAGCAAAGGCTTTGACGAGTCCGGATTTGGCCCCGGTTGATGTCAATAGGCTCGCCTCCTCTTAAATGGGACTTAAACATACCTCTACCTAACCTTTCGGGAATAGAGGCGTGATGTTACGTTATTTAACATAACGTTTCCTTTTTAATGCTTCATTTTGTAAGTGTTGTGCTTTTGCCTAGTAAAGAGTGACTTTAAGGAGTTTCAGATAATTGTGGTTTTTAGTTTCACAAATTAAATCCAAAACTTGTCAGAATTAGGTACTGAGAATTAGGCTGTTAAGTACTTAGGTACCCAGTGGCTGTAAGGACTCTATGTACCCCACAAAAGTTGATTGTTTCCTCGAGATATTTTGTTCTAAGTTAGAACGAAATATCAACATGTTAATAAATATTTATTATAATAATCGACATACAACAGCTAGAAAATGAAGTTCTACCAAACTACGAACGATTACTAACCGTAGCAGAAATCTTGAAAATAATATTTCAACCCACGATCAAAGATGCCGTCTAGTGGGTAGGCAGGGCAGTAAAGGCGCCTGTGACAAAAACGTGGCGTAGAAATAGGTCGTAACATCTGACTTCCCTTCGGGAGCTAAATGGGCCGAGACGGGGGCAAAAACTAGCTTGCGGTGAGGCCCAGTTGGAGATCTGTTACTGACTGTGGAAAATATTTTGATGCTGATATTATTATGACGTCATCAATAAGATTTCTGTAAAGACCATTATTATGACATAATCTGGTTCAAATATGTACCATGTGATCCTCTTTTTTTTTTCAAGGAAATCACAAAATACAGCTGCATTTTATAATCTAGAAAAATTATTAAAAAACATGAAGTATTAAACAAAATCATCAATTAAATACAATATGAGTAGTTATCAAGAATCAATAGATCGGTAAAATCAATTTTTTTTTATTACAATGTTTTTTTTCCATTTAGCAATAGGATAAGATATTGGAAATAATATTGTTTTAATTTAATTAAATAATAGAGTCTTTTTAGGTTACCACTAACATTTAAATATCGTGATAATACCTTTAAAAGGTTCGTATCGATACACGCCTTTTACCGATACTCGGTAAAAGGTATGATCGGCTGAACCTAACAATGTTTTTTGTATAATCTAGATTTATGGAAATCTGTACAATTCTGGAAACGCTCCTTAAACATATCCTAGGAATACATACTTCAGGCATCTAAGCTTGCTTTATTTTATTTAAACCAAAAATTGAAGAATTACGGTTCTTAGACTTAAAGCATCGAATGACCAGACCAGAACATAATTGAACTTAAATATGTAGCAGCTCCAATTCAAGCTGCCTCGCATCCACGTAGAACTTGAGCCTTTCCAGGTCGGGTAGCCTATCGATCGTAAACTAAACACAACGCACTTCAACCACCAAGTTAAATATTACCTTACTAATGACTCCTTTCTAACAATTTCGGTTGGTGCAGTGGTTGAGCGATTGACTGCTGCGCTACGCGCCGCGGGTTCAATCCCCGGACGTAACAAAAATTTAGATACCCTATGTTCCGGGTCTGGCTGTTTGTGTGAGTGTAAATGTTTGTAAACGCACCCACGATACAGGAGAAATTCCTAGGGTATGGCGACGTTTTTTTAAAAAGAAAAAAAAATCACTGTGATAGATCTGAAAATCTAGATATAAATAGAATCTTTAGAGAAAGATCTTTTAGACACTAAGATCAGGTTTTCAGATGCTTAAAAACTTAGGGTTCAGGTGACCAAGATATGTAAAACTTCTTCATGTTTTCGTGTCAGAGGCGTTGCTCATTTCTTCAAGGGTGTAAGTAACTGGTATACTCCAGCAGCTGGAACATAGTCTGATCTACAGCACACACACTCATTGTTGGAGGAATCAATTATATCCTAAATTGAAACTTCTTAAAATTCAATCAATTATAGTATATGTGTTTTATGACTATGATCTTCATTTCAACACGGAATCACCCACTGTTGGGCATTTTTGTATCCACTTTCTTCTGTCACTTTTCTCAGTTCTGTGCGTCTCTTACGAAAAATCATCTGCCTAGCCTTTTCCCAAACTATCTTGGGGTCGGCTTCCAGTCTAACCGGTTGCAGCTGAGTACCAGTATTTTACATGAAACGACAGCCTATCTGACTTCCACAACCCAGTAACTAGGTAATACGATACCCATTGGTAAGACTGGATGTCAGACTTTTGGCTTCTGACTACTCGTATCGACTGTCAAAGATCTACAAATGATAGCCGGGACCAACGGCTTAACGTGCTTTTCGAGGCACGGAGGAAACTCGGTATGTAATTATGGTCACCCATCCACGGACCAACCTCGGAAAGCTCAGCGTAACCTTAAAGATCGACCCGTGCGGCTGTTATTATTTCGCCACGAGCTCCTTTTACGAAAAATCATATATAATAATAAAAATCATATATAATCATATATCTATATCTAATAATCATATATAGATTATTAGATATAGATTAAAAAATCTGTTTCAATAACACTTCACACTATCTTATTGTCACGACGATGACACAGGAAATTACATTCCGCAATTATATGAACATTGAACACCAACAGATTATAGTCCCACGGGTGGGCAAAGGCTTCTTCTCATACAGAGGAGGCAAGGTGATCTGCTTGACCAAAACTGGCTGGCGACTCTGACTTTTACAATTATAAGTTCAGGTTTCCTCACGATGTCCGATTTCTGTAATGTCCAAGAAAAACTTAGCTGACATCAATAAAATGAACTTCGGTTAACGATTTATCATTAACCAAAGTTCACTTTCAATTGTAGGAATATGCTCATTAACTTTATCGAAATAAGATTTTTTTTCGGATGACGCGTCTGTCCTTAGCTTTGGCGTCGCTCTTTAGATATTTGCCTCAGAAATTAAATCTAAATACTTAAGAGTTGAAAAAAAACTTCCTGAAATAGGTGCTTGCCTTGCCACTCACAACATCGAGCAATGAATTTGATTATTATTACTACACATTTTTAGTAACACATCTTTAGTAGCTCTGTGTTCAAGATGTCGGTACCAAATGTGTGACACCCAGAAACTTAAAATTGCACGCTACATTACTTTCCGCCATGATTTATTGTTCGGCCACAAAAACTGACTAAATGAGGGCGCTGCGGTTTCATCGAACACATTTGTGGACGTGTTGGTCGTAAAGGATGATACTCGGATAATAATTTCAAGGTTACATGTTGCTTTACATTCAAGATATTTTATTTTACATAGGCCTACATGGGCACTTATAAAAAGTCAACAAAAGGTGCACGGTCCGGGTTGGTCGTTTCCTATGGAGAAGAACCGGCAAGAAACTACATGGTTACTCTTTTAAAATCATTTGGTTTTACAATATTTGAAGTTACAGCGTTGGTACTTAAGTATGGGAGGACAGCGTAGGCCCAACAATAAGTCGTTGCTTACTAAAGAAGGTAGAAAAAAAAAAAAAAGCAACTCCTACAATGTCCACTCATTCACAAAAAAAAAAGGGAAATAAAAAGAATCTATACAAAAGTAAAAATAAAAGAGCACTAAATTTAACAATTGACACAGATGTTATCATATGGATGGATGTTATCATATACTTTAGGAATAGTAGAGTCGTATCACGCCTGTAATCTTCAGAGATTTGCCTAACAGCACACATACATTTCGCCCGTTATGTTTAAGTCCCAGGAAATAAGGGGATTTATTTTCACGTTTATTTATTTTCACATCCTTATTTTCACGGACTCTCGTACCCGGTTGATAGCTATCTATCAACCGGGCACGAGAGTCCGTAAATGCTACTGACAAATACCTAGCTAAAGATTTTCTTTCCATCGCGCCAATTTACATCTGTGGTATATACAGGGTGTAACGGAAAGGGTATATACATCCTTAAGGCTGTGCTACAGACCATCAAACTGAACATGTTTCTCATCATAAAACATGTTTTTCAGCAAAAAAAATATCTGCTGCCCCGTAGAAAATTACAATACCTATTTGACCCAAATGTTAGGCAGCTGATATTTTTTTTTGCTGCAAAAAAAATTTTATATTGAGAAACATGTTCAGTTTGATGGTCTGTAGCACAGCCTTATGGATGTATATACCCTTTCCGTTACACCCTGTATAGTATTGATGACGACAAGGTAGGATGTATCCATACTATTCCTACATAACGGCCCCCACATAGTATTTCAGTTTTATGATAGGCATTACTCATATTATTTAATTTTTTACGCTCATGTCCGCACCGAGAGTCGAAATAGCTGTGAAATATTTATTAGGCATGCCATTATGTGCTGCTTTGTGTTCTGAAAACGAGTTAGTAGTATTTAATACTGATCTATAATAATATTAATTAATGCATAATTCGAGCTCCCAAATAAATCATTTAATTTAAGGTTTGGTTTATTAATCGTCAGTTATCGTCCAGTCAACCATGCAAAGGCCAGTGTGGTTGACATAATAGAATATTAGGTTACATAATTGCGTTAGTGTGAAACCATTGTGGAAATTGGAAATTATAATACACAATATTTTGAGCATTAAATGGGGCCATAATGGCCGAAGTATTCAGTGAAAATAACTGCACTTACTGAAATTATGTGCCTCTTCCGTAAATATAAAGAAAGTACGTGTGCCAAGAGAGAAATGCCAAGTGGTACAGGAAAACTATAAGCATATTTTTAACCACCAATCAAAAAATAGGGGCGTTATAAGTTTGTTGTGTGTTTCCATGTCCCTGTGTATCTGTCAAACTGATGAACCGTTTTTGATTTAGTTTTATTGAAAGGTGACTTGATCGAGAGCATTCTTACCTGTTTCAATAAAATCTGTTCAGACATTAGTTTTTTTTTATTTACAACTTTGTCTGACTTCCTCATTGGACGAGTGGTCAAGCGCGAGTGCTGAACAGGAAGCCCTGGGTTTAATTCCTGGGTCCGGCAATAAAGTGCTATTGAATTTTTCCATTAGGAATTTGTCAGTAGCATTCACGGACTCTCGTGCCCGGTTGATAGATAGCTATCAACCGGGCACGAGAGTTATTTTCACTGAATACTTCGGCCATTATGTGCCCCATTTAATGCTCAAAATATTGTGTATTATAATTTCCAATGTCCACAATGGTTTCACACTAACATTTGGTTGATTACTTGCACTTGCGGAGGAGCTTGTGGCTAAATAATAACAGCCACCCGGGTCGATCTTTAAGGTTAAGCCGTGCTTGCCGAGGTTGGTCCGTGGATGGGTGACCATAATGACATATCGAGTTTCCTCCGTGCCTCGGAAAGCACGTTAAGCCGTTGGTCCCGGCTGTCATTTTGTAGATCTTTGACAGTCGTTACGAGTAGTCAGAAGCCAAAAAGTCTGACATCCAGTCTTACCAAGGGGTATCGTATTACCCAGTTACTGGGTTGTGGAGGTCAGATAGGCAGTCGCTTCATGTAAAATACTGGTACTCAGCTGCATCCGGTTAGACTGGAAGCCGACCCCAAGATAGTTTGGGAAAAGGCTAGGCAGATGATGACTTGCGCAATTATGTAACCTAATATTCTATTATGTCAATCACACTGGCCTTTGCATGGTTGACTTAACGATAACTGACGATTAATAAACCAAACCTTAAATTAAATGATTTATTTGGGAGCTCGAATTATGCATTAACTAATATTATTATAGATCAGTATTAAATACTACTAACTCGTTTTCAGAACACAAAGCAGCACATAATGGCATGCCTAATAAATATTTCACAGCTATTTCGACTCTCGGTGCGGACTTGAGCGTAAAAAATTAAATAATATGACTAATGCCTATCATAAAACTGAAATACTATGTGGGGGCCGTTATGTAGGAATAGTATGGATACATCCTACCTTGTCGTCATCAATACTATACAGGGTGTAACGGAAAGGGTATATACATCCTTAAGGCTGTGCTACAGACCATCAAACTGAACATGTTTCTCAATATAAAATTTTTTTTGCAGCAAAAAAACATATCAGCTGCCTAACATTTGGGTCAAATAGGTATTGTAATTTTCTACGGGGCAGCAGATATTTTTTTTGCTGAAAAACATGTTTTATGATGAGAAACATGTTCAGTTTGATGGTCTGTAGCACAGCCTTAAGGATGTATATACCCTTTCCGTTACACCCTGTATATACCACAGATGTAAATTGGCGCGATGGAAAGAAAAGCTTTAGCTAGGTATTGTAGTCAACTTATTCCAACCTCTGGAAATATCGTTGGCCTTAACATACAGTGTCAAATAAATGAAAGCAAGGTGATTCCGCCCACATCTGGTGTACTGCCAAAAAATTACAATCTTAGTTTAGCAACTTAGCTTTGCATATTTAGGTCTTCTTTTAGACATAGATCACTACTCCTCCTGTAGCCACTCTACCCCAGCCACATCTGAAAGTTCATTAGTCCACCTCCCTGGAAGGTGATAACGCTCTCCACTCTAACCTTGGTATTTATAGTCAAGTTAAAGTAATCCCTTTTGCAATTTTATGGATTAGACAAGAATTTAAACGAAGTTAGGACCGACAAAGAAAGCAAACCTGATTTAACTTTTGCAGTCCCAACTTCAAGCAATTACTAAGATACATAGTAAAAGTCGTGTCTTAAATAATGACATTTTCTCAAGTAAACATTTTGACTTGTTTATAGATAGGCTGTAAGACTTCTCTGCTCCGTCGGCTGTTGCGCGGTCCTTTAGCAGACATGGCCGGCACACTACCACTTCAGCTAATTCACCCTGCAAGCTATGTCGGTGACTCCGAAGGCAAAGCTATATAAAAAAAGGCTAAAAAAACATTGTTTGCCAATATATTACCGACAGTTCATTGCCTCCGATAAGATACTAACAAAAACTAAACCTGTCATCGTTACCGAAATAATTGAGACCATTTATATTGTTATCGCTTCATAAAATTCAATTGTGCAAAACTCGTTTGATTAAAACAAAGGGCTTTGACGTTTTTAAGACACTTTAATTTAAACAAATAAACAAGAGTTACTTGTGGTTTGGTCGTATATTCTTGCCCAAAATGGATGTATCAAGCAAACTTTGACGTACGTTCAAGTAAATTAAGACATTATTGCCATCGCGGGTTTATTCAAAACTTCATGTACACTATTAGTTCTCAATCTTAATATATAAATCTTGCCACAAGGCAAAGATTAAATAGGTCAACAGTGTGAAATGGTACATCATAATATCTAAAAGTAACTACGTGTCTACGAAAATCAATGAAATTTTAAATCGATGGCAATTATATCTGGCACAGAAGTGTGCGACGCAATCAAATAGAGTTTTATGGCGCCCAACCAGCAGCTTCTATCCTTGATGTGGTATCTATGAGTTCAGGCATAAAGACTATAATATTACTTTGTAACAAATTGTATTATTTATCATAAACGATAACCTTTTTACTCTTGAATTGCAACGTGCAGCTGGTGAATCATTCTGAACCAGTTCCGCATGAAAACGTAGTCCTTTCGGAATATTCATTGCTTAAAAATTCCAAAACGCCGATGGCAAGAAATTTTTCCAGCACATCCGCCTATGTACTTATTCCATAGGTACATAACGTTCTATATACATAAGACAAGTTGCTTTTCCCAGAACTCAAAAACAATGTCGAGAACCCGAAAACGGATCCCGTTATGCGGTTCTATTTTTGTCTTTTTCTGTTTGGTGGAGGTGCATATAGTAGTGTCTCTGTCCCCCTTGAATGGAAGTCGCAGACAGCAGGACCAGTTTTTGCAACGGAGGCTCCTTTAGAAATCATCATGGAGTCACATTTAGCTATACGAAGGTATAATAGTGTACGTGAATATATCGAATGGCTATCGGTTTGTGGCGTCTTTGGTCGGCTCAGCTTATACATTTAAAGAAACTCTGCAGGACATAGCGAAGCATTGAGTCAGGTTGTCGGCACCAGAATAACTTACTATTACATAAATAGAACATCAAATATTATTTCATAACATTGAGGGATGAATTCGGGCTACAGATTTACTTAATTAAGAACCAAAAATAAAGTGTATTTCTGCTTTCCATAAAAACTTTGTTTAGTCATTTTTTTTTAAGTATGTATTTACTGATTAATTATGATCAACTCTTGAAAACACCATCATCATCATCATTTCAGCCGAAAGACGTCCACTGCTGGACATTGGCTTCCCCCAACTTGAAAACACAATAAATTAGAATTTCGATACAGTGCAAAGCTATTTCTTACCTCATTTTCCATCACAAACGTCCTTGCTAAACTGCAAAGAAAACCATACAACTTCAACTCTACGAAAGGACATTAAACTTTACAAAATGAACAACATTCCAAAGAATAAGTATCACCTTTGGAATTGGCATGCTATTTCGAACAGCTGTTTATATGCCAAACGTGATTGCAAGTAGTGCTAGAACCCACGTACTAATTGTTAGTGCCCCATCAAGAATCAAAAGCTTAATTTTATGCATGTAAACATTTGCATACAGCAGCAGGTGTGGGTTGGGGACACACACTTAATCCATGTTGAACTAAAAAGTCAATCTTTAGTGCAAACACTATCAATGTTGAATCAACAGAATTCATTGTTAACGGAACACCCCTTGTTTTATTAAGCTGCTTTGCTTTAGCCCCGATGTCTGATAAGCACATAATTCGTGTACACAACTCACAATTATGACTCATAATGGGTGAGTTTCATTCTATAGCAACCGATTTGTTTATTGAATTAAAGATAGTACTTGTGTAACTCTGATTTCAGGAACTTTGTCGCTGTTCATTGCCTATTAGTGAGAACGGGCATTAAATTTGTAGCAGACTCATCAACTACTTAGCCTTTTCTAAGCAGTTGATGAGTCTGCTACAAATTTACATTTGCTACAACTATGTTGGGGTCGGCTTCCAGTCTTACGCGATACAGCTAAGAGTACAAGTATTTTAAATGGAGTGACTGCCTGACTGACCTCCACAACTTAGTAGGTACTGGGTATTACCCCTTAGTAAGACTGGTTGTCAGATTTCCGGGCTCCTGACTAGTAACGACTGCAACAGATTTGTAGCTGTCTAAAAACCACTTCATGTATTGGTTTATTGTTTGCATTTCTGTATAGGTTTTTTATGTAGCAGGACCACAATTATCAGTTTCTTTGCTTGAATACTTAGTTAGGGGCCTATACTAAGGTCAGTATTGCCCCTATTATTTTACAGTGTTTTGTTTGCAACGTGTTTTAAAAATAAACATTGCTAGCCGATACTGATCGGAAACTGATTTGGAAAACCACGATTCAGGTAAGTTTTATTATTATTGGGACCGGAATAGTCTTTTTTATGCTGCTTACTTTCAAAGTTCTGTCAGCTCTCTATGAATTTGACTATTTTGCTCTAACATAAAGTATCCTAGTTCTTGAATAGAGACTAGTCAACAATAGCCCACAATCGAAAGAATCGGAAAGAGGAAAAGGAGGCGTTTGTATTGCAGGGGAACGAAATAGGCTTAAAATAGAAACTGCACATGCGGTGCAGTTTCTAATAATTTACAAAGTCGATCACTAGCTATGTTGACAAAAAGCACGAGGTGCGAAACAGGCACCGAATCTCATTGATAAATTATGTGGACTGCCTAATAAGTACCTTTTAATCCCGAACCAAGCTTGCCGAAGCCTCCTCATATATAAGGAAACAGTTTTACGCGTAAAAGATATTCTCCGTACTGATAAAAGTTGGAATTTTTAAAAGAGGCATCCGAAGGGACCACCCAATCGCCCCAGCTGCGGTTTATTTATTGTTTTAATTAAAACAGCATAACTCAGGACTGTGCGCGCGCCTCTCTGACAGCCAGTAACTCTAAAGGAAGCTTCTGGGCGATTCTTTGTGACAGCCATACTGCGAACGTACCAGGAATCTAGGATAGATTATAGTTTATTAGAGGAATAATGGAGTTTTATTTTTATGTTATTCGATTGATTGGCTCGGCTCCAGTTCGAACAAAAACGTAAAAATGTCGTTGCATCGCATTATAAATGTGTCGCAGGATATTGGAAATCTCTTTATCCGTAAAGGAAACCCAGACGTTTTAGGTTGGTTTAATTAGCACTGGAATTGTCAACAGTCCAAAACATACTGGGTTTTTGAAGAAACTATTCTTCCGTTTATTCTGCGGGGTTCGCAAGACGAAGAAAAGAGCACTGTCGATAATTTTTCTTTGAGACTCTTTATTGAAATTTATAGGAGTGGACACGTTAGTGAGGTATTATTAGACGCTAACCGACTTGGTCTAGCGTCTAATAATACTGTTGTAGCCAAGCGATAAGTTGAAATTGACAAACTCACTACTTTTATGTACTTACTATACGGTAATTTTGAATGATTGTCTATCTATACAGAAAGTACAACCTTTATCCAGAAATATCTTGATAAATTATAATTTTATTATCTAGTGGAGTACTTACATGTGGCTTTGTGTAAGCCCTGAAGATTTTCAGATTCGACCAGAAATTTATTTATACTAGTATTTTTTGTTCGATATTCCTTGCCCAAACTGCTTTTTTATCGTTGAGTTTGCTTTTTACTCAAGTCTAGGTCAGAGATGACAGAGACAAAGTTGACCATGGTACGAGCTTACCCAGAAATAGCCTGTTCACTGTAACTTTGAAGAGTTTAGGGTTGTAAGGGTTCGGAATCACAGATGCAGGCAGAGAGTTCCACAAGAACAATATCATACATATATACTATATCAACAAGGTAGGGACGTAAGTTGCAGTGTGTCTAGACGTCTGATGGTAGAAGGTGGCCGGTGGGATAAGGTCGTCGTAGCCGTCTTTTTCAGCCCAAGAACTTTAGTAAAATCAGAAATAATTGATTTTCCCAAAGGAACATAATTATTTCGTATAAATATAGAAAGAAGACCTATTTGTCATGTCTGTTGGTTATGTGGGTGATTCATACTTAACAGAAAAAGTAATAGATACCTAGTTTTCGGTAGAAACTAAAAGCATTACTTGATAAATATATAAAATTTTAAATAAAACAAAAAATACAGTTGAATTATTTTTTATTTAACAGATCTTTATAACTTTTAGTCACAGATTTTTGAGAACTTACAATTGTTGCCGATCGTTGTCAAATTATTTGCAATTTCTTTTTAATTACACATTTTTGATAAGTCACTGACGACTCGGACACCAGTAAAAAGCTGTTTGATGACAGTCAGATAAAAACCAACGATACCTTAATTGTAGAAGCGACTTTTTTAGTAGATAATTTTACAAACCCACATACATAGATAGATACGCGCCTTGTCAATCGGGTAATAATGATCTCAAGTACTAATAGATGCCTGGAAAAAACACAGTCTCTGAATTATTTTAGTATGTTTTTTAACATCTATTTAAATAATGTAAAAATACACGTTCACAGAGCAATTTATTACCTAAATATGCGGCTCTTTAGAAAATTGATCCCACTCATTTGGGACCCGCGAAATAAGTTGACTTACATAATGCATTTTTGAATTGGTCAACTTGTCAAGAAGAAAAGTTTTTTT
This sequence comes from Cerastis leucographa, assembly GCA_963082945.1. Lineage (NCBI taxonomy): Eukaryota > Metazoa > Arthropoda > Insecta > Lepidoptera > Noctuidae > Cerastis > Cerastis leucographa. The sequence goes on from OY720378.1 coordinate 9,228,389, forward strand.
GATACGATTACGACCACGATCTTAGTGATGGTTGGAGTCAGTTAGAGGACTTCTTTAAAATAGTTAGAAAATAAAAATAACCCAGCGGAGGTACTAGGCTAGCATAAGTTTAAGGCTAATTAAAAGAAGTTCAAATGAATGGTGTTAATTCACAGGGTTTAAAAGTAAAAATGGGGGTTCCGCAAGGGTCAATATTGGGTCCTTTCCTCTTTCAAGTATATATTAACGATCTACCCTCTTTATTGAAAAGCCAACCACAAAATATGGTGTTATTTGCTGATGACACTTCCCTAATTTTTAAGATAGATAGACGGGCCCAAAATCTAGATAACGTTAATAATGCCCTACTTCAGGTCCAAAATTGGTTCACAGCAAACAATTTAGTATTAAATGAAAAAAAGACTAAATGCATAAGATTTTCGTTACCGAATGTGAAAAGTAGTGTTTGTGATATAATATTGAATAAAGAGAAACTAGAATTTGTCAATAAAACGGTTTTCCTGGGGATTACGCTTGATTCAAAGCTTCAATTGGGTTCTCATTTAACATCTCTTGCGGGGCGGTTAAGTTCAGCAGCATATGCTGTTAGAAAAATCCGTCAATATACCGATGTTGATACCGCAAGCTTGGTCTATTGTAGTTACTTTCATAGTATAATGTCTTACGGCATTTTGTTATGGGGACGGGCTGAAGACATTGAGTCTATTTTTATTCTGCAAAAAAGAGCCATCAGAGCCATATATAATCTCCGGAGGCGCGATTCTCTAAGGGAACTGTTTAAGGACATTAACATCATGACGGTACATTGCCAACACATTTATGAAAACATAATGTACGTAAGAAAAAGACAGGCAATATTACAACACTAGAAATAGAGACCAATTAGTTCAGCCAGGCTTCAGACTCGCTAAAGTAGACTCATCTTTGATGTTTGTATTCTTGAACTGAGTGAAACGAAATTTAAAACATGCATTAAACGCACACTATGTAAGCAAGCTTATTACAAATTGGACTATTATATCGCTGATAATAATGCTTGGCTCAATGCCGGTCCTGCTCCACAAGGACAGGGGCGCATAAAATGATAGCATTAAATAGTATTGTTGGAGCTGCTGAAGATTGTACAACTATCTTTGCAATGTATAAATTCAATTTAGTACTATATCATTGCATAGCCCATATTGTGTGAGTACTATGTACTAGCTATCATTTACTGGAAACCTACGTCTTTTATTGACTTAAATGTGCCCTGGTGGTTGAGAGTATGTCATGCTTACTCAAATGTCACGCTGATGGTGGCGCGTGTGTCGGGTCGTTTAGTTCCCTTCAAAATGGTTGAGTTGAATGATGGCTGATCCATGCGTCATGTTCGTGAACGGGCGCTGTCAGTTGTGCCTGGTCATCTCGTAGCTGCCACGGCTCATTTCGAACTAATTATTTCATCTTTTAATTGTTCTTTTTGTTTTTACTATGGACACCTTTAACGTTCACGTCTTGCTACATCGTTCTCACATAATGTAACATCTCTAAATGAATGATGTAACAAAGGTCTTGTACAAGATTCTAATTTAAAAGAGTGTCCATGGAGTTTCTTGCCCATTCTTTTCCATAGAGATCTACGCTTTGGAATGGGCAACTACAGTACTTTCACAGTTATTATGTCTTGTGACTGGGACTGTAGCTTCATTTTTATTGTTTTTCGACTATTCAAAAGTGCCTGTAACTGGCCTACTTGAAATAAATGATTTTGATTTTGTTTTTTGTAGTATGTATATTAAGAGATCTGGGTAGGTAAGAAGGACTAAAACGACGTCATTAGACGAATCAGCGTTTTGTTCTGAGGAACAGAACCTCAGATAATGTCGTTTCTAACTATTATGACAGGTCTTGCCCGTGCAGGATCAGTTGACTAAAGAGCCAAGATGCCACCTTAAAACCATCCTAAAATAGTTTTGGTAACGCTTTTCTTCACATGTTAAAAGTACTTTTTTTTCTGACTATACTAAACAGCTTTAGGGGTGCGGACTGGGTAAAGAAAACGACATTCTATTTTGTCCGTCAGACAGGTAACACAAAAATATTAGACATGTATTTTTTATTTTATCAAAATATCAAAAAATTACTCAGTTAAAACTCATTAAAGTTGGAGAGTGGGGGCTTACTACGTCACAAGTAGGTATAAAACTTACCCACATGTGACGTCATGCGCCATTTCAACTCAATATATCTCCGTAATTTTATGACCACGTGAAAAAGAAAAAATACGTGTCCAATACTTTTCAATAAACTACCCGACGGACAAAGAAAAAAAAATGGATTATCCCCTATTTGATGGTGTCCGAGTAGTCAGTGAAAAAAATAAGAAAATTTAAAAGTGACAATTCGGCCACTTTATCCGAGTTATTAGTGTCCGAGTCGTCAGTGACTCATTTCGATTATTATTACTATTTTCAACTTTAATTGAAAACCAAACGATCATCGAGCTACTAAAATGGTCTATATGTATATATTATGTTGATTATTTTATTTTAATGTACTTTAAACCTATATAAAAGGAACTAACAGTGCATTTTTATTTAGCCGGAATATTATTTAATGCTTAGAACTACTTAAAAGACAGTAGGAATAATAAAGTAAAAATTATGAAAAATAAATGATACTGCAAATCAAAGAAGATTTTAAATAATATTTTGCCGGCAAATTAATTTCTCTATGACTATACTAGCCTAGTTAATAATTATTACAACTATGGAAAAACATTCACATTAAACGTACCTAACTACAAACTACATCTTAAACTAAATTAAATATGAATTGTCAATAAATAAATAGTATATATTATTTGAAGGTTCAAAGAACCAAATTACAGGACCATAGTTTAAAGAAATAATAACAGAAAACTAACATCAGAAAGCTTTCAACAAGTTAGTTCTCTAACATCTTATTACTTAATATACACTTATTTATTTTTACAACATTTTCAAAATTAAATCATTTTGAATATTGATAAACACAGATCTAGTTTTATGCATGTCGCATAACAAGTCGTTTATCATTCATGTTCATCAAAATGATTAAATGTTAAACAGTTATACGGTTTTACAGGATATAGATCCTTTTTATTTATTTACAACGTTAATTTATTCGGATAATAATTTATAGGTATTTACATTTACAAAGTAAAATTAATTCATCATACGAAATTTCTAATAGTACTCAATCGGATATACTCGTATGGTATTCTTTTTTGACACTTCATTTAATATCAATCATTTTAACTCAAGACCAAGAATAAATGCGAGGATCTAGGACTCATTATCTATTTATTTATGAACTTATGAATATTTTGACTCGGAGCCAATACAGGAAAGATTTTTCGCTCTCAATGCAATAAAGTTAGTGGAATGCAATGATTTCTTCTTACTTTATTATGAGACAAGAAATGTACCTGATGTGTTGGACGGAAGCAACAATGTGCGTTTATCCTCTGTCTATAATGTCGTGAACATAATTATCAGTTACAATAATTGAAGATTCGATAAAAATGCAGAGTACATCTAGTACAACAAAAATTGACTTCACAACCACTTACATAGAATTATATTCAAGGTTGAAGGGATGCCGACGCTAGAACGCGTAGCACGTGTTCAGCAGGTACATCTTTACCTCACATAGAGAAATTTTTCGTCGGTTATTATAAAACGGTCAAAATGTACAACAGTAAATCTACTGTTGTACATTTTGACCGTTCGGTAATCACCGATGAATATTTTCTGTATCGACGTTTTAGCGTCGGTATCCCTTACACCCTTTATGTATTTGCGAGTGTCCGTACACAAAAAGTTCATGAATATTCAAGTATATTTTCACATAACATAACAATCATTCTGTCACAAAATCTCAGTTCAATGATCAGTTTCACGACACTTTTAAGCACAATTTTACTGTTCGTTAGAGAAAATAATATTCAAAGACTGGTCACTATCATTGCTTAAAACTTGTAGTACGTACGGCAGCTGTTCATCGACTTCCTGTGTGTTTGTAGGTGCGACAGGCTCTTGGGGACTTTGACTACCTGGGCTTGGCTGGGCTGGGCTCTGCTCTTGGGCACATTGACCACAAGGTGAGATTGTCGTCAATGTCTGATATATTTTTGGAGACATTTGTTCTGTCATTTCGGGAGTTTGACCACCAACTGCCACTGGAGTAAGTGGACGATCATACCAACAAAGTAAAGCCTCTTCAGGCTCCATGGGGCTATGATAATCCACTGACCCTTGGTTTTGTGAGTGGTCAGTCCCTTGGGTAGTTTGAGCACAAACCGGCCGTGGACTTTGTGGATCAATTGATCGTGGACTTTGTGGATCAATTGATCGTGGCCTTCGAGAAGTTGAATGCAGCGAAGAAATTGACACATTAAGGTCTTGGTGACATTGACGATCAATCGACCTTCGTGCATTCAAAAGATGTCGAGTTTGTGACTCAGTAGGATCTTCAAAACTAACACAACCAATTTGCTCTGAGCTATCAAAAAATAGCTCTTCATGTCGTACAAAACTATGTCTAGGGTACGCATGTGAGCTTGATGGGTAAATTGGTTGGTTCAGCTCATCGGAAAAATGTCTGTCAGCTAATTCATTTATTAATTGGTCTAATCTGCTACTTGCATAATTTCTTTGAGGAATTTCTTCCGGGAAGTCTAACTGAGACAAAGTATCCCAATAATCTAGTTGTGGCGGACTTGGCTGAAAGTTTGGGCCTAAATGAGGCCGTGAAAAAAACTGCCGCGAATTAGCCAGCGAGTCAATTTGCGGAAATCTTGGCTCATAATTTTGGTGTAGGTGTAAGGGCCTAAAATATGACTCTGGTAAAATTTGTTGAGGTGGAAATGTATGAAAAGGATACTGATATGGGAATGGGCTAAATTGTTGTGTTGGAAAAGCTTGCCAGGGATATTGGTTTGGGAACCTTTGCCTCATAACTTGTTGAGGAAATGACTCAATTAAATTCTGCTGGGGTAATGTTTGGCTAAAAGACGGATGTCTTTGTCTGTTTGTCTGTGATAATGTCAGTTCAGCTCGTTGCTGGGACGGATGTCTTTGTCTGTTTGTCTGTGATAATGTCAGTTCAGCTCGTTGCTGGGACGGATGTCTTTGTCTGTTTGTCTGTGATAATGTCAGTTCAGCTCGTTGCTGGGCAGCCCTTTCCTGCCAATGCATTCCACCACCCCCGCGCAGTCCAGGACTTTGTCCACGAAGAGCATGACGTTCTGTAACATTACGCTGTTGAGAAGCTTGCTGTTGGTTCGTTCGCAGATCAAGGGACTGTGTGGAATTAATTCGATGAACAGCTGGTTGAGTAAGTCTTTGATTTTGTTGTAAAGTTCTTATTAGATTGTACATTTCCCAATTAATATATGTTGGCCTGGGGCAATGTACAAAGCGAGTGCCACCGCAAAACAACTGCTTGTGCACTTCTGTTGAGTTCTAAAACGCTGAATAAGCGTAAAATGAAGGCTAGGGGCAGTCCATGGAGTTGGGGCTGGGGGGGCCGCCCATCACGCTGTAAGGCGGACTGTGTGGTGGCAGCGACTGGATCGAGCCCATCGGGCCGTGGTACATGTCCATCTCCAAGGAAGCATCTGGCGAACACTTGTTTGTGAGTTTGGATTCCTGCTTGGTAACCATCCTCCGCCACTTTGCTCGCGCGTTCTGGAACCATACCTACGAACAAAAATATAACCGTTAATGTGTGCACATATGACAAATAACGCCAGCGAGCGCAAAGCTTCGTAAAATAAATATCGTAACGAAGAAACCCAGAGCCCGTTCCAAATTAATTTTCTGGCCGTCCTGGCTTCCGCCCGACCGCATTGCACGCGGAAGCTGGATTCCTGCCGGTCCCGTTTTTGTGGCATGTGATTGCGTTCTTGCCCGCCGTTGAGCGTTCCGTAGTGCAGATTTTATCGAGCTGACCGGCCAGTGCGCCAGTGCGTGACCGTCGCAGGCGCAACCTTCCGTAGCGTTGTTCCATGCACTAAATGTGCTCTCTAGGGAAAAGCTACTGAATCATGGGCTATGTCGGTCATATTTATAAACCTAGACGATTTGACCGACTTTATTCGTACTAGTAATATATTCGTGTTGAAGATTCTGTGCGATCGGCGCAAGAGCGCGCGAATCTCACGACCAATCACGCGCGGCCGCACCGTGGCCCCGCCCCCCGCGTCATGGCGCCCGATGTTGCCTTACGCCAAATTTAGATGCCCGTTTCTTTCTTGGCCCTGAAGTGGCATTCGGCTGGCAGTTGTCCGGAAAAAGCAAAAGTTCAATAACTTGGTAGTACCTACATGCGTATCTATTTATATATTATATTGATGCTATCGGAAGAACATAATTACAGCTTCGATGAAAGAACGCGGAACTACCTTCTTCCATTTAGTATTGCAATGCTTGATTTATAAAAGACACCCGTATTGTATGACACTTCATCACTAACTGTACTAACCTAAACACTAACCTAAAGTAGCTTTATACTATAATTTTATTACAGTTTTATCTTCCATTCTCTTTAAAAAAAACGGTTGTTCCCATAGTTTTATGATCAGGAATCCATTTTTTTTTACTTTATCAATGAAAGTATAGATTCTAAATTCACCTACATACACCGTAATACTAATATCATAATAAGGTATTATAAGAAAAAATACATGTGTTTCGTTGCAAAATATCTCATTTTACTCGTATTTATCGAAGTAAATTTAGTCAGTAGGTAAAAAAATCGTGGTAAATATTAATAGTTTCTCACGCCCGTGCTTGTAACTAAACGTTGAGTGCGGACTTTGCGGTTATCGCGAATCATAAGTATTTAGTCTCAATTTCATGTGTGATTTAACTTTGTTGTGTTTTAGCTGGTAACGTATCTTATCTACTTAAGTATGTACTATTTGACTAAAATAGATATTTTTGATAGTATGATGAAATTTCTCTAAAATCTTAAAAATGTATAGGTACCTATCAAGTCGGCGTAAGTACTTCACTAATTTGACAGGAAAAATCAAAATCAAAAGTCATTTATTCAAATTAGGCTGATAAACAGCACTTTTTGAACGTCAAAATTACAAGAGACAGTCCCTCAAAACGCCGCCCTTCGCTCTTCTCGTTCTTAAACTAAGTAAACATACTGTAGGAACTATAACTGAAAAGCGATCAATTTAACATTCGAATTTATCTGCATCTATCTTGTCATAAAATATTGAAAATGGGAAAATATTTTTTTCAACACACATGCTCATAAAGTGGCTCTATGGTCATCACAATTAGGGCACAGAATGACACCCATAATCAAACTGTGACTTTTTCATTGTGAATTTTTCAGTATTTTTTTTAAATTTTATTGGTTGAGGTGCTTTAAATTTTTCTTAAAAAAGTTTTTATTCAAAAAATGATCGTTTTTAATATGTAGAACAAAAAAAGTTCCTATAGCTTGCTCATTTCATGCAACTTCTTATTTAAATAGATAATTTTTTACTCGTACGTGTTTAGTAAATAAAAATTTCACTCAGATATAAATTTTCTTTTCTCTGTAATAAAAGAAAACTTTAAATTCCCCATTTTGTACGTGGCAGAATCGTGCAAACCCTATGTTCGGAAAATAAAAACTCATCCCTTTAGTATGGGGCTGATCGAGATGCGTGCGTATAGGAAAACTGATTAATTTTTCCCACCATAGCGAATAATTTTCACAACTCGTTTTCACTGTTGAAATTATAGTTATTTATTAATTAAAATGTCTACAAGTACTAGTTACGAAGAAAATGATTTATGTTCTACACCGCCCGATATAAGATGTGAAGCCCTTAACGTTATGGAAAGATTACTACCTGAAAAATCCAAGGAAAAAAATCTATAAGCGTACCAAAATTTCATAAAATGGCAAAACAGCAAGAATACGCAGTCTTTTTCAGAAAATGTGTTCATGGCGTACTTTAAAGAATTATCTTCTAAGTACAAACCTAGCTCTTTGTGGTGTTTATACTCAATGTTAAAAAGTACAGTCCGAACAAAGAATGAAGTGGACTTAAAAACATACTCTAATTTGTCAGCTTATCTAAAGAGACTATCCGATGGATTAAGAAGCAAAAAATCAAAGGTTTTATCGTCTGACGATATTGAAAAATTTATAAAAGATGCTCCAGATAACCAATATCTGGCTACTAAGGTTAGTTAAATTAATTTTAAATATTATCTACGCTACTTCAGCCTGTGTTGTGTGTTGAACCTAATTATTGTTTTTTTTTCAGGTTGCTTTAATATTTGGTGTAACTGGTGCCTGTAGGATACAAGAATTAACAAATATAATCGTAAAAAACATAGAGAACCATGACCAGATGCTTTTAGTGAAGATACCTATCACGAAAAATAAATACCGAGGTCATTCACCATACACGGTCCATTCTATGAAATTGTTAAGAAGTATGAAAGTTTGCGGTCACTTAAAGCAAAAACAGACCGTTTCTTTTTAAATTACCAGAATGATAAATGTACATGTCAGCCTATAGGTAAAAACAAATTTGGTTCTATGCCTAAAGAAATCGCTAAGGTTTTAGGTTTAGCAGCTGCTGAGAGCTATACTGGACATAGTTTCAGAAGAACTTCAGCCACATTGCTGGTTAATTCAGGAGCTGATATAATGACTTTGAAGCGTCATGGTGGGTGGCGATCTAGCAATGTAGCAGAATCATAGGCAGAAGATTCCATACAAAACAACTAATTATTAACAATTCATGGATCTCATAGTAGTCCGAAATAAAATTTATATTATTTATTATATCCGATAACTAGTACATTTTGTTTTGTCGATAGTTGAGCCCAACTCTAGTAGTATAAAGAATGAGAGGAAAGCTGCGCACGATTGATGACTTCAATGTCTCTAAGAGATAAAGCCATCTAGGTGGTCCCGAGACAATATGCTCAGCATGTCGGCTAAGAATGACGATGTTCGTGCTTGTACTATTGTCGTCGTCATCTGTTCTTGACTAATGGATATGCCTGTTATTAAGTCATTGTGAATAACTAGTTGGGACTTAGTTTATTGCAATGATTTAATAAAAATGTGTCATGTAAATAGTTTGCAAATGTTTTGACGAAAATATAGAAGTTAAAATAAAGTAAATTAAATACAGTCTACTCTCTATTACGGAGAGCAGAAATTTGACCCAGTAATAGGAACGATAAATGAGTAAGTATGTTTTTTTTTAACATTTATTTTTATTTTTTATTAAATATGTTATGAAAAGCGGTCGTGTGTTCGAATCCATCCAGGCGCATCACTTTGTGTATTTTATTTCATCACCACTACTCTCAGAGCGGTGAAGGAGAAATCTTGAGAAAAGGGAATCTCAGAACCAAAAACATTAGGACATGTGTGTCATCTAAAAACCCGCTCTCCATAAAGAGGAGGCCTGTATCCCAGCAGTGGGAAAATTACAGGCTGATTATGCTAATATGCAAAAATAACACAAAACGATAATACAAGGAGATAACCGACTAGCAAGTAGTAGGAACGTAGTACAATCTCTATCAAGTATTTACGTACTCGAGGCAAAGGCCAAAAACACGACACGCTATTCTCGCTCACATTTCGAATAAATAAGCACTAGCTCGGACACATCATTAGTTATACCGTCACACACAACCGCCGATCGAAAATAACTTCTACCAACGAAAACATACGACTCAATACGCTCTACCGACTGGCACTTTAAGACAATTGAAAATATTCATGTGAGTAATTTTTCAGCGGTCGAGTGCTAACGATATATATTTTTATTTATGCACGTATATATTTCGTTTTTTTTTTGTATGTGACTGAATGATATATGTTTAATGAAAAATTAGTTTGTCAGATTTTTGAGATATATTGATGTCAAGAGTGAGATTGAATTGTATTTTGCGTGAGAAATCCTATGTTGTTACTTTATAATTTACGAGATCGGAAACATTTTCTCAATTCACTGTATTTTGTGTGAAGAAATAATGCTACATTTCAATTTCGTCTGGAGAAATGAGTGGGGCGAAACAAAACAACAACCCTCTTCAAAAAAGAACCTTGTGTTTACTTAATTAATTATATTAAATATTAATTATATTAAATATAATTAATTAATTAATTCCATACAAGTAGTACTCTTATTGCATTTCAGCGACTTGTTTGTCTAAGAATTTATAACTGCCACCCAGATAATTTTTCTCCGACGCCACACAATATCTTCTAGCCTGTTAAGAGCTTACTAATACATCGCAGTAAATAAATGCTGAGGGATACAACAGTAGCACTATTTGTCATCCAGATACAATCTGCCGTCAGTACGGTAGCTGACGCCAGACGTTGACTGAATGATCTTGAACAGTATTTATATCTGCCGTTTGTACGTCGAGTCCATTTGTAAACACCAGTCCGATGGTCGTGGCGAGATGTTAAATAATATCAGAACTTTTGAATGCCTTAGATATTTGAGCTAGACGCCTTGGTACAGTGACGTTTCGAACAGTAGTTTTCCAGGACAAGTAGGAACATACCGAGAAGGCTTCGGGTCTCTCAATGATTTAAAGATCTAGAGATAACAGATTTGTAAAGCACGTATTGAGTTATTTAAATCTAGTGAAGGTAATCAGTTCAACAGTACAAATATCCTATGCTAAAATAAACAATTTCTAAAGTTTAAAACTATACTTGTTCTCCCATGACATTGCATCTACCACAGCAAAATAACAATAAGTTCATAATTCCAGAATTCAATAACCGATTTATTTGAATGATTTGTTCTTTATTCAAATGAACCAAATGGTACAATAAAGAACACCCCACCCTATGTTGTTCTGACGTCTCATTTTGCGCCACGGACAATTACTCTAACCACTGCGCAATGACACCAAACGCTTGCAAATTGGCCCCTCTCACCCAGCTAGAACAAATGAGACAAACTTGAATGAACTAAGTACGGGTGTACACGATACTACGGTTCTATGGACTACGAAATGCGGACTGATAATGATTCATCAAGTTTATGGTTTGGGAGAGAAAAATAAGAAGAAAAAGTGAGTATTGTAATGAATTGTCTTGTCCTAACATCAGTTTTAGAGTTAGAAGGAGATGCAGACTAAGGAAAAAGGAGTAGTAATAATAGAGTGAAAAAGGAGAATGGATGAAAAAAAGGTGTTGCGCCGATCCCAAGTAATATGGTACAAGGGCAAGAAGATGATGAGTCCTATAATTTGTTTTATATTCATTACTCCGATCAATACGTTTTCCTGAATAAATCGAATTCATAAGGAACTCCCAGCATAAAACTTAAAAATGCAGAAATGTTCATGAAAATGATTTTACAGTATTTTAAGCAAATTTTCCCCAAAATTCCAATGGCAGTAACACGGGTAGCACCGTCTGATCCCAAACATAACATGACTGATTACATGCATTTCATGCCCCAACACCAGCCAGGTAATTGAATGGCAGACGCAAATTAAGTCATTTTGTCACATCACAACATAATAGGACGATAGTATTAAAGTTGCCGTAGTATTAATGTTAGCAATATGTTGTGCGAATTTGTCTGTGAGACCAGATGTCCCGAATAGTGTACTAACGCTAATGTTAAAACGTTCGTGACAATTTTAATGGGTAACTGTAAATGAGCACCAGCTGCTTATGAACGCTTGAGCTGTATAGCATAAGGTAAGTTTAGTGTGGTGTTTGTAAATATGTGGACTATTTCAGTGCAATAATGTGTGGATTACTTTGGCCTAGGAGACTGGAAGCTACTTCGGTATACACCCTTATGGTCGCTCTGTTCTAGGGCGTTTGTCTGAAAACAAGGTGCGGAGAAGAGTATTTTAATTACCGACATCTCCGAAAGAGTAAATTTCCTCATTTGTAAACCAAACTTCATTTAAGAAATATGAAAAGAAAACCCTAATAACGACGCAAATAGCACTTTAGTGCAACAAATATTTGAAAATCATTAAAAGGTGTGAAAAGCGTAATTAGAAAGAGTGTTCATTAAATCCCATACAAATATGAAAATAGGCAGCACTCAAATTGGTGAAAAATCCAACGTTTGTCGGCAAACCAATTAGTTATGATGATTTCAAATGTACCGAAGAATAACAAGCATGGTACTTACTTGCTTATACAAAAAATATAGAGAATTTGTAAATTGACACCCAATTTAATTATACTCCACCCTCTTATTAAATAAAATACCGCATAAGGACCTCTAAAAATTAATGTCTGAACGATCAAAGCGAGCTGCGTTCCGCGTGTGTAAATAAAAACTGTAGAAATGTGATTAATAGTCCCGTTTTCCTTAAATAAATAATATTTGAATAAATTAAGTAGGGAGAGGCACGTCCGCTCTGTGCGCCTTCGCGCGACCAAATGACAAATGGACGTCTTTTGAACGTACAGCGGAAATTATCTGCCCAACGGTGCGTCGCTGAGCGCGCCTGTACTAATTACTAGACTGTTTGATTTGATCTTATTTGTGTGTAGAATTTGTAACTTTAATGCTGTGTGATAAAGTTTAAAGTTGTATGTAGGAATTTGCTTATTATTGTCACAAAATGTACTTAGAAAGTAAAATTATACGCGGTCGAACGTCAAGGTGTGACCATCTGATACTAATTGCGAGGGTTGGGAGCCACCGCCTTTGCCCGGGATATTTGTGTGCCGTTAAGAGGCATCTTTATAGTGTTCGAAATCATGGCATGAAAACGTTTTAAAAATAGCACTGCGTTATTAATTTTTTGTGAGATCGGGAAGAAGCGATGCCATACATTCACTAGATGTTTTGCTTTTTCATTGAAATTTATATCATCAACGGGTGTTAAATATAACAAGTTTGGTTGCAATTTACAAAGATGAAATAAAATAATGCAGGCGCTCCTTGCTTGTTACGTAGTATGAAAATATTGAGATATATAAGGGAAGCGTAAACCAAAACAGTGTAAGTCATATTATTATTTGTTAATACACGAGTATGTTTAAAAAACAAGCGGCATGCAAATACTAACGAGGAAGGAAACTGTTCAAAATATTTATTTCAGATTAAATCTGTTCTGCAATTTTATTTGCGCCTTGCAATTAAAAAGGACTTAATAATTTTATTAAAACTTAAAGAAGTCACACTCGGGTACAACAATAAAACCGCACACAAAACCCGTTCAAAATAAAATTAACCAATAAGGTCTTATTGGAAATCGACTAATTAATCGAATGAGATAAATTTAATAGTCGATTGAACACAGTAGCTCTGTGAATTGATCGCACCATAAAGTGAACAAGGAAAGGCACTTTTTCAGTCGACTAATTACGTCTGAGCTACTTGAACAGTTGAACTCGAGTCATTTTTCAGAATGGAAGAAGAAAAAAAAGAGAGTGGAGTGACAAATCACGTAATTGCGGACGCAAGGAGAGATATATGGCGTGGTTTGTTCTAAATGCGCCTGCGTCGGGTTCGGGTGACAGTGCGTCTATATATTATGGGGGCGCCCGAGGCAATTAGATGGCGGGCAGCGCACCTGTTGTGAACGGCCATTTTAAAACATTTTTTCAAGTATATTCATGGAATACTGAAAAGTGCCAACATTCAGTTTACGTCCCGAAGAGATTTTCAACCGTTTTTCGTTTAATTTTATCCGACCAGTCTTATCTTAAACGAGAAAATAAACGAAATTATTCAGGCTGCAAAAAGAAACGAAATAATGCATTCTATTCATGTTTGTTCCATAAAAGCCGGACAAAGGAATCATATATCGCTCGCTTATGTGAATCAATTTAAATATTTTCTAGCCGCGGTAGTTTCCGTTGAAGTAAGTGAATATAGGTACAGCCGGCAAAAATGACAAGATAATAGTCGCAACACAAAATCTCGGAGACGAAACCAATCGAAATGAATTGATTGCCGCATGTTCATACTTCTTAGTGCTGCATACAAGCACGACAAGTGCAGTGCTTTCAGCAGTAAGTGCACAAACAGACGCCCTTCCTAGAGACTTTTCAAAGACTACGTTTAGAACATACATACTCTTTAGGCTAAGGCCTTAAGTGCACGCCAGCGACGCGGCAAAAAGTCACACGAACATAGAAAGCGGAAAAGCGAGGAGCAACTCTCCAATCCGCTGCATCTCTCTTCCAAAGGTGGAGTCAAATGCCAGCCTTTGAGGTCTTTGCAAACTTTAATTGCATCACACTCTTATAAGCACAGCGATAAGGTTCAAATTCGTCATCAAAAGCAATTAGTCTCGTAATTCTCATAAATAACTTGAGAGGTGAGAGACATAAATCTTTTGGTTTCAGCCCCTCGTGTCGTGTTTTATTTAGGGATAGCTGAAAATGCTTAGCTTTTTATGCTGCGGTATTGCGGCATCGACAGCGGATTTTATGGGTTTATTGGTGCTTATAATTCTTTGATGCCGTTTCTTGTGATTGAATTGAGTTGTAAAGACCTTTGGGGTACGTCAATTGAAGCCCCTCGATATGGCGGTATAATAAAACGAATGTGACCTAGTCTAGTAATTTAAACGGTTAATTAAAAGTTTTGAAATAAATTTCCGTTTTAATTTCTTGTGGAATTTTCAACGTTGTGTGTTGTGAGTATTTGTGGGCAAAGGACACAATTGAAAACCGAAAATACTATAGAATAAAACAAAAATATCTAAAGCGATAATATCAAGATTTAAAAAGGTAAAACAAAACATTTGTTCGCAGCATCCACAGCCAAAAGTGCGACGAGGCGCAAAAACGAAAAAGATATTATCTTTACAATATGGCGACGACTACGAGTCGAAAGCTTTTTGCCGAGAAAAAATCTCGATCAATATTCGAGGGGAAGGGGGTTCTTTCGCATAATTGGTTGACTGGATATATTTATGCTGCTGATATCGGAATCGGGTCTGCTAATATAAAGACAGGTTGCTATATACAGGCTGCGAGTAACAAAATTTGGGAGCCCTTACAATTTTTATGGAGGTCCAAACAAGAGTCATGTAATTTACGTTTTGGTTCCACTCACACTCAATTCGGTCGAACTCGATGCATTTAGTTGGTTTCAGAACGTACCGTTGTCTTTATTGGTAGATAGGATTTTGGGAGTAGTTCTATGTTCGAGAATGTATCAATTGTTTACCCATAGTTGGCATAAGAAATAGAAGCTTGGCTCCTGGAAGGACACTGTCTATGGCACAAGACATATGCAACAGCTTTAATGGACTATAGAATACCTGCCAATTCCGTGTTTCACTAGTCCATTGGATGCGTATAACAATTATTTATTAGCTGTTGCATATGTCTTGTGCCATAGACAGTGGTCTATGGCACAAGACATATGCAACAGCTGTAGTTGACTATAGAATACCGAATGTTTATTCACAAAAATTTGTACATTTCTCTTTCCAGGTAAAGTGTAATCTAAACTTAAAGTACCCAAAAGTATAGACGTATCTTAGTAAAACTTTAAAAGAAAATTTTAGATAAAAGATATTTTAAAAGTTGTGTAAGTCCTCTCTTTGTGATGGAGTTGTGGGTGAATGAGTGTGTAATTTTGTGGAGCATGATTATTATTTTAATAATTCAACAATTGGTTGGAGTTTAGTTGTTCATCTAGGTATTAATCTGAAGCAAATTTTCTGTCCCTTCATACGTGAGTTTCTGTAGATACTCACTTACAGCAAAAATTTTGCAGGCCTTTTTCTCATCGGGTAAATCTTCAGATTCTTACTTAATTTATTGTAAATATAGGGGCCAATAAACGGAGCAAATCTAGTGCTAAATTTTGTTTTAAAAGCGATGGGTTGAGAGCAAACCAAGTGTTTTTTGCGTCTTTTTAGAGTGTGTTGGCTGTAGAAGATAATTATTCTTATATTGAGAAGGAAGAGTTGTCTTACTGAAAGCACTCTACAGAATTCGTAAAGTTGCGAGGTAGGAAACAATTAAAAAGTTGGAAAGTGCTAACCTTCAGGATGGCACGCTGAGCAACCTCAACAGGTTTTTTGATATTTTTAGGGGACCCTCCCCATGATGTTATACGTAATGAGTAATGGGGCAGAGAGCAAAGTACATCCGCTTCAGCACAGAGGGCTCGGTGACGTGTCGGAGGGTCTTAAAGATGTAAATTAGCTTCCTGATCCTACCACAGTACATAGAATATAGGCATAGCACTGAGAAAGCCTATGTCAACGCCAGAAACTAACCCATTATTTATACCAGTATCATCACAGGCTCGATTTGATTAACTAGCAGCTGTCTATGATCTAGAAATTAATAATGATCGAATACGGATCATGTGCCTGACAGCTATTTCAGCAAGATGACGTGCGTCGTTACGATGACGGCTGGTATTGAGCGATTTACTAGGATAGTGTTGAGGTATTCATTGGAAATATAGGCCAAGAAGTACTGCGACAGAAGGTAACTGAGATAGAAGATAAACGATAATCTCCATAGTTTGTCATCGCGATGTGAATTTATACGGAGTTTTCGTGTAGATGTTTATTAATTCTAAGCAATAAATAAGTAAATATCCAATAAACACTAATTGGGACAAAATGGCGTTTGGCGAATGGATAGAATACTGTTTCGTAATATACACAATCTCAATCAAATTCTAACTTTTGATTGAAGTAACAAATGGAAGAAAAACTTTTATTTGAAGAGTATCGAACTAGCTTTGCAACGACTAAAGAGTTTAATCAAAACCAAATAAAAAACACTATTATTTATTTATATTTGTACACAGAAGACGTGTTTTATATGACAAAAATCTGTAGAAAATACAATTTCTTTTGAATAAAATTAATTTACCAAAACAAATTATAATCTGGTACTTACGTCAAGAATAAAAACGGGCCAAGTGCGAGTCTTACTCGCACACAGGGTTCCATAGCCCCAAACAATATAATAACAATGTTTTGAACGGTCATTCATTAGTAAACCTTCACTCAACCGCAAAACTAAATTTGTTTTTCATAGTAAGTTAATGAAAAACAAAGTTACTGCTGCAGTTTGGTGAAAAAGTCCCATATCTCAAAAACTACATATCAAATCTTATTCAAACCAATTTTCGTTGAAAGTTTTTTTTACGTTCTACATCCCCATATTTTTTTCAGAATTTTCATCCTCTTACTTTAGAAATTAGAGGGGGGGGGGGGCACACTTTTTACTTCTTTGGAAAAATTGACTTTGAATAAAAATGGTTTTAGGAACCTCAATGTCATTTTTAAAGACCTATCTACAGACACCCCACACGTATAGGTTTGATCGTTTTTTTTTTTTAGTTTTAGTTCCATGTATGGGAGGATATCCTTATCTACATATTTTTTTAAATTTTGTACTAAAATCATAATGCGGTTCACAGAATACATCTACCTACCAAGTTTCAGCTGTGTAGTCCTAATAGTTTCGGAATAAAGTGGCTGTGATACGGACGGACAGACAGACAGACAGACATGACGAATCTATAAGGGTTCCGTTTTTTGCCATTCGGCTACGGAACCCTAAAAAGGGAAATTAACCAAACCAAATAATGACAACTCAATGAACTAGATATTCAGAAAATCTACCTAACAAATGACATCTGATGTACTTAGTACATTGACATAATTAAATTGAATTATGAATCGAAAAATATTTATTCAAATAATTGATTTGGAAAATGAATGCTATTATATTCAATAACAAACTTAAGTAATACAGTAATATAGTCTAGTTTTCCTTGTTCGGCATTTTATTGAACGTTATGGTACCTAAGAACGTGTATTAGTATATCTGCGCCCGCCCGTGTTTTTACCCGTAACCTCGGTTCAGATCAGAAGGTCCCTTCATCCCTTCTAGAAACATCTGTAAGCTCAGGTTACCCTAACTTGGTTGTTGTTATCCCACACCCTTTTAAAAACTTACATTCTCTAGAATCTTTGATTTTACGAAATCCATTGTTCGACTTAAACTTTACGAATAGGTACACAAAATGAGAAGAGACCTATTTTAATCATACTTATTATAATTATTCCAAGTAGTAACCCCACGTTTAAAACAAACATAAACAAAACCAATTCGATACTCAATTGTTCGTCTGTGACGTCACTAGCGTAAGCGCCCGAGTGCCTCAAGAATTTTTTCAAGTAACCCGCGTAATTAGGAGAACAAAGGGCAGCGCTTTGCCGAGCCCTACATTAAAGTGCCGCTTATAGCAAACAAATTAAATGCAATATACAGTGTGTTAAATGCGAAGACGAGCCGAAGTGTGTGCTTCTACTTATAATCTAAGTTCAAAGACAAAGATGGTGGCGGGCACAACATTTTTGTGTACTTTAAACGTGAATAAACTTTGATCGTTCTCTCGACCAAGTATTCCTACCACGACGTGGGTACGCACGACAACCATACAAGCTATACAGAACAAGTTCTCGCGGATGTCTCATTTTACTGGAAATATATACAAAACGAGATATATTTGCTGGTACTGTATAGCTTGCTGTATCTTCGTGTGTACGAGTATTTCTCCAGCAACAACTGAAATAAAATATTGTATACGTGTATTTATTTTGTACTATCTCAATCATGCACTCACGGGTTGCAGGTTTTATCTGAATTGCAACTCCACTCTGGAAGTACTGGTAATTATTTCGTACGGAGCTAAAATTTATTAAATATCAAAGAAAATGAAGAGGCAGACAATACAGGCTCTTTACATTTGGGAAGTTGCAGATTCTATGGAGTAACTTTATTTTTAAAGTTAGCGTTTGTGGGGCAACACCACATTTACACTAATTACTAACATATTTCATTAATTAACCATAAAATTACAAATTTTGCTCATTCAATCGACTATGTACCCTACCTACCTTTCACTTAGTTTACTAGTTTGAAGTTCAGTTTCACAAAACTCCTGACTTCCCTACCTGTGGACGCTGATTATGGCGCTCAATAATATCGCCACAATTACCGCGGCGCGGAGTGCAATTTTGAGCTTGCAACACGCAATTTCTGTGAAACCAATCATGTTGACATCCATGTCATGTGGTAGATCACGGGCATCTCATTACGAAGGTTTTTTTTTCTATAATACTTTTGTCCTGCCTGCCGAAGAATAAATAACAAGGCGGGAGAATTGTTTTTTGATAACCTTACCTTGGCTTCAACTGTAAAAAACAACATCTAAATTAGAAATGAAGACTGAGTACTGACTTATTAAAAAAAAAATTAGAACGTTTCTGTAACTTTATCAGTTTATAAATTAAAACAACTCGATAAACCACTCGTCAGCCGTCAAAACGAGCGATGATAAAAACCAATAAATAAAATTCAACTTTATAAAACATTCGCAATGCAAATGTTGATAAGTCGATACTGAGCAAAGCGACGCGGTATCGGGACTACATTAAATTCGCATTAGCTTTCAACTACCGGTTTGTTTAAGACTTATTTTATGCGTTTGACACACTTGAGTTCAGGTTTGAGTCACTGCTATATGGTAACTCACGGGCCAGCACCTCAACTTCTGTACGGGACTTGAACCGCGCCAATTTGACGTTTATCGAAAATATTTTTTTTATTTTGTGTCAATTAAACTTTGGAAAATTACATTTTCTGACCGTCAGTGGATTTAACGACGTCATAAATGGGCTTTAGAATATTATGACTCTGTGTCGACTAAATAAATGCGTTAAACTTAACGATTTTAATAATGCTTCTCCAAACATAGGTATAACGTTTAATTTCATTAAAATATGTTGATTAATCCCAAAATCGTAATGTTATTCACGCCTATAGGTCTCGTCCGTTGAATTTTAGTTAAGTTTAAGTACTTAATTTTAATAAACGAACGATTAAAGTTTAGCATTTGAGACTAATAGCAACTTAACACTGGTTTCGTACATTGATTGATAATAATTAAATTCTAAAACGCTTTTTTATGTCTGCACCTCATTTCAATCAATTTAATTTTATTTGTTTAATACCTACATTACAGTTCAACTGATTTCGGACACAACTTTATTTTTGTTGAAAAAAAAAATGTTTAAAATATGTATAAAATATAACAAAAAAAAAATTAAGAAAATTATGACAGAGCAAAGTAACCGATGTAATTTGCATATATTTTAAGAAAGCTACATCGGATATCGAAACGGTAATAAGTGTAGAATGGAACATTCCGAGGTACGTATCTTATCAGTAATATTGCTTGTAATCATAGTCCAGCATATTCTAACGTCTTGATCAGTATGCTAATGAAGCAGCTACCTACGCGTGAAATAACACCTCTCGATTTGTTATTGTACCGAATATAAAATCGATACTATATCATTAGATTCTATCGATTTCACGTCGGCTGCTGAATTCTTTTTAGAAAAAATAAGTAATGGATTATTTTTGTTTTCAATTAAGTTTTTTTGGATCGTGCCTACCTTGGTTTGTTTGTGAATGAATTAGGTTGTTTTCGTTATTCTTAAGTCATGTTGACAGCTTGTTACTCATGATATTTTTGAAAAAAAAACACAGAAAAAAGAACAGAGGACTGCACACTTCATAAGAAGAGCCAGTATTGTCGACAAAGCAGTTGGTGCGTTTACACCAGAGATACGCGAGAATTTCAAGCGAGGAATGTGTTTGAAACTAACCAATCACGCGGTAAGCTTAGTTCAAGCTCTAAATAAGAAGCGATATTTTTGGTTATTCTCGCTACGGATTCTCGTACATGTCTGGCGGAAACGCAGGCTTAGAATAACTAAATAGGAACTTCAGATTACCTGTAGGACCCTCTTGGGTAGCCCAGTCTTTTGGCTGAGCTGCTTGAGGTCCTTAGCGTCAGGGTTGTGGTTGATCGCGAAGTAGGACTTCATGGTGCGCAGCTGGTGGTGCTTGAAGCTGGTGCGCATGCGCTTGGTGCGCGAAGAAGAACCCAGCCCGGCTCCGCCGCGGAATCCCATCTCCAGATAGTCAGGGTTCATATCTGATTGGGCAACGACAGTCACACTGCTAAATGCTGAATTTCTGTACTAACATTATTTTTTGGGACAAAAAATACGACGAAGGGGGAAATTCTCTTTCATAGGTAAACAATTTATTTTCATTGAGTTGGGACAAGAAAATAACTTGTTTACAGACAGTAATCAAAACCGTTACTGTAATATTCAAACAGAACCGTTACAACGAACAAGGATAATGTTAGTACACTAAAATTGTTAGCATTAGCAGTAATTACAACAATTATTGTACAACAAATGATGAACAACACTAAAATCGCAGTCGCAACAAAAATTCGCAGAACCAAAATTGCATCTACTTAAGTATCGCGAAGAAACCCGATCGGCAACTATCAATTTACCAAATTATCGTAATTTGTTTTATATCTGCACATTGCATGATAATGCCAATATTTACATGTTTATATTTAATTATGTTAATTGTTATTGTCTGTATTACGGTCGTAAACGGCTATAAAGATAATAATATATGTAAAACTATATAAAATGTTTACATTTCATAGGCGTATTTTACGAGAGTTAGTTTACACGTTGAGGACGGGATCCTCGTTTCAATTAACAATCTTACTGACAACTATGATATGTCCTGGATTTTTGTACATGTGTTTGCTACAGAAACAGGAAAAGTACCGGAATCTTTCGCGTAAATCTCTTAAAATATTTGTTTTCAGATAGACCACCACTACTATCCTTAGTATTATAATTGTTATTAGGTCACAAAATGTGGAAGCATGGTTAAAATTCTGGCCTAAACATCCCACTGTAGAGTAGTTAACAGGTTTTGGGAAATTTCATTAATACTATGGACTCAGTATTATTGACACACATAAAATGGGAAGGGCAGTTCTCAGTACTTAACAGTTATAATACGTGTCGAATAGTCAAGAACGGAAAAGTAGAACAAAACGTTCCGTTGAAAATATTCCAAGTTCCACTGGCGGCAAAACTCAAACAGTGGACGTAAAAAGCAAAGAATCGCCAATCATTAGCGTATCGTGAGCTAGTCCACCAGGCTTTTTTGTAAAACTAGGACGCTCCCATTTTCGAGAAAAGAGAAAAAAAACTCTGCCTTTGCAGTTCGTGAAACAGCTTTTGTTACGTGCAATACGGCATGACATCTACGCTTTCATAAGGCTTTATTATTGAAAAGCTAGCATTGCTTTTCAATTTCAACACCTAAGCTAGCAGTTCCAATCCGAGCCAACATTGAAATCGAAAACCTCCATTACCCGCGTATGCGAAAATTCGAATCGAGAACTTCTAAGTTCAGAATTTAAATTTGCGCGGTCCTTCAAGTCCGAAACGGGTCCGCTCGAGATCCGCACGCATGGCAGGCCTACGATCATAAATCGATCGTAACACGCACGCCGCATTGTTTTCCGTTACAATACGAACCGTGACGTCTCCGTGACGGAGCCGGCACGGTGCCGCGACTTCGTTTTAACGACCGATAAATGCTGCTAATAAATAAACCGAAAATTACTGCGATGTTTACAGAAACGCTTTGAGATTTGCGGTTAAGGGTATCGGTCAGCGAGAAACCAGTATACTGTATATGCCAGACTATCGAGGATTTGGTAGTGCTTTTCGTATAAGTAATTGTGTCGGCATTTCGACGAAAGATACCGAAAATCGTAGTGATTGATACAGAGTCTAACAACACGTTGTTAGCTTTCGAATAATCTTATCTGCGCGAGTAACAGTTGAATACGTAAGCCAACGTGTTTCAGCATTGCAGATTGATACAATTTGTTTTTCGTGAAGTTTGATACCGAAGTGACAAGTGACAATTAGTCAAGAATTTCTGTTAACACTACGAGAAACGATTGCATAACCACCACAAAATAACAAACGTTTTGCATACATATTATAATGAATAAATTCCCAATGAGTATTGATCGGGAATAGGTAAATGTAACAATAAACATATTATTTGTAATAGGTATTTTAATTATTTTCATCTTTCTCCCATCATCTTATCATATTTTATCTGTCTGAAAATATATACGGTTATGATTGTGAACTCAATCAACCTAAAATAAAGCAATTATTTATCTTAAAAGCTTAAAAAGCTGTTCAAAATTAAACATAATATTACATTTAACAACCTGACAGTAATCACTTGCAAATAACCCATTGCGAAAACATGGCTTCCAACCGTCATTCTACATTCAAAAATCAAATAATGTTCGAACTTTAGTACCTATTCCACATTCAAAATTGACAATTTATTTATTTGTTTTTTATTTACTGCAAGTTTGCGTTCCGAAGTCCGAACAATTAGCGTGTAAGTAATTATGCGGTGGCCCGTTGGCGCGATATAATGGCCGCGACCGATACGTAAAACGAACCGCGTTTTCGAACGCACCGCAGAGAATGTTCCATTTCTTAAAATGCCAACTCTTATGGCCGGAGTCAAAATATAATCTGTTTCGATGTCCATATAAAGTTATTTTTTACTGATCCCAGTAAGTTTTTCCGCCTCGTTACCACAAAGAGAAGAGAATAAGTTTTTTCCCCTAAAGCAGCAGCTAAAGGGAACTCACAAGCATATCACATGTGTTTTACAAGATCTTAAATAATAATATAGTTCACATGGACCCTGTTGGGCACAACACTTTTATAAAGTATATAGTAACATTCAAAATAACCTATAGTAAAAAATAAATTCCTTCATTCATAACAATTAATCATGAATGGAAATATCGAGATGTTTATTATTTTAGAACGTAAACATTCTTCCCATACACAAACGAAAATCATGACTGAATTTAAATTTCTGCCTAGCTTAAAGCTCGTATGAAGCGCGAACATAAAAACACTCAATTCACACTGATCGTGCGATGCGCGGCGTTGACGCCCGTCCTGTGTTTGTTCGACATGATTTACTCGGCAACCACCGATAACTGCTACCAATCACCTGAGACCTCTCATAAACGATGTTAACACTCCCCTTTACTATAAATATGGGTTAATAAGGGAAGCAGGGAAGGTCAAGGTATGCTGGTTGGTAAAACGCAGCCTGAGGCGTTCGTGCTCCAAGTTGATGATACGGTCTCCGCAAACAGAAAGTGAGACATGCGATTTTTTTACTTCTTCAGATGTCAGGGAAACGGCATTATATAGTTTAAGAACAAAAATCTATGTGTGGAATTGTATGACTAGCGAATGAGATTGGAACTTAATTAAAGTGCAGGCTTCTCTCGAAGTAAGTGACGCAAGGCAACTAGGTACCGAGAATCCTTAATAGAATGTAGGCGTTCTGACATTGACATTATTTTCTTATTCTTGTTTTTACCTTCTTTATACTTTACGTATTTCTAGAGTAAACAACTGTTTTCAATACAAAAGTGTCGGGCATCTTTCAAAGCTCAGTGGTGGCGTGTTCAACTTGAACTTAAACAGCAACGTGTCAGGTTAACAATTGTGCACAATAATGACGGGTTCTTAAACCGCCAACCACCAACGCAATAATAACAACCAAAGCGGTTCTTAAAACCCAAAATATTGTCAATAATTGCATCCAAAACGACTCTCTGCAATAACTGTAGCAGAAACAAAAAAATCACGCACAAATTAAAACAATAACGATCTCGACACATAAATCTGACCAATCACAAAACGAATCTAGTGATGTACCATCTGACACGTCAGCTATCGATAAACATCGACACAAAACGTCGCGTCTTAAAAGAAGACGTTATTAATAGATTGAGACACAAAATTGTGAAGATAACGCGCGGGCCGAAAAAAACCTAAAAAAACACCGGGTGAGGTTATAAAAAGAATTGTGATATCATAAATCGTACGTACCATTCATGTTTTTAAGGCCGAAAGGAAAAAAAGGAGATTTCCTTAACGATAACACTTCGTCCGGTGGCCACATTTTTTTTGTAATAGCAAAAACGAAACGCCGAAGTGGTTGACCGCGGTTATAATGGTAATAGGTATGTTTCTTTATGACAGAATCACATTGTTTTTATTTATTCGACTCTGTAATAATGAAATTGAATAATATGTTGTGGATTATAATAGTCATTATTACCTTTTTATTATTTACAGTACTGGTTACAGTAGCTCCGGCTTTAAAAAAAATAGTGTATTTTAAAATTTAAATCGGAACTGCTTGGGAAGATGACTTCTCAGAGTTAGGTAAACTTTGGATCTTATTTGCATTTTTCTGCATTTAGTTAGTATTTTATTTCCTGAGTCAAGAACTGGTTTGTGAGTTTTACATAGAGTAAGAAAAAGACGATTTAATAAAGCTTTATTATTTATTTATTATTTAAGAAAAAGACGTTGCAGGCAATGATTGCAGACATCAAATTATAATATATATTTAGTAGTTATAGCTCATTATCACTGTCATTATAAGTTCATGTAAGACCAGACAATTAATTTATGTAATAAAAGAAATCTTAATTTTCAACCGGGAACCGCTGTCTCAAAAAATTTGCACAATAATTATTCTTCTTCTTCACACAACACAATACAGCACAATTACAACACACCTAGTAAAAACAGATTATCCCGAATAGAAAAAAAAAAACACATAAATATCAGCACGGGCACATTACGTATACCTACATTACTGACATCCCTCCTGACAGGAAAACGATTCGATAACTCTACTCACAAGTATAACTTAGCAAGGAATATTATGACCTTACATAACTGACCTTAAAACTGGCCCTACATCGAGAAAGTCTATACGTAGATAGGAATCTTGTTCACTTAAAGATTTTTTCGAGACGTCGACGCGATTATAAATGTAAAATTATTAAATTCGTCGGCATTATGTGTCGTATCGCATAACATGACGACGGGGGGTGCTACCGGGGACACTATATCATGCAACAGAGCAAGTCTCATATTATTAGTACTTAAAACGTTGGAGTTATATAGAAACGATAGATATCAAACGTACATTGATACCACGACGAAATATTAAAATGTTTATGAGTTAGTGAGGAGAGCGTTTAAGAAAAATATTTGTTTTTATTGGTTATAGTGTTATTAAGTTTTTTTTACGTAACTTAATACCAATGTCACAATACATTGATTCGTAAGTACAGTGCGAAACTGAAATCAAGCTAGTGTTTAATTATTTGCATTTAATACTTTATACAGGCAATTTTTTACATTAGTAGAGGCGAGTTAGTAAAAAAAGGTTAGATTAGGAGTATGAGGACGTTAAACATTGTCTTAATTATAATCGCAAACTCAAAAAAAGCAAATATTAATGTGTTAAAAGACATAAAACAATGGCTTATTTGTGAATCTTAAATTAATTTTACGACTTAGTTTTATCGTGAAGTTTTATACATCGCACTAATAAAATTTCATCGACAAAAAATCATCGCTTCACTATATAACATGGCACCC
This sequence comes from Cerastis leucographa, assembly GCA_963082945.1. Classification (NCBI taxonomy): domain Eukaryota; kingdom Metazoa; phylum Arthropoda; class Insecta; order Lepidoptera; family Noctuidae; genus Cerastis; species Cerastis leucographa. The sequence goes on from OY720378.1 coordinate 9,254,815, forward strand.
TACGGGCTAAACAAAAATTTTATGAGCACATTGCTTTTAATGTATCCACGAATGTATTTTTATATGTTGGCATAAATTACCGAAATAAAATTATTTTAATACAATGAAAATAGAAAAAATTAAGTGAGTGACCGCGATGTGGCAAAACAAAAAAAAACACGTTCCGTTTTTTTTTCTATTAAACAATAAAATAAAGCACACATTATGAATGAGACCTTAACAAACATACTGCCGTACGTTTAATGGGTATTTTTTTTTTCATCATAAAAATGTTTGGTTATTTAATTATGCACGATTTAGCGGCAGTTTTGTGAGTTATAATTATGTAGATGTTTGTATATTTTAGAGTCTAACCTAAATATTTTTAAATTGCATTTTTTTTCACAGTTCACGCTCGTTTTTTTCACTCGATGCGTGTACTGATGATAATTACTGAATGAGTTTGTGCCACGTGTAAACCGAAGTTATTTTATTTGTACGTAGGTATAGTGTTGCTGTTTAAATATAAATTAGCTTTGGTGATGGCGAAAATGAACTGCGATAACTCAGTGTCAGAAAACATCAATGTGACCCGACTTGGGCATGTCGGTAACGCTCTTTGAAGTTAAAAGGTCAGTACGAACTTATCAAGGAAGAGAAGGTTTGCAACCTACTCTTACTGCCTATTTATGATTGGAGTATTTGACTAAACAAAGCCTATATACATTATACGGAAATTTCTCCAATGTAATGTAAAATTCGAAGTCCTGAAATTCAATTTCTCAATTCAAATACCGGCAATACCTTAACAATGACTTAAAAAGTGGCATTGACCATTAATAGATGTAAATACACTATAATGAAGATGTCAATTACAAAGTTCCCACAAGCAAACCATTCATCAAAACCATCGATTTCCACAATAGAAGCCACTCAACAAACAGCCCTAATAACTTCCATTCACCTTAAAAACAAAAAAAAAAACTGTCCTCCAACATCTTAGTTTTATACCGAAAATTTCTTAATTCGTCCCTAAGTCCCGGCAATAAATTACCGGTTCAATAATGTTGGTCTTGCCACCGATACAGATGTCCGGGGCGAGATAGCGGCGGGAACTAAATGTACATGGATATCACATTAGGCCAGTGACATTACATCACGATGAAAGGTGGTTTTAACCTCTCTATAGATATTCACGGTTGGCTTGGAGGTAGCTCCGAACATTTGTACTAATGTAGGGTACGTTTACGTTTATTTATTGTGTATTTTATTATTCTTTTTTTATGTGATTTTCAGAGCAGCGGTGGCCCAGTGGTGGCAGCGGTGGCCCAGTGGCAGCCCCGACTTACGAGCAGTAAGCCGTGGGTTCGAAACCAGGCAGGCGCATTACTTTGTGTAATTTATTTCATCACCGCTGCTCTCAAAAACGGTGAAGGAAAACATAGTGAGGAAACCGGCATGTCCTAGAAATAAAAATTCGAAGACATGTGACATGTACCAACTGGTACGTGGTGGATTACAGCCTATTCCCTCTCATAGAGAGGAGGCCTGCGTCCCAGCAGTGGGAACATTATAGGCCGATGATGATGTGATTTTCTGAAATTTAAAACTTGACTATCTCGTTGCTCTAGTGATTGTAAACGCGACTGCTGAGCGTGAGATCCTGTGTTTGATTCCCAGCTCGGTGAAAGTATTATTGGGTTTTTCTATCAGGAAATTCTCAGTAGCAATTTATTCGCCCTGTAGATATAATATTTTTTTATATTTCTTTGGTTCGGCCCCCTTTTACATGGGACTTAAACTTTACTGGCGACATATGGGTATACTCGTACGATAAGACTCCTGTACTATAACCCTCCGGGGATAACAAGCGTGACGTTATGTTAAGTTTATTTATTTTTCCTTATTTATACAAAGTAGGCAAACCGTTGTCTTTAATCCAGGCATAGATTTTTAGACTTCAACGTCTTATAACGATATATCCTAACTAATATTATAAATGCGAAAGTAAGTTTGTTTGTTACCTTTTCACGACTAAACGGCTGATCGGATCTTAATGAAATTTGGCAAGAAGATAGATTTCAACATGAGAAAGGACATAGACTATATATCGTCACGCTACGACTAATAGGAGCGGAGCAGCAATGAAAAATGTTATGAAAACGGGGAAAATGTGACGCAGGCGAAGTTGCGCGGGACAGCTAGTACGTAATATTGTACGTAAGTTGAGTGACAGGTCGACAACTATTGCTTATAAATGTCTCAATAATTCAACAGATGAAAAATATGTATATTGCTAAGACAAGAACCGTATCTAACATGAACAATTATTAGTACCTACCTATAGAAATCTTGAAGATGAAAAGTAAAGTAAGAACAAAACTACATTAAGCGTTAAATCATAAATGAAATATATGGATTTATATTTTACTATAATCGATTACCGCATACAAACAAATATCAAAATATTCTTATACCCGATTATAATCGGTTAAAACCGAATTAAAATATTTTATTATATTTGCATCCTGAATCACATTTAACATGCATTCTGCAACCAGGCAAGAAATTGAAATAGGCGAAAGGCTTTAAACACAATATTAGCGTGAAGATTTTGAATAAACTTCGAACGTGTCGAATGTAAATAAAAATTGTAATAAAACATAATATTGTTTCAACAAAATAACATTTTGCCTCTGAACAATAAAATTGGATTCATGCTGATCTGGAATTGAAAGAAAAACATAGTTAAATGCGACTTTTGTAGGACATAAGCCTTGCAACCTGTCAACCCATGAGAAACATGATATTATTTAAACTAAATCCATTTATAGTTACGCACGACTGAAATCTATAAAAAATATAATAGCCCTTTTGAAAATTTCATTTTCATACCACAATATATTATAATAATAAAAGTTTACAATTTTTACAAAAAGTTTTATGCGTAACTGCTAAGGGTTCCGTTCTAAGGTTGCAATAATAAATCCTAATTGAGGGGAATTCGGACTTCAGAGACGTGCTACCAACTATAATGACAGTTTTGCAATACCACAATATACTACCCACCTTTTTATTAACCTTGTTAAGCGCATTCATTGTTTTATTCAAATGTGCAATAAAATATGATTGTGTCCTTTCAAAGCATATACATTTAAATCAGATATTGTAACACTTAGGCCTTGCAAAAGCATACATTCTATTTGTTTTAATGTCACCATTATATTTGATAAAGTGCATTTCAATTCCATTGCGAAACATAACGACTTTCTCTGTAAATTGAATGATTTATTTACTATTTTTATTGCAATATAAAATTACAGATTTCAAGTTGAGCTTTTTTGCTACAAAACCTCTAGTATTCTGTAACAAAATTAAATAAGGTAAACTTCTAAAATTGAATAGCAAAGACACAAGAACTTAGCCAAGAAGAAACAGATCTTACATTAACTTGTGAGTGTCGTTTGAAGTGTGTATAAATTTGTTACTACTGTACAGATGTTTACTTATAGTAACGCATAAGTAGACCATAGTAAAAAAAAACAATGACTTCATTTATATCGACTAGCCAATCATCCATCAAAGATCACAATGTAACTAACATCTCGTACAGAAGCCCTAACAATCGGCAAGCAACTTTTCCTTTTCTAAAATGGAAACCAGCCGAACAAACGATCCCAAACTGTCTTTTGTCACGATAAAAAATAAATAAAGTCACCTCCAAAAGCCGTTTAGTTTCGAAAAAATAAAAAAAATTTAAAAAGTATTTGAACCAACTACCGGCGGTGCTGGAACGCGCCCACCCTATCAACGATCGTGGACGCTACTCGAAATGTCCGATACTTAAAAAAAATAAAATAAGAAATGTCACATATTTTGGCGGGAAATAAATCACGGAAGGGACGCTATACAAAATTTATGGCGGTATAACACGGTGCACTCGGTAGAAAAGCTAAGACAAAAGACGAAAAAAGGTGTACATCTTTGATTTGAATGCGTGGGTTCCGCGGTCTTATAAAAAAAGATTTTCTACGAACCTTTTAGGGAACAGATTAAATCTTATTTTTGCTTTATTTAGGTATAGACAAATAATTACTATTTCACAGCTATAATCCTATAAGGTGTATGTTTAATTAAAAATTTTACGATAATATTTCTGATTATGAATTCATTATTATGTTTTGCTATCACAGCTAATTAAGGCACGGAATAATTTACTAAAAATATTCACATCAAAACTTGAAACGTTTATTTTCAGGAACAACAGATTAAACGCCCTTCGAATTTGACGCCAAATAATTATAAAGAAATAGTAGATCTTAATACAAGTGCGCTATGATAAAGCCATGAAATGATGTTTTTCAACCCAGGAAAGGAGGATCTTCTTGTACCTACTTTTAGATCGAATTGTTGTTTCGTATCCCTAAACGATTCAACGTAACCTCACTTATAACCTTTTTGGTTGCAAGGAACTCTAAAAAGGTGACACCGCATGAAACCCAGCAGATGGGTCCTTATTACGGCGCTCCCGTTACTGTAGTAGGAAACGTATTTTTTTTTTCACCGGTCGCCCGTTAACGCTTTATTTATTATCACTACTCTCGGATATTTAAGGAAGGTAACCGTAATTATATGACATATTTATCTACGAAGTCCATTTTTGGTAGGTTGTTAAATAAATTGCTTTATATTTATCTGTCTTGTGAGGTGCCGTCTGGTTTTCTGAAACAGCTGAAAGACCAAAATTTTAGGCATATTTTTTAGGTATTTAAAATAGTTATGGTTTCACTGAACGTGTTCCATGTGTAAGTAACCATATCTGTGATCTGTCACTGCTTTTCATTAAAAAAATAACTGTTGCGAGTAACGAATAAGGGAAAGAATACAATGTAGAGCGAACTGCTCCCTAAATCTTATTTTAGACAATGTTTAATCTTGTTAATGAATGAAAAAATATATAATTTAGTCTTCTAAGAAGGCCTTTATGTTAACTCAGTTTTGTATTCAGAAGTGTAAAGGCGTACATTATGTAGGGCTTACTGTTCTTACAACATAAGTCCCTGCCGACGGATTCGCAAAAGCGTTGGCTGCGCACTCTGAATGCGCAGTGGCTCCTTCTAACTTTCTTAGAGCCTATTCAAATGACAGATCAATAAATCTGTAGTCAAATACCATGGTTAACGTGTGGGAATGGTTGACCAACCTAACAGAATCATTTAATTTAACGTACCTAACAGTAGATTGAGCAGACAAAATTATGATTTTAACAACGGGTAAAACAATACTGTCTCTTCGATGGAAAATGCTATGAGTCTTAAGATTAAAAAATACAATGTAATATTATGTAGCAACTGCGCACTGAGAAGCACAATTTCAATTTAAAGAAGCTTACGGTGTGTTATTCTTATTTGTATGATTCAAATAACGATGCAAGTAAAGACAAGATAATACACAAGATTTTATATAACGGGCACGTGTGTCACGTTTGTGACTAAACGTATGTATACCTACGTATAATTGTGTATAGATAGATTTTTGGGACATTCGGACGATTTCAAAATCGATAATATGTACTTACTCGTTTTGCACAAAACGTTCTTTTAGACTTAGTTTTAAGACCCCCAACTTTGTTGGGACCTTCCAGTCTAACCTGATGCTGCTAAATACCAGTATTTTAATGGAGCGACTTCCTACATGACCTCCAAAACCCAGTACTGGGTAGTATGCCCTTAGAGTGTAGTCGCTTAGTTTGTAAGTTATTGTGCCCTGGCTGGAGGCCTCACCCTTAAGGCGGACAGGATAGTCCGGTTAAGCAGACGACAACCTCATAGGTGGAACAGCAAGATCCAATAAAAAAAAAAATAGGGTAGTAATACACCTCTTGGTTTGTCAAATTTTGATCTTCTACCTGTAAACATCGATATCGATAGGTGATACTAATTGCGCTTGTGGCAATAATTGCTAAAAGATCGGTTGTACTTTCGATCCAAAACATCGTTCGGAACTTCGTTATGTATAAGTTTTGCGTTAGTGCTAATGCTAAAGGACTAAAAGGGTGGTTAAATTGGTTAGAGAGTTAAGAAGACAAGTGCTGGCGGAAAAACTATATTTCCGTGCTTTTTTGCCTCTTTTTTATACTCCGTAAGGTTCGACACCTTTTTTTTTTTACGGATGGGAAATCATCAAATGACTTCTCCCGCTCTGGGCGGAGCGGGAAGGAGTGTCAGACTTGTACTGACTAAAACCCATCCATGTTCCTTCTTAGCCCTTTGTGTTCCAGGACCACGATATCTCTTTCGAACAACCCGCACCCCTGGCAGGCATCGGCCCTCTCGGACCCCTTCCGATTTGCTGACGTCTCCTTGAGGCGCGCGTGGAACACAAACGCGCCGTCGGCACGGCCTGTCGTCATAAGACGGACGGACGGTTAGCTAGCCCATTACTCACCGTCCACAGGCCCGCGAAGGTTCTATTCCTGTACTACAATTTTTCGAATATGAAACAGAAGATAAAATCAATATTCAGAGCAGCAAACAAACGCTTCTAATAACTTGAGAAATTGTATCTTTAATCAATTTTTCTTTTTTTTTATTGATAATAATACAAGTTTCATCTTAAAGTTAGAACGCGATACGATTCCGAAATCAAACCCAGCGGTAAGGGTAGAAAAGAATCGAAAGGTAAGTTATAGGAATTGAGTTTTAGAAACTTACATAGGCTCCTCGTGTTTCTTACGCGTGTTCCACGTTATACTATAGATCTTTGTTGGCATATGTAGCGTGGGTGTGTCGTTTTTGGTCGCCTCCTTCGGTGTCAATATGAAGATGACGACGGTTCTAATACGCGATGAATATATTAGTTCATTACTTACAGGTCATCGAATTGTTTCTTGACAGGGAAATTGTTTGAGGCTTCTTTTGCAATTGGCTTAACAGAAATGGGAAAGATTTAATGCTTTGATATTGTTGCAGATTTTGAATTTTAACCAATATATGGTTTTTACTTTCGCTTTAATTTAGGGTTTTGCCTGTTGTTAGTGCAAACGGGTCTCAGACTTAATATCTAATTGCCATTTTTGAGAAGCAGAAAAATATTTCCTTATAATATAAGTTAAGCTGTTAAGTAAATATTATAGTTAAAGACAAACTGCAGAATCGTACACGGTGGCAGGAGACACTATGCTAGTAATAATAAGTTAAAGTCGATTTTGTTTATTACTAGGTGACTAACAGAGTTGTATACATACTACTTAACATGTACTACTTCATTTATTAATGCTTGTCAATGTCAATCAATCTTTATTGAATAAATCAAAGAGCATTAAATGACATCAGCTAATGATTTTGTCTAGATTTTATATTAGAGATAAATAAATAGTCTTGTACGTGTGTCATGCAAACCATCTGTAAAAACTTAATACTGAATGCGGTCATTGACCTAATTTGTAAATAGTCTTGTCTTTCAATAACGTACTGTATTTGACCTACCTATACCTAAGTACTATAGGTACAATTTGATTAATGGTACCTAAAAGTACCATTAATCAAATTGTCATAACCACAGATATTAACATTTTTTTTTTGTTTAATTTTAGTCATGTGGTCGGAGAGAAAACACCAGCCACATTTACTTTTAAATCTCATTTAGCTTAGGCATTTACTTGTATTTATCAATTAACAGGAATACATAAAACATTTATCCTGTATCACTAACAAATACTTACATACTTATACAGGGTGTAACGGAAAGGATATATACATCCTTAAGGGTGTGCTACAGACCATCAAACTGAACATGTTTATCGTCATAAAAAAAAAATTGCGGAAAAAAAAATATCAGCTGCCTATATATTTAGGTCGAATAGGTATTGCAATTTTCTAAGGGGCAGCAGATATTTTTTTTGCTGAAAAACATGTTTTATGATGAGAAACATGTTCAGTTTGATAGTCTGTAGCACACCCTTAAGTATGTATATACCCTTTCCGTTACACCCTGTATAAGTAAATCAAGTATTATGTTTTATTAACTCCCTAATTCTATTGAAGAGATCAAGCACTATGTTTAAGTGAGCTCTTCAAAGGATAAGTTGTAATTGTTGTTGTTTGTATGTGTTCTAAGTTTAACTAGTTACTAGCATCACATAACAATGGATCTTGGTTCGAAGCTGCAAACTTGAAGCATTTAAAAGGTGGAAAGGCCCTGAAAACTACGCTCGAATTGCAGGAGTTGTGTTGTTGTTATGAGTTTGCAACTACAAGTTCAAGCTAATGGCAATAAGGAATAGACCTTTAAGGTCAATTTACTGCTCAAACTCCTGGGATACCAAAATTGAGAGCCAAAAGTTGCATGAACGTTTCCGCCAATATTGGTCTTTTGCACCAACCCGCCAACACGCCAAGTCCAACATCCTATGTCGTCACGTCTTAGTACGTGCCTAGTCTATGCCCCTATTCTGGTCGGGCTGGGCGCCTTGCGAGCTCCGATCAGATAAGACTAGCCCTCACCGAGAAGCTGCGGCGATCGAAAGATAGTGTTTTAGAATTGTTTATAGTAAACGTCTTATGGTTTTGGAATAACGATGAAATTTTAATTGGTTTATTGTCAAAGCGTCGAACTATGAATGGTGCAATATGTTCATTGATTGGTTTTTGTTTCATGCTTTGTTTGACAGTTGTAGTCTATTGCCTATTCTAGTAATGAAAACCTTCCCATTGTTAGTGATTTTTCATACAAAACAAGATTTGTTTTTATAAACTAATCTTGCTTTCTTGCAACATTGTTTTTTAAAAGTTAGCAGGCTTGTTTGAGTTCCAGCGAATTTATTCTGCGCATATTCAGAGACTTGTTTCTATTTTAATTAAATATTTTCAAGGTTAGTATTTTTTACAAAAGGTTTGTTTTATTTTTTATTTTATAGTCCTAATTTTCCTGATGTCAGACGGTTACGCAGCTAGCAAGAAATCGTTGTTTTAGAAACTTCGGAACAGCAGTGATTTTTAGTAAATAACATGATAAGAACATAAAACTTATGCAAATATTTTTTATGATTGTGCACGCTCCTGTAAATATCCATCAGCACGTATAAGGGCATAATACACCAATCAGGATTCAGAATCAGATTGAAGAGCAACTAGTACACCGAGGGTTCATTAATTTATATAACAGGAATTGTTTAAGTTCTTAGAAAAATCAGCGTTACAATATTGTCGGAATAAATAACGTAGTATTATTACTATTTATCATTAAAACAGCAACTTATTTATGTTTCTAATTGGAGGAGCTCGTGGCTAAATAATAACAGCCGCACGGGTCAATCAATTTAAGGTTAAGCCGTGTTTGCTGAGGTTGGTCCGTGGATGGGTGACCATAATTACATACCGAGTTTCCTCCGTGCCTCGGAAAGTACGTTAAGCATTTGGTTCTTGCTGTCATTTGTAGATCTTTGACAATAGTTACGAGTAGTCAGAAGCCGAAAGTCTGGCATCCAGTGTTACCAAGGGGTATCGTAATTACCCATTTACTGGGTTGTGGAGGTCAGGTAGGCAGTCGCTTCATGTAAAATACTGGTACTCAGCTGCACCCGGCTAGACTAGCCGACCCCAACATAGTTTAGGAAAAAGGCTAGGCAGATGATGTTAATGGTTATAATTCTGTCCCAAAAAAATATCTATTACATTCCTCTACCACATTTTGTCTTTGTATCATCCAAAAGTGGTAAAAAAAGCCTACGGCATTAAGTCCGCATCCGTATTCTGTATTTAAAGTGTTAAATACATTCATAAATAAATATCTCCCAATTAAAGGGGGAAAATTATGGAATTCACATGCAAATTTAAATTGAAATGAAACTGTGTTTTTAAGTGCACTTGAGTCTTAAATACACTTCCCAAGAGTTGGCGTTAAATACATGTACGTAGTAATCGGCTTTACTACTCTGTTGCACGCGTTGTATCTTTCAATGAGGGAAACTCTGAAGGAGAAAGAGACGGATATTATTATGCACGAACTCCGAGCTCGCTTCTACCGAAAATCAGGACTCTAAAACCACCACAAACCCACCGACAAACTGTTACTCAGTTTGGTGGGTTGATGAAATTTTACAAAATATTTGGTCCAAAATAAATCATATTTTTTATTTGTGTTAAAGATATTTAAAGTTTGATTATAACGCTACAAATTTTCATCGTTCGCCGAGTCCGAACGTAAACTATGTCAAAACATTCTCGTTCGTAATTTTGAGCAACGACTCATACGTTGTGCGCTGGTGTACGGCAAGGCAGGTTCACGTGCCTTAGCGTGGGACTCCGCCTTTCACCACCTTACGCAAACCTACGTTCCCATATAATTGATACTGCCGCCCAACAACTTCAGAACTGGTCGCAAAAACTCCACCGTCTCTGGAAAATGGCCGGACGTAGCAAAAAGAAGCTTTACTAAAGTCGGATACTATAACTATTTAAAATATCCAATACAGTGTCATATAATTTATTGGTGACTCTTTACGGCAGCATTGTAAGGGGTAATCGCTTAATCTTGAGCGGACAGGTGCCGACTAGCTCCTATTAGGCAAATTGCGTACCTTATACGTGAAGAGAAAATTAAAAAAAACGTATGAGTGGATACCGTGCGGCTTTTTTTCGAGACAACTTTTTTCCGAGCTTCGGTACTCCGGTTGGGCGATGCTCAACATCGGTATTTTGCACATGTTCAATGTTATTTTAAAAGGCAATGCATTATGCTAGCTGCCAATTATTTTCTTATATGTAGGTCATCAGCCAATTACGATCGTTCTAGAGCAACGTTTTTAGTCCTTGTTTTTGAGACAGTGGTGTTTATTGTTTCAAGTATAGGTTGACTGTGTATTTTGGAGTGTAATTTGCTGTTATACATTCGGTTGGTTTGACTTATTAATAATACATTTAATTGTGTTATTAATAATGGTGGCTTCATTTGATGAAGCTTCGCTGTTGTAATGCCTTAAGGGGTGAATATGTGAACCTCTTAGACTACCTATCCCTGTTACCATTGTACCTTAATGGTATTATTAAGTTTATTTTTAGGTCAAGTATTGCAATTTTTATTTTGCACATTTTTGGTCATAGAAAGTATGAATAAGTCATTTGCAGAGTGTGAAAAGTAAATAACTCTTTGAATGCCCTGAATAGTGCTTAAACTGACTTGTGTCTTAACTTAAATTGATTGACTTTAATTTGACTTGTGTTCTTTTATTTGACGCTGGTATGTCTTTCTTTATTTACGATTCCTAATCGTTATATAGCAGAGAATGCAACTTTAAAATACACAATAACTTTTGAAACATTTTGTTCCGATAAATTAAAATTAATATGTTAATGAATGAGTGAAGATGAATGCTGGAGTGAATGAGTGAATGATAGCGTGACGATTGACCGAGGAGAATGGAAGATTCAAACGTGGCACAAGAGCAGAAAGAGAATAGATAGTATTAATTTAAAGTGACAATAAGCACAAAATTTACAGTGCTGGGACAAGTTTTAACGAATAAATATTATTTATTTTCTAATAAGGTTGAATGGCAATGGCTTGCAAAAAAAACCCCATGCCTCAAGTAACGCCTCTTAAAGACTTTCCATCTTTTGAACATGCAGAAGGCAAAACAATTTCGATATACCGGGTGTAACAGAATAGGCACGATGCTCTTCGGTAGTGATTCAGACCTTCAAACTGGATACAATTCCCTAAGTAAGAACGGTCGAAAAAAAACATTGGGCTCATCACACCAATGGCGCCGTCGTACAGAACCCTGTATAAAAATAAAGGGGACAGGGCAATTATCGCTAGAATGACACCATACGCTGATACTTTATAGGCCCTCAACTAAACAATTGTAACAATATGACACCATGGCATTACCATAATAATGAGCGACAAATTCATAACAAAAAATTACCAGCCCACCCCCATCCGACATAAGATTTATGTATGTACATAGACCAGGTATCGAACCTCGTATTTCGGTGTTTTGTTTCGTAGGGTGACACCCCTCGACAGATATATTTCAGTAAAAAATCTGTGATTTGATTACCCTCCCAAGTTACCCGTGAAAGTTAAACTTTTTAATTACCTTATTATTAAAATTTTGATTGCCTAAAGTATGGCCGCCGTAGCCAAAATACCTTTAAATTTATTTACATTTACATTCTAAGGTAATTTTTTTTTACGATGTCATTTCTGAAAAACCTTTCTGCATGAGTTTTTCGTTAGACGAGGGTCAATTTTAGGTTTTTTTTTTTTTACAATGTCAGTAATACTACACGAAAAGCCTAGGGCGGTCCTAAAATTACTTTTGTTCCTATAACAGTTGATAAGTAATTTTAAACATCCAATAAAAATATACCCTAAACGGGATCATCGCGAGGGTTTAACAACTTCAACAATAAGGTGCATTCATAAAATTTTTCATTAACGTGCCAATAATAACTTAAACAAAAAGAAATTATATACAAAATATGATGTACATCGAATTTCCCACATACTTCATAAACGAACAATGCACCAAAAACTTTGCTTTCCTCTGCATGACAATGGTTACTGTTACCAGGTTATATACCTGCATGTTACACATTCGAGGTTAATATAGTAAGATCACGCGAACTTGCCTGTTATTTTCCGACAATGGCTGAGAAAAAATCACTCATAAAGTCGCCACTCACTCACTGGCTGCTCGCTGCTACTCAATTTTTTTGTTCATACTTTATTTTAGATTTACGCAAAAATATAATATGTGCGTTGGTATAGAACTGTTTGTATGTCTGTATTTGTTATGTTGGTTTGACGTGTACTTCATGAAATCATGATACAAGGATAGTGATTCCTAAATACCGATATCAGGGGGGCTACTACGACGTCTTAAAGCAGTATTGTTTTAATTTTATTCCAGTGTGGGGAAGAGACAGAGCTATAGAGGACGTCTAGTGCCATCCCTTTCCTACTTTAGAATAAGGTAATACTTTAAGACGCCATGGTAGGCCACCAGGACGCGACAAAAAATCCATGACTCAAATGGAGTTTTGGCTTTTAAAGATCGAGGTTTGTTGTTTACAAGCTTCATTCGATCCAAAAGCCAGGTGAACGTCCCCAAAAAAACTTTCACAAAAACATAAAGATAGTTCCCATTCCCAAAAAACATTCCCACAGGTTCACAAGTAAATCCCTGATTCCTACAGAGAATCTCCTGTAGGCCGTTCAACGTAGACAGTGCTAGTACAAATCCTAAGAGGATCGCCCGGTTCATTGAAATTGCGAGAGTATGATGAACTTAAAGCACGCAAACTGCCCGAACGCACGTGAGAAACTGGTTCCAACGCTATTTTAGATCATTAGGCGAGATTTTAGAACACCAACAAACAAAATTGGCATACATTTCATCGCGTAGGGATTTGTTTGTTTTTTCATTGACGAATTCCATATTTGTATTTTGAATTTACGGTTTTAAGAGCGCTTACGCCTCACTATATTTTATTTTAAATCTTTTAAGTCTTTATTTTCCGAAATGACCGATCCGATTTCAGTGAAACTTCATACGCAGAAGCAGGATACATAGGTCTAAAAAGTTACTAAAAAAACTTTTTCGTAAAATAGTTTTACAGCTATATTAGACTGATTATAAATTATCTTTTTTTTGAAAGGCATTTCGTAAATATTTTTTGTAACTATTTAGATCTCTGTATCCTACTTTTGCGTATTAAGTTTCATTAAAATCGGTTCAGTAGTTTCGGAAAAAAAGGACTTAAAAGTTTGTATGAAATGCTGCACAGCGTAAACGACTTTTGCAGAGATCTTCATTCTCGTTTGCAAAACGTTTGCAAAAGAGTATTTTTTTTGTGTAAGGACTGTAGCTAGTTAATTCTAAAAAATATGTTTTATTTATCATAAGGATTTTATTAAACTTGTAAACTTCCCAGATTTCATTCAGGAACTCTGAGGTCAGTTTTTATCATTTACTTCTTGAAGTACTTACATATATTAGTATTCAAAATTAAAATCACATTTCCGACTATTATTGTGTGCTATAAGAAAATTACCGTAGTTTGTTGTTCAGATTTATTTATTTATTATATCAAAAAAGCAGAAGTAAAATAAGTTAATAAAAATATACTTCTTCCAAGAATTTAAAGAAAAGCAGAAAATATACATCTTATTTTCTTATCGTAGACGCTACATTTTATTTTTATCAGCGTCTGCATTTACAAAAAATATCCTGAACTAACTACAGCGGCATATTCATAAAATTATCTTGATTTCTCAATCAAACACTTTACCGCTTAGAGTTCTGCTTACCCCGCATATCAAATAAACCGTGACGATAATATTGCTATACGGTAGCCGTTCAAGCGCATAAATAGGTAATTTTTATGGGCTATAATTAATAACTATGCAAGTACGTAATGAAAGCAAAAACGCGTACGGTTCCTGTGTAAAGGTAATAATATTTTGCCGCCAGTATAACAAGTCTATTGTTTTAGATTAAAGGTAGGGAAGGGTTTCAGGTTGCAAGTTTTGTGGCGCTGTACTTCTGGTGGAGCCAGGTCCTGCCCTGTACTGTACGTGCTTTGTGTTTAGGAAGTTTTAAAGCAAAAGCGTGTTGTCTTGGTGCACCGTGCGCCTGTGAGAAGATAGGAGAACAAATAGCTTGTTGAAAGCCAGGTGCCCAAATAGAAATTATCAAGTAGTAGAAAAAGTAGACCGCTTTTATAACCTAAGGTGTAAGATAATGTGTAAGGTGCTGAAATTACAGAACTGACCATCCAAAGGTTGTCTGATCGCTATCAGCGATCAGATCGCCATTGTAACCATAAATTAGCATTATTGTAAAACCGTTATGTTTCAACTTTGGTGTACAATGAAGTATATTCTACTGTTCTCCTTTGCTCAAAACTTGCACTTTGTTGAAAGTTGAATTAGATTTTGTTAGAAAAAACCCTGGTTTTGTTTAATCCCAATCACTACCGTAAATTTAAGATTATAGATTATCTCCTTATTCCCTCAGCGTGCACGCAACGTACTAATTTCGAATTTGAGAAAGAGTTCCCGTCGCTCGACCGAACTGGCCAGATAAGGACTGGTTTCTGTATCTCGACAAAAAATAATTTAAAAAAACAAACACACGGGAAGTCGCTCCAATAATCTGGCGATGGTAAGTGCGGTTTTGACTTTAATGTGTTAATAAAATTGTTAACGTTTTGTCGGCGAAACGAGGGCCGATGTTCGATGTGAAGCCGACAAGATGGCAACATGCGATGACGATTTAAAATTATTAAAATGTTTGTAAGTTCGCTGTATAAATTCGCGTTGCGGATTGTTGTGAGACTCACCCATATTGGCCGCCATGATTTCTTGATCTTTAGGCTTCTTCTTCCGGGGGCGCCCTTTCTGCCGGGGTGGGGGCGCTGCGGACCCGTTGAAAAACGGGCCTTTAGGAACATCATTGTCTACCCGAGAAAACTCTGGGGAGGGGTACGGGGGGTAGTGTGGCCCCGGGGTAGGGCCCGCGTAAGGCACGGGGCACATCTGCGGGGGCCCAGGCACAGCCATGTGTGGGCCGTAATCCGGCATGGTTTCGTAGTGCAGCCTGCGAAAGAAAAGTTTTCTTACCATACAATTCAACGCGGAATAGTAAGCTGAAAGTTTAGGAGGTTCATTAGAGAGCTTAATTACAGGATTTTGCCATGATCCTTCAACTATTGCCAGATTCCTGCAGACAACGATTCATGTGCTAATCTCACTTTGATATCCTTTGTCATTTGCAATTATGTTTCCGTATTGATGAGCTCTTTGCGCACTAAGCTTGTACAGATTAGGAAACAGGTAATGAGTGAGTTTGAATGTAGTTCATTTGTACGTATACCTTCAAACCTCGTCAGTGCTTAACAGCGTAAAAGTAACCTTATGACTTAAAAAAAAAATACCAAACTAACCTGCAGTAAACGGCTGAATCTCTTATACCAAATGTGTCGCCTTTATTCAGGGGTGTGCTGCACAGAGCACAAGAAAAGCAATGTACGTGGAATACCAGGTCCCGGGCACGCATGACCAGCTCTGAGGCTGATATAGGTGTGTTGCAACGAGCGCAGCGCTTAGAGCCATATAACCTGAGGAAGACAAGAGAATATGAGTATTTGGAAACCTCCAATTTTTTTAACCGTGACACGGAGTGTTTGGAGCGCACAATTTCTTGTGCTTTATGGTTTAAATTGGGGGATATAATTTTGCATCGTGATATAATTTCAGCATTCGATCCTGATAACCTAGGGAAGATTCCCGGAGTTGAATTGCGCTGGATTTTGCTTTATTGTCGGAAATATCTAAATTTCATAAAGGATGAGATTTCAACGCTTGGCTCGTGTAACCTAGTGATGAAGGAAGAATTTTGGCTTTTTGTACAATGCTTTGTTGTGCTGAATTGTTAAAAATATCTATTTTTCATACCAGGGCAACATAATTAAGTTATGGAATACATCTTTAATTTTTATTGCTGTCACAATTTTTGATGACGATTTATTGTACTAGGATAAACGAAATTATGACGAACAAATGTGACAAAAATTGCTCACTTAATAATATGTGCTTTAACTATGCTTTGTTTTTTATGTTCTCTTATAAACTGATTTTTTAAAATATATTATGTATTTAAAGGAAAAAACAAGCTCTCATAAAATTTACAGTTCATATTAAAGCAAGGGTCAGAGGATTATTTAATATTGTAGCATAGCTTCTGTTCGACGTTATTATAAATTTTAACATAGTAATATATTTTCAAAGGGAAAACAGACTTTTGTAAAAAATACAGTCACCTATACTAAAACAAGAGGCAAAGAAAATTCTTTAATATTGTAGCATAGCTTCTTTTGAACGTTATTATTATTTTATGTTGTAGCTGTAGTCGCTAGAAATAAGTTGCCTTGAAACTAGAAGCTTCCCATAGAGGCCAATTTATTTATCCTCTAACAAGGTTCCTGCCCATCCATCTCTTTTACTAAAAGGACATGGAATTTAGGCAGTAAGTCTTAATAAAAGTACATTTTCTTTGCTACCACACTTTCCAAGCAAGGTTACAAGATTTCAATCCCGTTATTGTTGAAGAACACAATACCTACATCAAATAGGTTTGCGGAAAAAACCTTTTGATGGTTTTGAAGCCCGCAGAGAATAATAACTAGACTTTTTAGATAAAGCTGCAAAAAAAAACTACACGGTATTATGATCTCGGCAATGTCAATTCAGAAGCCTGCAATTCATTGGTGTTATCAGTGTGCTAATTACACGTAAAAGTTTAATAGCTTTTTGCCACGAACGCTCATTATCTGCCAGGCCCCATGGTCGGTCGTACATGCGTAAATTCACAAGTTATGCTAAATTTTATTTAAAAAAATTAAAAGCTTTTGTTTCCTAATAAATAATAGGGTTTCCGAATAAAAAACACAGGTATCTTCATAATTACAATAAACAATAATTAAGAAACTTAGATTGTGCTAAAATATCTCAATACCGAAGACATTAATTATCTCCAAACTTTATTATTAATTAACAATATCGTTTTAAAAAATACACTAAAAGTAAAAAAATGTGGTAGGGATACTCAATCAATTTCAATTACAAAGATAGTTACAAACATTGGCAGTAAAGATCAGCTACATAGTTCTATTAAAAATTAATAAATATCAAATGATATATCGCTCCCATTATAAAGTACCATATAAGCATATAGCATTTTTCATTAAATAGAGTCAATGACCTCATCACCTGTCAATCATAAGCTAACCTAGCTACAAGATCGTTTGTTTCAGGCCAAATAATGCCTTGTCCACACCCACGCATATTCGCACTTGCGTATGTAGGCATGTGTGTGTATTGCATATTTGGAAGGCACTAAACTAAACAAATTTTTTATTTCCATTTCAGTATGTAAGTCGGAGTACTCAAATATTGAGTCACTGATTCAAGAAGAAGAAGTATGTACATACTTCTGAGATACTTCCAAGTATCTCCAAGAACCGGGAATCATCATCTGCCTTGCCTTTTTCCTCAACTATCTTGGGGTCGACTTCCAGTCTAACTGGATGTAGCTGAATACCCGTATTTTACATGAACCGACTGCCTGTCTGACCTCCACAACCCAGTAACTGGGTAATACGTTCCCCTTGGCAAGACTGGATGTCAGACTTTTGGCTTCTGACTACTCGTAACGACTGACAAATGACAGCTGGGACCAACGGCTTAACGTGTTTTCCGAGGAAACGAACCGAGGAAACGAAGGAAACTCGGTACGTAATTATGATCGACCCGTGTGGCTGTTATTATTTAGCCACGAGCTCCTCTCCAAGAACCAGGAGTGATGTGAAGGAAAACCTGAATGGGGCTGTTACAGAAATGTAGAGATCAGCACAACGAGAGGCCTATATCCGGCAGTAGATGAAGTATGGATGAAGATGATGTAGTTATGGTAGGTCCCTATTTGGTACATTGGTACAGAATGACCCATCTTAGAGTTTACATCACCAAAGAATCACAGTACATTTTAATTTACTCGAGTACAGCGAAAGTGAGGGATTGATGTTACTGGACTTGATCGGAGTCACTTTTAAGCTGTGTCGTACTGAAAATATTAGCATAATTTTAAATTCCACCTGGCTCTACACCTTACCTCACGGTTCTTGAATAGCCTGTAAAAAGAGTGCTGGCAGGTACTTAATAATATCTAAACTAATATTATAAAGAGGAAACATTAATTGATTGTTTGTTTGTTACGATTTAACTCGAAAACTACTAGACCGATTTTAAAAACCACCACTAGAAAGCTACATCTTTACCGAATAACATAGACTATATTAAATCACAATTTTCGCGGACGAAGTCGCGGACGAAGTGCTAGTCTGATATAAATGTCAAATGCAACTCCTTGACGTTCCTTTTGCACATTACATTCCTGAAATACCAACGTAGTACCTATATTTTACAAGGTTAATTAACACTAACCATTAGTTAGTTAACATATTCAATACCTAAGCTTTTTATAAACCGCAACCGCATTTATTAACTTTTGGTATGGCACCTGTATACCAAGAGTTAATGGGTGTTATTCATAATAATTGTACGTAACGGATATGAACAAGATATGAAAATAAATTTAATGTAACAGACAAGATAACAGATAGGAATTGTAAGGACTAGTACATAATACTACTACAAGTGTATAAAAATAAATATTAGTTTTATTTAATGGGTCTTTGGGCCATTCATTTTATCCAGGAGGTAAATAAAAAGCTTTTATTTTGATTGACTTATAATATTGCTTCATTAAGTACGATTATTTTAGGAAAGTAATTTTTAGGAATCACATATTAATAATTAATATAGCATCCCAGCTTAGGATTTTATGGTGACATCGATATTTATCAATGTCAACAGTGTAGGAACATAACATCCTTATTATTAATAAACTCCTTAAATTTCTTTAGGTAGTTTTTATAACACCTTATACACGCAGCTTTACCTTTTCATATCTGTTACGTATCAGAAAAAAGTAACGGAGAAATATCATATATGAACAATTAGCACGTGTCTAACGTACAAAATATTTTGTACAGCCGTCATCAATTAGTTTAAACAAATTACTTCTACTGATTTCACTTCTACAACCACGATTCTTTTCTCATAATTATATAAAAACCTGGAAAGTATTACCGAATTCAAATATACCACGAAAACAAATGTCACAAATAAATGTCGAATTATAACGTTACGCACAAAATTGATCGCACTGAGTGAAACAACAAAATGGCGAATCCACAGTCACGCCATCTGTTAACAATGTTTGTTGCGTAATGTTGCCAGTAGATAATTTTATTTCCATGTTGGAAATAATGTTGTAAAACACTGTAACCGAGATGAAAAACAGAGATGAGTATAATATTGGACTGCCATTTAAATATGTAAATTATGTATTAATTACTGTTTGTTTTATTTATTTTAAAGAATAATCTATTGTTATGGATATAAGCATACTAAAAAAACACTAAGTTTTAGACTAACACAATTCGATTATTTTTAAAGTATTTTTAATGTTGCTTTAAGTAAAAATGGACATGATTTTTATTATGAAATTTCTGTGAATACAATTTTAAAATTTGAAATATTATAATATCTTGCTTTCTCTTACTTACTGAGTATTATAAATTGTAGTTCTGGATAGTTTTAGAATTAGGGTGAATAAAATTGAGCTATTATTGAAGTGGAAAATAAAAAATAATCGAGCTGGACGCGGAGAGGGAAGCAAATGTACAATTTTCGTGAATATCACCCTAATACCTAAATGATTTTCAGGAGTTAGGGAAAATTCACCGCTCGACAATTACACGTGAGTGAAGCTTGTCCAATCATTGGTAAACCACAGACCAATATTTACCGTTAGTTAAATAACTCCTAGTTAACACGTACGAATTAAATTCATTTATGTATTTTACCCTGTTTAGTCATTTATACCTTTTACTGTGTAAAATGAAAAGAGAATCTCTTAAGTTATAAAAATCTCGTGCCACAGTGTTTTTTATCGAACTCCTCCGAAACGGCTTGACCGATTTTTATGATTTTTTTTGGTGTATATTTGGTAGGTCTAAGAATATGTCGTAGGCTATTTTTTCTCACACATCCACTTCAAAATTTCTACGCGAACGAAGGCAACAACAATAGCTGGTATAAATATAAATTGCATAGCAGCAGATCATTTCTAAACTAACACAACTTCGTTAGAAAAACTTAAAAAAAAAATCCTTATCTCCATTTGGTGTCCAAAAATAAATGTCATTCTGTGCTGACCGGGCGAGGCCTTTGGTTTTAAAATTATAATTAAATGCATCCGCCGGTCTCAAGATCGAGATAGTGGGTTCTCCTGCAGAGTGAGACATCCCCTGTGGTCCCTTCCGTATCTAGATCGAACTCTGAGCTGGTTTAAATAAGACGTTAAGGAAATGCCGCTCGAACGTTAGAAATTTTTTAGATACTTTACTGACTGTCTCCAGAAATCTCTGTTAATGACTTTTTTAATTGCTTCGAGTTCATGCTTTGGAACTTTGGGAGTCAATAGTGCAAACGCTGTGGGATTCTTGCGTCATGCGCTGTTTGTGTATGTGAGGTAAAATGTCTGTAAACGCACCCACGATGACAAAGTTTAAAAAAAATACAAATTGCTTTACCATATAATCACGCCTTTTCCCAATGGGGTTTCTTCTAGAATCCTATCATAGTAGGTATATAGTTTCGTCGTTCATAATTATGGCTCATGGTATACCTATCCATGCTACTTCCTTATGCATCTTACTTTCAGTCGGCATAAAATGGCATGAAATAATGTCAGTACCTGTGAAGGGCATAGTAAGCGTCAATAATATAGAACTTTTATGTTACCCAGCCTATAGAAAATAAAGTTAAATCAAATAGAAAAACGTCATCTTCAAATGATGAACTACACTACTACACTACACTACAGATGGAATTGGAATGCAAGGCACAAAGTGATCTTTTAGAACCGAAAAATATGTTCCAATTTACCAAATGCCCGTCCCCCCGAGGTTAATCTCCTAAAAAATTCCTTGTTGAAATGGTCCTTGCCAAAGATAAAACATATCTCATATAAACATAATGATCAACCATCTCCAGACACTCGTTTTCAACCATAACAGATGTTACAGGGTAGACCGGGATACCTAGCATCACCTTTGTCTTAGACATGTTCATTCTTATACCAACTTGTATTATAAAAAAATGTTTAATCATATTAAGCACAGTACTTGTAAAATGTTATAGCAAGGTATGTCACGAGCTTTTTAGAATTAATATAGATTGAAAGTCTAGTTAGTCAGAAATGCCAATCATGTAACAAAGTATTTTTAGGGTTCCGTACCCAAAGGGTCAAACAGGACCCTATTACTGAGACTTCGCTGTCCGTCCGTCCGTCTGTCACCAACCTGTATCTCATGAACCGTGATAGTTAGCCAGTTGAAATTTCTACAGATTATGTATTTCTGTTGATGCTATAACAACAAATACTAAAAACAGAATCAAATAAATATATAAAGGGGCTCCCATACAAAAAAGTGTTTTTTTTGCTCGTTTTTTTAAATAATGGTACGGAACCCTTCGTGCGCCACACAGTGGAACGAATGTATGGGAGCGGTTGGACGTAGACATGTCCGAAAAAAAAGAGTAAAATTATGCCAAACTAATGATGCCATCTTATTCGATTACTTAATGCCTTCATAACTTGTGGTGATGAATTTCTTCATAACTCCCATATTTCGGGAGTAATTTGAGAAAATGTGAAATTTTACTATGAAAATGAGTGTATCGAGCTCTCTCCCTCCTGATTCCGGGCTTGTTTCAAGTAGCGGTCTCTAATATCATAATGCTAATACTAAGAGCTATATTTAATACTAAGACACATAGTGCGCCAAATGTGCACTTTCTGGGATAAAGAGTGATGTTTATTTTATAACACAATTTTTTTATTTTTTGTTTATTTTGTTGATTAAAACCGTTTTTCTAAAGGTTTACCTTATTACAATAACATTTCTGAGCAGCCAATTAGAGAAGATATAAGCTAATTAGGATATATAATTAGGGACTTAAGGTTTACATATAAAACTGATGCACTAATGATTACTGATAAGAACATTGCTATTATTTAATTACTAAATGGCTCTTAATACACTAATTTAGCATGCATCATTTACTAATTATCACAATAACTAATTACCTTGCAATATTTAACAAAGGATACCTGGGATACCTGGATTTTATATAAATAGGTCACTATTAGTAACTTTAAAATCAGTGTTGATTTACACCTCGTTGTATCCAAGCTAATCTCGCAATGTATTTTCCAAATTTTAATACAAATCTTGATATTCACGTTGCTTTATGCGCACGCGCACATAAAGATTTACGCGACTTTAACTATTTGTTCAGTGTTTTAAAAGATAACAGTTGTGTTCAGTTATGTGAAAGTGCTGAAACAAGTTTAAAAGACTGGTGTCGTCGATTTTGCTACCGCATTTATGCAAAATGGACACAGTCTGGAAGAAGCACAGATAAGTTTCGGAAGAAACATGAGATTTGGCTACAGGCTGCAATTCAATGGCCGGAATTACAGAATGAAAATATGGAACCTTCTACAGAAAATATAAGTGACGTCATCGAGCCCATAATTTCTCCTGCTAAATCTAATGCTTCAACTTGTACACATCCTAGTCCTCGTAAATCGTTTGAGGACCTTAGTAACCGGCAAAAAAGAAGACGCACTGAAGATAGTCTTTCATGCAGCAGTAGCAGCGCTGAAATTATGTTTTCGGCCGAAAGGGCGCTTCAAAAGGCAGGACAAAGCGATACAGCTTATGTTATGAAATACTTGACGGAGAATCCAGAAGAGGCCTCAAAAATCAAAGCCTTCATTGAAGGTAAATCAATTCAGGTACGGGAAATATCCCCTTTGAAGGCATTGGCTCTTTATGTATCGATGAACTTATCGAAATGGCGCTATAACACTCTTCGGGATTTCAACACTCAAGAAGGAGCTCTTCAATACCCGAGTTACTACATGTTGGTTAAAGAAAAAATTAAGTGCTATCCGGCCAAAGAAGATCTCACAGTTACAGAGAGCTCTGCAAAAATCAAATTACAAGCCTTGATGGATTTAACCTCAAGAAGACTTATTAGGTCGTTAGAAACCCCTGTTGATCCCAATCAACAGCTCGTATTGACCAGCAAATGGGGTTTTGACGGATCATCTAGCCAAAGCATTTATCATCAAAGGACGAGTGAAGATGAGCAAATCGATCTTGCTAGTAATTTTATGATTAGTCTTGTACCACTGCGGCTCGTCTCAAAAGGTGTAACAATTTGGGAAAACGAGCGACCATCTTCCACTTCATTTTGCCGGCCAATATTGTTTAAGTTTATAAAGGAAACCAAAGAAAATGTGCAGAGAGAGATGGCTGAAATCGAAGCAGAGATTGAAGCCTTAACTCCATCCACCATCACTGATGGAATTAGTGTCAAACACCAACTGCTGTTGACAATGATTGATGGTAAAATTCATTCCATTATATCCAATACAGCAGCTTCAGTGTGTGACATATGCAAGGCTTGTCCTAAAGAAATGAATAATTTAGAGTTAATCAAAGATAAACACGCAAACGAGGACATGTATAAATATAGCTTAAGCACCCTTCACGCTTGGATTCGCTCAATGGAATGCTTATTACACATTTCCTACAAATTAGACATAAAATCATGGCAAGTAAGGGGTGATATAGCAAAAAGGCAAGTTGATGACAGGAAGAAAAGAGTTCAAGAGGCTGTAAGAAGAGAAACGGGCTTACTTCTCGATGTTGTGAAACAAGGCAGTGGATCCACCAACAATGGCAACTCGGCAAGGAGATTTTTTGAAAACTACACTAAATCTGCTGAACTGACCGGAATAGATGCTATGCTTTTAAGAAAAATCTGTGTGATCTTGCAGTGTATTTCATCAGGAGAGAAGATCAACGTAACTAAATTCCGAGAGTTCTGCTTTGATACTGCTAAGCTTTACGTGGAGTTATACCCATGGTATTATATGCCTTCTTCACTTCATAAAATTTTAATGCATGGGCCAGACATAGTTCAGAACATGTCAATTGTGCCCATTGGTTTTCTATCCGAAGAGGCATCTGAGGCTAGAAATAAAGATTTTAGAAAATATAGAGAGGGGCATTCTCGAAAGCATAGCAGTATCTCATGCAATGAAGATATTATGCACAATCTTTTACTGTCTTCTGATCCACTTGTTACAAGTATCCGTCCAAAAGGAAATAAGTTTGTAAAAAAATCTTCTTTTAAGGAATTTTATGAGCTTACGGATTCTGAGAAAAGTGATATCGAATTTGTTAACATAAATGATTTAGCGGACATCGATTCTGAATTTGAATTAATTGATGATGATGATGATGACGAAGATAATTAAATGATGTTATTGTTTTAAAATGTGTAACTTAGTAAATTAGAGCTTACATCTTAATTATTTATTGTACTTTTAATGAAACTAGGTAATTTATTATCAACTTACTTAAAAGTCATACTCTCATCAGTTCTTGTGAATATTTTTGTTAATATATATTTCTGTATATATATAATATATTTATAGACCTCTTAATAAGTCTGTCTGCGGTTTAAAGTAAATACAAATGGGGAAAAAACGTTTTTTTTTTTTAAATTTTCATTTCCTTTTATCCCAGAAAGTGCACATTTGGCGCACTATGTGTCTTAGTATTAAATATAGCTCTTAGTAATAGCATTATGATATTAGAGACCGCTACTTGAAACAAGCCCGGAATCAGGAGGGAGAGAGCTCGATACACTCATTTTCATAGTAAAATTTCACATTTTCTCAAATTACTCCCGAAATATGGGAGTTATGAAGAAATTCATCACCACAATTTATGAAGGCATTAAGTAATCGAATAAGATGGCATCATTAGTTTGGCATAATTTTACTCTTTTTTTTCGGACATGTCTACGTCCAACCGCTCCCATACATTCGTTCCACTGTGCGCCAGTCTGACTCGCACTTGGCCGGCTTTTTATGTTATTAAACTTTACTATCCCGTTATTATTGTGTACCCAAATTATTTAGACAAAGTACCAAAATTCAAACTAACTAGTTTTAATTTTAGTAGTTTGTGTAAAGAAAATTGAAATTAATATTCAGTTCGTTGTAAAATACTGTGAAAAAACTCTGATCTAAGTTCACGTATTTCTCGCAAACTAAAAGGATGAAGCCCGATAATTTTAATTCTTAGTTCACAACATTCTTTTGTGCAAATACCTTGAAAGCACGTCTAAGCAGTATGTGGGTATGCAGTGATAGCGGGTAGGAATGTAACTGTTCTTCAATTATAATTATGGTTGAACATTCCAGCTATGTAAAAAGTAATAAAGAAAGGACGTTAACTTCGTAAGTGAATAAGAAAACCGTACTATATTTAGTTTGAGTTAAAAACTTATTTTGACTGGAGGCTTAGACGTTTAGTTTGCAGACCCAAGTTCTGGGGAAGCAGAATGAAGTTATAACAGAGGTCTTAGTATTTACACTGACATTCGTGATGTTCTACCGAAAGATCAGGTGCGTAGTTACGTATTCGCACTTAGTGTGCCTGTATGACCATGGAAACCAAGAGACATGATCGACGAATCTAAACAGTATGATAGGATCGTAGAAGAAACAGAATGTCAGCCCCATTGAGAATGGCTGCGGGTTGTTCGAAAGATATACCGCGGCCCTGGAACACAAAGGGCTAAGAAGGAACATGGGTGGGTTTTAGTCAGTCAAGTCTGACACTCCCTCCCGCTCCGCCCAGAGCGGCAGAAGTCATTTGATGATTACCCATCCGCAAAAAAAAAAAAGCCCCCTTGAGAAAAAGTGGTGATTATATATGTACATACATGTACCAAAGCAGACTTGAGACCCGAGCATAAATAAGCGCGCGGTGTAACTGGAAAATACAAATTAAATTGCTTGCAACAAGCACAATAAGAATCATCCATACTTCATGAATAAATTCTTAAAAACTTATTAAATTAGTATTTTTTAGTTAAAAATCGACTTCTTTACGTAACGTTTACAAAGCGAGCTTAAGCCTTTTTTTAAAAAAAAAAACCTACTTCTGCAGGCACTTAACTTTAATTCCGTATGAAAAAGCCATGACAGTGAGTAAAACCAACATTTCATTAATTTTGTCAGGTCAATCAAGTCTACACTAGTCTAGGTCGCAGCCCCCTGGACCGACGAGGGTGGAAATCGAAAATTAAAAGCTTACGAGATCGAGAGCTCCATAGATTTTTTTTATTGATTTTGTTTGAAATTCCAGTTTAACCTGACCCTGCTTTGCAAGAACTTCTCGTATTATGAGAGATCAGCGTATACTGGTTCTGGTTGGTAGGCATTGGAATATTCATGGCATGTAGGCATCAAATGAATAGAGCAGTACTATATCAAATGAGGCAAATTGCAAACATTCTTACATCGATTATTATTAAATAATTTAGTAAACTAAATACACATTTAGGTATTTCAAATAAATTGTTACTAAGTATTGATTTGTACATCCATACGTAGGTTTTAGTTTATATTTTAATGCCACTACAAATTTTAACTCTTTAAAGATATTATCTAGTATCATAACCAGTGATCGGATAATTGGATGCATATTTACCTAAAGTGTAGGTGTTGGTTATTATGGAATGCACTTTTGTATCGAAAAAATCCCGGGATTACGGATTCAACAAATTTACTGTTTTTATTATAGAATCAAATCGGGTGTTAAAATGTTAAATAAATACCACATGCTAAAGACGACGTTTCTGCACCATGTTACAGACTAGTTTCGCATTCCCGAATTTTCTGGAATCCCGGGATTCCTATTTAAAAAAATATTTTTAAGAACCCTCCATAATTTCCTAACTAAAAATGAACTTTAGGTAAATATGCATCCGATTATTGGATCACGGATCATAACCTGACGCGCTACGTAGCTCCGAGCGTAAATCAATTTTGGCTACGGGTGGCGGCGCGGCGGCGTCACCCTCCGTTCGGACTTCGGAGTTAATAAAGTTAGGCAGACTGCCACCAGACTGAACCGCGACCTGCCTGACACAGCTCCCCTTTATTAAATAACTCGAGCAGAGGTACACACGACGACATTTATCTAAAGTTCACGCTTGACTGACGCTTGACATACGTTTCTAGTATAACATGACCTCGCTTTGTATAGACTACCCGTACAATAAGAGATTCACTTAAACTAGCTTTGTAGAGCTTGATCGGTCGTCATGAATACACATCATCATCATCAACCGGGAATCATCCACTGCTGAGCATAGGCATTACCTATTTTCTGCCACACTTCCCGGTTCTAAGCTTCCTTTACCCGGTTGCTTCCCGCAACTTTGACGATATCTTCGACCCAACGAACTTTAGGACCATAAATAAGTAGGATATGAAGTCTCGCCTAAACATTAATTTCTTCATAGCTCTAAAAGAACATTATCCTGCCCAGTGCCTTACGCGGTAAGCGCGAACTAGCACCATACCTTACTCAGCATTGAAATGAAGTTATCGAAGGTTCGTGGGTGTTAGTCACGAGCGATCCTATCTTGACCACACAGGTCCCCGGACCACGGACCTCGAGTCCCGGCCTGTGAAACCATTGTCTTACGTACGGAATATTTTTTGAATAATAAAATTAACGCAGTGAAAATAGTAAAGATTAATTTATTGGTAGAAAATAAGAAAATTGTAAATAGTTTACATTTTCATGAATACTTTGATAGGTTACCAGAAAAAGGAACTCGTGTTTAAAAATTTCGCTCGTTAGCTTTTTTCTCGGGTTTTCTTATAACTCCTGAAATTTTTATATGGGTATAGTAGATGATTGACATGACAAAAATAATACTTTCAGTAAAAAAAAAAAACTTCAAAAACAGAAAAAAAATAATTCATTAACTAAAATGTATTTCCACTTTTCATCAATGAAAACAATTATCATGCCAGTAAATCCTAAAAGAACTTTTTACAACTCTCCATCACGAATAATAAAACTCACAAAATATTACCAATCCTCACACACCACTATTAAAAGAAATTTACAACTGTAGACGCATGTTCTCAACTCGATTGATTAAAAAATCTAAAAACACATGTCACTTCTAATAAATCGTCCACATGGTTGTGAGTTATACATGATCATAAGTTTCAGAGCCACAGAGCGATTCATTAACGTAGGAATGGTAGAAAAAAATGAGGTACTCTCAAACTGTGGTCTTGTACGATTTATTCTGTGCTGTGGTGCCGAAAAAATATCGGTACCACAGTATGAGCACGCTCCATCGTAAAATAACGATATTTTTTACGATTCACGAAAATCTCAACCACATAGTGAGTACTAAGCAGTTTTTAATGAGTCTTATTTTTTATGATACCCAATCATATCTATATATTTGAGTAAAATTTTTAACTGCTCCAGTATCACTTGAAAATATGTCTATGAATCGCGTAAAAATTAGTACACTACTTGTTCCACTAATAATTGATATGTACCAATCTACTTATCTAGCAATTAATTTCTTACCATAGTAACATTTTCTTTTTAAATTTCATTGGTATAGTTAACCAAATGACTAAGGTGGTACTAAAACGTAAAAAGTATTGATGCTAATCTGGTAGGTATCGGTACATATACCACGTCACTACCACGTTGTATCGGTACCATTTCCTCCACAACTTGGTAGAAAGATTTATAGTTGCAATGCGTGTGTTAGGTATATAAATCTGTAGTGTTTGTGAATGGCCGCACCTGTCTGTATGCATTTGTATCAAGTGCCTCTGCTTCATACATCCACCTCTACAACGATTTTGAATTTTTATCGGTTTTTCGTTAGCGCACGAAACTATGAAATTCTCCTTTGTCTGAACTTATACTATCACCTACTTTTATTTATTGTTTTGAGCTCCCGATATTTCGACGCTATTGCAAGCGCCATGATCGCGGGATGACTGGAGAATGCGGGTGGATGGAAAATAAATAATTACGAGCAAACAAATCTGTCTACGCTTTCGTCTTTTGCTACGCGAACCACTGGCACTCGATACAAAGTCACGGCAAAACTCAAAACAAAGTAGTAGTGAAAGTATAACTTCAGTTAAAATCCATGAAACTTTAAAACAGTGTCCTTCTTTGTCGTTCAAAAATACAAATTCCCGAAATAACATTTTGAAACGTACTTGCTTTTTTGTGCGAAACCGAATGAAAAATGTTTGCTTTTGTGTTAACTGTGCCGTCCATTTCGTTAGTAGCTGAATTTTTTTTCTGTTTTATTTTTGTCCAAAAATATTGTGAACACCACAGCAATGCCTACATTTCTGATGAAAATACGTGTGTTCGCCACGAAAGCACGAAAAGCGTGAATATAATAAACCGTCAATCCACAAAAAATAGCAACGCCAAATCATTCCCCGAAACCGGAATCCCGGAAACCAGAATAAGTTTGATTTAAATGACACAATACCTAAATACCGACACCGACCCCAAACCAGAGAATATTAACTGGCGGGGGCGGTAGTACATTTTAACAAAATTAAATCTATAAAGTAGTTCTAAAGTTTGAAAGCACCCTAACAGACAGCTAATCTTAAGACCTTTTGCAGTATTGAGGGGGATGTTTCCTCCGATAAATTGGCATACAGGTTTAGCCGACTTCGCCATGGACTAATGGGCATAAGCCTCAACCAACATCTCATAAGGCTCTCGTTCTGAAGTCAAAAAGCCACTGCTTTGGCTACATAACGAGAGCTTAAGAAAAGCAGGCTATTGTTTGCTATTTCAGATCACTAAGCAAACCGCAACAGCACTGATAGAATGCTCCTTGGTCGAGAGCTGGACACACTATTACATTAAAAAAAAACATATGTTATCATAACCCTGTCTGCCTAACTTTTCCCAACTGTTTTGGGATCGGCTTCCAGTCTAAACGGTAAAGCTGACTACCAGTATTTTACATGAAGCGACTGCCTATCTGACCTCCACTGCCCAGTTACTACCGGGTAATACGATACTCCTTATTCAAACTGACTGTCAGACTTTTGGGCCACTGACTACCTGTAACGAATGTCAACGATTTATAAATGAAAGCCTAGACCAACGGCTTAACTTGCTTTCCGAGGCAAAGAAGAAACTCGGTAATTGATGGATGGTCACCCATCCACGGACCAACCAACACAATCGTGGTTTAACTTTTTAAAAGATCGACCCGAGCGACTGTAACCACGAGCTACTCATAGCTAAAACATATGTTCTACGTGTTTTATATAACGCTATTTAATCTAGACTCATGTACTAGATAGCAGTGAAAATAACTTAAGGCAAGTGTAATTCATAGTAACACAGTGCAGAGCCGTCACCGTAACGGTTATCGTTGCATCGTGCACCACCGTGAATTTTAAGACTTGTTCGCTTATAAATTAGCTAAATTAAACAAATTGCTTAGTGTTTGTGTAAGCTTACAGTATATTTGCCTTGTTAGGCTAAAATAACGGACACTTTAATTTTTATGGCAAGACGAAAATAAATTAATTTCTTAAATATTAGCAAATATTTGCGTCACTATACTTATGTGAAAATACTGCGTTGGACTGCCAAGTCGTAGGTCTCAAGACACGCACCTCTGTCAAGTCTCACACGAGTCATGTGTGTATTGTATAATAATATTTATCACTTGCTTCGGTGAGGGAAAACATCGTGAGGAAACCAAACCAGCATGCCTGTGACTTTTTCCTCCTTGGCATGTAAAGCCAAGTCAGAGAGCCATGGGCATCATGAAAACTCTGACACCAGTTTACGCGCTAACCACACTTAAAACAAGAAAATGTAAAATCACTATATTTATATAATAAAGAGTCATTATCATCATCTGCCTAGCCTTTTCCAACTATATTAGGATCTTTCAGTCTCACCGTACCTATGCAGCTGAATTCCAGTATTTTACATAGAGCGACACCCTATCTGACCTCCACTACCAAGTTACTACTGGTTAATAATGTGGATTCTCGAATTAAGGAAATCACTTCAAGTATTCACAAACCAAAGCAAAAAGGCATTTTTTACAGGAGCTAAGAAAATCGAGGAAACGAAGCTGTGTTGAAAAAGCATTCATTTTCAGAGCCGCTATGAAATCACTATGAAGAAGTGAGAAAATACGATAAAATTATATTTGTCTAGCTTCCATCCACGGCTTCGTAAAACCATTTTTAACCAATTATAGCATGTGAAATTCGGATGTATAGGTAAACTGTATTTCTATAAAGTATCAAACATCCAATCACCATCTATCCGCATCAACTTTATTAAGTTAAAAATCCTGACATGTTGTAACACGAAAATTAATATTTTCCGATATTCAAAATTGAACGACCGAAATTCCCCTTTATAAAGCAACGTAACCCTCACCCTACAAATGATTTCGTGATGTCAAAGGAAAATTCTATTTCGAATATGAGGTAGTGAAGCTTTAAAATTCCAATACAACATTGCCTCGTTTTGTACAGATTTCCAATACAATGAGAGATCCGTATAAAATGGTTTGAGAGTAGTTTCAGTTTTAGAACAGAATTCATCTTTAAAAGCCAATTAGCTTTAGTACAAAAGTACCTACACTAGATTGCAAGATGTAACTACTGCGTTCATTTGTATATCACTCCAAAAAGGTTGAAAGCAGGATAGCACCTGACTTCAACAACTTCTTCGATTGTTGTTCGTGGACACCGCAGTTCGCAGTGTCAGGTTGCTCACATCAAACCGGTGCCGACAATTTGCGTACCCACGGTGGACGCCGTGCGTACGTAATCAAGCTATACAAAACCATTTTATGCGGATCTCTCCTTATAAGGCAAATCTATACAAAGCAAGGCCATGTTATATTGGAAATGTATAGGTTGATGTGTCGTCGTGTGTACGGAGCCCCGGACAGCAGACTCTGACTGATAGGTCCGTAGCTCGGTACTATACTGAGTTATTTGTCAATGTCTGGTGTCCTACACTGGTACGCACGACTAACGACGACCAATCAAACTATGCGAACCTAGTTTAAGCCGATCTTCCATTGTAAGGAAACTCTACGCATAGCGGGACCATGGTATACTGGAACTGTTTAGCTTGATATGTCGCCATGTCTACGCAATTTGTCCGGATCAGTTTTAATATTGATCACGTGACAAGGCAAGCGTGCTCCACCCTAGTCCGCATCATCGCATCCAGTGCGCATAATGTAGTGCATGCGGTTCTTTTCTGTAAGTGATGAGGCGCTTAGACTTAATTTTACAATGTACAAATTATTATGTAACAGTGTACTCATTGTTGAGAAGCCTAATCCATACTTCCATACTAATATTATAAATGCGAATATGATATGCGAATATAATGCTCTGTTTGTTTGTTTGTATGTTTGTTTGTTACCTTTTCACGACCAAACGGCTGATCGGATCTTAATGAAATTTGGCAAGAAGATAGATTTTAACCTGGGGAAGGACATAGGCTATATATCATTACGCTACGACCAATAGGAGCGGAGCAGCAATGAAAAATTTTGCGAAAACGGGGAAAATGTGACGCAAACGAAGTTGCGCGGGACAGCTAGTAATAAATAAATAAATCGCTAACACAAGCCAACTCAGTAAAAATAAAATTACACTTCGATCTAAAACAAAACTTCTAGTAGTATAAACTTTTAAACTTCTCAACGACAGATTTATATAAAAAAGTGTTTTAAAGAAGCCTATCCGTCCTTTATGTGCGCTATATCAAAATAAAACAAATCAGGTTAAGACGTTGAACAATCAGTGTCGTATCACTTTACTAAATGATATTATCATCACATACGTGACAAAACATCATTGTCTGCCTTTTCGCAAATACGTTAAGATTGGCTCCCAGTCTTATCAGATACGGCTGAATACGAAGTCGCTTAAGTAGACATAAGTTCCGGAAATTAAAAAAAAAGAACGATTTCGCCACAATCAATCATGATCTCTACTTTGTATGCGACTTTAAATATGAGAAAGGTCAAAGCCGTATCGAAGAAACTAATGAATCAATTACGATTAAATTAGAGCATAGAAATCATTTCATAGAAATTTATTCGAACTTCCCACGAGCTGATGTAAGATCTCATAAACAGACAAAGAAAAGATGAGACATACAATTATAAAAAAATAACTTCATAGTATTTGCACGAACTGCTTTCATGGAAAAGGGACAAAATAGACAACTAATATTATATTTAAATCAAGATCTAAACAGTCCATAGAGTCAAGGGATTTTATTTCTTAACCTCATGAAATTGGCATAAATCAAAATCTGCATAACTCCCGTTACAAAAAGCACTTCGATTTTTTTATCGCTTATTGTGTAACAATTTTCATTTGTATTGTGCATGTTCCAGCTGAAACAAAAGCTTACGACCCAGATATACTTGTCCACAACCTTAAGAACTCACAAAATACTTGCACAAAAAGAATATGGTCCCTACACAATACCTCCCGTTTCGGTCACCGCGTTAGCCTAACAAGCATCGCATTAAATATTTGGTATCCGAAACCCTTTATCGGCACTTGGCCGGCTCTCGGCACGCTAGAAACGAGCCGATTCTTCACGCCGCGAACAACAATGGGCCGCGGCAAGCTTTATTTGTGAATAATATGCTACGCCAAACGAATATGACACGGCAATTCGCTCGACTATAATGCCGAAGAAACACTGCGAAAAAAACGACTGCGAAGAAACGGATCGAACGCCAACGCAGTTACCGCGAGCACTGCGAGCTGCCTATTTTTTGTCATGGTGACCTAAAAAAGTTAACCTGTAAGTAAATTAGGTTTTTATCCGGTAAGTAATTTACTTACCGGTCTCCAAGTTGGGTTGCTTCAGGAACTATTAATTTGTGTGTGTCCGCCATCGTGAAAATCGATAAATTGTGACCATCCACTAAATAAAAAATAAATTGTCCATCACCGAGCGAATTTAATTACATTTTTAATTTATTTTTTATAGGGACTGCTTAAAGCCGCATCTGTACTTAAATAAACTTCGAAGTTGTGATATAATTGATTGTAAATACTAACTAAATAAAAAATAATTGTCCATCAACGCGCGAATTTTGAGGAAGCGCTCAACGTAGCGTGTGCACCTCTATATAAATAAAAATAGAAGAGAATATTATATAGACAAAAAAAAACTCCGAAGATATGATTAGTTGTGACCATTCACTGGATAAAAACTAATTATCCATCAAACAGCAAACAATAAGGGCGCGGTCTGGCCAAAGTTCTGAAGGGTTGTGACAATTATGTCGATATCTATAATTATGTCGAACTGCCCGCGGAAATTCAGAGCGCACTTTATGCAACGAACCGCCCCACAGCAGCGTACGAGCAAGACTGAGCTGATGGCCGGGATCCTTCATATAGAACTAGACAGGTAAATTATATTGTACACATCGATGTACTGCTATCTATGGACCAAAGAGTATTACTTCCTGAACATGACATTGTGTAAAGACTCCAATTTAATTGTTTACATAGAGATTTTAAATAATGATTTGCTTTTTTTACCAAATTATACTAGGTCCACATCCGACATGGAAGGATTGTTTCTATGGTAGAATATTTTTGGGAGCTTTTTTGATAAGGTAATTACTTTCAAGGGGATTAGTTTTCTTTGTTATAAACTTGGTATGACTTGGTAGCTACCATGAATTCATGATACTGGTAACGGTATATCATTGTCAGTTAATAATAACTTGGAAATGGTTAAAGAAGCTTAGAAGCTTCATTAAAAAAAAAAAAAAACTGAAATCAAAGATGTAGGCATCATGAACCCCCTACTGTGTCTTAGGGCATTGTTTGTATTGGAGAATAATTGATTTTAATTGTTATAAGGATAATCCAAAAGCAATTTAAATCAATCAATCGTTTGTATAAGTAAAAAAAAATATGGAAATTAGTTTAACAGCCTGAAAGCCTTTTTGTAACTTATTCAAATCCTACCTACCTTTAATAATCCTTCAGTGGCTTAATCGCTGATAGATTGCCCCTTGTCTTTGACTAGTGGGTCGTTACATTTCGCAATTTGGCTGATAGGATTGGTCCGACCAAAATGCACTATCAAGGTACAATACAC
The DNA here is from genome assembly GCA_963082945.1 of Cerastis leucographa. Lineage (NCBI taxonomy): Eukaryota > Metazoa > Arthropoda > Insecta > Lepidoptera > Noctuidae > Cerastis > Cerastis leucographa. The sequence continues at coordinate 9,290,592 of OY720378.1, forward strand.
CCATGGAACCACTAGTCTGACTTCTGTATTTAAAAAGTATTAAATTTTTATACTTTCACCTGTACCGGTGTCTGTTGGCCAATTGTTCTTCGGGTGAAAAGTTATTAGGCAAAACATTCTGTTGGTTAAACATTCACTGACTAAGAGTTATGTTGGCGAAAAGTTTATGGGTGAAAATTTCTTTGGGTGAAAAGTTAATGGGTAATACTATTCTTGACGAAAGGTTCATAGACCAATCGACTGTTGTTGAACCGTTTCAGTTTCAATGTCGCATCTGCTGCAAGCAGGCCTTAATACAGCTAATGGATTCGCAGAACATAATACTATATATATACTGTTTGAGATAAGCGATTAATTCAAGCATCAGTTTGGTCTCGAATATCATGCATTGAATTGGATTGGATTGGATAACCAATCCATTCGCGAAATTGAAATAACTTCATGCGGAGCACTCATGTCAAGTTTTCTTATTTTTTTAACAAAAATGACCTTTCTCCATGTTATAGAAATGCCATATCTGTGTTTTTTCATTTCTATATTAGTCTCCCCCTTCCCACCTGTAGTAAGTACGTGAGAGGTCAAAGATTAAAATGTGTAGTTGTGACACGTATCACTTTATCGCTGGATTCAGCAAGATACTATATTTCTCTGGTAGTTGTAAGAAGTGTTTGCAAGAAGTTTCTTTGTTGTAAGTTTACTAAAATTCTGATTCATAAGTAAACCTTTTTCTTTTGTTTTGCGATCTGCTGAAGTAAGCCAACATCACCTAGCTCATGTGAAAAGAAAACCTAAAGAATCTAGTGGAAATATGAAGTTACGCTTTGTTGGCTAGAATTTTTATATTCTTACTAACAATTTATTCGGGAAGAGAAATAAGTAAAATCAACATCATACAATAACATTGAAACGTAGACAGGAAACTATTTTAAAAAGGGACGAAAAAAGTAATTGCTTGCATCAAAAGTGCTTCAAGCATAAAGACTTTTGCTTTTAAGACTAAGGCAAGTATCTCGTTGAAGTTTTTATTTGAGTTTAACATATTATAAAACTGTCTGTGACTTTGAGTCTCTGGTAAGAGGCAAAAATTGGAGATTCAATTTTACTTTAAAGAATTTTTCTATTGAGCTTCGTTCTTAGAACTTGTATGAATGCCTAGAATCCAATAAATGCTGTTCACTGCGAACCGCGCTGTACCTACTGTGGCCTTATTTTTTGATTAGCACTTATCAACTTTAGTAAAACATCTATTACGTTTAGACTGGTTACCTATACAACAGAGTATAATGTTGATAATTTCCTTATTCTTCGGTCTGCCGAAACCTTTACGTTACTCGTCAGTGCACACATCTGGAGCGTAAGCAGACATGCAATATTTTGACGTGAACTCTAAATGTGGTGGCTTCGTGGCTTACTAAATTACACACAACTACACGCCTCTAATCCCTGAAGGGTTGACCTAGGACGTCATGCCCAGTCGCTTCGACAACAGAGCAGTCTGGCAGAACTGCGCGATTTTTTTAAGCTATGAGCAGACAGCTGAGGGTCACAAACATTGATTTAATTTCAGCAAAGGGCTTCATCGCGACAGGATGCATTTGCGGAATTTAATAAACTAAAACGGTGTATTGGATCGGGAAAACGAACACAAAATTGATTTATAAACGACTGGCGTTATATTTGGTACTTACACAATTATATAGTTGTAGGCGTTTTATGTTATGTTAATATTCGAGAGGCTGTTTTGTTGAGTCAAAAAAAAACCTAATAGTGTTTTGTTTATTGAAAAGTTTGTTTGTTAATTCATGAAGATTAGTGTGTTTTCAACTTTACTTTGACCCGGGAAGCAAACCCAGGGAAGCAAATCTTATTCGTTTTTTGGAATTTTACTTAAAATTACTTTCATACCCAGGCAGTTAGTACCTACACTCGCGAGCAACTAAATCGATTAAATCTAATACCGCGCATTCATATGTGTATTGAAGAATAAATACAGTATTTATTTATAAACATCACATAAAGAAAGCAGCGGTGGCCCAGTTGTGGCAGCCCCGACTTACCAGCAGTAAGCCGTGGGTTCGAACCCAGGCAGGCGCGTTACTTTGTGTAATTTATTTCATCACCGGTGCTCTGCAAAACGGTGAAGGAGAACATCATGAGGAAATCGGCATGTCCTAGAACCGAAAATCCGAAGACATGAGACATCTACCAACCCGCACTGGGCCCGCGTGGTGGATTACAGTCCACTCCCTCTCATAGAGAGGAGGCCTGTGTCCCAGCATTATAGGATGATGATGAAGGTTTAAATAAAAGCTTAAGACCTTAGATTTAAATTGGGGCTTTTCAAATGAATGTTAATTGAATGAACATTTTCGGAAAATGGGCTTTCATCACTACGTATGATGGAAAGGATTTAAAAAAATAAACAAAAGCGTAAATAATATATTATGTCAATACTTGATATTGCCCGTCCTTGTCCTCTTCCGGGCACGAAAACGAACGCTCTTTTCGCTGATTTTTCTTGCATCATGCAGGAGCTGTCGCCGTTACAAAGAACCAGCGCTGCCTAAATCACAACCCGATATAGCAGTGAACCCGGCCTCTCCTGTCACGGCCATGTAGACTCATTGCACCCATCACTGAGTATTGACTCTCACAGCGCGACGCTCAAATTGAGATAATTATGGCGCGCTTTGACTCAATCCCTGGCCCGTGTCAGGTCATTTTGGAGCAAGATGAATTTCCTTCAAGCGTCTTATAGCTGTCCACTCGCTGACAGCTACTCTTCGAAGACACCTCAGCTGCTGCTGCACATTAACAATCGTCCGGTGGCGATTCCGCAGCGATTTTAAGACAAAGACAGGTCGTCCTTCTCTTTGAAATGCAATGTTGGCGGCCGGTTTTTGGTATCCGATTAAAGGCACCACTGTCTCTCTGGTTTCTGTGTACTCTTGGTACGGCAAGTCTGGCTCCAGTGAAGCTGGGCAGCGTCTGTTTGGTGACTGAGTACTTGTTGCACTTTTTCGGCCGTAGTATCCATATTTTCGTCAAAATGACTAATGCCATTTCTAGGTATGTGTACAGGTCGACTACTGATAAATCACTCATAACGAAAAAAGGTAGAGTACCGAAAATAGTCAATTTTCCTGTACGCATATTTAAATTGCAAATAAGAAGATTACATCCTGAATATTTTTATGATATTGGCGACAACTTAAAACTTGTTTATCAAGCTTTTAATGATCATACGGTTTATGTAAACGAAGGACAGATTTCTTGAAAAAAAAAACATTGTAAGTTTGTTTGCGCTGTTAAGGCGTGAGTCGATGCTCGCGAGTGCAGTTCAGTTCAGCGTAAACAAAACTTCATTAATGGAAAAAGTTATTTTTCAACTTCAACATTTACAGTCAACATTTCATACGAACCACTCGTTCGGAACAATTTAATTTTCTGTTGCCTGAAATACAAATTTGTTGAGATGGAAATTACAATGATTGGAAATAAGGATTGGTCTAGTGGTGGCCAGCATTTCTACCATGCATGAGGACTTGGGTTCGATTTCTTAGTCTTAATAGTTTTTTCAGACAGGAATTCTCCAGTAGTAGGTAACTCGGGAGTTTGGATTCGTGTCCCGTTGATGGCAATAAGCTCGCCCCGCTAGGATGGATAACTTAGGCGAAATGTGGTACTGAGGCAGATACCTGCCTAACCATTCAATGAATTCAGGGGTGTGTGATGGTATGATTGGACCATTCTAATCTAAAGCACTTTAGTTTTGTAGCGACGTACAAAAAAAGCAACTTACTACAAAAAGTACTACAGCGCCATCTATGACACGACGGAAGAACTAACATCAATTTCCTACATCTCGCAAGCAAAGTTTACATCGACTTAAGACTATATAGAGAAACCCGACAACAACTCTCGGGCAGTTGCCCACCACCTGTCTGGTCGGAAGATCTTCCCTTTTCTATAGGGTATGAAAAACTTTCCACCCTGTTCCTCATACCCCTAAAGTTTAATAAGCAACCGTTAGTGCCAATGAAGGTAGTTCATCATTATAAATGCGACCTTCCCTTCAACGTAAGTCCAGTTTTCAACACCTGTCATTTTATGAAGTACTTAAAAATGCCAGCAGATCTTCGTAATGGCACGCAATTTGAGTGTCGAGGAAATAAAATATGATATGTGTTCAACATTTTGCTACAGCCGTTAAGAACCATCACGGTAGTTTCAAAGGTGCTTGCAGGGATCAAAGTTCTGAGAACAGTTAAAAGAAATATTGTAGTGAGCCCATTTCTAGTTAGTACCTTCATAATATGGAGTAATCTTCAGTTAAAGAGTGTGAAAGGCACTTTTGTTTCATTCAAGAATTCATGTTAAAAAAACGTTTTAACCCGTTTTTTCTATTATATGTTATTTCAATAAACTAGAAAGGCAACGACCTTCATACAACCAATTTATAAAAATGTTCAAAACGCCATCTAGGTAGAGCAGATAACATTTCAATAAAGATGGGACACTCGATGTCGGGTCCCGGCTTGCCCTGTTGTTTGCACAACAAAGAAAAGAACTGAATGTGCCAAACTAATCGCAAAATTTGAATTGCAGTCGATACGCACAGAAAAAATATAAAGAAAATAGTTGTATTACGACATCTACCCACAACGCCACAAACCAAATAGGCGTGTGACTGTGATGTCATGAGAATGCAACTATCAGTGACGTAAGGTACCACAGCGCTTCACTACGCATCAACAACAGGCCCACTAGACAGAACACTGATCTGGTCGGAGAATCCTCCCTTGTCAATGGAGGTTGAAGAACTTTAGATTTGTTTTATGCATAAAATAGAACAAGTAGTCATGGTTGTAAGTAGAAATTGTCGTAGTTAACATAACAGTTTCTTTTTTATTTAGTAAATAAATAACTACAAAGCCGCGATCCACGAAAAAAAAAAACAAACAACCATTTGACTCTCAACCTCAAGCACTGATGCGCCACTTGAACTTCTATACAAACTAAATAAATACACAAACACTCGTCCCAAATACCGCGGCGACAAATGTGCAACAAAACTGTCGCTTCGAGATTGATAGGGCGTCGCCGATAGATGGCGGTGTCGTTAATTAGCCCCGCGCGTCGGTCGCGCCGTTGCCGTCGCGGTGTCGCGCGTCAATCGCCCGCGACGAGGCGACGTGACCCTACCACTGGAACTCGGTGATCGCTTGACTTGGAAATATTTTAACGGCTCATTGCACTAGTTGGGAGTGACGCGTAGGGTTCGAACCGTGGGTAGTATACTATAGGTTAGAAACTACCTGCGTCTGGCGAAATGTGATGAACTTGTGCCGCCAATTAACCTGTGTTTTGATGAAGTACGTATTTAATGTTTTCCTTTGTTTCTAAGTTAATTGCTATATGTGATCTACTACTAGAGTTTCAAGAAAAATCCTTAAAATGAATTGCGAAATCAACGAAGTAAAAACCATACTAATATTATAAAGCTGAAGAGTTTGTTTGTTTGCTTGAACGCGGTAATCTGAGGAACTACTGGTCCGATTTCAATTATTTCAGTGTTAGATAGCCCATTTATCGAGGAAGGCTATATATTATCACGCTACGCCCAATAGGGGCGGAGCAGCAATAAAACATGTTGCGAAAACGGGGAAAATGCGACGCAGACGAAGTTGCGCGTGACAGCTAGCATATCATAATTATAAGGAGCCCTTGTTACATACAAAACTTATAGCTTTACTCATACATATTTATCAAACAAGCCTTTTTAGTTAAAACATTTGGTTCACACAAAACTTAAATAAACTAAACAATCTTTAATGACAGTTGTGTTCGAGATGGTATAACATCACGAACTAGTTCATATAGTAAGGGCGTCTGCCGACGGATTTATTTTTAAGCTCATAACTTTAGACGCGTATAGCTAAATTAGAAGGGATTGATGGCACACAGATTTACCTGAGTCTAGCAGACATCCTTTGCTATTACTAGAAATGTTATATCGAATGAGAATTAACCGAAGATTTGTTATCGAGTTTTTATCACGCTTCACTTGTACAAACAAAAATAAAATCAAATCCTGGAAGGCAATTTTAATCTAAGTCTATAGTTGTCGTATCGAAATGAAACAATGTATGTATATGTGGTTCGGATGACTATAGGTACTATAATTTCGTATGTTGGAGCTGGTCTGATGATGGAGCCAGGAGGTGCATACTATAATAATTTAAATTAAATATAGATATTTTGTGCATAATAAAAGCGTGCCATTTCATCTTTTTAAACTTCAGTATTGAGCTTAGGTTTGTTTGCAAAACAATGCAACATTTCACTTTGTCACATTAGTAAAAAGTATCAAGAGACTGTGAAAAACGATTTTAATATTTTATGGTAAAGAAGACTCATTCGGGATATCCATACTAATATTATAAATGCGAAAGTATTTTTGTTTGTTTGTTGCCTTTTCACTACTAAACGGCTGATCGGATCTTAATGAAATTTGGCAAGAAGATAGGTTTCAACCTGGGGAAGGAGAGCTTCGACCAACAGGAGCGGAGCAGCAACGAAAAATGTTGCGAAAACGGGGAAAATGTGACGCAGACGAAGTTGCGCGGGACAGCTAGTAATGTTATAAATGCGAAAGTATTTCTGTTTGTTTGTTTGTTACCTTTTCACGACTAAACGGCTTATTGGATCGTTATGAAATTTGGCAAGGAGATAGATTATATCTTCGAGAAGGACATAGGCTCCTTTTAGCCCTGAATAAAACATCAAAAATATCCACGCGAACGAAATCGCGGGCAGCAGCTAGTTTTGTAATAAAAAATACAAGTGAAGCTCTACCCAGTCGACATAGCAGTTAGGACGTCGTAACTTTGACAAAACTCCGTTCAAAAACAAAACTTTACATTCCAAACCCTGCCTATCCTTAGAAAAAATATCTTCACCAAAGCACGAAGTATGGGTCAAAATAGTCGCACTTTCGCAACACAAGGTCTCATGTCATTGCATACGAATTATATCTAATAAGCCTCGTATTACTGTGTCCGTGCAAAAGTCAAAAGTTATCGCGACACGTACCAAGATGCTTGTCTGTCACCCACTATTCATTTAAAAGACACATCATACGAGCACAAACGATCATTATGATTGTGTAAAAATGTGATGCACAAAAATAAAATGTGACATTTCGTTGTTAGTTTATTTTTGTTGAGCTTTAAAAGAGAGTTGTCAGCGAATCCTTTAACATAGAATTTTATTTTATAAGTACGTCTTTCTCCAAAATAGTACAAAGATATGAACGTGTAAAGGAAAGTATTTTTCTCAGTTTCTAACAAATTGTGATAAAGTCTGGAGTTTTTCTTTTGTAGTTTTTGCAGTTGTTAGTCATTATTTTAAAGACTTTTCTCAAACAATCTTTCTTACTAGTTTTCTCAAGACACTTTACAAGTTCAAATCTTGCGGACTAATCTTATAGATTGAAGCGAACAAAGTTAATTTCTAATCTAAGTACAATTTGTTATCAAAGATATTAGGTTGTACAGCAACCGTAGGGTAGATTCATTAATGAACCAAAATTAGAACAATATATTTACACAAATTATTTCCTAGTTGGTCGGTAGAAAACGTAAAATTAACATAAAACACAAAATATTTTGAATAATATTATAATTAATTGTATTCGAACACATCGATCACGGTAACTGGATTATGTTTCCTGTTTCTCAAAGTATTTCGTAATGGGGAACCTACGTAATATGGAGGAACACGTTTCTGTAATATTTACACTTTTTTCCTTCTTGAGATAACGGGAGACGATGGAGGAGAGCATGGTGGCTGTGACACATATACGCTCAACCAATTACGTACATGCCTATTGGTCACGTGAACCCGCAAGTAGGTATTGTATTAACAATTGCAATTTGTCATGTTGAAACATCTTAAAAACAGCTATGTTAACGAATATCTATTCTAAGCACCTATCAGCAGCTATGAAAGAACTTCCCTATGGTAACTACGACAATTATTTGAAACCCCCAAAAATAAAGTACATCGTATCCAGTAAATTGTTTGTTGAAGCACGCGCCAGCCGTTAATCACCACTTCAAACCGAACCAAAGAACAACCGAAACCAGTAATTCTTAAAAATACTCGCGCACTATACAATTAAACTATCATCACCACAGCGTACACTGCATTGCAATTTAACAGCACACCCGTTTACACACTTGGACAGTTTACTTAATAGCCGTTTGTAATGTGTGCAGTTTTTTTTTGCACGCACGTGGCAGCTTTTTCCGCGTGATGTCAGCAAATGATTCGGAAAATCTATTTTATCATGCATTTCAAAATGTAGTAACTGTTATTGCAGCTATATTTAGTTTTTGCCGCATATGAATTGTATGAGCTTTTGAGAATTTTTATTCAATCAGAGGAATCGGCTATTGTGGTGTAATAAATAGCCGGTACCGCCGCGCAATGATCTTTAAGTGGCTCTGAATGGTGTCAACGAACTTAGTACGTTATCTTGCACTTTGCTCGCAAAAAAGAGTGCAAATTACATGCACTAGTAACGGTCTGTTAGAGCATAACTATTTCAGAGAACCTTTTCTCGGTTATATCAAGTTAAAAGCTAAAAAAGTTGTATTTTTTGTAGTCGCAGGCGGTTCACCGCTGGAATAATTCCGAGTTGAGATAAAAAGTGTAATATGTATAATGTCACATCTCCTCTAGTATTTTCACACGGAATGATCGAGCGTCTTGAAACAATCTCGAGACGGGCGCGCGACTATCGCTTGTCTAAAATTTATCTCGAGACGTCAAGTTACGTGTGAGTTGGGACGATTAGAGATCCAAATATGGTGGACATTAGCTGAAACCACTCTGACGTGAATAGAATATTGCTTGACACTACTTGACAGACGGTTTACATTGACTTATCATGTTAATATTATTATGGCAAAGGTTTGTTTCAATTTTGGATTAGTATTTTATTACCGTAAACTTTACCTCAGACGAAATCATTATTTACATTCCTCATTCAGGTAACTTAGCACGACGACGTTATACAATTTATTTATGCACAGTAAAAACTAATAAAAACCTGATGAAATCTATGATTTTTAATTACCTACCCTTTGAGATATGTTAAGCAATTTAAGTGTTAAATAAAGAATAGTCTATCAATAGTTATAGTCAAATAAAGCCACCCAACCTAGAAATTCAGTATATGAGGTCAAGCCAATCATTAATACATATAAAAAAATTAAATTAAAAATTTAAAAAAACCCCCGACATAAAAAACCTTTTTTGTGTCGGGGGTTTTTTTTAATTTTTAATTTAATTTTTATTTCATGCTTTTTAGACTTATATTATTTTATCTAAGCCTTGACTGTCCCAATCTTGGGCATAGGTCTCCCCATTGCTTCCACTTTTCTCGGTGTTGCGCGTCTTCTCGCCAATAAACGAAACAGCTAAATAAAAAAAAAACATTTTTGGGGTGAGGGGGGGGACGCAACCACCCGCCCTGGCGATACCCATGTTGACAAGTGACAAGATTTCAAATTTCGAAACGACCAGACCTGTGGAAGTTGTTCCCTTCAACTAGAAAAGACGTGATTACCATCAAACGACTGAGTAGATTATTTCGAAACATAGCTAAGAACACTTTCGATTAAATCACCTTTCAAACGAAACCAATTTTATCAAAATCGGTACATCCGTTTAGGAGCTACGATGCCACAGACAGACACACAGATACACAGATACACAGACACACAGATACACACGTCAAACTTATAACACCCCTCTTTTTTGGTCGGGGGTTAAAAAGCAGACCAAAGACACAATGAAGACAATCACCTAAGTTAAAAAATGTTTCCAGCCGATACTTTGTCAGTGACGACGACTTGCTCATTATAATGTATTCCCGGTACATCGAGCAGACTATTTAGCTTCCTTGTCTGTTTTTCTATGTATATATATTTACAAGGTCTACCCATGCAGAACAAACAGCTTTTCTTTATTTTCGAATCCAACAGCTACTAAATATATAAAAGTGACAGAAAGCTCTTCAAACACCGCGGCAGAATGACAAAAAGCTCATCAAAACTATTTGATAATAACATAAAATTTTATAAACTTCTTGATGGCCGTCACCGAAATGTTTTCAATTAACACGAGTATAAAATACACTCGAGTTTAATTTGTTTACTTCGGCCTACCAATAAAAGTAATAAACAAGAAACTTTAAGTGTGGCTTTAGTGGAGTTGGCCAATCTCGTTATCGTAGAAACGGTTTAGAGTTGCTTAAAATGTGATAATAATTGAACTTAGTTTTATGATTGAATTTGGAATTTGATGAAAGTTGGTGGTAGAGGTAGCTAGGTTAGCATAAATGCAAAGTTCAAAGGACTTGTTTGTAAAAGGTGCAACAGATATTAGTCGGTTCTAGACTTAAGCATCATCATCAGCTTTCTGCCCTTGGCTTATTTTCATCACAATATTAAGTAAGCTTGCAAGTATTTAAGGTGGTTTAAATACTGCATGCAATCAGCACATTTGAACTGTGTCCAAGAACTGTTAGTGTCATCTGCTTTGGAATATTGACATCGGACAGGTCTTGAACGTGGTTTAAGTGAGTTTATTTCATTCAGTTCCTTCGATGAAATTCGCCCTAACTTTGCAAGTGCCACGAAACTTATAGCGAAGCACAACTTAGTTAAACTTTGTATGTTTAGATAACCTGCTTTAGATTGAGACATTCACAATGTTATTGACATCAATATTTACTAGGAACTTAAAAGCAATACATTCTCACATTTTTCGGTAGCACACTTACCCATTAAGATAAAATAGACAATAAAAAAACTTTCTTCAAACCACTAAAACATTCGAATGTCAATCAACATTCGAAAAACAAATTTTATAATATCGACTAAGATATCGTTATAAAACGTATCGATACAATTCGATGTTCGATTCGGATTTGTCATTTCGATTTTACAGTGTCTATTAAAATTATCTATATAACGCTTTTTTATTCGTCGTTCGGTTGCCTACCGTTTTGAGTTTATTGCACGATAAAATTTCCGTGGGAATTTTATTAAGTATATGCCTAATAACGATTTTAGAACCTAACTAATGGAACGAGATTTTTATTTGATTTTGACAAAAAAATATAATAAATCAAACGGTGACATGTCGGAGTGGATTGTCCGAGTTTTATAGTTTTAATGGCATTATATGTATTTATAATAACGTTATTTGATAGATATACATATTATGTTGTAAGCCAATAAAATCAATGTTTTATTTGTTTGTTTAAGTAACTGTATCGTGGATGTGTCGTCATGCTCCGTTTCTTTCGAGCAGGATTTTAAGCAGTTTTAACAAGCTATGTTGAATCTCGTGATAATTAGATTATATAAACACTCATTACAATTAATTACATGATATGTATGTATATTTTTATGAAAGAAAACCAAGATGATAATTTTTCACCAACGTACCTCCAACTGTAATTACTTACCTACTGCATAAAATACACATTCATAAAAAATTTACATGGTCGGACTTGGCTAACGGTCTGTAAGCATCAAACATTAGTAGTTCCTGCCTGCTGCGGCCGGTGGCGGTGGCGGTTCTAAAAGGGGTAGTTTTGACGCGAGGTTCACACACCCCTACTACGGAAACAAGAATCGACTAAAATTCAAAACTATCGTATTACAGAAATCGTAACAAATCGGCATAGTGCGGGGCGCAGCGGGCGGTATGTAGTGTTTGTTTGCAAATAAACACCCGGCCGATCCCCGGGGCGAGTGGGGCCAGTGGACAAAGGTTGGGCAACCCCGGTTGCACAATACCAACCAGCGGGTTGCCAGCTACGTGTCGCGCACGCCGTGGTTTCTCATGTGAAATAGGAAATAAATATTTTTTTCGACTGTGATATCCGAGGGACGAAAGGTAAGTTTGTGTAGTAATTATCGTGCCTGAGATATGAATATTACGAAATAAAAAAAATACAATTACAACGTGTGAGCAAAGGTGGTGTTTTCTGAGATGTATTTATGAAATTGTTTCCTTATATTTTATTTTTAAACACAATATTTAACGTTTCTCTAATTCCATTTTCCATAAACGTAGAAAATTACCTAATGCACCTACTTAGTGATATTGCGTATTTATGAGGATTTTCCTCTTTCGACGAAGACAATACATAAGTTTAATGTAAAATTTATAAATAAAAGTTGAAGTTTTATAAATTGAACCCAAAGCATTTATTTCAATTAATCCATTCACAGGCGCTTTTGAACGGTCTAAAAGTCAGTTATTGAGAAAGTTGAAGTCAGTTGCACGTTCTGAAAAAAAAACCCGGTGGAAAAGAAAAATAATAACCAGAAATTTTTGCATTTAGATTAAACATGAAATCAAAATACGATTCTACTTATTGCATTTAGTTAAGTAAATATTTAATGAGAGTAGAAATATTCCAAATGCTACTTGCCTAAATAATTATGAACTTTTATCTTATATTATCTATTACTCCTCTCATCAGACTGTTACCACCGAAATGAGTACTTACAGAAGATTTACTTTATTAATTATTTCTGCCACTACTAACTTGATCATGATCACAAACAGGACTTATTAAAAAATACCTGACATAATTAAGAAACATTTGATTGCCTGACTTACAAATACTGAACACAAGATAAATGAAACCAAAAAGGAAATGATGAACAGGACAAAAAAAAAACATTTTTAAGTGTACAAAAAGTAAACAATAATAGAATAACAAAACAACACTCATTGACTGAAACAACAACTCGACATCGAATGCATTCGCCCACTCGAAATAATCGGAATAAAACACTCATGTTTGTTTATACAAAAGTCAAGGACCTACCCTATATAACAAAAAAAAAAAATAATGAAAAAACATTTACAAGTGTATGACAACTCTATTCAAGCGATTATAACAATTCGACTAAACAAAAGTTGTGCACAATAGTGTTGGGACACGGACCAAGGTACGGTACACTGAATAGTCGATTGTTAAGCTTAGTCGATATTAGTGTGTCGCGATGCGCGAAATCGCATTATTTTGCTAGTTTCGCGTGTTCATTGTCGGGATCATTGTGGTGTGCTTGTGGGGAATTTATAATTTTTATTTCAATAAAAAACGTGTTGGGGTGCCGTTGGATATAAACGGGCTTGTAATTTTCTTCTATTTGTTATTTACAAGCTTAAGTAAGAATTATTTTTTGTCAATTGTCCAGTGAGGTCTTCAGCTTTGCAGAACAAACATTCCGGGTCACTTCACACACTTTCAACTGGTGAAAAGCCAAGGGGATTATTGAAAAAAGAAAAATATAAAAAGAAGAATACCGTCAAAAAACAATAATTAGCCGTTGTCAGATATAACCAGAGTCCTGAACAACAGAAGAATAAAAAAAGCAGTAGTAGTAGTTGAATTACTGCAATGATTAATTATACCGAAATAACCAAGATTCGAATACGTGTCACTACAGCTTGTAGCCAGAAACACTCAAACAAGTCTTACAAAACAATTAGCTACAGTGAATAATAATTTACCAAAACATGCACAGGGAACAAACAGTTCTACATCCAACGGTCTCACCGCAGCATAATATAGTCGTCACCGTCACAAAGGCAGGCACACAATATAATTGTCATCATTCATTTGTCAACATCCCTTACAATACGGGGATGCAACCGACCTTATTACAACGCCATAGAACTGACTTATGGCAGTCATAGAAAAAACCAGCTTCCGCTTGTGACATCTGCCACAACAATACGTTTATAGGTCAAATGCTTTCGTAAACAGGGATTGTTCGGGCTCTATCGTGTAGTTTTCGGTTTCTGGGTTTCTAAAGACGCGTTTCTTATTCAGTTTCTTGCATAGCTTTTGCATCATAACGTAATCCAAATGTCGGTCATTTGTAAAACACCTCTATTCACAATATCAACATAGACAAAGTCGCTTGTTGTCCGTTTTGGCGATTAAGACGTTGTATTATCTACTGTCAATTTAGTCAATTTGTTAGCACTAGTAATTAGTACAACTCGTTTGATAAGGTTAATCCCGGACTTAAAGTCAATATATTGCTTGCTAATGGTATATTTGGAATAACACTTATATCGATCAGAACAAATGACTAATCTGAATTCGATAGCCTCTGGAATTCGGACCAACGAACAAGTGTAAGAGAACGTGGTCGAGTACACCAACATTGTCCGGTTTCGTAGTTGGATTTCATTCAAACTACTCGTAGTCTAATAAATGCATCGGGTGCCCGAATTCGAGTAAAATCTTTCGAGCACCCGAATACGTGCCAACGACCAACTGTAATTGCGGCATTAGTCTTTCGTAAAAGATAACGAGGGTTAGAACATGATATGACGAACTTTACAACCGCTGCAATTTGTATTTAAAAATAATTTATTAAGTATTCGTTCATGTAATATTTTCCGTGCCGTAATTAGCAGATTGGATCCGGTGTAAATATCTTATTTAATTATGATAATGGGAGTACACTTAAAATGGCATCTACGAGGGATGATACTTAAACGTGGGCTAAAATTAAAGGGATGGGTTTTTTCTGCAACCACCATGTTTTGGAAACCATTATAACGACTTTGAAATAATATTTTTGAAAAGCTCACCGTAGTACGTACGGCCCCATTTCATATTTTGTCAGAGTTACAAAGAACATAATTAAGCTAACAATTTAAGTTCTTCATAAAAGCTTATACAAATTGAACTGAACGCTTAAAACTTGCGTTGTCAGTAGAATTACCAACTGTTCTATTCTACTTGGTCCTCTAAGCATCAATTTCCATCCAGAATGTCGTAGGCAGACCTCAACACCTTAACGTACAAAAGAAATAAACATCAGACAAGAATATTGCAGTGCATCTGGGTTCAAGTTGGATGCTTAGCTGCCACGGTATATTTTAATTACTTTATTTTTGAATTACTGATTTAATAGTTTACTCTAGGCGTTCTTAACTTGCCCGTATTTCTACATCGTTCTCATATATTTGATGTAACCAAGATTTTGTAACCTATTTTGTTTTAAAAGAGTGTCCATGGAGTCTCTGGCCCATTCTTCTGCATAGAGATATACGCTTTGGAATGGGCAACTACAGTACTTTCACAAGATATTATGCCTTGTGACTGGACTGTAGTTTCGCGTTTTTGACTGTCAAAAGTGCCTGTTGTGGTCAAATTGAAATAAATTCTTAGAGTTAAATGCCTATAGTTTGAGATTGTGTTTGATACTCTTCTTTTTTAAACAACTAAAAGAACACTGTTTTAAACTTTTACGGTTTGTAACTAAACGGGATATTTTCTGTGATTATTGACGATATTCCGTGAATAACGGAAGATACCTCGTAAGTAATAGTGTAAGTTTTTGTCTACTAAAAGAACTTATATACAAACAAGACGCAAGCAAGTAAACAAATGAATCACTCTTCTAGAGAACAGTACCGCAGCACCCAACACAGCATAGACACGTTCTTAGTGAAGAAGTAAGCAGTTTGATGCGAATGGCGCATAGTGATAACTGCTTGATAAACGTGATGATAAAGTAGCATTGTTTTACGTGTAACGGCCTTAGAGTTTATCACAGTGCGGTGACTAACGCGGCTGTTTCTGATGTTTGGCCGATAAAGACGCAGAGCTAGGGCGAATTGATGTGCCAGTGGGTGTACCTTGATTGTGTGTATGTATGTGTAGTACGTGGGAACTAAATGTGGTTGTACAGAGGGCTTCAAGGTTGGTGTTGGAATTGGAGTTGGTGATTGTTCATGGTAGTATTCAACATAAACTAGAACAAGCTTATATAAAAAAAAAAACATTTCTAAAAACAAGCTTTTAAACAACGGCGCGACATCATTTTTTTTCGGATGCTTTTCACCAAACCCTTTCAATTGATACCAATATCAATGCGGGTGCATAAAAATGACTGGTTCGCCATCTTTGAGAATCCGCCATATTGAATTTAGAATGATGTCACTTGACTAATTATGCGTTGCCATCAAAATTAAACGTGGATGGAACAAAATTTCAGCTCAATCGGTTGGGGATACGTATTCCTAAATTCTATTGCAAGATTTGATTTACATATTTGGAAATTGAAACGAAATGTCTTAAAAGTTGTATAATTTACTAACAATTTTTAACTGAGAGAGCTAAAGTCAAAGTCAAAATTATTTATTTGCAGTAAATGTGGTACAAGAGATGGAAAAAATAATAGTAGTGCAGTGACACATTTCGCCATAAAAACAGCATGCAAACATTAATTAATAAGCTGTTAATTTTAACACACAACACTTATCATGGGCCGTTGAAATTTATGGCATTCAGCCGCCTTTCAAAGTTAATTTCCAATGCTTGCATTCACTCCTTGCAACTCAATTATCGAAACAACACATCAGCACACAACACAATCTTTCACAACAGCATGATCATCATCATCATCATCATCCGTCTAGCCTTTTCCCAACTATGTTGGAGTCGGCTTCCAGTCTAACCAGATACAGCTGAATACCAGGTTTTTTTCATGGAGCGACCGTCTATCTGACATCCATAACCTAGTACTAGGTAAAACTTACCCCTTGGTAAGACTATTTGACAGACTTTCAGGCCATTGAATACCTGTAATGATTGTCAAATACCTACTCTTGACAGGCGAGACCAACAGTTTGACGCGCCTTCCGAGGCATGGAGAAAACTTCGTAGGTTAAGCGCGGCTGAACTAAAAGATCGACCTGAGCGGCTGTTATTTAGACACAAGTTCGACACATTTTCACGGCATCAATTTGTTTAAAATCACAACTCAAAATACACGTCCTTTTCCGTGACTGCCCATTATTTTGTTAACAGAGCGTCATAATTGAATGCAGCCGGCGTCGCCAGTCGGCTGATCGGCTCATAGAATTTTGTAGAGGTAAATATTTTAATTTTCTGCCAATCGACACCAGCCCTGATCGGATGCAGTGACGCAAATAATTCAGTGTCCACCAATTAAAAGAGTGCATCGCCAAACGATAAAATCCCGTAAAGTTTTCGTTTGCATAAATTGTACTGAGGGTCTGTTTTCGTTTGTGTATGTATTAAGGCGGAAACGTTCGTTAATAGTGTTTTGTTTGGGATTTACAGATTATTGTACGTGTGCTTTGGTTTTATTCGTCATGTTGTTTTTAACAAGATAACTTTTATGCAAGCTACGAGTATTTTACGAAAGCTCTTCACTATAAGCGTTTGTAAAATGTTACGTAATCTTTTGCGTTTGTGCATGTGAGTTTAAATGTTGGTAAGGTTTTTGTGTGAGGCAAAGTTTTGTTAGTGAAGCGGCGGACACGTTTTTGAGATCAAACCTCAGGACACAGTCTTTCTCGTACTCAAGCGGATGTAGCAGAATCACACAAAAGAACAAATTAGGTCACTTATAACGAAGTCGTGTAAAACATTACAGTTAAATCAATTATTATTATCAAAAAAAGCATTTAATTTTACGATTAAGGAAAACGAGTTCCGTTCCATTTTTCTTTTTTTCCTATCATTGTTCTAGAAAAAAACGTTGTTCCTGTGTCGTTAATAACAATACAGGAACAATTTTAAAAGGCATTAAAATAAATTGTTACAAGCAACAGGACAATGTTATTATTAGAAATGAAGTCTTGAAATTCTTTGTGAAACGGTACATCGTATTTTCCCACATCACAGGGAAACCACAAAATAAGAGCTATTTGTTCTTATAGACTCCTACGGACTAAATTCAACGTTTAATAATAGTTATTTGTGCAACAAGAGAGCAAAGTCGTTTTTTGCTGCGAGTGCTGATTTTGAATCCTGAGCAAGCGAAGGATTCAACGATTGAATCCTGAGCGTGGCGAGGGATTCAAAGGCACGAGATGCAAAAAACTTTGCTCTCGTGTAACACACATAACTTTTCACTTCAGCAGCGAGAACACTTTAGGAGATAAAATAATAAACAGGAATTGATTGAAATAACTATTTATTGTGAATCAAAATAATTAAAATTATAGATGATCACCTCGTCTGTGATAAATCTAAAAAATAAGATACCAACACGGTCTCTGAAAAACTGCTTGCGCCCTTTGTAAGTCTCGTTGAAGACATGGTATGCTTTCAGATATTTCTTGCGAGACTTCTCAGGTAGGAAACGTAATTCTGCATTAATAACTGTCTTGTTGTTTTAACTCTTCCGGTGTTACAATACTGTTCTCGTCGCTAGTTTCACTCATATTTTACGAGTATTTTAATATTTTTAACTTTCAAATCTTTACGCCAGGAATTTTTTTTTCTCGCTCTTTTATTTAAATTAAGGCGTGTTCTGAAATAGCAACCATGATATTTTATTATTCAAAATATATTACGTAACATTATTGAAACTAGAAATAAATATTTACAGGTTAAATATCAGTTTTATATGCAGTAAATACTTATTTTCGTTTAAATACAACAATAAGTTAAAAATTCAATAAATTAAATCAAAAGACATAATTTTTGCAAAATCTCTTTAGTACGAAATTCCGAACGTGTTCGAATTCAAAAACGGAACTTCAAAAGGGCTGGTCTTTGTCTCTCTCTCTCTTTCTAATGGGCGGGAAAGAGATAGAGTGTGAATGTTTTGAATTGTATCATCAAACCCAAGGCTGAATAAGATAATCGGGGCTTTCTGAAAAAAATAATTAAAAAGTTACTTTGTCTCACTCAGTGAGCTAAATCGCATTTTGCTCACTGATTTCAGGCAGCAAAACCTACATGTTTGAGCTACTGAAGTGAAAAATATATATTCATCAGCATCTACTTCTGAATGGAAAGGAACAAATATTAAAAGCCTTGGAATCTAAACCTGTGTAGCAAAATTTACAAAAATATTCTAATAAAACAAATTAAAATAGTCTCAACGGAAGTAATGAGTATGTAGGTACTCTCGGTGCATCCTGATGACTCAGACTTGCTACCACTACCACTGGCTAAAGCGAGCAAATAGTCACCATCGCCATCATGTTTTTACGGGTTACCTATGTTTTATCGAAAAGAATTTGACAAATTATCACTTCCCAAACAATTTTCCGCATAATTTCATTTGCCAAATTATTACTTAGCAAAAAATCTCTTCACAAATAATTGTAATGTAAACCTAATGTTTGACAACTGAACGTTTAAACAATAACTTGTTTACCAACTAGTACTTTTACCAATTTTTATGTAGTCAAATATTTCAGTTGGAATAACACATCTTACTCAAAATAAAATAAGGCAAATAATTATCAAAAACAAATAGAACCAACTGATATACATTTCCAGCTAAATTTATCACAAACTTCTATCAATGGTGCAAATTTCGTAATAAAAGATAAAACTAGTTCAGTTTCGGGTAGCCTTTTCATTTTCATATTTTTTTATATATAATCTAGTCGTTTCTGGCACTCGCCGGCCGCTGCCGCGGCACCGCTCGCTTCGCTCGCTCGGCTCCTGCGTAGGAGGTCACAGTTCTAACCTAACCTCACCTAACCATTTTTCTTTTAATAATTCACCCCGTCTAACTAGTTCGGTTCTCGATAGCCTGCTAAAACTAATCTCTTTTTTCCATATTTTTTTGTACATAATCTAGTCGTTTCTGACACTCGCTCGGCTCGTGCGGCAGTGGTGACGCCGGGCATCCGGCTCCCTGTAACCTTTTTTTTTTTTTTTTTTGTTGCGAGGTGGAAAATCCGGAAACGGATGTCCCCGCCTGGGGAGGGCGGAGGGGTCTGTCAGGCTCCAACTGACTAAAAACCACCCCGGTGTTCCCTCGCACACTTGCGTCTGGGGGCAGCGGGAACGAATGTGACTTCCGCTGCCCCGGACTAGTGCCGGCCCGCTCGACCAGTGCGGGCCTCGTCCCTGGGGGGAGTGAGGTGTGCTCCCCCCGTTACGTCTGTGAGAGGCGCGCGTGGAACACTACGCGCCACCGACTCGGGTCCAGTGATATGGGGGGCGACGGATGTCCCCGAATCCGTCGCCCCTGGACCTGTTTAGGGGGGCCGGAAGAGGGCGTTATCCGCCCTCTGCCGACGCCCGGTGCGTCTGCTGCGGGATGGGAAGGCACTCGAGATCTCCCTCTCCCTCTCCGCAGCTTCCTTCTGCGACAAGACGGTTTCGCAGAAGGACACCACCGCGTCCCAGGACTCTGTGCTGTCGACCATCGCGTGAGCAACGGTCGGCAGCGACAGGTCTCCACCTATCTCTGACACGAGGGCACGGCGCGGCTCGTCCCACGCGGGACATTCTGCCAGCGTATGCCGCGCCGTATCCTCCGGACACTGGACGCAGTGATGGCACCGAGCGTCCGGCTCCCTGCTTATGCGACACAGGTACTTCCCGAAGCAACCATGCCCCGAGAGCACCTGCGTCGCCCGAAACGTCAGGGAGCCGTGCTTCCTCCCGAGCCAGTCGTCGAGTACTGGCCGGATCGCCTCGATTGTGTCGAGGCCGGCGGAGGGATGGTCAAGCCTCCTCCGCCATTCCGCCACCATGACCTGTCGGAGCTGAGACCGGTGCAGCGTGATCTGTCGCTGCACCAGCCTTTCGCCCCGATCCTTGGCGTCCTCGCGCCACTGATGTAGCGTCGCGAGGGCTTTCGCCTCCAGGTCCCACGGCGGGGATCCGGCCAGTACACAAGCCGCCTCGTAGGAGATCGTGCGATATCCCCGTATGACCCTGACGGCCATCGCTCTCTGCGGTTTGCGCAGAACTGCGATAGTGCGGGCCGTCAGGTCCGTCGCCCATACTGGGGCCCCGTAAAGGGCCATGGATCGCACGATCCCCACGTACAACCGCCTACAGGCGGAGCTCGGGCCCCCCAAATTGGGAAGCAGCGTTGAAAGCGCGCCCGCCGCGCCCATCAACTTGGGCACCAGCCGCTGAAAGTGGGGTCCGAAGTCCCAACGGCTGTCGAGCACCAATCCCAGGTACTTCATGGTTGACTCGACAGCGATCCGGGCCCCCCCGACCACTATGTGTGATCCCAGCGGCGGCGCCCGTCGGGGGCCATGAAACGCAATGGCCTCCGACTTGTTGAGGGCCACCTCCAGGCCCAGGCGTCGTATGCGGCTCACCACCTGCGAGACCGCAGCCGTAGCCAGCAACGCTGCTTCCCTGTACGAGCTCCCCCGGGCAATGACCAGCGTGTCGTCCGCATAACACGTCAGGTCCCCCTGACGTCTCCCTGTAACCTAACCTAACCTTTTTTTGTATAAGTTCCATAAATAACCTAGTAATCATAAATTTTACTTGTTCAGACAAGAATTATTCTTGCCTTTATATTTTTGGCATAGCAAATCATTTGACCTAACGTTTATTGTCTAAAGATTGTTTGCTGTAATAAATCATTTGATAAAAGAATAAAATGCCAAAATGACATTATCTTGGGTAATATTCTGCCAAGTAAAAATTTGACCAAATGTAAAATTGTGTACTAAAATCATTCCAAATATTGCATTGGTATAAAAAAAGTTTTCTAAATTTTGTTTGGGTAGTGAAATTTTGTCAAAATCTTTTCGGCAAAACGGCAGGCTCCCTGTTTTTACCCTTATCACCATGACCGATAGAGGCCCATACGGCCTAAAAAAAGTAACACTATCGATAAAGATGACGCTAATGTCAAAATGATTGACACTGACATAAGCTACCAAAAACTATCAGTCAATCCTGATGAAAAGTGCTGTAGAACTACGCAACAATTTGAAAGCAATTGTCACTATTCAAAGCCCTATCAGGTGTTCTTACGGATATGTAATGCGTTGATGGACAAAAAGAAAGGTCTAAAAACGAAAAAGAAAAGTGCGAAATTCGATGCGACACAATAACGCACCGTTCACAACTTGCTTCAAAAAATACGCGCGTGCGTCACTTGTTTCATTCGCGCGAGCACCGACACTTCGCAAGCCGCATCACCGTGACTCTCTAAGCAGTTTCTGCCATTTGTTTTTTTTTCAGTGTTGTAACACACGTGCGCTCGAGTGTATACCTTATACCTCTTTTTCAAGCGGTTAAGGTATTCTGACAGTTGACAATGTCGCAAAAAGCTGTCAAATATGTTGTTAAATTGATTCATAACTTAATATTGTCCTATTTAATTATGTAATATCGACCTTTGTTGCATTACAATTTTAGTAATAAATTGCATTAAACCCACTGAATTCGCTGTTTATATAGTTTTAGGGTCAATGCTGTAAAAGGTTCTAAATTTCTTTTTTTAAACTTTTTAAGTAAATCAGTAGTAAGTCGGTGCCACGGGATTGCAATTCATAATTAGTATTTTAGTACAGCACGGAGAGATATTTCATTTCCATAAAAGAAATTCATCATAACAGCGATATATTTGACAGATATTTGCGATGTTGCCATCTTTCAGAATGCACCCGCTTAGGCCAAACCATGCTGGACATATCTAGCAAAAACACATCTTTGTAACTCTCACGCACACAAGTAATGTGAGCCACACAAAGTCTGCGCACTTTGACCGATAGCTTATCGCGAGAGGTTGCCCCTACATAGCTGTTAGGTAAATACCTACGTAGTACATACGTTCTGGTCAATCGCTCTATTTACAACAGCCACTGTCACGGCTATTTTTATATGTATAGTACCCGGAAGGGTTTGCTCAGAAGGAACGACTTGAGTACCGTCACTTGACCAAAAAAAAAACGACGGTTGTGGCGGAGTAGAATTGAAATAAACATACCTATCATCACCAGTGTTGGGCAAAAGCCGCTTTTTGCACGTGCTCACCTAATCTCAAACAATTATAGCAGAAAAAATGTATCAAAATCCAATTAAACAATCATTAATAAGCTAAAAAAAAAGCTTTAGTAGATGATTTTATCCACAAAAATGCGCACGATTTAAATTACTATAACATAACTCATTACTCAAATGACTAGTCATAATAAGAGATGATCATTTATTAATTTAATTTGTTGTTAAGGCCTTGGTTGAAGGCAGCAATGATGTTTTAAGTTTTTTTTCCTTAATAACACTTTAACTTAATATTAACTTTCAGGTTGTATGCCATTAAACGATAGGTTTCTTGTTCACCTATGTCCACCTGTGCATGCGAAAGGTCACTGGGCAACAGCCTGTCTTTCACAATGCATATTTGGTTTACAAAGCTTCAGGGCATCTAGGGGTGTCCCAGGCTACGCTTGACGATACGCGCTCTCCACGACAGAGAGGGTAGCAAAACTCATGCACAGCTCATGAAATAAATACAATAGGGCCGACAATTTGGCCCTACGTGATATTCTAATATTACAAAATTCATTCTGTACAGGGTGTTTGGCGCGTGGACCGACACATTTTTTCCAGGGATTTAGGAGGTTATTATTATTATAGGTTCTACCCATACAACAAATGTTTATTTTTTTTTAAGTAACGAGAGAATGTCAGTAGACGTTGTCTCGTTACCTAAACATTCCAATCAGATATAGAAATTATTAGTTAGTATGTCATATAGTACATATTCACAGAACCAAGTGCCGGGGGGTCACAAGTGGTTGAAAAGATTAAGATTGTACTCCAAGATAAGCGAATATTTACGGACATAGAATTTAAACTGCCCAAATTAACATTTATGAATGACAAATATGTCATATATTTCAGTGGGTGTCGTTTAGGAACTGAGATTGAGAAGATAGGAACATCCACCTGTTCTCATGTAATCTTTCATTACTAGGCATCTGTTGACTTGTTTTGGCAGTGCACTAACTAACCTATACTGCACCGTTTGTTCGACTACAATTTAGCTACTAAAATTATATCGACACCAATCTGAAGGGACATTGTTTCTGTCTGTCACAGACAGACACAGACAGACCGGAAATAAAACTGAACGCCGTTGATTTGCCAACCTTCGTGAATAGCATGTCATTTCACCAAAAAGAATTTTCTGCTTAATTGAGAACCCTATTCTCTCTTCACAACATTTCCGAGGAAAAATGGTATAATTTAGTTTATTTATGAGTCTTCTGTTTAATCCTTGTTTTTGTAAACAGTACGTACAAACTTCTCATTCATCTTACACTCAGACGTATAGTGAGATTTCTGTCATCAATGATATTGGCTCTTATCAAAGTCGTATGTCCAAAGACTCAAAGCTTAATCACGCGCAGTTTTAGTATTGATTTTACCAATGTTTATACAAATATTACCTATAAAGACATTTCTGCCTACTCACACATCTACAACTCATGCGCAGGGCGATAAGCAGCTGATATATATTCTATTTTTGGCAGAGGAATCTCGTCCATTAAGAAAATAGAACTACATGATAACCGATCTTAAAATAGGTAACCTATCGTGTTCACGTCGTTGAACTTCTGCTGATCGCCAAAATATATGGTCCTGTGGTGTAATGCAGTCTGACCCTTTAGACATAGTTAAGTAGTGCGCAAAACGTTATCGGCTAAACTTTACACGAATTATTGATGCAAGACCGACTATTAAGATGTAGCCACAGAGCGCGCGGTGTTTTTCTCACAAGGAACTGCCACTTAAAGTTGTGATGTTTTTTCAATATAGAAGATTCTATAGTAGTAGTTATCTTTTATTGTAGTTAGATAACTACAATTGCAACTCATGACATGATTTCAGACGGAAAACAGATCAAGGTACACAAAAACACAAAAAAAAATGACAACAATCCGGTAAAACTTGCATCATACTCAGCTCGTTCAATAAACTTTGATGCCACTTTGTTCAATTCACCGTCACTTATTAACAACCAATTCTGCATATTAACGATTTAATAATAACTAGAAGCACTGTACTAAATACAGCAATCACAGCTCGATGCCCGGATAGCCACCGATCGCATCAACGTCGGCACACTGTTGTAGTACATTACAGACGCGCTCTATCGAGTTCCAGCACCAACAGTGTGCACATCGCCTATTCGACCGATAAGTGCTCGAGGCCCGCTGACCCGGACGCGGACGATAACTTCGTCTGAGCGGCGCGTGAAAACACTGTTTATGTTTACTGCTACGCTCGTGCCCGATTCCGGATATTGTGATGGGTGGCACGCGAGCGTGTGGATCATCTTAACACCTTTCGTCTTAGAGGCCTTTGGCGTACTTAATCTTGCTTCGTACTTTGCTCCGTTGTTGTAAGTGTGTGAGGACCATGCAGATCACATTTTTTTTTCTACCACCCCTATCTGGCAGTTTGAGTACTTTAAGCGACCTACCCAAATGTCCTTTCTTTGGTATTGTTCGTCTTTTCGTTGAGCTCATTGAGTTAAAAGTCGAGCTACACGATAACTGACAAATGCTTGCACTGACTGGACAGGTCCACTCAAATCTGTGTGGTTCTTTCTTCAAAAGACCATTTCAGACACTAATCTGCATAGTCCTCATGTAAATTGAGCAATTTCTGGACTTTAAAAGAGTAACAAGTTAACAGAGAACCTCTGAGTTTGTTTCGGCTGTTTCTTCTCAGAGTAGTCAGGTACGAAACACCGGCACAATCTAGCTTAAAAAAAAATGACGTGTAAAAGTGTTTGTAAAAACCTACTTGCAAAACAAACATCATTTATCATATGTCATTCAGCTCCAGAGTTGCATGTCTAGCTGAAGATCTGTGATATCGGTGAAGTCTTTACTTTCGCTTCTCAATTGATTACAACGTTATAAAAACTGTTCCTTCAAAAACTAGAAGTCTTCTGTTATGTAATAAACGCCTAACTAACGCGTAGTTACCTATATCGATTCTGTCTCGTGATATTCTTAATTCCTTTCGTCTTAGGTGTATTATTGTACCTAATCTATTTGTACTTTGCTCGGATCGTTCAGGTCTAGAGTTACTGTTACACGTGTAGCGTGGAGAACAGAGCCGTACTTTTGTTTTTTTTTTTTTGTAGTTAGTGTTAGTGGTGTTCTGATGTAGGGTAGGAAACTACGCAATTTTACTGTTAAAGCGGAAACATACTTACGTGTCGTGGCGTGTCGTGACGCGCCAGAAGCAAATCGGTTTCATACATTTAATATGGTTAGGGACATATTTACATGGCGTGTTGTGTCGCAACGATGTATGAAACCGAATGCTTCTGGCGCGTCACGACACGCCACGACACGTAAGTGTGTTTCCACCTTTATAGATACGTATTACCGTGTTCATTTTCATGTCATCATCACCCTAACCTTATTCATTGCCCGTTCTTTCTGTGCTTCTACTTTATCGAGTGGTTAGTTCCAAGCTTGATGTCAGAGATTTTATGGCTCTGACTTGGCTTTACATACCGTCGAGAAATATCTCTCAGGCATGCTGGTTTGCTCACGATGTTTTCTTCTAATAAGTACGCACTTCTAGTTATACGCACATGAAACCGAGGTGCGTGTCTTTGGTTCGAACTGATTTGGATTCAAATCACTAGGCTATCACTACTTCTTTTTTTTCTGTTGATTAGCACACTGTGAAGCAGGTTACAAGCCATACAACCTTCACTCGTTTCACATAAAATAAAGCTTTCTATAAAATAAATTAACATTTCTTTTATTTCTACAACAGAATATTGGAGTTATAAATAACTGTGCAAATAAATATGCACGGTACATATGCAGATTACAAATACGGGAGGAATTTATTGGGGTCTGATTGCGGATCCCATAAAGCTGATGACCTTTGGACTTATTCCTTAGGGGAATTGAACTGAACTGATGACCAGTAATCGCGGTAGTAACTACTTACTACTGTACTGTGAATAATACTTTTAAGTTTATAATTGGTTTAGCAAATTTTCGCTTCTGATGTTCTTACTAGTTATCGATATTCGATGTATTTAATCATCGTTCCTTAATTCATTACTAACCCTAGTCTAAATAAAAAATAAAAAACTTTTTGATATCGTATAATAATCACCATATAAATAATTAAATTATAATCATTAACTACTAAGTATATGCTATAACGAAAAGTTTAAAATATAGTTAGTTTTTATTTTTTATATAATTATTATTTTATACTAGCTGTACTGCGCAATTTCGTCTGCGTCACATTTTCCCCGTTTTCGCAACATTTTTCATTGCTGCTCCGCTCCTATTGGTCGTAGCGTGAAGATATATAACCTATAGCCTCCCTCGATAAATGGGCTATCTAACACTGAAAGAATTTTTCAAACGAACCAGTAGTTCCTGAGATTAGCGCGTTCAAGCAAACAAACAAACTCTTCAGCTTTATAATATTATATATAGATTAAGTGGGTATTAATTATTTGAGTGTTGAAGTCATTTTCACCTCGTTATCGTTTCGAATCATAAATAGTTTAGTTATATTCTAATAGATCATGGGCCTTGTATGGTGGAATTTTAATTCGGTTTTCGGTCCTAACCTTCACGATAGCTTCATCGAAGAGTACCTATCCGGGCAACATCCCCTTGCCAGCCTAAGTTGAGGCTAAACTTGCTTAGCTTTTCTACCTCTTAAAAGAAAATTACTGAGTTGTAAATACAGTATCCAGCAGGTGTTAGAAACCCAAATTCTGAGACGAAACTCTTCAAACCAATATACCTTTACGTAAATGTATAATGCTACAATAGCCGATCCACTTGTGTAATCTTTTACCATTCTGTTCTCGGCGAGAAGCCGTCCGGAAAAATAACTAATTGTTGTTTTTGACCGAAACATCAGCATGTAACAGAGTTATGAAACGTCAATGTATATCAAATCCCCTTAACATATCTCTTGCCGAAAACAAAGCATATCATATTCCGTTATGCTAAGATATTCGAATAAGATATGCAGTTCTACGCTTGTTGTCTACTGAGAGCTTTGTAAAACCTAAGCTATGTGTTTTTTTCCAAAAATGTTTACTTTTACCCTTCACTTCAGAGATCACTCTGAAGTGAAGGGTAAAAGTAAACATTTTGACGTATCAACGTCTGCTCAAAAAAAGAGCATAATATACTTGTTTTGAAGCATATACACTAAAGTTTTGATAAAAGACTGGAGAAAACAGGTCCAGTTGAGGTGTTTTTAACAGAATCATAAAATGAGCCAGTCGACTCTTAATCGCAAGTTCCAACTCTAAAACAAACATTATTTATTAGTAAGAAATTACTTTATAATTACTGATCTGAAATGCCGCGCTCAGATAAGTATTACATGCGAATAAAATGAGTCAAAAGGCCGATTATCACTTCACTTACGACTTTATTACTAATAGCATTATTCTCGTAGTGTCGAGTACTTAGTACATATCGCTGTTTTAAAACATATTCGTTTTGCAACGGACGGACAGGTTTGTTCATATGACGCCTACTTTTTAATGACGGTGGAAAATGCTGTCAGGCGTTTTTAAAAATTCAATAAATTGTTGTGACTGTATGACCTTTTGACCAATAGCTTTGTTTTCCTACTATTTTACGTAACAAGTGTTTTGGCCATCTGCGGGTGATTAACTTTAAATACAATTTTAGTTATAGACCCGAAGAATACAAATCAGCGTTCGTAACGCCAAAGTTGTCAAAGATCTAAAAATGACAGCCAGGGCCAATATTTCGAGGCACGGAGCGATCCCGAAGAATAAAAATTTGATTAAAAAAACATAAGTACCCATAGACGTCCCTAAAAGTGCTTTAACCGAAGGCAAAGAAAGAAAGAAAATCTGTTTGCACACGTTTAATAGCAGAAGTATAGCAACACTTCTGGTTTCAGTGCACCGCTGCCTAATACCGGGCCGTCGTCGCAAGCGCCGCTGTGTGAATTGAAACACAATGCTGCCCCGCTCCCATACGATAGCAATCGTGAATAAAGCCAGTGGAGCGATTCTTGATGCCGCGCTTTAGAGATGGATTAAGTTTAGCGTTAGCTAGATAAAAGGCTAAAACTTCGCGCCATGTAACTCACGCGTAAGTGCTAAAATTTGGGCTTAGTGACCCAAGCCATTCGCAAGTCAGACATATTCATATACAAGGTGTTGTTTTGCATCCTCGTCAAAATTCAGGAGGTTGTCACAAAAGACATGTACATAATCAATTAAAATTACGGTACCTAGTTAATCATTAATAAACACAGATTTTTTTGGTTGTTTATGTTTGGCAGTATTTCAGAATACTCCCTTAACGTGGTTTAGGGAATTGGAAATGATTGAATAAACGTTTGAGATTGTTTGTATGTGTGGAAACGAGATTATAGGTCGAGAATCAGACGGCCCGCGTTTAAAACACGCGTGGTTTCACACTTACCGATTTCCGTAAATAAAGAAAAAAAAGATTACCTACGCATTTTATTATCGATTCGGGACGAGAATCATTAGCATAGTTGCCTCCTTAAATTAGACGAGGTTGCAAAACAACACCTTGTATAAGAAAGACTATAAAGTTGCCAAATGTGCTAATAAACAGGAATCTGGATTTGATGGCAATAGACTCGCCTGAAACCTGACATGAGGCTTTCAATCATATTGCGATATTGGGTGTCCCATTGATTACCAGCGTATTGTTTGAATTATAATATGCTTTAAAACGAGACTACTTGGCCATCATACAATGAGCCCTAATTGTAATTTCCAAGGAAAGTTTCGGTTTTCTTGCTGTAAAATTTCAAATGTGTATAGCTATACATTATATAAGTATATCTAACATTCATAAAAGCCCTGTTTAAAAAGGTGTGTTCTCACGAGTTTCCGTCATAGGTATGCTATGACATAGCTCAACAGAGGAGGAGGAAAACCATGAAAATTACTGGAATGCGTCGGTTGAAGTTGAGGAGATAATTACAATGACAAAGCCAGCGTCTTCTCACTAGACCATTACTTATAATCATCCGTTTCCCCCATTACCTTCGACTTGGAAACCCACAAAAGAAGTTATTATAATAGGCATACACATACCACACAGTCAACGTATTACCGAATACCATAAATAAGTAGGATGCACAAACTTACAGACATAACTCTTGGACCTGGATGTCTAAAATCACTTCTTTATCAGACCGTATCTTCATAAACTTGACAAATATATTTGCACCCAAAATATTGAGCAAAGAACTTTGTGTATTTTAAAATAGAGTAGAAAATGGGGCAGCAAATAGTTGTTGGGATGTATTAAAAGAATTAAAATGATTTTCCCGCCGGAAGCTCGCGTGACGTCACGGTGTGCGCACGCGCCGGCCGGCGGATTAGCGCGATCAAACTCCTTTGGAACACGCGAACAGTAATTGATTTTTTTCCCGATGCCCAAGGGTGGGAACGCTATAGATACCTATAGTAAGGGCATAATTACACCCTTCAACGTGGTCGTTGAAAAGTCCAATGAAATACTGACCGCGCTATGATTAGGATTATAAATGACGTAACACTGGCTGCACATAACACCTATTCTTTCATTCTTACGTGACGGTAAGTGTACATTACAACACTTGAAAAAAGTAAGGTTAAAAAACCGGGCAAGTATTTTAATTTATGAAGTATCCTTATGCGCATTAGTGCGGCATGTTATCGCCCCAAATCGATACGCTATTGCTCCGACAAAACATTCATGGAGGAAAACCTAAAAAGTAAATACAGGAAACCCGTAACAAAAATCACCGTTACATTAAATTCTTCTGCATCACACTGAATCACAAATTTATGTAAAAAAAAATCAACAAACGTCTACTCGAATCTCTGCTTACGACAAAAACTTTGGAGTCATCATCACGTTCCTACAAAGTGTTCATATCTCGAACGTACAATGTACTATGTACATTGTTTATATTTGTTCTCGATAACGTAATGGCTGGTAAAAATTTAATTTAACTTTCCTTATCTTCTGTAGATCCACTGGACGTAAGACGCGTAGAATCAACCGAACATCATGAATAACAAATGACAGTGCTTTATTGCCGTAGCAGTAAGGGTGGTTCTCGTAGCGCAAGTGCTACCATTGATTTGCGGTTAGCTGTACTATTACTTATCTTTGCTAATGAGTGGTTAGGGCTACAAATCTTTAGGCACAACATAATAAATATTGTATTTGTATACTGTTTTAACCATGTTTTCCTAGAAGAGGGTTCGTAAATATGTGCTGTTTTAACTTATGGATAAAAGACTTAGCATCCACATTCTAAAAGACTTCCCAAATCCATGTTTGAACAAAGTCTACCAAATCGTATTCCTAGATTTTCTGGGCCGCAATTGGCGGATCTTCGAATAAGGTACCTCCTGATACTAGCTATCTTTGTCTAACCTATAGGTCTGTTATGCTAAAAATGTCATATGTCACTATAATCAATGTTTTTTTTATCTGATGTAAAATCAATGTTAAAGATGTATATAATTAAAGTTTTTCGGTATTTCAAATTTGACAGAAAAGCAGGCGTTTATATGTCAATTTATAAAAAATGAATGATGCGGAATGTAGTACGACTTGAATTAAGTTCATGACTAAGAATACCTAGGTATCCGTCTAAAATTATATTTTATGTAAAACACACAGGGCCATAAACAAAATTAAAATTTTAGACAGATACCTAGTCAATAAAATGACAATAGATACGATCTAGTTTTTTTTTTACCAACATATTTCTCGATGTCATCGACCATCACATACTAACTACTCGTACAAACCCAAAATCCAAAGCTTCCTGCCCAAGTTGACCAATAAGCAGCTAATTCAGTATGTTTATTTTTTCATTCCAAACACAGCATGGTAAAAAAATAAAACGTACTTCTTCGTATTGCAGCAATAACTAGACTAATCACTCAAATACAAACTGTATCACGACAACACTAAGTCGACTTTCCGCTATGCTACAACAAACTCTAGCGCATTTAATATCAACGTGATGAAGCCACTGTATTTTCCCATGGATAGCCGAAAAACCATAAAAATATATCTAAATTTCGTAAACACGGAGATTTTGGTGATAAAACACCATGGGAGCCGGTTATTATCCATAAAAGGCAAAGATTATTATTGACCGTTATCTTTTTGATAAAGATATTCCGAATCAATGTTTGTTACTTGATCCAACGTACGTATAACTTTTTAAACCAAGACTTTCATGTTTACTTTGCTGAAAGAGTTTAAACCTAAAGATTGGAACTGGAACTCTTCTTCTTAAAAATCCCATTACGAGTAAACGAACAACTTTTATCTCCAGACATCATATTGAAAGTTTGCAGTGTAAGTTTGCATCATGGCTTACATTCAGTTAAGATACTTCTTTCCTTTTAAAACGCAAGGAAGCAGAATTACAAGACGTTGCGAGAAAAAGATCAGAAAAGAAAAAATATGGCTATGGATAACTGTAGTGGGTCGTCCACTTTAATTATCCATAGCATACTCTTTCTTTCATATATTAATTAAGCTAATTAGCGGTGTTATTTTAGTGGTGTCACTCATACCAAAATATTAAAAAGAAACAAACAACACAGTATTTGTCGGCGACTTCAATCTTTGAAACGAATGTGACGACCAACGCACGAGCCTTCTCTTCATCAGATGAGCCCTGCAGATGTAATAGCTAAGGATTCATTACAATTGTTGCCGCCGCAACAAGAATACGGCGTATATTACGGTCATGCCGCTGAAAATGCACTTCTGAAGGAGTGGCTGCCGTAAGCAGACAAATTTTTAATGTTAACACTACCTTGTTTAGAACATACATAAAGACTTGTTATTTGCAATTGTTGAGAACTTCAAGGCTGTAGTTATGTGAGTTAGCACGTAGCACAGGTTATTAAATTGAAAAACCCAACATTTATTACCTAAGACAAATCACACAATAAGAGTAATTCAGACATGACTAGACATTCTTATAACGAACCAGGAAGTGCATTAGCAATAAGCAAGATTCCCTCAACAACAACAATAATTGTAGTTACAAGCATATCTACGTCAACTGATTACTTACAGCACCATCAAAGCATTATCGTATTCATCATATGATAATAATAAGGTATTCAGTAGGATTGCATAATGTTCGTACCTGTATATCTTATACTTACGGAGGAACTAAGTAATAATGTGAGCGGGACCGCTCTTCACTGCACTGGGTTAAACGGCCTAATTAGCATAATCTTGGATTTCATTAACCTCCGATTGAAATGAACCAAATTCGTCATGATAATCATCTTTAGTTTGGTAGCCGCAGTCACAAAATAATGATCAAGGGTACACTTCACCCTGCCACATTAATCTCAAACCACTGCATCTTCTGAAAGCCACAATCAACAGTGGCGAACAGGTGTACCTAATAGTCCATCCAAATTGCACAAATCAGACTCCTTGGCTGCTACTGTGAAATGCCTGATTTAAAAATGCATTAACACTTTGCCCGACATGAGAATCGAACCCAAGACCTCATGCTCAGCAGTCGCGCTTGTAACCTCTACACCAACGAGACAGTCAAGAACGGGGCGGGGGCGTCAGGATATAGACGAATATATTATTCGCAAACATACCTATATCCTTACATTAAACTACCAACGCATCTCCCTCAACTATTTCCACCTCCTTTGCCACGAGCGTGAAGAAATCACGTTACGTCGAAAAACTATCAATCTACAAGATATAAGCTGAGATATGCAAATCAGTGATCTAATCGCTACCAGTGACAGTATCAGTTACAATATAATTAGCTGTATAATTAGGTGGTATACATATCTTATAAAGTGAAAAATTTCAAATCAATTCATCTGTTCTTCTTCAAAACTAAATAAATCTACAAGTTTGCATGGTCAGTTATAGACAGAACTGAAGACAACAAACGAATAGTAGGAATTATAATTTTTGTGCCCAAAAACATAACAGTTACGTTAGTAGATGTATTAGAATTTTGCCGTGAATTATACTACGTATTTTATTTTATGTTGTTCGGGAAACTTACAGCTAATAAAAACAACGTTTCTAAAAGGCCATTTACAACTTTCTGCAGTTAGTTAGTTTAAACATAGTTAACAGAAGATCCTATAACCAATACAATATGGGGTTACCTGTGTCTTGAGAAACACTAATTAGCTAAGATGTCTCTAAGCTAAGATAAAGTTACAAATGAAATGGAACATTGTCAATCTGTTATACTTAGAAAATAATGATAAAGGGATTCATCTCTACTCATGTAATCATTAAATGAGAAGATATGAACAAGAAAAAACCGTAAATGTAAGTTGCTAAAAGTTTCATGAAAACCAAATTGTGTGTGCAATAGTTTGTTAAGTATACACAGTACATACAAATTTGGTTGAAATAGCCTAATAACTCAGTATCAGGATTAATATTATTAGATACTAGAAATTCTGAATCAGCGTAAATATTTGTGTATTATGAATTTATGATATTCAAATTAACGGTGTAAATTGAACACCCTTTGTTAAACCAAACTAGTTACCAAATATCAAATGTTCCAAATAAATAGCACTAACTGAAAATGCAGCACAGTTTCCATTTAATCAAAATCTGAATAACAGGCTAAAGTTTAGTTTCAGGTAAATACTCAAAGATTGAACTGTAAATTATTACGAAGGTGTTATAAAGCTTGCAAATAGAGCTATAAGCGATACAACACGAATTTTTTGCTAGATATAAGCTAGAATGGTTCTTTAATAAACGTAGGTACAACGTATTTATACCATTCAAATATAATGCAAAGCATATTTACTTTGAATTTTAGGAAGAGTTGCATCTGTCGTATTTTGGAAACGAATATTCCTTTTTCTCACAAATTTTACCCAGATGGTAAAATTTGTCACAGAGATTATAGTCTGGAATAGCACACAGGCTACTTATTTTTTCTAACACAAAAACACATACACATACCTACATACACATCCACGAGAACGAAGTCGCGGCCTAAGTGTTATATTATCTACAAAAGTTCATAAGACTTTTAAAAAATGCAACAGCGGCAGACGTAGGCTGCAAATCATGAGCGTTAAAACGAACGCAACGTCTTAACAATGAACGCGAAATTCCCACATTCATCCGAGATTATATTAAACATTATACGTTTTATTATAAAAATTGTACGCAATCCAGTTTAGTTAGTAACTGTACTAGTTTTTTTAACGGTACATAGTCGGGGCATATGTGGGCGCCTCCGATGTTTGAGCGATCAAGGCCAACCGGTGGGCACTTTAGTAAAAAAATAATTTATTTCATTGACTTTCTTATAATGTGATGTGTTCTGGTTTGAGAAGTATTTGTTTTGAGTGATGTTGTTGAAATAACGTTTATTTTAAGTTTGTTTAGTACTTTATTGTAGTTAAAATAACAAAGTAAGATTTTTTTATCCAATCTTGATTAACTATATATCTTTCCAATTTTGAAGACTTATTTCCGAGTTTGAAAGATATATTGCTCCAACAACAACATCTAAAATGACCTCAAGAAAATACTGTTTCATTTTCAAACATAAATTGTTTCAGACTCCTCTTTAAACCACAAAGTGGCTGCTTCATGACTCAGTAATAATTATTAAATAGTCTTCAAGTGTCTTGACCTACCAATATTTACAAGACTAACTTAAATGTCTGACTCAATTTAATCCTCCCTGACTTAATTAACGATACTTGAGTTGTAGTAGATAGTTTACGCAGTAAAATATATTTGTAATCAGACTAGGTTGCTACTGTTTATTAAGTACACAATCCCTTCACGTAAATAATAAAGATTGAACGATACATGAAGTTTTTATTGGTTAACACTGCAGTTATATCCTGGCATGACTGTTACAGGAGCACGTCTAGAAGCGCAGCGGTTACATGTAAAGCGGGTGAAAGAACACACATTAAACCCACAACCCTTTTATTTAACTTCGTAGTCAGTTTGAATTTCGAACAGGCGACATCACCCGATCGCCGCCGACAGCGGGCCAATCAAAAGCGGGCGGGCATGCACACGGTCGCAATAAAATCACTCTAATATATGCGTACGCGTCGCGTTGAAGACTTTTATTAGCAATTTAACAAGTGTCGTGGACGAACCACGATTTGATTTATGTACACATAACGCACGTTTTACGTTTATTGTTTCTTGTATATCAAGTTTGGGCGCCGATATGTTATTGGAGATTCCGAGGCTGATCGGAATTTGTGGTGGTTTTAAACTGCCTTTGAACGACTTTCGTGGCCAAAAGATGGGAAGGCAGACTCATAGATATAATTTTGGTACTGATCTCTATAATGCTCTAGATGTCGCACGGATATTAATTGGTCCCATACAGATAGCTATTTATACTTCTTCTTGCTTATAAAGATCAAAGTACACTCTGAATCGAATAGTTAAACTTAAAACGTATCAACCAGTGTATCGCAATGGACAATACTAGTGAACTTCAGGCACAACTTTTTGTGGAAAACATCCTAGCTGTGTGAGCTTTCAAAGCTATCTTTAAGTGCATATACAAGTGATATCCCCAACTCACCCAGTCACCCGGTCAGGCAAAAAATGCATATCAACGAAATCAATATCACAGATTTTTGACAACACGAATACTCTTTTAGTCGCGGTCAAACTACGCGTCAAATTTAATCAAAACTGTCATTTCGGAATGAAAACATATCATCGAGCTTGTCGGTTCATATTGAAGGCGACGAGCGGTTGATGTCAATACCGATTATACTTTATATCGATGCACGCAATCGAATCTGTCATCAAGCATTTAATCGATTTGAAATCAATAAGGTTATGATTTTGGCACCTCAGTTCGTTCTCGTGTTTTAAATTTGGAATTCTTGTGGCCAGCGTAATGGCCAATCTTTAGCTGGCTGGGGAATTATAAAACAGAAACGATTTTAGAATCGACAAATGAGTCTTTGATTTGAAAATTGAGTCTAGTATAATGCAACATAAACAACGAAGGTTTGTTATATGTATTAGCAGTGTAGCGGTATGATTGCTTATCAAATAAATTCCAACACAACGACAGCTAGTAGCCCCAAATCCCTGAACAAACAAAAACAGAAGCCTATTGGTGAACATTACATCATAAAAAATGATGTTCTTCCTCAATAGTATATTTATGTAAATGTTCGCTATCAGATAGAATAACTTTATTATATCGTAATATGTCATAATCTAGTCGCCGTTGAAAGTATCAAAGTATCAGTTACAAGGCGGGACGTCATAATAATTCTCATTCTTTATGACGACAACGGTGACGTCAGCTGGTACGTTGTCGTGAATTATCGACGACAATTTAAACAGTAAAAAGTGAATATATTAGGGATATAAAAAAGAAACTTGGCTAATATCGGGAGTGGGAGCGGTGCAAGGGATAAGATCGATGAACGCAATAAAGTCAAAAGACGAATTCAAATACCACTACCTCACCACCATAAGCTTTTGAATTTGAATAAATAGCAATTTTTTTTTATAAATATACATTTCTTTATTTTGAGCCAGAAGTAGCCGTAAGGGAAGGCAGGCCGGGAGTCTTGTGGACCTGGAAAGAGTGGCCAGGAGTTATATTCGGGAGGCTCAACACCGGTTGAAGTAGCGTGGAAAGGAGGAGACCTATACTCAACAGCTTTGATACGGATTTAAGAAAGAGAGTCTTCTCTCATGGTGAGTAATCCTTACATTAGTATTATATTTGTTTTGAGTATGAATTTGGATGGGTATTAAAGAATTGGAAAACCAAAGTAACGATGAATGGACTAGGTAAAGGATGATATGGCAAGAAAGGAGGTGTCTGATGAGATGATGAGTAATAAATAAGTATGGAGGAAGAGGCCATCGGGGCAGAAGCCATCGGCGCCGATCCCAAATTAATTGGGGTAGAAGTAAGAGAATGATGACATAAGTATTATATGTATTCAGAAAGCCAAAAGCTCCCTAAAGCCTCTCTATTCATGGCCACAAAAATCAATATAGATCAATATTAGGCAAAATATATGCAGTACATCTAGCTACCACTTGAAATATATTACAATGACCCGTGAGAAGCGACACGGTTTCCCATACCGATTTGGAAACAAATTATCGTCCCACACAACTGTAGAATACTGTGATACTAAGCCAAGGCTTAAAGAATAATTTTCTTAAACCTATGCAAAATAATAAAATCAAGATCAAATCCAACTATTTTAGAAGAGGCAAAACACAATTTCGAAAAAAAAACACATTGGAAGTATACAGGCTTTCTATTAACAGTAACTTATGAATTTTAAACTTTATTACATGCACAATAAAGGTCAACGATTCCAACTTTTAAACGCGGGTCTGGTTTCTATGCAAACTTTATGAAAACGCTTCCACAGGTAGCATGCATTCATTACAGACTTTTGCTGTGTTCAAAGAAACCTGTTTCTCGTGCACGTCAGATGGAATACCCAAAGCTACCCAACAAAACTAAACACTGAAATAACTATCGAACTAATCCCAACCCAATTGACGCTACAAGCGATAGCAAACCCTCCAACTCGCTGCCTCCATCACTTGCCCCACACCGACATCCCGCCGAGATAGAAAGTACGTGTTCTAAGTAAACGGCCTGATAACGCGAGGTGACTTGTGGAGCCCTGCCCGCTGCCCGTAGGACGTAGGATGTAAAACGTACATCTGATAGAACTCGTAGGTGATGTACGCGTGACGGACCGGTGACGCTACCGACCGGTGACTCACTGGGTGACGGCGAACGGTGAGGTATTTCGAAAATGTGGAAAGTAGGAATGGGTATTTTGAAAGGGAATTAAAGACTTTTAACTTAGTAAGTAAGTAATATTGTTGACTTATTACATGAGACTTGAATAAAACTCTTACTCTTACTACTCTTAGTCTTTTTTGGTTTAGTAGCAGGCACGGAGTCTGGTTTTGTGCCCGGTCGATGTCAATAGGCTCGCCTCCTATTGCTAAGGAATGTGGGTGCCGCCTTATCCGACGTAGCTCGTGCAGTTCATCCGTTGCCTAACTAGGAAGCTCCAGGGCCAGACGTGCTGCATAACTTCTGGATTAAATGGTTTGTGAGGTCGCACGCTCGCCTGGCGACCCTGTTCCAGTCAACCATAGTCGCTGCCCGAATTCCTGACTACTGGAATAACCCACCTGCTCCATAAATCGGGTAGTACTGCGGAACCCAAAATTTATAGACCTGTAACCTGTCTGCCGACACTGTATATATTTCTTACAAAGATAGCTTAAATTTTTACAATCACATTGATGATAATTTGATCATGTCCGCATCTCAAAATGGATGTAGAAACGTGTCCCGCGGTACTAAGAAGCTGCTCCTCATTGATATGGCCATTAACCAACAGGTTCGACGACCCCGAAGGGATCTGTCGACATGTTGGTTAGATTATAAGAAGGCCTGTGACTCTTTTTTCTTTTTCTAATATTATCTTATACAGAAATGTTTAAAAGTGTAAATTGTATGTACAGAAACAAATAAATAGGAATAATATCAATTTTAACTAGAACGTAGAGCCCTAATGAGACTGAATGTAATCAGCAAATCTAAAAGATCTGTCAGTGTCATCATTTGCAATGAAATATAAATTCTGACAGTTAAACGTGATTTAGCTCTGCTGGTCATTGATGGAATATTGACACCACTGACAGAGTTTAAATGCGGTTTAGATTTGCTGATCACGTTCCGCATCATTGGTGAATTCCTCCTACAATCCGAGATCTATAAGCGGAGTTTAGTTAAGCGTTATTCCTGTCACTGTCGCACCTCTTTCAATCTACAAGTGAAAGACAGATACGTTAATTTGTCTAAAGTACGTGCTAAGTAATGTTCAGTCTAGAAACACAATGCAATTAATAAAAAATGTGAACAAGTAAGTACGTTGTGTCGGTGATTAAACTCGCACTTAGGTCCCACTCAACGAAAGGTCCACTTAAGTATACCTAAACATCAAAAACCCATATTGAATAAGACCTTCCATTCCCGAAACCTTGCATTCCCGAAACCTTTTAAATAAAATACTTTAACATACAACACGTTTAGGTAACTGAAAACTTTTTAAACCGAATGAAATCTAACAAAAGTTCAAAAGGCAAACTGCTTCGACGGTGATAAAGGCGCACAATTCAACACACTTCGACAGAATATCGTGATGTTCCACGCTGAGCCCACACTAGACGCAAATTTTAATGGTGTTAGCATGAATAGGTGCGCTCAAATTTATGAGCCCCCATAGTTCATTGGAAACCGATGAATGGCATGCCTTTAGGCTTTTAGGCTATTGCGTTTTATATGGAACATCTGTCCTGCTATATGGGTTTTGAGTGCGAAATATTTTAGTCATTGATTGGCAGGTCAATGAGGTGTAAGATACAATTGTCTTAAATGTTTGCTCTTGTTCAGGATTTCAAATAAACAGTGGTTGTGATTACGCCGACGCGATCAAATCAATCCTGCAGAATTAATCTTTACCTGTTCGCTGTAGGTAAACTAATAAATAAAACGCTAACAAATAGTCCTAATTGGCATAGTATGCTCAGTATCTGAGCAGTATTTATCTCTCTATATAAACCTCCGGAATTCAGGTTTGCAATACACATAAACCTTCAGAAAGAAAGGACTTTATTGCTATGCGAAGTCTTTCTTTCCTTACAATGAATAATGCGTACTAAATAAAGGGTACCCCCACTACCCCATACAAAAATAACGTCTCACGGGTGCTGTTACATAGCTACACAAATCACGATGAGTCTAGCTTGGAGAGTCCATACAAATATACCAAATAGGGCTTGAAGAAGCCTCTCCACTGAACCATACAAATTAACGAGTACTTATGGGAAGAATGTTCAAGTTACTCAAGGAAATCGCTGAAGTCATTACAAAGCAACCATTTCCCCGATTCTTGGCTCTCTGCCTATCCAAGTTCAAGGGCACCTTCTTAAATTAATGTTAAAATTAATATTAAAAAAAAACTAAACGGCTTCTGATTATGTAAACTGCCACAAATTATACTTAATATTCGGCAGCAACATTTAAAACTCTTTCTTAATCCGCTGATAGGCATCTAAACCTTTAGAGCAGAAAATTATCTTAAAACTTCAATTAGAATTTAATTTCTTCATAACTATATTAATATTAACAAAATGATAATGAAACTTGTGCTAATACACACCGTTCTAGAATTACAATGGCTCTGTATAAGAGTTAAATAGCCTCACTGGTTTATTTTAATATATCACCTATCGTACGCATATTTCAACGAATAATAAATTCTCTCAGAGAAATAATTAAAATACATAACGCATTTTGACACCTACCGGAATCGATTCGGGTAACTTATGCTGTGTTCTAAAAATATTGCGATAAAGGTTGGGTTCCAGTAACACGGGTATAAGCGGACGCGGGAAACACGAGGGCCGGCTTATGTGCCTATATTTTCAGTTGTAAAAGTAATTACTGTACTTTCGTTTTTCCTGTGGAGCTATCTATTTTCCTTGAACTATTATTTATAGATGTCGTATTTTTGCTTTGCAGGTATTATACATTTATTAATGGACGAGAGTGAAGGACGCTCGCCATTATTCACACAATTTGAAATCTGAGTAAACTATAGTAAAGGTCCATGATATGAGTTGTCTTAAAACGAGGTCATTAACTATACCGACAAAACCAAACAATGCAACATAGCCCACCGAATAAGCAAGTTTAAATTGCAGCAGACGTAAATGACCCAGTAGAATTTTCCACTTCGCATTTTTAAGCGGGTAGTGAGACTCGTCACCATCTTGATTAGACTAGTCTGCTATTTATACTGATATCTATAAAAAATCAGCTGTCCCCACAGACATTGTCATATGCGTTACCTACTGGGTCCAACGAAAGCTAAAAACTATTCAGGTGACCGAACACAAGGCAAAAGGTTCATCATATTGGTCAAGCCGTTTCGGAAGAGAAGAATTACGATAACACGCACACCGGATTTTTATATTGAAGTGTGAAGCGCACTTGATGTAATAAGTGCGGAAAATAATCCCGTTAACTTAGAAAACAACCTAAAGTATCAAGTTGTCATTCAAATTTTTTCAAAGAAATAGACATCAAAAAACCAGAGTCACAAAAATCAAAACCCTTACTTTTGGTTCAGCCTTAGTTAAGTAAAATTGAACCTAAGTACCTAATTTGTGGCGAACAATCGAACATGGTAACTTTATTGGCACCACTTACTACTCAATTTAATTTATAGTCATTCCTTATTTTCCTAAGACACCATACGTACTCGGACTTACTAAATACATAGATATATTGCTCACATAGAGACCCTGCCTCCTCCGAATCATCATCATCATCATATCAGCCGTAGGACGTCCACTACTGGACATAGGCCTCCCCCATGGATTTCCAACAGGACCGGTTGGAAGCGGCCTGCTCCTCCGAATACAAAAACATTATTCACCACTAAGTAACCATAGCCGCATAAATCGCAAAACTGTTATAATTAAAACTGTTCCACAAAACTTAGCTATATGTGACCTACAACTAATATTTCCGGGGTTCCCTGAACGGAATAGAGAGAATTCCGCATGATTTTCCATGAACTAGTACGACAACCTAACTCCGTAAGTCGATTGAACTGTGAACGTAGAGGCTGTATGTTCTACGTCCTCACACACGTTACTTTAATTAAACGATGCAGAATCATGTTTCAAAGTAAACACCATCCGATACTGAACTACACAAATTGGGACTCCCCTGTGGAAATTGAACCTAACTTGGGAGTCCAGACGGTTGGCTTTGTTGAGTTACTGGTTATATTTTAGTCCTATGTTAGTATGACGTTACTTAGCCGATATATTCAGGCAAATGTCGTCTTGTTTAACCAATTAACATGAAGTCAGTTTAAAGGGACCAATGGTGAACGGGGTCGTCATCTGCCTAACCGTTTCACAATTAAGTACAATTTGTAGGAGTCGATTTCTAGTCAAACCGGATGCGGTGAACAACAGTATTCTCGAGGAGCGACCGTCTATATGAACAACTGGTCAATAGTTCTTGTTGTGAAAACAACCCAGTTACTTAGTAACGGAGAAATTAATAAATTTTCTGGACTTTTTTT
The DNA here is from genome assembly GCA_963082945.1 of Cerastis leucographa. Taxonomy (NCBI): domain Eukaryota; kingdom Metazoa; phylum Arthropoda; class Insecta; order Lepidoptera; family Noctuidae; genus Cerastis; species Cerastis leucographa. Next base: position 9,333,656 of record OY720378.1, read on the forward strand.
GCCTGCGAATTATATCACGACGTTTCTGTAAAAACAAATAAGAGTACGGAATCCTCCAGATTGTAACCAAAATCTCATTCGTAATAAAATTTAAAACCGCTCGCGATGCGAACACTCATAATTCGCAATATTGATATAATTATGGTGGCCATAATTATCGTTTCGTACGAGATACATTGCTGTCTCAATAACAAGCAGAAGAAGCAGTGTGTTTGTCACACTGGCAATGCACACTAAATTAACGTAAAGCTCGTAAATTTTACACAAGTGACAGTTACATGTGTTGTTTTCATAAATGTTTCTTTTGATCATAACTTTAGAACTTTGGTACGGTTTATTTGAGATTTTATGTGAACGAAATTGCCCTCGAGGATTTTAAAATGTCTTTAAGAGTAGTGTAATTTCATAACGTACAACTGCTGATGCTTGGAATAGTGTTTATGAGTGAAGTGGGGAAATTAATTATTATAGACGTAGTAGTAACTGTTTATAGATGATGACCCAAAGTTCTTCTATGAGACTCACGCCCTAGACACACTGACTGTGCTTGATCAGTGTCGACTAAGAGCTGTGACGTGATCTAAGAGCTGTCACCTAACTAAAAGAAATGCTACTAACCTGAAATAATCATTCTTGCAGAATATATTGCTATCCCTAGCGTAGCACCGTTGTTCCGAATCGAGGGGCATCTTGCACTCGCAACATTTGAGACATGGAGTATGCCAGCGGCGTTCTAGAGCCAAAAGGTAGTATCGGTCGGTGATGCGGCCGCCGCAGCCGGCACAGTCGTCTTCCGGGGGAGGTTGGGGCGTTTCGTCCGGGGGTTCTCGCTTGCGACACGAGGTGCAGTCACGCGGCGAACCGGGCGACGCCGCGGGGGCGACAGGGGATAAGTCGCCGCCCCCCTCGTACGCCGATGTCAGGTATCTCTCGCTTTGTTGCTGAAACAAGGATTCTTATGAAAACGAGTCCGGGCATTTCAAGCTTGGCCGTGAGGGTGAGTTTCGATTGAAGGGTTCGCTGAGACAGCGACGACTTAAACGTCGTAGTATACAATAATATAGTAAACTACCTAAATAAATTACGAGCATAACTAAATTTAGCAGTTTTATGAATAAATTAAAACTATTTACTATAAGTAAAAGATATTATAACATTAATAAATAATTAAATGATCAACTACAGATGCAATAAAATATTTAAATACTTCAAAAACAGCTTGAATTGTTTAATTTTAATTCGTACTAGCAGCTGCCAGCGACCTTGTTCGCGTGGAAATTTGAAGTGTTTTTCAGGGATTACATATTATAAACCTTCATCTTGAATCATTCTGTCTATTGATGATACCGCAACAAAAACCGTTGCTTATTAAAAGATCTATACGTACAGATGGCGGGAAGCGACTTTGTTTTATACTATGTAAAGATATTGCTCTTGCCTAACAGGGTTAATTTTTGCTGTTAGCTTTAAGGCCTTCATAACACTTTGCACCTACATAGTGGATAAAGATAAAGATAAAGATAATTTTATTTGTCTAAACATGCGTATGCATGCCAATGAAGCATGCAGGATGTCACAATATTAATAGTACGTACATGTTTCACCCGCAAGGCGTACAAATTTATAAAATTTACAAAATAAAAAATACAATAATAAATTACAAAATTAAAACGAAATAATAAAGTCGCTTCAAAACCCACATAGTAGTCATAGTAGTCAGTGGAACGCAAATATATGAATATTTAATAAATGGAAGGTAAGAAACTTATTTATCTACTAATGCTTGTAGCCAAGACGATTTTTTTTTAAGATTTGGAACATTTATGGTACTCGGTATATAACTAAGTACTGAAAACTTCGTTGATAGGCTATGTAATGCTAAAACTTGACAAAATAATATAGATTTCAAGATGCTTTGTTGTTTTTTTAATATAACGACGATAAGAGTTCAGTCATCAGTCCCTGGGCCCAGTGACTGAACTCCTTAGAAAGTAGACGGTCACTAGAAAAGAAAGTTAGTGCTTCGTGTTCAATCGTTTTTTCACGAAATAAAAAAGTAAAAAATCCAAAATAATGATCTTAATGAAAGTTTGTCCGTCCGTTTCAAGCCACGTCTGAACCCTACTTAACCGTACTTTGTGTCTCAAGACGGATTACGTTTTCTTTTACAAAAAAAAACAGCTCATTATCTTTCCCTCCTACACATTATTTTCGAGGCTCTAAAAAGTAGGCTTGATTAAGTTTCATAAGATTGTTACGAGTTCATATAATAAAGATTTTATAAGAAGGAAACGGGATTTATGATCCCACGCAGTTGGAAACAATTGGAACGAAAATAGGTAGTACTGGAAATAAATTTGTGTTCTTTTTTTATCGTCACCCAAAAAAACATTATTTCATTAAAAATCATGAAAACGATATCTCTTACGTTTGACTTGAAATCGACGTATTTATTCGTACAAATACGTCGATTAAAAGTCCGTACGGCCTCTGGTATCAAATAGGCCTCACATAAAGCTTTCGATGAAGTCTAGCTCAAAATTGGCGCTTGATAAAACCTGATGCCATATGCCCCAGAAACGTGATGGCTTATATCTCGAAAACGCGCTTTAGAAGATTTTGTATCATACAGTATTTATTTGTATTGATGACCAGCTATTGATTGATAGAGGTCTATTCCGTGGCCGCTATTTTGAAAATAAAACAAAATGGCGGAAGTTAGGCAAGCCAAATAATTCAAACTCCGTAACAGTTACTTATATACACCCGTAAAGTTTGATGATTCTTCATGATTATCGTTATAACAACCGTGTGGCGTCCACTGCTTGTCAATTAATGTAGGCCTTCTCCAAGCGTCGCCAGTCTGCACTGACCGCTACGCTTCTTGTTTCCAGATGACTATTAATATTACATCGTAATTTTAATAGTCATCTGTTATCACAACAAAAATGGATTGAAATAATAAAAGACTATATTGACCAAAAAAATTTTTTTTTTCTGTGGGTAACTAGAGAACAGTAATTTATTGACATTATAGTTTTGTATCTCTGATTCAACGAATGTGTGGGCCGTTAACTTTTGGACCTTGCTGAAAATTAATCGTAGCCTATTAAGAGCGTTTCACCTTACGGCATTTCATACTAACTTTCAAGTCCATATTTTCCAAAATGACTGAACCGATTTTAATGAAACTTCATACGCATAAGCAGGATACCGTAACTAAAAAACATTAAACGTCATTTAAAAATAAAGAAAATTAGAAACTGTTTCTATAGATAGCTGCTGCTGCGGCTCCCTCGCTGCTGAGGGCCTGGGACTTCGTTCGCGTGGAAATTTTGATGGTTTTAGGGGTATAAATTAAAAATAATAAAATAGATGTTGGCCGTTTCTCAGACCTACCCAATATTCACACAAAAGTTCATACAAATATGTTCAGCCGTTTCGGAGGAGTTTGGTAACAAACACCGAGACACGAGAATTTTATATATCAAAAGATGTATAATCGGTCTAATAAAATTTAGCTGTAAAACAATTTTTCGAAAAAAAAACAGTAACCTTTTAGACCTATGTATCGTGCTTACGAGTATGAAGTTTCATTAAAATCGGTTCAGTAATTTCGGAAAATTACGACTTGAAAGTTTGTATGTAATTTCGTAAGGAGTAAACGCTATTAAGATCAATTCTGCTATAAATGTATTTGATCAGTTGATCATTGAACCTCAACTTTAACTCCCAACATCCAAGTTGTTTTAAAAGTAATAAAAGGCTAAAATATCAAAACATTCATCATACCGTTAAATATAATTATAATTTGAACGTAGATCGATCCGTCTATAATTAGCCATCTGTATACATCGCCTACAAGCTAAGACATAGAACTTCAAGGTCCGTGATAAACCTAGGTTCAAATATTAATATTAATCAGACTTACAGATATCTGAATACATATTTCATAACAGTATCTGATAATAACAATTATTCATAAAACGCTGCAACCTATTCTGTTAGCATAGAGTTTAGAACTGTTAACATAATACAACATCACGCCTGTAATCCCTGAAAGGGTTAGGCAGAGGTGTAGTATAGGTACACCCACATTTTGCCAGTTATGTTTAAGTCCCAAGTAATAGGGGGCGAGCTTATTGCTATCAACCGGGCACAAAACTAGACTACGTGGCGGCTACTGAGCAGTTCCTGATGAAAAATCCAGTAACCCAGGTTGGTCAAGGTGACGGACCTGGGAATCGAACACAGGAACTCATGATTAGCAGTTGCACTTGCGACCATTAACTAGAACGACGGGGTTGTTAATAACATACACATTACGCCAATAGGGGATGATCACTATTTTTTTTCTTTGTCTGTCGGGTAGATTATTGAAAAGTATTGAACACGTATTTTTTATTTTTATTTTAATTTATTTTATGCTATTTGGGAAACTTACAGCTAGTAAAAACAACATTCCAAAACGATACGGATTTGAAGGCCATTTACAAGTTTCCGCAGATAAACTCACTAACAAAAAAAACAACAAACGAAAAAGGTAGGTTAAAGGTAGGTTTTTCACGTTGTCATAAAATTAGGGAGATATATTGAGTTGAAATGGCACATGACGTCACGTGTAGGTAATTTTTATACCTACTTGTGACGTAGTGAGCCCCCACTCCCCAACTTTAATGAGTTTTAACTAAGTAATTTTTTGATATTGTGATAAAACAAAAAATACGTGTCTAAAATTTTTGTATTACCTGTCTGACGGTCAAAATAGAATTTCGTTTTCTTTGCCCAGTCTTCATCCCTATTGCCATTAATTGCAAGCAGATTTTAAAATTACATAAGTTAAACGCTCACGAAGAGGGATGTCTTACTAGGTCCAAGAACTGCAAGACAAGCTACGAACAAGTACTACTACAAGACATAGTCAGAATTTATTGCACTCTTTGCTGGTCAAATTCGAATGTAGACACAAGGCTATCCCTCAACATCAAACTTTGTCCTATTTCTGAAATAATTGTAATTAATTTGGACAGTTAACGCTAATTCATTTTAAATATACTTTTTTCTCCATAGAGATCTACGCTTTGGAATGGGCAACTACAGTACTTTCACAGTTATTAGGAATGTTTTGTGACTGGGACTGTAGCTTCATTTTGATTGTTGTACGACTATCCAAAAGTGCCCGTAACTGGCCTACTTGATATAAATGATTTTGATTATGTTCTAAACATACGTATCTGAGTTTGATTTGATTGAATAGCAAAGTACACGATTAAAATGTTTACTAGTTTCAAGCAGGTATTTAACCGAATTACGAGTATGTTGGTTGCTTATTATGATCTATATATACTACCCATTCTCAACAATTAGCTGACGAGATATCAGATGGCAATGCACTTTAAGTAATATGGAGACTGTGGACTATCACCGATTCGGGGCAGATGCTAGTTAGTCTATGGCCAGCAGAAACACTGAAGCCAGACGCTCGTCTAGACTCTGTGTTTTCAATGTGCACAGGAGCGCTAGCTATTATATACCTACACTATGAGGCAGGTCGAATGCGAGACTGTACAGCCAAGGGAGGTTCACCGAGGCTTGACAAGCTCTCCTATATACATATTTGCACTCGGCTTGTTTCGGACTAACTCGGCGAGATTGTAAAGCCATCTTTAGAGCTATAAATACAAGCTCAGACTGACTAGACAGTAAAAATAATCAAGAAGTCATCACAAAAGTTTTCAAACCACTAATTCATGTAAATGGCGAATTATGAACACAACTGTTGTTATAATTGTGTCCATACATTAAACACGCAGTTACATTTGAGAATCCTACTGTTGTTTTATCTGGCTACCCATTTATGTACTGGTTTTTATTCTGTTAATGCTTTAGATTTGAGATTGAGCGCTTGAAATAACATTGAATGAATTAGTGCTTTTGTCTCATCATCATCAGCCTATAATTTTCCCACTGCTGGGACACAGGCCTCCTCTCAATAAGAGGGAGTGGGCTTTAATCCACCACGCGGGCCCAGTGCGGGTTGGTAGATGTCACATGTCTTCGAATTTTTTGTTCTAAGACATGCTGGTTTCCTCACGATGTTTTCCTTCGCCGTTTTGAGAGGAGCGGTGATGAAATAAATTACACAAAGTAATGCGCCTGCCTGGGTTCGAACCTACGACTTACTGCTCGTAAGTCGGGGCTGCCACCACAGGGCCACCGCTGCTCCGTGCGTTTGTCTACAGGTTGCAAATTGAAACATTGGGACAAACCCAATAAAAAGAAGTAAAGAAACTGTTACTTATTAATATTAAATTGTCAGTATAGTAACATCAAGGTAAGTATTAAGCAGCTTGAATTGCGCAAACTAAGTTAGGTTTTTTTTTTCACGCACATCTAAGACATGAATGCTTTAGTATAATATAAAACTAATAAGAACTTATGTAAGTAGACCCTAACAGAAGAAACTGTTTCTCAAATCGGACCAATCTGTAAAAAGAAATGCATAAAAACGCGTCGAATTGGATACCTCCTCCTTGTTTTTAGTTGGTTAAAAACTAAAGTAGGTTCCAATTTATGCGCGCCTAATAGGCCATGTATTCATCATCAATTTCAATTTGTCGTATGTTTTCATTCCCAACCTATACAAACAGATCGACCGAGAACAACCCGTATTGTTTATTGTTTAAGTTACCTTGGAGCCCTTGAACTGAAGGTTGTTACCCTATAAATCTGATCCTTGCCTCCACTTTTCCGCCCTAAATGGGCCCTTGCCTCGAAGAAACGTAATTAACCGGGTTATAAATGTCATAATATAAACTTTTATTTTAGAGCTCAGTGAAGTTCACGTTAGTAGCGTACTTTGTAATGTCGATTAAAACTTATATATTTGATGTAGTTTCCAGAAAGCGAAAGTTCTAAATTGATTGTTTAGTTCAAAGCAGTAAACAATGTTCATCGCCAATGTCATAGCTTCACAGAAGATGAAGCTATAAAAAATATTTGAGGAAGTTAAGTACAAGAAAAGAGGCTCAATACTCTTGCCCAATGCAAAGTTCGACTGCATATCCAATTCGAATTCTCAGTTTTACACATGAGGCCAGGTCTACACGGGTAGATAACTTGCCTGTGTTTTGTATACCAATGAAAGTTAAATCTATCTGGAGTTCGGTTAGCTATTCTGCCTGTCATTAAATCAAAGAACCAAACTTGACAGGCTAGACCCCCAGTCTTATTCAATATGGATTGTCAACCGTTTAGATACGTTTACGAACAAATTGTCATCGACCACAAAGCAGTGTGGCATTGAAATAGGTAGTGTTGCCTTTATAAGATTTCCATAGGGCGTTAGAGTAGATTAATAAAACCAGTATTAAATGAGCATTTGAGAATTTATAAAGCTCATGAATTTATCTTAATCAGAAGCGTCTACAAGTCGCGCCTACGCAAACGTCAACGTTAACTCACCAATCACGTCCATGCTACGCCAGTGCTACGCCGCTGCTAAGCCGCTGCTACGGCAACACTAGACGAGCACTACCTCATCGTGACGTCTACGCCTACAAAGCGTATTCTGTTCATGTCTTTTACGCTAATATTAAACACGGTATTTTTAACATTTTAGAATAATGTGAAATTTTCAAGAAGAAAAGATTATGCAGTTTCATTAACAGACATTATTTAAGTCAATGCCGTACCAGCATTCTGGCACCGACTCTACTTAAAATGCTATAGACACGTTGAGAATAAAATCGTTATAAAACCTTCCTCGCCCATCAGAGCCAAATGATTCGATGCAGTTTCTATTGGCACTGATGCTGAAACAAGATTCACTACTTTTCATTCCCTTGACAGATTGGTAAAGCCATATTTTAACACTTACTGATCAGCAACAGGCTACAATGCCTAAATTAATTCTTTTAGCACTTAAATAACTAGCTAGCTAGCTAGTTTGAGCTTGATATATAAAATACCTATGCAGTGCCCTTACTTGTTGCATGTTTTAATACCGAGTCATGAGTTAGAAAATAAATAAACTTTCATAGATTGATGGTTAATATTTCAAAAAAAAATCTGCGGATTTTTTTTAAAAAACCTAAAAAAAACACGACACTTGTTCAGACTAAGCTCCCACGCCCGAAGGAGAACCAGACAACATATTAACGCAGAGCGAATAGAAAAAGAAGAGTCAAAGTTTCAAAATGTTTTGCCAAAAAATGACGAAAAAACGTACTTATGAATGATTTTTGCACGTCTAGACGAGTGTAATCTGCGGGTCAGAGAGTTCAGTGAGGTGAGGTCATTGCTTGTCTTATCACAAAGATTTAGAGCTAGGCCGGTTATTGTCTGCCGGCGTTATATAACGTAAATATTGATTATGTACTGCGTAGATCGTACTTATGTTATTTATGTTATAAGATGATTGTAGAGTGTGAAGCGGGTTTAGTTTTAAACCCGCTTTAAAAGCAAACCCGCTCATGCCATACTTATTTTTCTGAAAACCATGTCACAAGTGAGGATTTTCAGTCTGCAAAATTTCCCATTGAATAAGTCCAACATAGGATTAAAAGTAATTTTTACAAGCAACGCAACGATAAATAAAAGATTGTAATAAAAAATCTGTCGCTCAACCAAATTTTACAAATATCCGGTGCAACAGGTACAACCGGTTTACTGCAAAACTAGTTACAAATAAATAATAATTAAAAAAATCAGTCGACCACCTCGTTTAGTACCATAGTCGAGTAATAACACATTATTATTTATAGTTTAAATATAATGTATGCCAACAGTTTATTTAGCAAGAAGATTTGCTAAATAAATATAAGTTTCGAATTGCTCCTGTTAATAAAAAAGATTAAATGATCGTCGAACCATGATATTATTTACCTATTAATAACTAGTCTAGATTATTTGGTGAATATAACTATAATAAATTATAATTTACTATCAGATTTAGTTTTTTCATAACTTTCATAGAGAAAGATAAGCGACGAATCTTGTGTATCGTTGTAGAATATTTCACGGATACATTTTTTTATTTTAATTCTCTCTGCAAACCTTAGAAAAATGTTATAGTGATAAAGGAATACATATTTTTACGGCCTACGTATTTAAAAGCTGTCTACTAAACTAATTAAGTATAATACAAACTAAATTACTAAGTTTAATCCCCTTGATTCCATTATCATTACCGTACCTATATGGTTATAAAATATTAACGTTATTTATTTAATTATAAATCCCCTTCAGAGGATAAATATGTGTTTCCATGTTTGTCTCGTATTTGGTAATGTGAAACTCTTTAATCATTTTCCCCTTTCGATTTTACTGCGTCGAGGTCGTTTTATCAATATATTGTGGATAAAAATATTTTATTAAAAATCTTTTATGTAGTTATACTTAAGTCTCGTGTAATCCGTAAAAAGAGAGTATCTAAAGCTTAGAAAACCTTTTCATTACTTGAAAATTCTTCGTCTTTCAAAAAGCTTAACGTGTAAACTATTCAACCAGTTAAGGTAACAGTTGGACTGGCTGTCCAGAACGTGCCAGACGATCTTCGATCTTCGATCCAAGGTTTGTTGCAATTAGTTTAGGGGTCCTTCCAGTCTAACCAAATTCAGCTAAATGCCAGTAGTTTACACAGAGCGACTAGCCGAATGACTTCTACAACCCAGTTAATGCGATGCCATACATACTTGTTATGTTCAAACATTTTAGCTATATTAAATACAAGCTAATTGTTGCCGCTACTTCGTCTGCATGTGTTTTATATTTCATCATCATTGAATATAGTGTATTTCATATTTCATACAAATTATTCTGCATGAAATGTATCCTTTGTTGTTCTCCGATACGATTGGATCAGCAGTTTTGTTTTGTTACTTGTTTGTTTGGTTATATCATTTTTGTTAGTTTTGTACTTTTTCAAAAGAAGAACTATTGCTATGGGTGGTATTGTAGGCTGTTGACCTCTGAATTAGTCTTCTTCTTTTTGTTACCTACTTTGCACAGCTTTGTGCTCACCACCCGTAAGCAAAGTTCCCCAAGCCATGTGAATGTCTTTCCGCCTTTTAAATCCACTCGTAACAAGAGTTTTAATAGATTTTTGATATAACTGAAATATAAAAGGCTTCTTTGAATTGTCATAATCTCTGTCCATTCTTTTCAGCCTTTCGAAAGCAAGTAGTGGTAGAAAGTTCCAACTAAGACACTATTCGTCATGATCCGTCCGTAAATGAAAATGACAAAAAGTACTTAGAGGAGTATTATTTATAGAGCGTCAGTACATTACAGTTTTGTTTAAATCCTGAAGTCGAAAAACTTGGTAGCAACTTAGATATAAAATGTAGGTAGGTACCTATGTTGCCACTTATACACTTTCTCTGGGAATAACATCATCACCTGCTTCCATTACGATTCCACAAATTACCACAAATTTTGGGATTTACATAGCTGTTCCATATTGCATTGGTTTTTAATCGTATGAACACTATGAACACTTAAGGCTCATTCATGGAGAAGCGGCGCGTCGCGTGGCGTGTTGTGCGGCGCGGTCCGCAATAAAGTCTCATACGCCAAACGCTCTATTATATATTACGTTATATGGTATGATGGCGTATGAGAGCGTTTAGGCAGAAGCGCTTTTACGTGGGTTTGCTTAAAATGTAGCGTTATTTGCAGCTAAGCCCGCTTATGACATCGCCTTGACGCCCGCGGCTGTATACGCAGCGTTGCGGTCAGACAGTTCCTTCAATAGTTTTTTCAGAAGCGGCGTATGAAATGTATCGACACCTGCGACAAAAAGTTGTCTCCGTAAAAAACATCATTTTCATAATAATATGATGTTTGTGTACACGGGTGTTGTAACCCGGTCCTCTCCGTAAACGCGCGGCGACGCAGAAAGCGCTGCGCGACGCACTGCGTCTCCGTAAATGGGCCAGTTGGTACCGTGTACTCGTTCCTGTAAAATGTCTTGCAGAACAGCGCCAGCGCCTGGGTTACACTGCTGTGCTATCAAGACTATCTTCGTGTTTATAACTGATCTGTCTATTTTTACTATCACATCCACTTCTACGGTCTTATCCAATATTGTGTAGTTTTATGGCTTCGTTCATTTCTTTGATCTATCCTATCATTTCCGTCTAGTCTTCCGTCTTGTTGCTCTACGGTCGCTTTCCTGAATAGTATTCATTGTAACACAGGCATTATCCACGTATCATAGAAATAAAGCTTATTGGGATTTAAACTAAAGAAACTGTTAAGTTTAACATTATAATAACATGTTACAAAAGTTTAACCAGTTTAAGATATCAGATGTTTCAAAGTAACACAAGAAGATGTCACTACAAAAATAGGCACTCATCTATCTCAACCATATTTATCGTTATGTAGACACCTACACGCCGACTATGTATACGTATACTTTCTATATATTTACATGTCTTAGACGCACAAGTAGATTAGTAATACTAAATAGACTGAATCGCATTATTGCAGTAAAGCGGTTAACTAGTTACTAGTTAGTTAAACCAAGGGTGAGGACCCTTGGTTTGACACTACTGATCTATAAACTTGGTACAATAGACCTATTATACGTGCTAATTACATCTGGCTTTGAGATAGACATCAAAATCATTGGTACAGATAGGATGGTGAGCAGGTATAGAGTGCGTAGTGTGAGTTTGGCTCTGCTTCTAAACAATGAGAAAAGTTTTAAGTGTCTTGGTTGGATTTGCTCTTCGGATAATCTGGTCACAAGAAGCAAAAGAAAGAGGCTGAGAGTGTAAAAGTAAAACGAAACTTATTTATAAAAGTATCTAAAATCAACAGCAGCTACAGCATACAATCTACACACAGAGGCTAAAATGTATAAATAAAATTACTCCTAAACGGCTCGACCGATTTCGAAGAGTTTTCATTTGTATTTATAGGTTTGGCTAGATGGTTCTCAGCTATAGTTGGACCTGGTGAGTGCGGTGTTATCTACATCCAGGCAAATCAGGACAGCGTTTGAAATGTCAGCTAGTAATTCTATAGAACTTGTCTTCGGCACAACTGTGCAAACCAACCAGAGCCGGCGCAGGCCGTTTGGTCGTTAAGCTTATTGCTTTGAGTTTCCAATACTTACTAGTTCGACAATAACACTTTTTAAGTATCTTTAAAGTTATTTAAATAAGTTGCCACTGTAACAGTGGTGGCATCCTACCGTTCCGTGCGAAGTGAAGATTTATAAGACACTTGCCGTGATAGTAAATATTCTTCATTTTCATTGTCGATTTAAAATTTATAAAGGAGATTGTAAACGTTAATGGTGTTTGCATACATCTTTGTCTCTGGGGCTAAAGAGTTTAAATATTATGTATTGGTAGCATAGTAACCAATACTGTAGTTAATTTAAATTAAACATTCTGTATAATATAGTAATAGGTACCTAACACATCTCAATGGACCGATTATACTGTATGATTTACATTATATTCTTTAATATTACCTCTTTTATTTTTTGGAGTAGCTAACAGAAAACATTGTGATAACTCTTGAAATATATTATGCACAAAAAAAAATGTTACAAAAGTTTTAATTAAAATATTTGTAAGTACCTATAAGTATTGCAGTAATTAGTTGGAAATAATTGACTGATTTTCTGTAAACATACAAAAGACACTATAACATTTCCTCAAGCTTTTATAACATCTTGATGTCTTTTGGTCAATACTAAAAGACATCAACCGCCTATTCATGTAGGACGTTAATATAAGTAAGGTGCAAAAATTCCCAGCCTTCACACACTTAAATAAGTAGATATACGAAACTTTCATGTCACAAAATTACTGATGTTTCTCTAGTCACTGTAAAAAAGTAATATTCCTGTTCAATATAGTCTCCCTTTTTTAATCAATTTTTGTTTGTATATTAATCCGTAATTTTATATATGAAATAGAAATGTTTGGACCTTACCGTGTTTATTCCAGGTTTAATTAAAATTGGGCATCTTCAGGTAAAGTTCAGTTTTTGATATATTGTTGTGCAATATCCAGTAAGTCTGCGTATGCGCACATTTCAGATATATATGATATATAATTGTATTATTTGTAATTATATCCCTACTCTGTTTTTTTATACTTATTACAAACAATGCGTCGCCTTTATACAAACGGGGATTGTATGAAATGTCACGAAAATATCTGTCGGTATTTGACTTTATGGTGCCAAAAATGTTCTCTATAAAGAAAGCCCTAGAGAGGCAACAACTGAAATTTAACCGTAATTTTTTGTTCCGTTTCTACATATATGATACTGGGCTGTCTTGGAAAACTTAAATAACTAATAAAATTTGACTATGTTGTTAAATGGACATAATAACGGAAATTCATTCATTTAAAATACTTACTAAATAAATTATGAAATAGTCAAAATCGTAGGTATACTCGAAGTTGTACAGACATTTAGTTAATCATAATAATATTCTTCTTACATTTTGTGTATAATATCTACAACTGACAGTGCAATGTAGTACAAGAATTATTAAATAGTCAAAAATCGTATACTCGAAGTTGTACAGACATTTAGTTAATCATAATAATATTCTTCTTACATTAGGTATGTGTAGAATATCTACAACTGACAGTGCAATGTAGTACAAGAATTATTAAATAGTCAAAAATCATACCTATACTCGAAGTTGTACAGACATTTAAGTAATCATACTAATATTCTTCTTACATTATGTGTAGAATATCTACAACTGACAGTGCAATGTAGTACAAGGAAGATCTGCGCGCGCGCAGATGCACTTATCCGTCCGTATAAGATCAAAGGATCATAATACTGCCATTGTATATTCAGAAATAAATAACATAAATACAAATAACATACTTTATATAGTTTTTGCATCATACAATATAGTGTGTACTTGGAATTAAAGGAAGATTGCTTCAATGGATGCGCGTAGGCCAATGAGACAGAAATAATAACTAGGTAAGATTTATTTATACAGTTGGTATTATTTTTGATAATACTACATTGTTAATAGACATATTGTAGAGTAACTAGTATACTTAATATGGGTACCTACGTAAGTATATTTAAAAAAATATAATGTTAGAACATTGGAACTGGCTTCTCCGTGACATCCGTAGTTAAGCCCATTGAAGTGAGACTATCACGGTAAGTTATATACCTAAGTTGATGCCTGTTATGCCTATGTATGTATTAAAGTTATAAAACAATGGGAATATAGGATTGTTTTTCTTACAATATTCCCCGTAATATTCATTGAGTAATCAGTATTTATGAATACAAAATATTTGTTTGGATAATTCTTCTTCTCTTTATGTATTAAGCGCTTATGTAGAACGTTATTGATTTTTAGTGGAATTTAACTTCTAACAGAACTATTATATAGACTGATACTTAATTAAATTAACTAATTAGTAGTAACAATTAGCACTAAACAGAGTTAAAGGTTTGTGGATGCCGCACACTTCTGTCACTGCTTTTAGGCTCTCGATGAGTGTGAATGTTTTGAGTTAATTATCCGTGTTTGCAAAACATTCAGTCTATTGCCAAAATGGAAGAGGAAATTGTAAAAAAGAAACGAAAACTCATACAGTGTGTATAATATTTGTAAAATCAGTCATGTAACGTAAATTAATTAAAACAAACTAAATAAAGTTATAAAAAGAAAACTTAAAACTTCAAACAGATAAAAAACTTGAAAAAAAAATTGTGCCATACCCAGTGCATCGTTCCCCTCTCCTCGAATACTCCCATCTGGGGTTCAATTTTTTCGTTTGGTATTTTCGAATGTATGGGCCTATGCCCCACAACACTGCAGCACTCACTCGCGAGACATACGTGCGATCTATGTCGCTGCCGATGCGCAACTAACTCAAGCACTTTGCCCCTCCAGGGAAGGTGGGCCGATCACCGCCCAAAGCAACGCCCCTCCCCACCAAGACTAACTTTTTTCCAAATCTGTTTACGATTTTTTCTCTGCCGGTTAAAGCATTTCGGCGCAATAAATGCTTGCAATTTTTTTCATTCGGTCATTTGTACCGAAAAAATGTATTGCTACATCTACGTTGATATAATAAAATTATCATATTGTTTGGATAGTTTTATGGCCGATGATTTTATACTTTTGAAATTCATTAGATATTTTGTTGGGAAGTGAATGAGAATCTACAGTTGCTCAAATAATTATTTTAGTGTTGGTACATTCAATATTTATGTTTGAAATCAGTCCGTGACTGTTAATTGCCAAAAAGTTGATATAGAAATCTAGACTGAAAAATTAAAATAAGTTAAAAATCCTATAAAATTATTAAGTAGGTAGGTAGATCATAGAACACAACGGAAATTAGGTATGATGCAATATATTTTCAGAGTTCACAAATGGCATTTTACTTTTTAGTTAAACTAAGAGACCGGTCTCTTTTAGTTACTTACACATTTTTTTAGTACACATAAAAAAACCAAATTCCAAATTGCCGCACAATGAATTTTTTATTGAAATAACACTAAGTAAAATAGCTACTTATTTAAAATTTTACCAAGTAGGTAACTAATTATCACTAAAATAATAAATAGTTATGGGTAACTAGGTTTAATTGAGATTGTCCAGAATTATTTAATAAATCGACGATTTAATACAGCAGAGGCGTTTTATGAATGTCGATTGCACACATTAAGACCTGAAAAAAAAAAAAAACAAAATTATTAATCAATCATCTTTACTTACTTACTGTGTTTGACGCCGAAAAACAACAATACGTAAGTGCTCATTTTCGTAAACGCGGCGCGATGCGAGGCGCAAAGCGCGGCGCATCGGGCGACGCGACCCGCTTTAAATTCAAACATATGTTGCCATATGTTTGAATATATGAGTAGTGTATGAGAGCGTTTACGGAAAAGCGGTTTGACGCTCGTTTGTTCAAGATGTAAGCGCTGCCCGCGGCGTTAAGTCACACGGAAAAATACAAGCATACGGCAGTGCCTGGGTTCGAGTTTTATCCAAAAGTAATCTTTTTTTTTTTAATTTTTTAAAGATATTTGATTTGTAAATTGGACAATTTTTATTTGTTATTTACGGTAACCTTTCTTTCGAATGGTTCAAAAACTAAAAGTATGATATTCATATTTTTTAATGATTAGGAAATCATAATCCTTTAAAATAAAACAATATACCCACTTACAAAAAGTAATTTTACAGCATAAAAAAAAAACAAAGTAAACACAAAAAAAAAAACGTTCTGACTGTGATTTTATCCTGCAATTTCTGATTCGCAGTCCGGTCGTAGTACAATCAGGCTACTTACTGTTCGTGCACCTCAATGATCTGGCTCCGGTTGCGCCGTTCCTTCACACATTCTTACATACGGTACTTACATTCATTCACGTTCAATCGCCATCTTTTATTAGCATCAACTTGAATGAAAACCTCAATTATTGTAAATCAAAAAAATACGCATCATTTGGAGTCAGATTTCATTATGAACCCTGGATCAAAACACTTACTTTACTGACACTTTAGTCTAAAATAGATATTCTATTCTAATACATGATATTACATTTGTCAAACACTTGAACAATATGGTCCCATGTCGGGCTACAAGATCCGCCGTGGGCAGTCGCCGCGTCTCCATAAACGGAAAATACGCCCGACGCGCCATGCGACGCGCCGCGCATCGCGCCGCTCGTCGCCCCGCGTCTGCGTAAATGAGCACAAAGACATAATCTCAGACAAGCCAAAGCAGCGCCATCTATGATTCAAGTTAACAATTAACACCCTTTCATGAGCCAAGAGGGTCATTCTTGCAGCTAACGAAACTCTTTGATATTCACTTAATAAATAAAACAGGGGAACGAAGAAGGTCTAGTAATTATTCGAAAATATGAGGAAACCTAGACATTAGGTATTCCAAATAGAAATTTCTAAGCTATTATTTTATATAGGTACAAAGACATTTTATATTACCGGCGAGACTGACCAGATGAATGAACGTAGACGAAGCATTTATAGTATATTAAGATTGTAGCAGCACGTGTAGCATGACCGCCGAAGAAACGAGCTATGTCGACGAAGAATCGACAAACGGACACATTGTCATTGTCTATCTGTCATTATGTTGATTTTGCCGTAGACAAAACTCGTTTCTACAGTGGACATGCTACGCGTGCTGATCTGTTGTTTCTACCTACCCCCGTGGGAAAAAGGCGTGAGTGAACTTACGTAAAAAATACATTCGGCGGAGTTCTAATAAGAACCTAAAGTCGATCATACTTATTGTGTAAGGAATAGATTCCAGTTGATCTCATCATACGTGTAGCTGCTATACCTACTTACAATTTCTCTCTTCTTCTCTTATTTTCTCTTCATATTAGATTAGTTTTATAGTAAGACGTACAGTCATCCAAACTTGCTTCTGACCACCGCAAGGAGTTAAGAGCTATTCCTGCTTGCAGCACCAGTCAAATATAAACACCTAAAACTTTCTCTTCCTAGGTCCTTTTGTTTTTGTTTCCTTCCATTTGTTCAAAAAAAGGTGGTCAAAGATCTATGATTAACAGAGCCCAAGATATTTTTTTTAAACAAAATATTAATATAAGATTAAAAAAGATTTTCTGGTCTTTTATTGTTATTGGTCAGCACAAGAAGGGGCAGTACAAATGTGGTCATCGTGTGCTCGGCTTTTGCTTTGCAAATGAGCAGATGTAGCTTTTGTCGACTGTACGCACGGCGACCACTCAAGATATACAAAACCAGTTTATGCGGATCTTTTACTGTACGGGAAGTTAATGAAAAGCGAGGCCATGTTATACTGGAAATGTATAATTTGATGTGTCGCCGTGTCATCATCATCTTCCTGCTCTTGTCCCATTCTACTTGGGGTTGGTGGAACCCGTTTTCTTCTTCCATTCTCCCCTGTCAAACGTCATGGCATCATTTTCTCTTTCATATCGTGTGTCGCTGTATGTAAATACCTATATTACCTAATTTAAAATCGAGTTAAATTTTTTAGGTAGCCTACATAGTGTCCCACTGCTGAGCAAAGGCCTCCCCTTTCTTCTTCCATACCTCTCTATCCTGAGCGATCTCTGGCCATGTTAGCCCCGCGAACAGGATCAGATCATTACATTAATACCGACATCAATTTTGGTTAGAAAAACGTTAGGAAGTTTACTGACTCCTTGGTCTGGCAAGCTACTGATAAGGTCCTGTATTCGATTGCTAGGGAATTTCGCAGTAGAGTCAAGATTTGTGTCCGAGTAATGCCAGTAGACTCACTCTTAACACGGGACTTGGCAAAATGTGTGTTGGTATAATAGGTAACTGTGAATAATCCTTTGAGGATTGCAGGCGACATGGTATGATTATGATAATGAAACATATTGAAGTAAAAGAAGTGAAGAAAGCCATTCATAACCTGGAGCCGAAACAAAGCAGGGAGAGACGAGTTGCGACGCGGTATATTTTTATATTTTTTGAAGCGAAAACTTCTTTAGCGGAGTTGTGCACTTTCGTGACTGGTAAAAAATGTTAAACTCACGTCAGGACACGTGACCGCCATGTCATGTGTCCTGATCGAAAATTCGTAAGACGCATTGACATTAGGTTACGAAGTAATTTGAACTTTATAACATCTGTCACTGAGTTTGGGTTTCCAAAACTGGATAATTATCTTATGCACAAACAAATCCTTCGGTTTCTCCAAAGAGGTAAAATTCGTAAGACGGATTGTAATAGTTCTGAAGTGTTAAATTTTTAATGTAATATAAATTGTCATGTTTGTGCACGATAGCGCAATAAATGAATATTGTATTTTACCACATAAATGATAGTACTTTTATAGGTACTGATAATTAAAGCAATTCGTGAAAAAATATTCCTTAACTATTCCATAATATCAAAAATGCACAACGTTAATATTCAAGTTTTCACTTCTGCCGGCACTCCCGGAGTGCAACCCGTTTTTTGTAGTAATTGTGTTTTTTTTATTAATAAACGAAGTCTCAGTAATAGGGTCCCGTTTGACCCTTTGGGTACGGAACCCTAAAAAGGTATTTCCCTTGATTTGTCGCATTATGTTTCCAGTATTTAATCTAGATCTACAATATCGGTTAGTGCAATAAAACATGGTGGTATTTTGGCTAAGAAACGGGTTCGATTCCTGTTCAGCAGTTATTCAAAAATTATATAATGTTGTTTCTTTTATAATATAATACAATACAATGGGATCAAAAACTGTAAATGGCCAGTAATATAAAGATTTGGATGTTTCTTAATGAAAAAAAAAATCTCTTCTAAAATTACAGGCTGGCGTGTTATGTGATGTTAAGCCTGGTTTTCACAGGCTCAGTAGCTGACCACCCAGTAGTTGGCAACTGTACATTCTGCTGTCTATACAGTACTGTCACTGTCCCGACGTGTTCTCACTACTGGGTCTCCATAGGAGACAGCAGTACACAGCTACTGTGTACACAGTACTGGCTACGTGCTTCTGACCCATTGCATTTTCACGAGGCCAGCAAAATGGCTGATCAGTGCGATATAATTAGAAAAAATATACGAGTATTGGCATTACTCCTTGGTGTACATTTGATCTTTATAATCTTTATGGAAGAAATTCCACAACATTTATCTATCCCTGTATAAATTGACCGCCATTTTAACGAAGAAAAAACGATTTTTAACTAGAAATTAGAAAATATCTGACTGTCCAGGCGCTTACTGTCCTTCGGCACTGTCCGGCCACTGTCTAGCTGCGTTCGTATGGAGCCAGTGACGACCCAGTAGCTGTCCTTGTGGGAGTGGGAGAAGGTTAGTGGACAGTAGAAACGAAATATTTTGAATTTGCTGACCGACAGCAACTGACCGGTCAGTACTGGCTCAACTTTGTTTTGACAGACCCAGTAGCTGTCAGAGAGTAACTGTCCTTCACTGTCCACCAGCTACTGGGCCTGTGAAAACCAGGCTTTAGTTTATTACTAAAAGAAACCATAGAATGAAATTCACCAAAAAAATATATTTTTTCTTTTATAATGTAATATCTGTTTCTTCTATTTCCTAATTTGGATGTTAAATTAGTAACGAAATTGATATTTTATGCACTCAAGAACTGCTCTACCGATTTGTCTGATGTTTGGTCACAAAAAAAAAAAATTTTTTTTCTAAAAGCTCTTCTTATTTCCTTCAAAAGTTTGTACTAGTGCAAAGCCAGGGTGGATCGCTAGTGACTACTCCATAAAATAAATAAATCTTCGATAACGTAACGATCCAATTCCGAAAGCGGTTTTCCGAAGTGTAACTAACGCCGAAAGCTTACCGACAAGCGCTCGACAACTTGTGCAGAATGGACATAGTATCTCATGTGAACGCTTACATACCTAACTCAACGATGCGGCAGAACGATTGACCAGGTATCTCTATATCTACCTTATAGATTTTCCCATACAAAGATTGGTACTGTAATCTCTATACAATGTGTGAGTGTAACACTTAAATAAATCATCATTATTTGCCTAGTCTTTTACAACTAATTGGGGTCTGGGGTCGGTGTTTTAGTATGGTGATACTGAAAGCTGACCCCAACATATGTGTATAGACACATCTGCATACCTGTATTTACATTTTGGACTGTCCATCAGACCTCCACAACCCAGTTAGCACAGGGTAATACGATGCCCCTTGGTAAAAATATTTGTGAGAATTTGGGGCCAAAGAATAATTGTAACGACTGTCAAAGATCTACAAATATGACAGCAGGGACCAAAGTCATAACGGGCTTTCCGAGGTACGGAGTAATCTCCATGTGTAATGAATGGTCAACCTATCTACGGACCAATCTTGAAGATCGACCTGAGTGTCTATTATCATTGTTAGTCACACGCTGCTCCTCTTAGAGATAATTCACATAATGGCTGATTAAGCTACTCTGTAGTAGCCATGATAGGGGATAATCCATTTTTTTTTCTTTGTCCGTCGGGTAGTTTATTGAAAATTATTGGACACGTATTTTTTCTTTTTTCACGTGGTCATAAAATTACGGAGATATATTGAGTTGAAATGGCGCATGACGTCACATGTAGGTAAGTTTTATACCTACTTGTGACGTAGTAAGCCCCCACTCTCCAACTTTAATGAGTTTTAAAAAAGTTTTTTTTTTGATATTTTGATAAAACAAAAAATACGTGTCTAATATTTTTGTAATACCTGTCTGACGGACAAAATAGAATGTCGTTTTCTTTACCCAGTCCGATCCCCTATTAATAGTCTTTACATACTTAGTTTATAACAAAGTCGATTCTCGAATTCTTTACGCTTAGATCTTTTAAACTACGCAACGGGTTTTGATGCGGTGTTCATCAATAGACAGAGAACCTCGCGAACAAAGTCGTGGGCAGCAGTTATCATAAAGCAAAGTACCTACGCAATATTAAGTTTTGGAAAATATTAGAAACTTTCTGCAGTACAGGCATCAAAAGTAAAGCCATATCAAAAATAATGTAGCTCGATGTAACAATACTGAATGAATTGATTCATAAATACATTTACACCTTTATGCATTCTCTATTCGTATTTCCTGGAATTTTCGTTTCTGTTAATACATGGAAAACGGTGGCATGGCCGCTTGACCCGGGGCGCGCTGCAGGGGCACCGGCAGACACGTGGCCAATACTACAGTAACTCCAATTTAAAGAAATTTAGTGTGCGTTCACACAAGTAATTCAGCATTAATTTTTCTGTTTTTATTTATTTCTTACACACACTAACTTATGATCAACATCTTATATCTTAGAATCGGACTGTAAAAATACTAAATCCTAGTCCATGGTTTGCAAGACCTGAAACACGCCTAAACAATACAACAGCTAGCCCACCACATGCCCCCACCCTCGCTGCATCGCCACCGTGCGTTCAGTATGGTCACACCATAGAAAAATTATAGGAGCGCAAAAATTCTTCCACCCCTTTTCTCCCGTTTGGAGTTGAATTTCCAAACACGACGAAATACGTAGGTATTTATTTATGTTTGCTCAGCAACTTCAATATTTAATTTATTTAAATTTATTTATTTTCTTCTTACTTCAAAAATGACGGATTCCGCATATAAACTTTCAACCCCTATCTAAGCTTATAGGGGGTGAATTCTCAAATACGCTAAATATGTATTTATTTATTTCTAACCAGAAGCTTGTATACGAAAATTCATGCTTCTAACTTTAAATATGACCGATTTCCATACACTCTTTCATCCTTTTTTTACCCCTTTAAGGGTGGAATTTCAAAAAACCCTTTCTTAGTGGATACCTATTCTTCACAAAGAACACACCTTTCTAATTTCAGGTCCCCAGGACCAGCGGTTAGGCTGTGCGTTGATATCTCAGTCAGTCAGGACTTTGAATTTTATACATATAGATAACTGCCTTAATAATATGTATATGTACCTATCGACTAATTACCTAATGCCAAAACCACATCCCATTGGTACTTTTTCTGACCGTGAAGTTGTTAATTACGAAAGATTTATGAATCGAGGACCTTCTTCCGAGGAAGTCTTGCCTTGTGTTTCCCATGATTATCGTTTATAGGAAAATAATAGCAGTAGGTAATTTTTAGGATTCCGTACCCAAAGGGTCAAACAGGACCTTAGTACCGAGACTTCGCTGTCTATCTGTCCGTCCGTCTGTCACCGGGCTGTATCTCATGAACCTTGATAGTAAACCAGTTGAAATTTCTACAATTATGTATTTCTGTTGATGCCATAACAACAAATACTAAAAACAGAATAAAATAAATATTTAAATGAGTTTTTTTGCTCGTCTTCATTAATAATGGTACGGAACCCTTCGTACGCGAGTCTGACTCGCACTTGGCCGGTTTTTTATGCAATGATATAACTCTGATCGATGAACTAACTACTAACATCACATAACATCACACCTGTCGGTTATCCCCGAGGAATTGGACAGAAGCTATGGCGCCAAAACCGACATTTTACCGGTTATATGTCCCCGGTAATGGTTATGTATATTAGAGAGCGAGCCTTCAAACTGACATAAATATGGACTCAGAGGTTCTACTTACGTGAACTTCCTATCCTAATAACTATTTTACATATTGCTCCATCTGGGATCGAATTCAAGACCTCATGCTTAGCACTCAGCAGTAGATTTTACTACTAAACAGAAGTCTACCTATCTTAACTAATATTATAAAGAGGAAAGATTTGATTGTTTGTTTGTTACGATTTAACTCAAAAACTACTTGACCGATTTAAAAAAAAAAAACACCACTATGAAGCTACATCAAACCCTGTGGGATACTGACGACCTCAAGGAGACCTGGATTAACAAACCCCTAATGATGGATTTTAGTACCCGAAATCGCTAACTTATAGGGCCTCTTGTATCCATTTGTCGATACACGATTCACTATTCACATTTTCATAACACACTCTGCAGTTTTTTCACAGCGAATCCACCGTACCTTTTCACGGCAAAAAAACGAGTGCAGAACCTGTGAAGTTGCTTACTACTTTTCTTTTGTTTTGCTCTATTTTACAATAGAAAAATGTGTGCCTTTTTTTCATAGAAAAATATACCAACTAAATTAACTTTAGCTACACGTGAAATAAGTGAAATTACATAAATCAAGTATGATTTATTAAGATAAACCGAATAAAGTGTTTTCCCAGGGGTAGGTAGAAACCATACAACAGCAATAATACACACCAGACCTTTCTGAAGAATATCACTCACAAGGTCAAGACGGGGGACGTCTTGACCTTGTGACCAGCGTGTGTACCAGCGTTTCTACTTCCATTTGCGTGGTAAATTCCTTTCGTGAATCGTTCCTTTCTTTCATCCTCTCAACCTGACCAAAACATCTAGCTCTTTCTCAATAGTTTTGTCGCTACATTATTAGGACATAGAACCCCGGTTTCGGTGCCATTCATACGAAAACCCGGGAAAAACCGGGTTTTAATTATTACATGTCGGTATGAGTTCTGCCTTCTGATGTATAGTTTGGGTATTTCTAATAAAAATTGAGTTAAGTAAATTTTACCGTCCCATATGTGGGTTTTAGGTTTCGTGGTGCTGTAGGGGTAGTACGCCGTCTCCGTCCCCGTTGCGTTTTCGACGAATGGCTGGATCCAATTATGTGCATAGACAGAACATTGGAGATCGTATTTAGCGGTATCATCGCACGGCAGTTTATCTGTCTTGTAGTGGAGCCAACCGAACCACTCCGAAGTTACCTGAAATAAACACCATCCACGATCACTTGAAAAATTCCGAAACTGTAACGTGCGAAATGTAGGCTAATTTTTCGCTCGTTATGGTGCAGTCCCATATGATGGGAGGCGAGGCCTATTGCATCAAATCCAGGCTCCCAACAACATTTTGTCCGACCTAGAAATTGAACCGACTTCACATAATACAGCATGAGGTCCTGCCTCATGTTGTGTATTCGTTATCTGTAATATTAAACATTAAGTGTTTCTTATACACTTTCTTTTTGACATGTTCATAAAACGGTATTACTGGTTTTTTTGTCAGTAAGACCATTTCAGTCATTTTTGACACTTTATATTTCCATAGAGGACTTCTGTAGGCCTGCGAGACGGTAGTTTTTTCACGCATTCATCGCGGCGTAGCTCCAAGGCTAAGGGTGCTTGTATAAAGATACAAGTTTTTTGACCCCGCTTTTTAAATACGAACCATAACATAAATCCCATACTTTCTGAATGCGCTCAACATATTTTTACACCTCTTACTAAGCAAGAACACCCATGTCCATAGCACACTTGTGTCACAGAAGCTGAATGAAGCTCCCTCACACTGTTTGTTTTCTTTAGACTCAAGCTGGTGATAGATATATTACCTTTAAGTTTTTTTTTCTGGCTTCGCACGGTTTGTACATTTAGCCAGTGTCAAGTTATTGTTTTAATAAAGTTGACTATGTGTTGAAGACCTTAAACCATAAAGTACGGAATAGAGTCGGCAGTAGGTACTAATAAAATTCGTAGCATCAAAAACCTTTAAAGCCGTTATTTTTTTACGCTGGTAGCTTATGTCCGCCGTTTCGCCTGCGTGGCGTTCAGTAATTGTCCCACGGGATCGTACTACAGGGATAAAAAGTATCATATGTGTTCATCCAGGTATATATCTGTTTGCCAAATTTTATCAAAATACCTTTTACAATTTTTCAAGAAATAATCATCCATTCATGCTCACAAACTTTCGCATCTCAACTGTATACCTATATGTATAAATCTAAACAGTTTGTTGTTTGTTTAGTTAAACGCGCTAATCTCTAGAACTACCGTTCGAATTTGAAAAAATCTTTTAATGTTGGATAGCCCATTTATGAGGAAGGCTATAGACTATATAACATCACGTTACGACCAATATAATTATGAGCGGATCATTAATGAAAAATGTTGCAATAACGGGGAAATGTGACGGAGACGAAGTTGCGCGAGTCAGCTTATAATAGTAGATTGGAGGTTTTCGTCGCAATACAAGTAAATGGTGATATGCTTGGTTTAGATTGAAAAGGTTGACGATACCGCCACTAGAGCCACCATGGCGTCTCCGTGCTCTGTGCCTCAAACCCGTAATGATCATAACCATGATTTCTACGAGGAAAATATTTAAAAAAATCAAGGCAGGTACTGCTCACGCTGTCAAGGAAACAGTCCAATGTGGAAATCCTAGAGGCGAAGCAAAATGAGGAGAGTCTGTCTACTGCCGACCTCAAAGGTCTGAACAGCTTCAGCTTAAAATAAATTGAATGAACTTTATGCGTCAAAACAGAATAAACACCGGCTAACAAAGATTTAGACACCTGAATGATACCAGTATCTAATCAAATGTACAACAAACTGAAAGTAACTGACTCAACGCGAGGATTTCCCATTACACTATGCTCGATTTCAATATTGACATTAGCGTATTTGAGCGTATAGGCCAGGAGGCTATGAAATAAGCCACCACACTGAGAATTCTAAGTCCCCGTCACCTGACTGAAAGTATTTTAAAACTAGCAAAACCGACTTGCCAAAGAAATCATACCTTGGCAGCTAGGGACAGCCATGGTATGTTGGCCATGTTGGGACACACTAATAATATGAGACATTTCACTTTCCGATGTATGCCCTTTCTTTCTATCTTATATCTATCTCAACAAGAAACGTAAAAAGATGCTGGATGTCGGTCTCTTTCATCTTTTAGTCGCCTAACGAATGATCGAACATTCAGTCGTTCAGTGAAGCGTCTGATATAGGCTTAGCGACTGTCAAGTTAAAGTAATTAGGTACTCGGGTAAGTAATTACTCATGCAAACTTTTTATGCAATAGACAAAATTTTTATAGGAAATAAAAACCGTCAAAGCAAGCAAAGCTAAGAATTTTTTTACTGTACAGATTTATAGATCGGCTCTACACCCGTATCTTTTAATACCTCTCAAGTTGTGAGTATCTCTTTAGTTCATTTAATCCCATTGAATGACTTTTTCATGAAATAGCCATTTATTGGGATTAAAAGAGGTTGTATTCATGATTTTAATTATTATAATTTTGTAAATACACGCATATTACGGTCGCAAATCATATTTTGTTCAACATAAAGCCTGACACCTACTACTACCTGGCAAATAGCCGAAAACATAAGAAAATTTGAATTTTGCGGTCTTCCCTGCCGCTTGCACCTTAACACCTTCACCACCGCTCCGGTCACCGGTGACCTCAAACAATACATTTTCATTTGTTCTATTGTCTGGCGGTCAACGTGTTAAAACAGTGTTAGTAACCGCGGTAGCGTTGTGCACCGTGAACACAGATGTCGCTATTAGTTCTAACTACGCTACCGCCATCTATGCTTGTGCGACGACCACGTTACGACGACCTCAGAGCAAAATCTACATTAAACGTGTGTAGCAAGAAACTTTATAGGTAATGTTCATGTGCGAACATAGATGTCGCTTTTACAAAAACTTGACCGAAACAATTCAGTTTTATTTCCACTTACTAAACCTAAATGAATACCTTAATATTATTAAAGCTCGTGTGTTTCTGCCCTCATTCGTTGATTTCTTATATTACTATGAATCCATTCAATGCGGCGAGTGGCGATTGTAGTCTTGCTCGCCGCCATTGCTACTATTGCTAGTACATTTTGATGGGAGAAACTTTGTCATTGCAGCCGAGGTGGAATTGTTTTGTCATTGCAGCCGAGGTGGAATTGTTATGTAGCCGAAGTACAAGAAAGCAGAGGCTGTAATTATCAAAGCGCACGTATGTCATACGACGTTATAAAACATATTTGCGAGGAAATAAATAAAACTCGGACGACATTTTCAAATAACAATAATACAGCGAAAAGAAAAAGCGCTCGGAATAATTTTTACTTGTTCACAAACATGAAATTAGCGATGCGCGCGCATCAGCGCTTTTTTTTTTTCAAGGCCGTGGCACGAAAACAGCCAGTATTACTAATAAAGGAAATTAATATTTTTGTGTTTTGTTACAGATAAATGGTTGTAATTTATGGTCAAAATTAATTGAATTAAAGAATTAAATGTGTATTTATTATATTTTTCATCACACTTGCACGTAAACAGTGTCATTACATACAGGTCAACTTGGCTGTAATGCCCCATATAAAACCCTAGGGCGGTAAGTATTTTTTTTTAAGAGCGCGCTCACATATTTTAAGCGTTTGACCAAAAATACGTACTTTTTCAAGTTCTCGATATTTGTTATTTAAAGATAATGGCATAATATTTCAATGAAAACTCATAAATCTAACTTTGATTTAGTTTGTAGATTGATTAGAATTTTGTTATATACGTAAATATTTCGAGAAATAGCAATTTCCCGACACCCATTTTCAAGCAATCGTAAAACATCAGGGTTTTCCCTGCTATTTGTGTTAAACTGGCAGCATGAAAAGATCTGAAAATAATATATATTTACAGGTCATTATAGTCTTCAAGTTCGTAGATTGATTAGAATTGAGATAAAAATTGAATCCACGCAAAAAAAAACGATATTCAAAAGCAATACTGATCTAAAATGTATGCTTTTTAAATATTGTTTAAACATATGGTAATGACAAAATTAACAAAAAGAAAGTTCACCATACTATAATATAAGACTTTACCTTTCCTCTAAATATTTTTACTTTTTACCTTCACATTTATTTATTACAATATTCTAAAATAATGCCTTATTAGTAATTGATGTACGACGCGCGTACTGTCAGTGTCGCCTGAGGGCTTGTGGAGAACGGACCTGTGTCGCTCGCGCTCCCGCGTGCCTTAGTGTGCGTGAGGTAATTTTGACAGAAAACCCAGGGGTCGTCAGCAGTTTAAATGTTAGTATTCTTTGTACTTATGATTCATTGTATTCATGTTTTATGATTGAAAGATACGCTTTGTACAATCTAATTATAAAGATAAATCGTCAATAAATTACGGGTAACAAAATCTTTCTTTTAGAAATAATGGGTCGTATGAGTAATACATACGGTTCCTATCCAAAGAAGAAGAGGAAAGCTAGTAAAAAAAGAATACCTACAAAAGGCAGAGAGCAGTTCTACGGTAAATGTAAAAAATACCTAGTTGATCATAGTAGTGTATGCGGTCATTACTTAAGTTATATTTTATATTTACAGCGGATTAAAGGACCCTGTTATTAATCAGCACATTGATGGATTATCATCATCGCTTGCTCAAAATGTGGATCAAGGTAAAGTTACCTCTGTCCTGGAGGGCATTGTACTGCGCCCCTCCCTGGCGGCAAACAAGGCGACCGCGGGCCCGGGGGCGGGCTCGGGCCCGAATGCGACCTCGGGCCCGAGGGTGGTCCCGGGCCCGAAGGCAGTCTCATATGCGGCTGCTACGGCTGCCAATTCTGGGCCGGGGCAGTCTGGTCGGCTCCGCCAAAACCGGCAGCGGCCCAGAAAAAGGGCAAGGTGGCTCCTCAGGTGGTGGCGGTGCCTGCGCTAGCAGCAAGCCGGCTGCAGCCACCGCCTCCACCCCCCACGCCTGCCGCGGCCGAAACCGAGTGGCAGGTGGTCGGGGAAAGGAGGAAGGGATGAAAGGCGGCCAAAAAGGCCCGCAACGAGGAGCGAAGGCGCCGCACAAGGCGCGAAGCGTCGCGGCTAGACTCCGCGCCCCGAAGACCGCAACTGTAGATCACGCTACAGCCGGAAGCGGAAAAGAGGGGCGTGTCCTACCGCGACATGCTCTCGAAGGCGAAAGCGACGGTGGATCTCGCAGAGCTCGGGATGCTGCTTAAAGTCACCGCGACAGGGGCTCGAGCGCTGGAGATCAACGGTGTAAATAAAAGCCCGTCCACTGTCGCTCTGGCTGAAAAGCTAAGAGCGTCCCTAGATGCGGACGAGGCCCGAGTGTCCAGGCCCGTCAGATGCGCAGACCTGCGCATCCTGGGCCTGGACGACTCTGTGACCCAAGAGGAGGCGGCCGCCGCCGTCATCAGGACCGGTGGGTGCCCTGCTGAGCAGGTCAGGGCAGGCACCCTCCGTTCGGGCATGCGAACCATTATGGTAAGCTGCCCTATGACGGCGGCGAAAACAATCGTGGATGCTGGAAGGCTTCTGGTGGGCTGGGTGTCAGCGCAGATGAAGCTGCTGGAACCCCGACCTCTGAGGTGTTATTAATTATATTAAAATTATTATTAATTTTTATTATTTATTTGTTATTATTATTAGATAACAATGATCTTTATTGATAAAGATCATTGTTATCTTGGAGCTTCGCCTGACGGCCTTTTTTGTGAAGATGGCCTCATAGAAATAAAGTGCCCCTTGACTTGTTATGGAATGGACTCTGACACTGCCATAGAACAAAAAGTTCTAAAATTCTTTAAAAAAGAAAATGGCACAGTTGTTTTTTTATAAAAAAACATGACTGGTTTTATCAAATTCAGGGCCAGTTGCACATAGCAAACAAAAATGTTTGTATATTTGGCGTGTGGACTGGCTCAGAATTTCCAATAAAAATTGTAAAAATTTAAAGAGATAACCTATCCTGGATCGAAAAAATGCTACCCAAATTGGAGAAATTTTATACTGCTTGCATTCTCCCCGAAATTGTAGATTCCAGACAGTCCAGATCGATGCCCTTTTTTTTTTACGGATGGGAAATCATCAAATGACTTCTCCCGCTCTGGGCGGAGCGGGAGGGAGTGTCAGTGTTGACTGACTGAAACCCATCCATGTTCCTTCCTCCAGATCCCATGGCGGCAATCCAGCCAAGAGGCTCGCCGCCTCGCCGGAGATCGTGCGGTACCCCCGGACCAGCCTTACGGCTACCACCTTCTGGGGCGCGTTCAGGTAATGGGCGGCTCGCCGCCTCAAAGAACGCGCCCACACCGGGGCCCCGTAAAGGGCCATGGACCGCACGACCCCCGCATAGAGCCTCCGGTAGGAGGCGTTTGGACCCCCGAGGTTGGGCAAGAGCCGCTTGAATGCTGCCCCTGCCCGTTCCAGTTTTGGGGCCAAACGTCGGAAGTGCTCAACGAAGTTCCACCAGCTGTCGAGGACAAGCCCTAGGTACTTTAGCGTCAACTCGACGCCGATGGGAACCCCTCCTACCGTCAGTATGGATCCCGACAGTAGCGCATTCCGAGGCCCATGAAAGCACATGGCCTCGGACTTGTGCAATGCCACCTCGAGACCCAGTTGCCGGATTCTCTCCACGACTATCGCAACCCCGCGTGTCATTAATTCGGCCGCCGCCTCGTGCTACCTCCCCTATGCCAGCGCGTCGTCAGCGTAGCAAACTACGCTGACACCGCTAGTCAGCGCGCAGCACCCAGTCGTAGCCGATGTTCCACAAGGGTGGCCTCAGAACCGATCCCTGTGGAACACCGCACGACATCTCTCGCCGGTTCCACTCTCCGTTGCGATCGGGGTAGATGACGGCCGTCAGGTAGTCCCCGACCACACGACGAAGGTAGGTCGGCACCCGGTGATACCGGAGTGCCTCCCTAATGCAGGTCCAGGGCATGGTGTTGAAGGCATTGGCGATGTCAAGAGACACCGCCACGACGACCCGTCCACCGTTGAGAGCCCCCTGCGGAAACCAAACTGGTGATCCGCAAGATCCGGCCCCATCCCCACAAGGTGCCCGGCGAGGCGGTTAGCAATGACTCTTTCAAAGAGCTTGCCCACCTCGTCGAGCAACACAATGGGCTTGTATGCGGACGGAGAGTCCGCAGGGCGCCCCGGCTTCCGGATGAGGACCAGCTTCCCCGTCTTCCAACGAAGCGGGAACTGGCCTCTCTCAAAGCATGCGCTTAAGAGCCCTTCCAGTCGGGGCCCGAGAGCCTCCGAGGCCAGGACCCAGGCTTTGCCAGGCAAGCCATCGGGTCCCGGGGCGGTATTTTTGGCTTTAAGCCTGCCTACCACCACTCTCAGGTCTACCCCGGTCACTTCCGGAATCTCGTCATCGTCCTCGATGTGGTCCACTTGTGGCACCGCAAGTGGCGGAGCCATAGGCGGGGGAGGATGTTCCCCTCGCAGAGGGAACAGAGCGCTCACCACGTCCTCCACGAGCTGAGGGCGGAGACTCTGCGTCAGCGGGGGGGCCCAGGTGCGGAGTTTGTCCCGCACCATCTTGTAAGGGCGCCCCCACGGATCTCTGTCGAGAGTCTCCAGCATCTTCTCGCGGCCCAGGTCTTTGGCCCTCTGGATAGCCTCTTGGAGGGAGGTCTTTGCTGCTCTGTATCCCTCGTACAGCTCCGCTTCAATGGCTGCTGCATCCGGAGGGCGGATGCGGAGCCTGCGATGCCTGGCGTACGGATGCCGCGCGGCGACGCACGCCTCGCGCAGAGACGTCAGCTCTCGCGACCACCAGTACACCTGACGCCGGGCGCTTCCTGGCCGAACTCGGGGCATTGCCACGTCGCAGATGTCGGACATGGCCTCCTGGAACCACCCTGCCTCGTTGTTGACGTCGGCAGGCCTGTTCGGTGATGTCTTCAAGGCCTGCACTATCGAGGCTTCAGGAGGAGCAGATCGATGCCCTTGAGGGAAATTGTATTATAAAATTATTACTATGTTACGTTTTTATAAAATACTATGATTTCGCTCGTGATTTCGTCCGCGAAAATTGTGATATAATATAGCCTTGTTACTCGGTAAAGATGTAGCTTTTTAGTGGAGAACAAATATTTTCTCTTCATAATATAATATTAGTATAGAATAGCAGCACCCCGTGGTTTCACCCGCATAAATAATGATCTCGTGGGAATATTGGGATAAAAAGTATCCTATGTCCTTTTCCAGGATTAGAATTTGGATACTATTTGGCACGAGTATACCTGCCAACATTTATCCAAATCTGTCTAGTTGTTTTAGTGTAAAAGCATAACAAACAAACAAACTCACCATCGCATTTAAAATATAAGTTAGGATAGATATAATTATTTTACTTTTGTAGGCTACTCTTATACTATTTGTATTTCTTTATCATAATAATACGTTCCATATCTTGTATTTTTTTCTCAATTAAATTATAAGTAAACCGCAGTGAACCGTGTTACGAACCCCTGTCTCTGCACGTGTGTGTATCAAGAAGCGTGCACCACGCACACAGGCGCACTCAACGTCAGACGCAGTTGTTTTTTGAGTTAAGAATTTTGCGAGAACGCTCTTAATTTACAGCACAGCATGACAGCACACAGGTCATGCAAGTTCAAGCAAGGAGTTTACACGCAATTGAAAAATTGTCTTAAAATATTATCTAAACAGGAATTTCATTCAATCTCGCTACATGTTATTTAATTACTCAAATAATGTTCTAAAATCTAAATAATCGATAGTTTTTTGGATCAAATCGCGGTTTTTTTTTTTTTACTCTTCGTCATAGCTGTATACCTAGGTAAGTATTTGCCTTTTTATTTGCCTTTTCTGAACAAAACATTTGTATAATCTGTGGTGTGGACAAACAGCCCGCCCCATCCGCAAATCAGTTCACGTATTTCGTAATAATATGTGCTGACTTGTGTATATTTATAGTTATTAACTCGCAAATGTGATGAAAAACATTATATGTTTCACGGGCGGTACGGGAATTACGAACCTCGACTCAGAAAGCCCTCAGTCTTCGACTTCGGGCTTCTACTAGAGCCTCGATCGTAATTCCTTACTTACCGCCCTTAATACACAATATACTATTATAACACATTTGCTCGTAAAGGGTCTCTTATTTCACCAATTTCAGTATCGTAATGTATCTCATTACGCACTAGAGCGGTAATGTAAAGTAAAACGCACGGTTTATCAAAATGCTCCTTCTAAAACGAACGGTACTTTTTTAAATCTTAGCAAAGAGTTTTTAAGTCAGAAAAGTGGTCAACATTTTATGATTAAAATTAACTTGGGAGATAAAATATAATAAATAATCATTTAATTCTTTAATTTAAATCAATTTCGACCATAAATTACAACCATTTAGCTGTAACAAAACACAAAAATAATTATTTACTTTATTAGTAATACCGGAAGCTTTTGTGTCTTTGCCTTAAAAAAAAAGCATAAAAATTATTCCGCGCGCTTTCTCTTTTCGCTGTATTGTTTCGTTTGAAAATGTCGTCCGAGTTTTATTTATTTCCTCGCAAATATGTTATAAAACGTCGTATGACATACGTGCGCTTTGATAATTACAGCCTCTGCTTTCTTGTAGCCCTCGCCTACGGCTCGGGCTAGCAATATCGCCTCGGCTGTCATTTTCAACTTACCGCACTTATATCATAATGTACTATCATAACACATTTGCTCGTAAAGGGTCTCTTTATTTCACCAAGTTCAGTATCGTAATGTATCTCATTACGCACCAGTGCGGTAATGTAAAGTAAAACGCACGGTTTATCAAAATGCTCCGTCTAAAACAAACGGTTTTTTTTTTAATCTTAGCAAAGAGTTTTTATGTCAGAAAAGTGGTCAACATTTTATGAATAAAATTAACTTGGGACATAAAATTTAATAAATTAACATTTAATTCTTTAATTTAATTAATTTTGACCATAAATTACAACCTGTAACAAACAACGTATCTGTAACAAAACTCCAAAATATTAATTTATTTTTCTTTACTCATACTCTGAAAGTAGGTCTGAAGTTGCCTGAGGAGCGGGTTGAAAGTAATGCTTTTCTTCCCTAGGGAGAATCGCTTTCAACTGACAGATGTCAAATTATAAAAAAAAAACTAGTTCTATTTTCACATTTTTACTGAACCATGTTCCAACTTTCTATGCAGCCACGATGTAAAATTAAAATAACTTAAAGTTAAGTATTGATTAAAGAATCATTTTTTTTAATAACTTTATTCTTTAAAATAACATAGATTTGGGCAAAATATTTACCATTTTTTCAATGATGAATATGAAAAATAATGGCTGAATAGCTGGCTGGCCACAGAAAAGAAACAAAATAGGTGGGAAAGCGGCAATCCGATTGATTTTTTCTTTAGCTAATTCATGTTTTTATTTTTACTTTCCTTGTATTTGTAATGAAAAGCACAGTGTTTACCTCTGGTTAAAGACTTATTTAGTCCCTCGAACTATTGTCGCCCTCACTTCGTTCGGGCGCCAAACCCCGTCATACCCCGTCGTAAATAAGTTACTTTCACCCCTAGGGTAACAATGTACCTACTATTATTAGTAATACTGGCTGTTTTAGTGCCTTTGCCTTAAAAAAGCGCTGATGCACGCGCATTGCTAATTTCATCATTTGTAAACAAGTAAAAATTATTCCGCGCGCTTTTTCTTTTCGGTGTATTGTTTTTATTTGAAAATGTCGTCCGAGTTTTATTTATTTCCTCGCAAATATGTTATAAAACGTCGTATGACATACGTGCGCTTTGACAATTACAGCCTCTGCTTTCTTGTAGCCCTCGCCTACGGCTCGGGCTGTCAATCTCGCCTCGGCTGTAATTTTCAACTTACCGCACTTATATCATAATGTACTATTATCTCCCAAGTTAATTTTATTCATAAAATGTTGACCACTTTTCAGACATAAAAATTCTTTGCTAAGATTTAAAAAAGTACCGTTCGTTTTAGACGGAGCATTTTGATAAACCGTGCGTTTTACATTACATTACCGCACTAGTGTGTAATGAGATACATTACGATACTGAAAGTGGTGAAATAAGAGACCCTTTACGAGCAAATCTGTTATAATAGTAGATTGTTGCATCGAGCGCAAAGTGAGTTATTAATGCACGAGTGTTGTGTTGGTGCCCGAGCGCAGGCGAGGGCACTAAATTAACACGAGTGCATTAATAACTTACTTTAGCGAGGTGCGTAATCTACTTTTCTTTCAACTACCGTCATACCGTGACAAAATATACTACCTACCTACCACCACCTGCCTACGACCTGCCTACCAATTTGCCTACCGCTTGCCTACGACCTACCACCGCCTGCCTACCACCTGCCTACCACTTGCCTACCGCCTGCCTACGACGTACCACAACCTGCCTACCACCTGCCTATCACCTGCCTACGACCTACCACCACTTGCCTACGACCAGCCTACATCCTGTCTACGACCTGCCTTCCACCTGCCTGCCACCTGCCTACCAATTGCCTACCACATGCCTACCAATTGCCTACCGACTGCCTACTGCCTGCCTACGACCTACCACCACCTGCCTATCACCTCCCTACGACCTACCACCACCTGCTTACGACCTGCCTACGACCTGCCTACGACCTGCCTACTACCTGCCTAACACCTGCCTACGACCTAAAACCACCTGCCTACGATCTGCCTACGACCTGCCTACAACCTGCCTACCACCTGCATATCACCTGCTTATCTCCTGCCTAACACCAGCCTACCACCTGCCTAACACCTGCCTGCGACCTGCCTACGACCTGCCTAAGACCTGCCTACGACCTGCCTACTACCCACCCACTACCTACCTAAGAACCTTCTCCTGACAATAACAAAAACAACAAAAAAAATAATTGCGAAATCCGACCAGCCGTTCACGCGTGATGTCGTGACCAAGGGAAATATATAGATAAATAAAACATAAAAAACAGTGCAGAAATGTTGTCATTACTGCACAGTAATGACAACATTTCTGCACTGTTTTGGTTCTAAGCAAATAAGACATCCTTTGTGATCGGTTTTGTAGTGATTAATGATACCATTACTGCGTAGTTGGAAGAAATAGTATATTGTGTATTAAGGGCGGTAAGTAAGGAATTACGATCGAGGCTCTAGTAGAAGCCCGAAGTCGACGACTGAGGGCTTTCTGAGTCGAGGTTCGTAATTCCCGTACCGCCCGTGAAACATACAATGTTTTTCATCACATTTGCGAGTTAATAATTATGAATATACACAAGTCAGCACATATTATTAAGAAATACGTAAACTGATTTGCGGATGGCGGGCTGTTTGCCCACACCACAGATTATACAAATGTATTGTTCAGAAACGTTAAAGGCAAATACTTACCTAGGTATACAGCCATGACAGAGTATAAAAAAAAAAACGACGTTTTGATACAAAAAACTATCGATTATTTGGATATTAAAACATTAGTTGATTAATTAAGTAACATGTAGCGAGATTAAATGAAATACCTGTTTAAATAACATTTCAAGACAATTTTTCAATTGCGTGTAAACTCCTTGCTTGAATTTGCATGACCTGTGCTGTCATGCTGTGCTGTAAATTAAAAAAAAATTACTTACCGCCCTAGGGTTTTATATGGGGCATTACAGCCAAGTTCACCTGTATGTTATGACACTGTTTACGTGCAAGTGTGATGAAAATTAAAAAAAAAAATACTTACCGCCCTAGGGTTTTATATGGGGCATTACGGCCAAGTTAACCTGTATGTTAAGACACTGTTTACGTGCAAGTGTGATGAAAATTAAATTACATGACTGCTCATTAAAATTTGTTCACACGAAATATCCATCCTGATGGCTAACTAAAAGTTCAATCACTTCCAATAGCTCCATCAGTAGTGATTTGTTGGAGGCAAAGAGTTTCAGACTTATTGGAGCTTTTGTCAATGTGTGTAGGTATTTATTTACGCTGTCGAAATGATCGAACACGTGATCGGTCTATAATTCTTGAGTTCCGCAGGACTACTTGACTTATGAAGCAGGTGGGTAACTCGTGTTGTTAGAATCTGCGGTAGCGACCCAGACTCTAAATATGCCTGAAATTAATGTGCCAGCCGAGTGTGTGAATCCCTTAGCAATTTCAGTCAGAATTAGTGCAGTCCCCGAGGATGGCCTCACAAAGCGCATCTCAGGTGGTCGTGTCTTGCCCTCCTTGAAGCCAAGCCTATAGTTTGCCAAAGCCCTACACTCTTTTTTCTTGGGCGGAGCGGAAGGTAGTGTCAGACTTGTACTGACTAAAACCCATCCATGTTCCTTCTTAGCCTATTGTGTTCCAGGACCACGGTATCTCTTACGAAGCAGGCATCGGCCCTCTCGGTCCCTTTCTATGTGCTGACATCTCTTTGAGGCGCGGCTGGAACACGAACGCGCCGTCGACACGGCCTATCGTCATAAGACGGGCGGACAGTTAGCTAGCCCATTACTCACCGTCCACAGTCCCGCGCCTACGGTGACCTTTTCTAACTATGTTGAGATCGGTTTAGAGACTAACCAGATGCAGCTGAACAGGTATCAGTATTCTACATGGTGTGACTGCCTATCTGACCTCCACAACAGAGTAAGTACTGGGTCCTAATGCAATACCCCTTGGTAAACTGATTGTCAGACTTTCGAGCCACTGACTACCTGTAACAACTTTCAAAGATCTACAAATGATAGCTGATCTATTGGTTTTTAATTTTATTAATCTTACCTGAGTTGCCTCATAATCCCATCTGGTATTCATGTTATGCTCCACCCAGCGGCTGCGTCCTATCATGTAATTGTTATTCATATAGTATTTGTTACCATTGCAATCACACCCGACATACTTGCCATCCTGTTGAAGTAATAATGAGAATTGAGAAAGCGAATAATCATTTTCGCTTCTATTTTCATGAACATAGGTAAAGTTCTTTCTGGCCGGCTCACGGTGATCCCGGCGATAAATATGGTTACTCTCTTAACACGTTCACTGCTGCGAAGCAGATACTTGTACAATACAACAATCGCAGTGTAGGTACCATATGTGGGCACCACCACCATACCATACCACCACCGTACCATGTGTGTTTCTGTCCAGTAGTCTAATGGTAGGTAATGCTAGGTTACTTCTTCTAATGAAGAATGATAGGTTATAGCCCAGACCAATCTTAGATAATACTTAGTAAAGGTTAGGTTCACAACCAAGGCGCATTGTGTAAAGACCAGTAAGACCTTTACAGATCTTTCGTAATTTCGGAAGCATGGAGCGAAAGAACAAAGTATCAGGTATCTATGCAGAAATTTCCTTTGAAGTGAGTTTTGTTCCAAGCTCATTTAAGGCTACGTATGCACTGACAGTGACAGGTCCCTACACTACCGCCTAGAGTCCAGGGAATTAACATCTGGTTCCCCGTTATGATGTGGCCACATGGGCGGCGACTAGCGAGGGCGCGAAGCGTGCATTGCGGCTGGATGCGGAAATACTTAGAACGTTCGGTTGAATCGCTGCTTGCAGGACGACTAGGCTCAGGCGACCTGCTAGGCTTAAGGCGACTTGTTCGGCTCTAGGCGCATACCAAGACTCTTTAGTGTCAGTGCGTACATTGCAGGAACCTACAACACGACAAAGAAGCTGCTGCGCAGCTCAGTACCTACTTGATAAATGCCTACGGGGAAAAGGTGTTTTAAATTTACATTCTACCACTAACTTTCAAAGTATCGTATCTCCAGAGTTTGTATCCAGTTTTAAAAAGCCCACCGCTCGCTCTAATCATTTTGAACAGCTTCTTCCATTTGTCGAGAGCAAGATAGTTCGACATTGTGCTAAAGATTGTGTTGTAATTAGGTACCTATCAAATATTTTTTAGGATGTATTTCTTTTGGCGAATGTGTCCTGTGTCATATTGTCAAGGGCCGACACATCGTCACCTCAAGTGCGACAAATAATGTCAAAACGATGACAGTTATCTATCACAAAAAAGTATTAAATTAACACTGTATGTTGGTTGGAACCTTTTTGCTCTTAATATTTGCTGTTAGAAGGGAGTTAAGTTTAACAAATCTCCAAATACAGAATGGAATTTAGCAACGCCACCTGGTGGGAAAGTACTCTAAATATTAGATATATACTGATCTCCTCAGTAACCGTTAATATGGCTTCCGCCGGGGGCGACCAACTGGCGGTTTTCTTGTCTATATCATGGACTGCTGGGGTGAAGCCATCGATAAACACGGCGAAGCACTTGCTGTATCGCTTGTTATCTCGAAGGCTTTTGACAGGATCTGGCACGCAAGTCTACTCAGAAAGCTTCCTGCTTATGGCATCCCAGCTTGTAGCTGGATATCATACTTTCTCAGTGAACGGTTGATCCGAGTAGTCGTTAACGGCTGCTCCTCTGACCTCTGGCTATTCATGCCGGAGTTCCTCATGGGTCTGTTCTCTTTGCAACTCTTTTCCTGCCGGCATCAATGACTTACTTCAGCCTGAACCACCAGACCACGGGTAACGAGTGGTCTTTATGGGTATGAGATGACAGTACGATTTCAGAGTGATACTTGTCCAGCGCAACAACTAGCGGCGATGAAGTTCGTTCCTTGATAGAGACCATGGTAGAGCGGACAAATTTGACCTTAAGCATTGTCTCCCAATGGAATGATGACAATCTGGTTTCGACCAAACCCCTACTTTTCGGGGTACATCTGTTCCTGTGACTGATCAGCTTGAGCTCCTAGGCATGGAGTTGACGTCCAGTCTCAACTTCTGCGCCACCATTGAGTACAAAGCCCAAACTACGCCCTAGAAACTGGGCATCATAAATAGAGTTAACACGATACTTAAAGCCGGTGCGATACTTCAGGCCTGGACAGCTTTTATCACTATATTAAGCACTAGTCCGATCCTGCATGGAGTATTGCAGTCACCTTTGGGATGGCTCAGCAAAATCGCAGCTTGACTTGACTCGGTGGAACGCAGAGCTAAGCTGATTAACGACGCAAAATTGGTGGATGCAAAGCTTCACAGCTTCGCTCATTGCCGCAAGACTGAATGCTTGTCGGGCTTCTACAGGTTGTACTTCAGTGAGTGTGCCCAAGAACTCCACGACCTCAACCTCACCGGCCCTCTTCTACCATCGCACATTTTAACGCACTGCAAGTTACCATCACTACCTTGGTGCTATTCTACCAATTCGCACTAAGCGTTTTCAAACGTCTTTCATTATGCGCACAGCAAAGGAGTCGAACTCTCTGCCTGCGTCTGTATTTCCGAACGCTGACAACCCTAATTTCTTCAAAGTTAGAGTCAACAGGCTTCTTCTGGGAAACGCGTACCATCGTCGTCTTTGTCTCTATCATCTGTGACCTAGACTAGAGTCAAGAACAAACCCACTACAAATACAAAAAAAAAGATAGTAAATTTTACGCAAAGGAAATATTCATTTATTTTTAAAAAGAAACACATCTGCATTCAGATTTTCGAAAATTTGCTTGCCACACTCGGGAATCTAACCAGCTAAGATCGAAAAAATAACATTCTGTCCTTTTATGATATCAATCGATAGGGTCAATCATAAGGCTCATCTCTCTAACAAACAAGATAAATTAAATTAAAGGAAAACCATCAAATGTTAACTCATTTTAATTGAACAAAAAAAAAAAGAAAACAGTTTTTCGTCATTTCAATAAATAAATGACGTTAAAGAAAATTGTGAATTTTGTACTAACTTGTAATCTCATGGACTTTTGAGCAAAAGTTCTTTAAAACCATGAAATCGGAATCTTATAAATTCAACCCATTCTTTGAATGCAGATGTGTTTCTTTTTAAAAATAAAGGAATGTTTCCTTTGCATAAAATTAGCTATCTTCGGTATTTAGAGTAGTTTCCCTCCAGGTGGCATTGAAAAATTCCACTCTGTATATAAAAATGAATCCCTATTTCCCTTGGTCACGCCATAACTTGAGAACGACTTAACCGATTTCATACATCCTTTTTTAAAATATTTTGTTATACTTTGTAGAAGGTTCTTAGGTAGGTAACTAGTGAGTAGGAACAAGTGCATTACAGCATTTGCATTTGCAGTAAATAAAACACAAAGAAAGCAACATAATAATTTATTATTAATCACTTGATTCACGTACAGACTCACAGCCTAATCCAGAAGAACGAACAATAAACGGCAGATCTCTTGCAAACAATGGCGCGAACTTTACTTGTACCCTTTACCATTAATGCTGTAAAATAATAATCGAAATCAATCAAACCCGGTTTTTTGGAAAGTTTAATCATAATTATACAGGTAACAGGATGTACAGATTTAAATACACACCATTTTTGCGAAAGTCCCAGTTGTGATCAATTGAAGAAAAGAATGATAGCAGTGATATCATCAAGACACAAAAGTCTTACGTTGAATAATAACCAGTCCCCTTGTATAATTAGATTAGAAAACAGTTGCAACCATAGATAATAATTTGTCTATGGTTTCAACTGAATAAACTTTCGGAAACCTCCATAAAAAGTAAAGTACGCGCCGTTAAGTGACTTACACATTACAACACTTCATAAATAATATTGTGTATACTTTAAACAATTCAAATAAAGCCATATTAAAGGGAAGACATTCTCCATTACGAAGTAAACTTAAGTATATAATTATTGCGAGTCGATAGCCAGGATGAAACAGATAAAATATTATACCAGAACCAAGACTATGTTTTAAACAACCACCGCTAAATTAAGCCCTGTCTAAGAAATAATCTAAAAAGTAGAACACTAACAATTTTATTTCCGAACGTATATTTGTCAGTTTCGAACAACAAAACTTTCTGTTTTCACGTTTCAATCTTTTATCCCAGCTATCGGCAATACAATCTAATGATAAAAAATCCAAGACATTTTTTTCGAAATAAGATTTCAGGCCCTTATGCAACAAATATTAGCTTTCCACGTTTCCACATATTGTTACTGCATTTCGATGTTGGCGCTGCAATCCTATTTAATATGTCTCTCTATTTATAAATTAAATGCCTAATAAATAAGGCATAAAAATAATTTGTACCAAATAAATCTCAGAACTCGGAATGGCACACAAACAACCCAATTATACAAAACACTTTTAAGTACTAATTAATTAAGTACAATCTGAAATTGTATAATAATAATTTAAGAAAATCACATATATACCAGT
This sequence comes from Cerastis leucographa, assembly GCA_963082945.1. Lineage (NCBI taxonomy): Eukaryota > Metazoa > Arthropoda > Insecta > Lepidoptera > Noctuidae > Cerastis > Cerastis leucographa. The sequence goes on from OY720378.1 coordinate 9,375,992, forward strand.
GTAGAAAGAAGAAAACATTACCGACATAACGTAATATTGTTACCCTTATTCTAATAAAAAAAAAAAAAAATGTAACTTCTAATTAGAAAACAAAAGTAAATAGAAAGTATAGCACATTTTAATATGGCGATCTCCTAGATATGTTTCCAGTAAATTTCCTTTTTCTCATTATACTCAGATCAACATATAACATTACGCAACGCCTGTAATACCCCATGGGTTGGGCAGAAATGTAGCTACCTATAGTTTACCTACACTTCATCAGTTATGTTTAAGTCCCAAGTACTAGGGGTGAGAATTTTACAATCATCTGTACGTCTACCATGAGTTGTCATAGTTAGATCGCTTGACGTAACTGCAATAGTTCCGTCAATACGCAAATACTATAGTTAGCTTTTTCAATGGTACCATGAGCTGTGTTGGTGCTTACTACCAAATTCTAAGCAAATGAAGCCCAAACAACAGTCGGTGTAGTATAGTTTACTACACGGTGACGTAGGATAGATAACTATGTGACTCATACTGCGCATTTTAGTACCCAACTATCCGCTAGAGGCGCTGTAAAAGTTTTCATTTTTTTTTTTAACTATAGACGCTAGAGAGTATAGATTGTTAAAACTCATGGTAGACGTACTGACTAATTTCAATATTTCTTGCGTTGATTCGTCTGATTAACGGTTGATCCTACATACCATCACGCTGGTTAAAATTTAATCAGCGTGATGTGGTTTTTATAAATGAGTACTGGCCATATTTTGGAGCGCTACTCAAATTCCAAACACAGATTTACATACATACACAATCAATATTACGAACAACATATAGAAGCATTAATAACGTATCTAACATATACACATACACAGAGGCCCTGCCATAACGTCTTAAAACAGTATTGTTTAATGTCATTCCCGTGTGGAAAAGAGACAGAGCTATAAAGAACGTCTAGCGTCGTCTCTTTCCCACTCTGGAATAAGATTACACAATACTACTTGAAGACATCATGGTAGGCCACCAAAACATTAAGTACTAAACTACTTTTGTACCGTAATGTAAACAACTTTTAATAATTATAACTCGTGAAACGAATGCACTAAGTAAGTGTTTGCAAAGAAAGTGTAATACTGTATAGGGTAACACTTTATACTTATACTTAAATAAATTATATTTTCTTACCTCGTTGATTTGTCATTGAAACACTGATGTTATACTCATTTAAACTAATGTAAAGTTAGCCTTAATACGTTGAAGTTAAGAGTATTATACATTTTATTTAAATAAAATTATTTTAGTTTGTACATTCCTCGATGTGTAGACATTGTTTTCAAGTGTCCTATTTTAAATAATATGGGAGACTTTATTTCATGCTTAAATCGATATACCCCTTCGACAACAAGATCACAATCAATTCTGCCAATTGACGCCTATGCCAAAGTTAGATTAACTCCCAAGTGCTCTAGATTTTTCTCTCTCTCCCTCTCTTTTCCTACCACTCTCGTTCTTCCACCCATTATCGCCCCCCTGCGTGTCTCGATCTCCCCCTTTCTCGCTTCTCTCATTATAGTTCTATGGTAGACGAAGTTCTAAACCTAAGTCTTACTAGCGATTAACTGGCAGTATATTATTAGCTTATTCGATGTTATTGAGATACGAAACCTGCTGGCAATATTGTATAGTTTCTATATCTACATATCAAATACAATCATATTCATAATCATTATTTTAATTCACTATAAACTTTTGCGACACTATTTTCCTAACATTTCTTTCTAAGACATTTGAATAATCGTAATAGGATGATGACTGGGTAAAGAAAACGAAATTCTATTTTGTCCGTCAGTCAGGTAATACAAAAATATAAGACACGTATTATTTGGATGATCAAATTAAAAAAAATACTTAGTTAAAATGCTTTAAAGTTGGAGTGTGGGGGCTCCCTTCGTCACAACTAGGTATGAAGTTTACTCAACCGTGTCGTAATGTACCATTTCAACTCAATATACCTCTGTATTTATTTGACTTGTGTAATACTTTTTAAAATTCTACATCATAGAAAAAGAAAAAAAAAATAGTCATCATCTCTATTCTACATTGCGATTTGTATTGCTGATTGATTTGATTTAATACATCGATTAATTGAACTTCGTTTTTGTGAATGAGGTGGCGTGGCGCGGCGTGTCATTCAATTTAATTGAACTGCAGACACAAACTTGAACAGTTCTATTACTATCAATTGTGAGGTGGGCTTTATTCAACTGATTGCATGAAACTTCGTTATCAATGAATAGCAATAAAATCGAATTAAAGTTTTATACATTCATTTATCATTTCCAGTATATCATGGCCTCTCTTTGTATAGATTTCCTTTACAATGCGAGATCAGCATAAACTGGAATCGTATAGATTGATTGGTCGCCGTGTTAGCTTAAAATAAAGAAATTTATTTAAATATAATCTATTCTTCTAAAAAAATACTTATTTGAGCAAATAACGAGAAATAATACTTTCAAAATTGTAGGAAAATGCAGTGAAAGCAGACAATTATAATATAGAATATTGAAACTGCATAAAACATGTAAGTTAGTGTATTTTTTACTTCCTTTTTTCTATTATCCGATTGCTAAGTGTAGATATTTTGAATAATTAATAACATTGTACGTTTATAATGCAAAACATTTGCATCTATATAAATAGTCAGTATATTTCCGTAAAGACAAGAATAATTCAATGTTACTATGACAAAACAACGGTTTATATACATAAATATGCCTTCTAACTCTAGCGTACGTGACTTATACCTATATATTGGTAAATATAATATATTTCAGTATCTTCACTAATACTTGTTATGAGATATACAATTTTCCTCATAACCATTTATATTATAAACTTTAATAATCACTGATGGGTATTGCATAAATACCTTTAAACAGCTTATGCAATTTTTTAGAGTATTCTCGTAAATGGTAATCTCTCGATTCCTCCCTTTGAGTACAGATTAGCAAATATCTGAAGAGTTTACTAATTAACAAGTGGATAATACCCCCCTCTTTAAACACGGTAGACGGGACACCGATGGACAAAATGGTTATTACTGCGTATTCAGTTCATCATTCTGCGTAATTTCCACGCAGAATGATGTCGGTCGATCATCGGTTATTAAAATCCCTTATAGAAATTTTTAACGTGTAGGTTTTTATTTTTCGTTTTCTCATCCACCCTGTATTTTATTTGGGAACTTAAAACCATACTGGGGTTTGGGGAGGTATAATTATCCACATGTTACGAACTTCCATGAAAATAAACTTTACCTATTCTGATCTCTGCTAATTACCGATCGTCGCGCTAAGAAGAAGTGACAAATTTGACGTTATGAGATTGCCTTTAGATTAATTTTTTGTAAAAGTCATTGGTCGATTTTTTCTCCGTTTACTTTTTAATTGTCTATCCAAGTGTTTTTAAAATATAGTACTGTAATTCAACTGATCAATCTAACCAGACTTTCAACCGATCCAACTAGAATTTATAATACTTTTATTTGTCAGATCGAACTTTTATTTTATACTTTTTACTGACTATAAGCAGAATATCGAATTATTGGGTTGATATTATCTAAAACAAATCTTATGAACGCTTACTTTGACAGAGCTCACGATAGAACTTAAAAGTCATGGTAAGACAGCAGTTGAAATAAAACGTCAATTATTGTCACAATATATTATTATGTGTATATAATGGTATTAAAATATCTAATGTAACGGTATTTCAATACGGATACTATTAATATTTTCTAATTATTGCTTCGTAAACATTGTTGTTATTTTGTTCCACTGCATAATACCACCAGTAGTTTATATTCAGTCTAAATTTTGGCATCTATTTATCAGTTTCATTTCATTCCGATGGGGACAACAAATTGAATGAAAGTAAAACACACCGAAATTCCTCTGCTCAACATTGTTTAAAGTTGAAGTCCACTGCTGCGTGTGATCCTATCAAAACCATGTTACGTCCATACGTACCACGAAGAGTCCACACGTACCACGCTAAGTCCATACGTACCACGCTACGTCCAAACGTACCACGCTACGTCCATACGTACCACGCTACGTCTATACGTACCATGCTACGTCCATACGTACCACGCTAAGTCCACACGTACCACGCTAAGTCCATACGTACTACGCTACGTCCATACATACCACGCTACGTCCATACGTACCACGCTACGTCCATACGTACCACGCTAAGTATGAAAAGCGGCTAAACCCCACCTACATTTTCTTGCTAAGCGCCCAACACTCGTGCAAGGCTTAGCTGTAGACTATTACAGAACAGCGCCTAGTTTGTTGACTTGATGTATGTACGTTTTATCTAGCCATAGACGCTGGGTTGGCTCTCTACTGCTTCAAACCAATTAAAACCTTTTGTCAGACACAGAGTCAACGAGATACAGGAAAGTACATGTGGTCATACCTGGAGCTACGTACCGTCGAAGGACAACCCGGCGGATCTTGTTTCCCGTGGTCTGAGGGCCGATGTTCTTATAAACGAACCTCTATGGTGGTCTGGACCTTCATTTTTACAGCGTAGTGAAAATGAGTGGCCAAGCTCGCCAAACACTGGGAAAGATAGTCTGCCGGAAGTAGTGACTCATATCATTAGTGGTGATAGCAACAATAATTCATTCAGTAGTAATCATTCAAACATTACCATTCATTCATCAATCATTCATGATTTACTAGTAAAGTATTCTAGCTTAACAAAAATACAAAGTATAGTTACATATGTACAACGTTTTATTTACAATGTAAAAAATAAAAATAAATTGCAAGGTAATTTTTCCACAACAGAACTTGAAAATTCATTAAATTTAATTATACACCATTGTCAGCTTGAAATGTTTCCTGAAGAGTATAATTTAATAAAGTCTGGACAAAAATTACCACGCAAAAGTAGATTGCTTCCTCTGACACCGTTCATTGACAATCATAACCTTATTCGCGTGGGCGGGAGGCTCGATAACTCCCCCTACGATTTCAATATGAAACATCCTATTGTTTTATGCAGTAAGCACGTACTTACTAAACTTATATTTCAAATGCAACATTTAAAGCTTTTACACGCTGGTCCACAGTTGTTATTGTCACATATACGACAAACATATTGGCCTCTGTGTGGTAGAAACTTGTCTAGGTTTGTCGTGAATAAATGTCTTAAATGTTTCAGACATAAGGCTCAGAACGTGCAGCCTATAATGGGTCAACTACCTAGTTCAAGAACAAATCTTGAGTTTCCTTTTTTGAATTGTTACGTTGACTATGCTGGGCCAGTATTGGTGGCCAATCGTAAGGGCCGAGGATGCAAACTTACAAAATCCTATATGTGCATCTTTGTTTGCTCGGCAGTAAAAGCCATACATTTGGAGCTCGTCACCGACCTCACTACTGAGGCTTACTTGGCCGCTCTAAATCGTTTCGTGACGCGTCGTGGCAAGCCTCGAAGCATCACGTCCGATAACGGCACTAACTTCGTAGGCGCGTCAAATGAGATGTGTAGGTTCTTGCAGTCATCAAATGTTGCATCTGAAATAGCGCGGGAAGGCATTGAATTCATTTTCACGCCTGCTTATAGCCCTCATTTTAATTCATTGGCTGAAGCTGCTGTAAAATCCTGTAAGCATCATTTAAAACGTTTACTGCATCTTACTCACTTCACCTTTGAGGAGATGGCTACCTGTCTCACTCACATAGAGGCGGTGTTAAATTCACGCCCTCTCACTCCTCTTTCTTCTGACCCTAACGATTTGTCGGCACTCACTCCCTTTCACTTCCTAATTGGACGGCCATTCTTATCGGTACCACATCCTCAGTTGACTGAAGCCAACATCACGCGGCTGGATCGTTGGAAGAGGATCCAGCTCATCAGACAACATTTCTGGGGACGCTTCCATAACGAGTACACCTCTCTGCTGCAGGTTAAATCAAAGTGGTTTCATTCCAGAAGTGAAGTGAAGCCGGGGTCATTAGTCCTTATCAAGGATAGGACATCGCCACCTCTGCTCTGGTCCCTGGGTCGGGTCACGAAGACCTATCCCGGCGTAGACGGGGTCACGAGAGTGGCCGAGATGAAGACGAAGCGGGGCACCATTCGCCGTGCCTTCAACTGCATCTGCCCCCTTCCAGTAGAAGTTTGAAGACCTCTTCAACCCGGGGAATATGTCGGCGCCTCACATACGCGATGACGACAGCGGGGAGTGCGCGGGGTGCGGGTACCGAATCCTAGCTGCCCTAGCGCCGCCGCGCGCCTCGCCAGCACTCAGCTCACAGACACGGCCCCCTCCGGGCATTTCTTTGTACGGTCTTCACACGTTGATATATGTTACTTATGGTATTATACCTATTATTATACAGTCCACTTCTTTTATTCTTATATATCCAACCGAGTCTATTCACCTTTGTAAAACTCACACAACGTGCTTTCAACCTGTTATAAATATAAATCGGAGTTACAAATGAGAATCAATGCATTGTTTAAAGCATGCGAGTACAAAGGCAATTTTTTTTATTTGTCTTTCGCGCTTTCGTCTTACGTGTATGGAGACAACAACTACATTAACACTTCATATATAATATATATCAGCTTTTTTATTTGGCTAGTTTGAGTTATTACAGGGCATGTGCCGCTCGTAGCAATAGAAGTGAGTACTGAAAATCTAGAATAAGTGACGTTTTTATCGTAAGATATTTGTGTCCCCAGCGAAATATTTTGTAAGATGGAAGACTGTTTTACAAGTAATTAAGATGGAAACGAAATCTAGTGCATCGAAAGAATGTGATATTTATGAGTAAAACCAGATTCGATAGTTATAACAATCATTATTTTCAGTAAAAAGACAATTGATAACGGAAAATAGATAAAATACAATATTCTAATCTACTTGAGAATGATACTAAATCAACTCGCTTCCCGACGGTCGAAATTTTGAGATGGCATAAGAGTCATTAAGTGCGTTACAGGAATTCTAACGTTCGGTTTAGAGCCCAATGTTAAAAATCCAACAATCGCTCTGACAAAATTTACCGTCATTCTCCTGCAACTGTTTCCTTTACCTGTTTTAATCATTGAAGGTATAACAGAATAACTCTCCATCACAACTCCATAAAAACTTTAGTCCTAAAACTATTTACCGGATCAAAAATGTAATATACTATTAAGTGGAAAAAACTATTTTTACTTTGTAATAATACTTCTACAAATTGTATAAATATGTCTATTGTCTATGGATAACATTGTTATTCTATTATGTATATTTTGGCACTATGATTTATATTGAAGATTAAATGGAACATAAATACTGGTTTTGTTATTACCACAGATCGGAATAGGTAGAGTATATTCCAAAGTTTGAGGAAGGAAGTAACATAGAGTTGATAATACTTCGTCTAAAATCCCGGAATAGGGATGGTGACTATTTTTTTTTTTATTTGTCTATCGGGTAGATTATTAAAAAGTATTTGACACGTATTTTTTCTTTTTTCACGTAATCGTAAAATTACGGAGATATTTTGAGTTGAAATGGCGCATGATGTCACGGCTTAGTACATTTTATACCTAGTTGTGACGTAGTTAGCCCCCACTCTCCAAATTTAATGCGTTTTAACTAAGTATTCTTTTCTTAACTCGATAAAACAAAAAATACGTATCTAATATTTTTGTATTACCTTATTGACGGACAAAATAGAATTTCGTTTTCTTTACCCAGTCATCATCCCTATTATAAACAAGACGATTATATCCCGGGATTTTTTAAATATCAAATTACTTATTGCGCTTTGAATACATTGAACTAGATTGTTAGTACGGAATCCATAAAATAGGAATGTCATTATTCAAATCAATAATAAGTAACTATACTCGAAGTTCAGTTCATGTTTTTTTTTAAATCCCGTGATTTAATTGTAATGTGTATGACTCCGGGATTTTGGACGAGGTAATATCAACTATGTTATTTCCTTACTCGAACTTTAGGTAAATATACTCCGATCCCTGGTTATTACTAATCTGGGCACGTGAATCATTATATTTTTTTAAACTTTCGACCACTTATTAATAAATGCGAAATCACGAAGCTTAACTTGAACACCGCAAAATGTACGGTGATTCTATAGTTAAGACGCAAGACTAGCGGCGCTTCGCCCATACAAACGTATTCCCCTATGTTCTCCGTTGAAAATAAATCTGGAGCAAATATTATTATTATATTATGGTGGCTAGTAATTACTGACCGATACGTGATTATACTAATGATAAAAAACAATTATCCCATAGAAAAAAAATATTTGTTTGTGTTACGTGTTTAATATCGGTCACTAATTACTTTATGTAATCTACAGTATATCGATCCCTGCCATGCCTCGAAGTTGTTTTTTTTTTTTTCATTTTTTTTTATTTCATTTTTAATCATCATCATCTTCAGCCTATAATGTTCCCACTGCTGGGACAGGTCTCCTCTCAATGAGAGGGAGCGGGCTTTAATCCACCACGCGGGCCCAGTGCGGGTTGGTAGATGTCATATGTCTTCGAATTTTTAGTTCTAGGACATCCCGGTTAACACACCCTCACGATGTTTTCCTTCACCGTTTTGAGAGCAGCGGACATGAAATAAATTACACAAAGTAATGCGCCTGCCGGGGTTTGAACCTACGACTTACTGCTCGTAAGTCGAGGCTGCCACCACTGGGCCATCGCTGCTCTCGTTTTGCATTAACAATAAAATGGAAAAAATCGAAGATCAGAGACATTTGCCCTATTTTTATTTTCCTGGGAGCAAACAGCGGAATACGTTTGTATGGGGTAAGCGCCACTAGCCATTTCTTTTATTGCACCTATCCTACATCCGACGAGTATCGTCTCTTTCTCAGCGTAATAGTCGTAGCTAATGGCAGTACTTTCATACAAGCGGCTTGGCTTGCTGTTATAAATGACTACTCTTCATGATGTTAAAGTGTCTGAGCAGCCAAATTGCCTTATGGGCTTGTCGTATTGTTGCCCCGTAGGCACGATACTAACGTAGCAATTATCTGTTTTCTTGCTCAAAAACGTACAAGTCAGTAAAAGAAATGCACATCAATAGCTGATTACTGACTGTTCACACCGTCAACGAAGAGAACACTGCCAAACAAACTATTCGGTCATAGATACGCTATACTCGCTTCTTGACATCGTGCCTTATACTAGTTGTAACTCCGCGTTTATTAATAAGTCGGTAACTGCCGAGGCGCTTACTCTTACTTCTTCTCTTTTTGTTTCATACTACTAGAATGGATTTTTGCATTTAGAATTCTATTCGGTATTCCATAAATCTGAGTATCGCGCAAGAGCAAGAACCCCGACGTCAATTTATTGCTATTGTACTCTAAAGCCTCTATTCAGAACTATATGTAGATTATTGCAGTTAAACCTCGGTAATATTCCATGTCTGAGTTTCAGTGACTATAAGGCTAGAAGATTATTTAATGGCAATTCGAAAACCAAGCCAAACACAGAGTCATGATGAATGTATTCAGGAACCATCACGTAATGTACCAGATAATAAACCAGATACAAAGTCACACGCTTGGTACTTGCCGCCAACTAAGACTTTTATATGAACCCAAAGTTGATGCACCACAAAGACTTAACTTGAGTCGGTTTTTGTTCGAAATTCAAAGGAAGCTTTGTCTTGACAAGGTTCATGACTCTCGATCGGATTGGTAGGACGAAACAAGCAAAATAAAAGTTAGGGTCAGTTCACACCGAGACGCGACGCGACGCGACGATACTTGAAGAGGCCAGTGATTTCGCGCGCTGCATAGCGCAACGTATTCTGATTTCTACTGAAATCTACGCCGCGAGGCGTCGCGCGGCGCAGCGCTTCGTGGCGCAACGTATTCTGAATTCTCACAACGAAATGTGTATCTTTTCGTGTAGAAAATAAAGTTATATTTTGAATCGTTCTTTAAATGTTTGCGCGCAGCGTCACGTCGCGTCGCGTCTCGGTGTGAACTGACCCTTAGTGCTTACATGTAGATAACATCATGCCTGTAATCCAAGAAGGGTTAGGCAGAGGAACAGTACACCCACAAGACAGTTATGTTTAAGTCCCATGTAATAGGTGGCGAGCCTATCAACCGTGCTCAAATCCAGTCTCCGTGGCTGCTACTGATGAATCCAGATGGAAAAACCCAATAACATTTTGCCCCACCTGGGAATCGAACCCAGAACCGCATGATCAGCAGTCGTCCTTGCGACCACTAGACCAACGGAGCCGGCAGTGCTTACATGTATCTTTAGATAAACTTGTCCTACGGGAGGTTTGAATTGCAAGCCCAAAAGTGTGTGCGTTTGGCTTGAATCCGTTTGAGTTTTTTTTAATCGACCATATTATATGGCGATGCCTACCAGCCTTCTAGTCACCGAAGACTCAACTTTAATTGAAAAGCAATTAAAGTCCAAGATAAAACTTATATTGTTTATGAATGTATATATAAGTAATTAGTGTATAACATTATTCTTTAGTTAAAATTTTAAGTACTTAATAAACGTCTTGGCAACTACATTGGAAGATTTTGGTCTAAGTTACCGCAGTAAACAACAATTTGAACGGTAATTTCTGTAACAGTACAGTTTCGTTGCATTATTTGTAACAGTATGTCTATTCAGAATTATTAATTGAATAATAGAAGTATACAGTATTGCTATCGAACGGTTCTTTAAATTGCGTTTCAATACAAACGAATATACGAAGTCTTTTTTAAAATTTAAAACATCTCTAGTAGAATAAGAAAATTATTTAAAAATATATTTGGTATAAAATTAAGGTTCGCTCAGAAATTCATAATAAGGTATTTAAAAATAAACCAAACCATATTTCGGCGACATTTTATCATTATCGTTTTTAATCCTTGTCAAAGAAGAACCTTATATTTTCCCTGATGCAGACGGCCAAACATGAAGCTATAAATCTCCAGTATAACATGGCCTACATTGAATAGATTTCCCGTACAATGAGAGATCTGCATAAACTAGTTTTGCATAACTTGCTTGATCGTCGTGCGCACTAATTTGCACAACTAGAAATATCAAACATATTTAATAAGTACCTGTGGTTCCAAAACTTAATAAGTAAATCCAAAAAAAAAATGTTCTAAATATAATGTTCTAAGTAAATTCCTAAAATAAATCAATCCATAAAGTTGCAATTTCGATAAAAATCGATGTTGACTAGGATTTAAGTCAAATCGACGATAATAATAGTCGATTTTTTGGAAATTAACAATATTTTGGTGCAATGGTCCCAGACCTAGAATTGCCTGGAAGACATCTATTCTAATTTGCCGATTGTATACTTAGTTAATTTTGTAATCGATATTAAATACTCCTTATGTATAGATATACACACATCTGTTTATATAATTGGTTTCTCACATTCACATGTTTTGTAGATAAATGTTTCTAAGCTAGTTTTACTATTACAACCTGCATTTATAATGGCTATTGCAGAATACTACAAAGTTCAATTTGAATACAAATGTTTAATCTACTTGGAGTCTTTCTATATTTTAATATCACTGTGTCATCACTTCAGATATCGCAATGTTTATCAAAGAATTTCTTACTAAAGATTCAAACTGAAATTAATTTTGAATGATTCGCCAGTCGCTTACGTTACTTCTATGTCTATATCTGAATTTACAATCGATTTAGACTAATACAAAACCAAATGATATGAGGTACATTAGATTGTCACGACCGTAAAAAGGTTTGTATTTTAGAATGTATGTCTATGGTATTATGTCTATGGTATAGATGTACCTTTACGTTTGAGTAGATCCGTAAGTACCTGCCGGTGGTCTGTAGTCTGCGGGTAGGGCCATCACTTGTTTCTTCGTAAACGCATACTTCTTTATGCCTATGTTCTTATAAGCATTTTCTCGTCGACAGCCCTCACTGAAATATATATAAAATAGACGTTTAATTTATTTATTTCAAATTTTTTTATCAAACGAGATCAACCAGATAGGGCGATTGGGAATTTCAAAAGTTAGTCCGGCCAACAAAAAAAAAACAGTTTTCGCAAAGAGGTCCCAGGAGCGTAGCCAGGCTAAGCAAGTTGATAGATCTACATCGGGCCCATGGAGGGACCGGAAAAAGCGTCGGTTAAGCTCCTTGCTCTGCCATACTTCACTGCTGTTGTTAGTGTCAAAGCACTACAGGTTCGCGCCAGGTCTCTTTAGCCAAAGACAGCGGGGTAAGGCCCTTGTCCACGACCACATCTCAATGCATCCCCATGTCGGCCTATAGGAAACATTCCTTGTCACTGGATATCTCGCGATTGCGGAGAGTCTTGGCCTTTATGATAACCATTATTAAAACTTGGGTAACTTGGGTATAGAAGTTGGGTGTCATAATGTTCGTTTGCCACGCAACAAACGAACGCAATAATTAAACAGAGCTTATGCTCTGTTTAATTATTGCGTTTATTTTGGTCGAGTTGTCCGGCAAAAGAAATATTAGCGCAATTTGGGTGATCTCAGATATTTTGTGGTTGAATAACTTCTAGGTGAACGGACTTACGACTTAGGTGTAGTAATAAAAAATGTTTAATTTGTTATGCTCTATTCAAATAATAAGTTTATTTTTGTATGGCTGGGCTAAGGCTGGATGAACTCTTTTAAGTGATACATTATAATATTATACTTCGTAATAAGTGAAGTATAGAAATTGAAAAACGTCCCAACACACGTTGAAGTCTTCTGGTCAATGCTTCTGGTCTAGGCAGAAGCTGCAGAAAGCCACGCACGCAGGTTGCCAGTAACATTCATCCGAACTTTTTCGAACTTCATGACCAATAACATCAGTGTGTGTCATTTAACCTCTCCAACCTTGCGGCTAAACGGTAAAACACCCAGCCGGCCTCACAATGACGTCATCGAGCGTGTCAAGTGTCCTGCGCTCATAAAAAGCTTATCGCGTGAGTTCTATTAGCTCTTATCTCAAGCAGTAAACAGTTTCGGGTTCTTGATTAACGAGACCATGTATTACAATATAAACAACTGTTTTATAACTACTTGAGAATTATAAACATCACATAGAATTCAGAGAGCTCGCCGCAAACATACTGTTGTCGTAGTTTGTTTTTTTTTGGTAAAACTACTGAATCAATTTACACGAAACTTTAGATCTAACATAACAAATATACAAGTAATCTAATGACAGTGTTTTTTAGGAGTCCTACATAAATTATTCTTGCAAGATTCCAATTCAAACGTCTTATTAGAATCGGCCATTTTCTAACTGCGCAGTTCAATGCATGAAAATACTTGAAATATCAATAAACTAGCTGTACCCAGCATGCGTTGCAATGCACTTTTTACTACCCACCTACCCTATCCGACCTACCTACCCTATCCTACCTACCCTACCCGACGCTACCTACCTACCTACTCTACCCTACCCTACCTACCTACTCTACCCTACCCTACCCTACCCTTACTACCTACCTACCCTACCCTACCTACCTACCCTACCCTACCTACCTACCCTACCCTACCTACCTACCCTACCCTACCTACCTACCCTACCCACCTACCTACCCTACCCTACCTACCTACCCTACCTACCTACCTACCCTACCCTACCTACCTACCCTACCTAACCTACCCTACCTACCTACCCTACCTACCTACCCTACCCTACCTACCTACCCTACCCTACCTACCTACCCTATCCTACCTACCTACCCTACCCTACCCTACCCTACCGTATCCTATGTCCTTCTCCTGGCTCTAAACTACCTCCCTGCCAATTTTCAGCTAAATCGGTTCAGCCATTCTTGAGTTGTAAGTGAAGTAACTAACACGACTTTCTTTTATATATATAGATACTAGCTGTACCCAGCATGCGTTGCAATGCACTTTTTACTACCCACCTACCCTATCCGACCTACCTACCCTATCCTACCTACCCTACCCTACGCTACCTACCTACCTACTCTACCCTACCCTACCCTACCCTTACTACCTACCCTACCCTACCTACCTACCCTACCCTACCTACCTACCCTACCCTACCCTACCTACCTACCCTACCCTACCTACCTACCCTACCCTACCTACCTACCCTACCCTACCTACCTACCTACCTTACCCTACCTACCTACCCTACCCTACCCTACCTACCTACCCTACCCTACCTACCTACCCTACCCTACCTACCTACCCTACCCTACCTACCTACCCTACCCTACCTACCTACCCTACCCTACCTACCTACCGTACCTACCTACCCTACCCTACCCTACCTACCTACCCTACCTACCTACCCTACCCTACCGTATCCTATGTCCGTCTCCTGGTTCTAAGCTACCTCCCTGCCAATTTTCAGCTAAATCGGTTCAGCCGTTCTTGAGTTATAAGTGAAGTAACTAACACGACTTTCTTTTATATATATAGATGAATAAATATGCCTCGAATGCATGAAATTATGAATTATCACTATTTTTTCGCTTATTACTAATGTTTCCAAGACCATATTTCATTGTAAAAGAGTCAAATTCATATTTTCAATTTCGACTGACGAACTTCACAACAAAGGAATTTTTGGAGAAATTTTTGGGTCAAAAACATAATTTTTAGATATTTTTTCCAGCAAATGACTATCTAAAAAGTTACATTATACACTTATAACATACTATACATTTACTTACCAAAGTTTAACAACACAAAACACAAAAATTTCACTGCATTCCAAAACAAAACACCACCGTTCCACACTGGCCGCCATGACTCATTTTGACAGTCGACAAAGACGCGTTTCTTTATTTTTTTAATAATTTTGTGCAGTTGTTAGGTTGGTATGTTTGGTTTCATTTTAATCGAACTCTAGTTGGCCAGAGACGTAAATTTTTACAAACGAATTAGACCCTTACTGTACGTACGATAAGGGTTTAAGTTTGCTTGTACGAGGCGTTCCCATATGGGAACCTCGGGGCTCAACCGAATTGTTCGGCGTTCCCATATGGGAACCACGGGGCTGGAGAGGTTAAGTTTTTTATGTACGTTATTATTACTTTACTTGACAGTATTACAAATAATTCGCGCTCGAATGGTGTATTAACCATGGTGGTCAGCACTAGAGGTATAGGTGTTCGTCCAATACGTGTATTAGGCTTCATTAGTGCGATACGTTGCGTCGTCGCAACGGAGAACGCATTGTATGCCACACCTGCGCTGCGACGACGGACGACTTCGTAAAGCAAGAGGGCACGTCGAAGTTTTTTTTTACCATTTCAGCACGGACTAACTCAGTGTGGATTTCGGTCTTCATTCGACAATAAATTTTAATAAACGTGTTCTATTGTTGCTTCTTAACGTCATTGCCGAAACAAACGTAGAAATAATAAAAGATTCTGGACGTGTCCGCAGCAGCAGTGAAACACTATCCGTCGTCGCTGAGGAGCTCCGATAGCGCAGCGCATCACCCTCTCCCTGCTTCGTCTCTCGTCCTTCGATCCGTTGAAAGGTCGCGTGCGACGACGCAACGCATAACGTGGCACGACCCAAAAAACAGTAAAACGACGCAGTGTCGCAGCGAAGATGCAACGTACTAATGAGGCCACAGCCTTACAAGTCAAAGTGAATATTGAGTAAAAAAAATTACTTCGTTAGTTAAAATGTTTATTGCATAAAAATTGTTGCATAAGTATTTATTACTAAAACTCGAGTAATTATCTTAACTTGACTATTGAGACTTACAAGCTAGAAAAACGTGTCACGTTTCAAATGGAGTTATACGTTATCATATGCACCGAGAGAAATATAGAGAAATACGCTCTCAAGCAAATGAAGAAAGGGAAGTCACCAGGAGATGATGGTATTACTTACGAACAACTTCTCCTTGGGGGTCGACCAGTCTTCAAACAACTGCAAATATTCTATAATAAAGTGCTATTCGGGGGTACAGCTCCAGAATTGTGGAAAAATGCGGTCGTCGTACATTTACTTAAGAAGGGGGACAACACCAAGCTGAGCAACTACCGACCTATTTCATTACTTAGCCACATATACAAACTTTTCACCAAAGTCATTACAAACCGTCTTACCACCAGACTAGACTCAGCACAACCAGTGGAATAGGCAGGGTTCGGGAGTGGGTTTTCAACAGTAGACCACACATCTTCACAGTACGACAAATAATTGAGAAGTGCAACGAGTATAACCGACCTATAGTGTTAGCGTTCATCGACTACGAAAAAGCGTTTGACTCGGTTGAACACTGGGCAATCATTCACTCGCTGAAACGATGTCAGGTAGACACCAGATATGTAGAGGCAATTAAGGAAGTATACCGCGCGGCTACCTTACAAGTCAAACTCCACGAGCTCACGAATCAAGTACGCGTTAAAAGAGGGGTGAGACAAGGAGATACAATATCACCTAATCTCTTCACAGCCTGCTTGGAAGATGTATTTAAGCTTCTCGACTGGTCTAATAGAGGCTTAATCATTAATGGTGAGCGGCTAACCCATCTGCGCTTTGCCGACGATATTGTCGTTTTTGCCAGCAACGTGCAGGATCTGCAGGTCATGGTGCAAGAACTGTATGACGTGTCACACAATATCGGTCTAAAAATGAACGCCGCAAAAACAAAAATCATGTGATGTGATGACGACATTGATCATATTCTTGTGAATGGCCAGCAAATAGGAAAAAAACAAGGAGTACGTATACTTGGGACAGACTTTGTATAGCGATGAACGGACAAGACCGCGAAATCAAGCGCCGTATCCAACTAGGGTGGGGTGCTTTCGGTAATCTGTCCGACGTACTCAAGTCGAAGCGGGTGCCCATAAACCTAAAGCGTCGCATGTTCGAGCAGTGTGTCCTCCAAGTCATAACATACGGGGCTGAAACTTGGACGCTCACCAAACACACTATCCACCGCATGCAAGTCACTCAGAGAGCGAGCACTGGAACGAGCCATGTTGGGCATCTCCCTCTATGACCGGGTGAAAAATACCGAAATATGGAGACGAACGAGGCTCACGGACATAGCGGAGGTGATATCAAAAAGAAAGTGGAAGTGGGCGGGCCATATAAGCCGTAGACTGGATGGAAGATGGGGGAAGAAAATGCTGAAGAAGACAACCGACTAGGTGGACAGACGATCTCTTTAAAATGGCCGAAAGAAACTGGATAGCCATGACACATAACCGCCAAAAGTGGATAGATTTGGAAGAGACCTTCACTCAGCATTGGGTGGCCAAAGGTTGAAGAAGAGAAGAGAAGAGATGCAACGATTGTTTGACGCGATCGTCACGTGTGCTCAACGTTTTCGCTGGCCTTACGTAACGACAGCGATTGACGTCATTGTATCAGAGTGAGCCTGACCAACGAGTGTACAATATTGAGATAACACAACAACGCATTCGCGGGGAGCACGTCCCAATATGACCTCGCTGGAAATACGCTAGGAAATCGTCAGTATGGTGTACCGATTAACAGAACGACGCAGGTTATGTACCTAGGCCACTGGGTCACAGAGGACTTCGCTGATGACGTGGACGTTGAGAGGAAACGTAGTGCGTTGGCTGTGCGAGGGAACATGCTGGCTAAACGGTGTAAGATCAACTGAAGCGCACTATGTTTAATAATTAATTCCCTTACCCTTTTTCTATTTACATTATATTCTTGAATTTGATATGAATTCTCTTCATTTCATGTTATAGCAGATAGAACAGACGGCCCGTTTGTTAAACACTGGATTGCACTCCACGTTTCAGTCAGATTACTTTTTTTTGTGGTGTCCTTATGTAGTTCTAAGTTCTTACTAGCAGAAATATGGATCGGTGTCTATTTTATGATGGTCTGAAATATAGTTCTTATATTACGCTGTAATATCTTACCTCCTCATTATACTGAGTGCTTTCTTCATTTCATGTTCGGCTAGATGGTACTCGGTGGCCAGTATATTACATTGTTCTAACGTCACCGACATTCCCGTTCTGTCTTTGGCACTTTTACATGATGTGAACCTCACACCTGAAAAGTAAAGCTCGGAGTTAAGACAAGAAGATTTTATTTGTCTTTAAATACAAGAGTTGTAAAACTGTTGTCAGAAACAAGCGCTCCTCAATTAATTTCGTGATTTGTGCTTGAAGTTGCGCCCCAATACATTATAAAACTGTAGTTGAAGTGCTGAGGAAACTATGTTATTGTTAACTAGTGTTTTTCAATCCTAAACAGCTAATAAAATAAGCAAGCTGAAGAGCCAATGGATCAGCTATATTAGGGTAAATGTGTTCATGAGGGGAGACCGCAAATAGCCAAAGGAAAGGCAGATTACGCCCTCGGGTTAGGTGGAGCGGGTGGCTAATTGCACCTGGATGAGCGTAGCCGATAATCGAGCTGAGTGGTGTGCAATTTAAGACGCCTATTTCCAGCAGTAGACTGCTGTAGGCTAATGATGATAATGATAACCGTGTGACGGGTCGTGAAAAAAACATATTTTGTGGTGCTTAGGCCCGATTACACCACACCTCACTCAATGCTTTTAGCATTTATCTTCAAACGATTGACATTAATATGTTTTAAATACGTTTCGCGCTTATCTCATTACGTGATTTAGTGTGCAAGTAGGCTTTAAAGTTTAAAAGATCTTACCATTCATAAGTCTGGTTGCTAGTGATGCTAAATGTAGTACTTCAACGTTTTTCGGTACTTTTTTGTGTACGCATATTCTGAGGTTCTCCATCACTTCCTCGAGAGGCTTAGTTCTTGATGATGCTGGAATGGAAACCAGATAGTATGCTTTAACAAGCTTGAAAGAAATGTGTGCGAGTGAAAGAGCAATGATTTAGTCTGAATACTTAACGAATTATACGGTAAATATACAAGGTGTTGTTTTGCATCCTCATCAAAATTCAGGAGGTTGTCACAAAAGACATAAATAATCAATTAAAATTACGATACCTAGTTAATTACTAATAAACACTGATTTTTTTGGTTGTTTAAGTCTGTCAGTATTTCAGAATAACCCCCTTAAGAGCGTTTATTCCTTACCGCTTTTCATACAAACTTTCAAGTAGTTTTTTTCCGAAATGACTGAACCGATTTAAATGAAACTTTATACGCATAAGCAGGATACATAGGTCTAAAAAGTTACTAAAAAATATTTTCAAAATGTGTTTTAAAACAAGAGATAATTGGAATTTTCTGTTTCTATAGAAAATTTAAATTTGGTCTAATTTAACTGTAACACTATTTTTCGAAAATGTTTTTTAGTAACTTTTTAGATCTGTGTATCCTGCTTATGTGTACGAAGTTTCATCAAAATCAGTTCAGTCATTTCGGAAAATAACGACTTGAAAGTTTGTATGAAATGTCGTAAGGCGTAAACGCTCTTAACGTGGTTCAGGGAGTAAGAAATTATCGAATAAACGTTTGAAATTGTTTGTATGTGTGGAAGTGCGGTTATAGGGCGAGAAACAGGCGGCCCGCGTTTAAAATACGGGTGGGTCACAATAACCGATTTGCGTGAATAGAAAAAAAAAATGGGTGCGCCAAAGTTCACCTAAATTTTCAACTCCGATAATTGGAAATCCGAAAATGTTCTTCCTAACATTTTTCATCCTAAAAATCGCAATTCCTAACTACTCTATCTCTAATGTTCTAATTCCGAAGCATTCAACTTCATAATGTCAATAGCAATAATCATTTATTATACTTTTATTGGTTTTCCTATATTTTCTCAACATAACCATCTTTTACACTATTATTCAAAGTCATATCTTTTTCGTTTAGATGTATTTTTTTATTAATTAAAGCGTCTTCTTTAATTTTATTTAAAGCGGTGTGTACCCGCAAAGATATCCATAGGTTAGGTTAGGTTAGAACCGTGACCAACTACGCGCGAGCCGAGCGAGCGAAGCGAGCGGTGCCGCGGCAGCGGCCGGCGAGCGCTACCTCGAAATTGGTTGCGAAATTTTTCTAAGTATTTTTTTCATGGTGGGGGCACTATAAATATCATCTTCTACTCACATATATTATTTATTACACTTGGTAAATGTTTCTTTCTGAGTATGAGTGAAAATATTATGGTTATTATGTTTAGGGATAATAGCGTTATGCAAAAAAACAGTAGGAGCTGAAATATATTTACAATAATGATATTATTAATTACAATTTTCGGAAACATGAGTGTTATGAACATCGCCGGTAGCACTACAAATAGTATGAATGAAAACTTTAGTATGAAAAATTTTAGGAAGAGTGATCATTCGGATTACAAATCATTAGGAAGAACAATTTCGGGTAAAGAACTTTAGGTGAGCCAATATGGACCCAAAAAAAATACTTCCCATTTTTTATTGATTGGGACGAGAATCATTAGCATAGTTACTTCCTTGAATTGGCGAGGATGCAAAACAACACCTTGTATGGTATGATAAAGTCCTATAGCCCTGAATAAAATGGAAGCAATGCTAGACAGTTTGTAAAGCATTTGAGGTTGTTCAGTTTGACCAAGAAAAAGTTAATTTGCGTCGCGTGGTGGCCACTTTTATAAGTTATGAGATGTTCTTCTCTTTTCTTAAACCACGTATTCATTATAGCCCGGTCGAAGGCAGAAGCAGCTTGTAACAGTGCCTCGCCGTCAGTAGAACAGATGCCAGCACATCAAGCTACCCGTAACTGTCAACGAAACTGTCAGTTAACGATAAACTTGAGTATCAATTAAAGAAATTTGACAAATAGTTGTAGTTTGATGTGTTGGAGTCTGTACCTAATATAGATATGTATACCCCCAGCCGCCATGCACTTTCTCATACCCATTCTTCACTCTTTCAATATCCCCGTTGAAATCGCCCCCCATATACACGTCTTCATTCTCTTGCACATCCAACATTACTCGATCAGTCTTCCCAGAACTCCTCTTTAATGCTATCCTCACTTCCTGAATGGGGGTGGTTACACACCAACTATATTTAGCACTAAACTATCCAGAATCACTTTTACAGCTATCACTCTATCGCTCACTCTTTTAACATCCATTTTTATCCATCACCTCGTTAAAACATTTGCTAACATTCTTCCTCTTCCAGTCATCGTAGCTACATTCCAGCTCGCACACCTCATTCTTATTTCTTTTACTCTCCGTGCATGCGTCGCCCGTTCTAGTGCGACAACCCTTGTCCACTTTCCGCAGTGGCCGGGTGCTGCCTCTGCGCGTCGCCTGTGCGGTACGCCGCTTCGTACCCCCTAGCCCTAACTTTACGTCGATTTATCCGAAACATAGTAAAAAATGTTTTTTAGTAACTTCCTCCTTTCCTTTCCTTTTTTTCTTTCTTTCCTGCTTATGCGTATTAAAAAAGCATTAAAAGCGAAAAAAGCTCTTAACCGCCGAAGTGACTTGCTGGTGTGCGTATGGACGAAACGGAAGCCTGGTTTTTGTTATAGCTCTTGTTTCTGCGCCAAACTAATGCAGAGAATGTTCCATTAGTTTTTATTCAACTATTAATATTTATCTCTTTTACTGACATTACACCTACATCTATTGTAAGTTTGTTAGGCGAGAAAATAGTGGATAGTCGTCGGCGCTGAGGCAGAGGCGACTCTTCTCCTCTCTCAAATATGAAGTTCCAATCTCCATTTTTCGAAACTACACTTCTAATAAGTACACTAACCTCTGCTAGCCGCCATATGGTCCGTAGGGAATATCTTGCTATACTTGTGATAGTACTTGTTAAGCCGGTCCAAGTTGTCACTGTTGGAATGGTACTGCGGCGTTGTTTCGCCTAACGCTTCAGCAAGCGTCGCCTTTTCGTTGACGCCGATGTTGAAAAATACTGCCGTAATTGTGAACGATAGATGCTGGAAACAATGAAAATATTACGCGGTTAGTTACAGTAACATAGCATACTGTTACGAGCTGGGTATAGGATAAATTAACAGACTACAAATTAAACACAAGAAATCTTTAATTAACACAAAACACTTAAAACTTAATCATTATTACACAAATGAGCAATATTAACTTAGATATCACACTAGTCGTTCACTTCAATTGCTTCGTTTCGTAGCCAAAATCAGACTAACTCTATCCGCTAACCCGTCGTTGATTTATATGGTCGACCCATTTACGAGAAACTTCCACAACTTCCGTGTACGTCTAGGTAGTTGTTTAGGGGAAACTCAGCATTCGAGAAAGTTCTAAACCTTCCTGAACCTTCCAGATAGCTCTATAGTGGAATAAATCCTTCTAGAAAGTGCTACAAAGGTCCAGAATTTTCTCGAACTTTTTCTTGACACTGTCATCCTGAATAATTCTACGATTGATTTCGAATCTTCTTGACATACTGGATCATTCTAGACTCGAACATAATCCTAGAATGTTCTCGTAAAGCAGACGACGTAACAATACTATCTTAGTACTTACTATTTTTATAAATGCGCAAGTTTGAATGGATGTCCCAGTTCTTTAAGTGTGTCTCCGCTCAGCGGCGAATGCTCTAAAGAAAGACTCTGGTGGCTAGAAAGTATTTCCCTAACACAACCCATTCGTGCCACTTGTTGAACATCTCAAACCTGCACACGAGTTACTATGGCTGACCTGTCTTTGAATATACTCCGGACACAGGTTGGCCGAAGCGAGCGAAACCTGTTCAGGTGGAGATTCTGCTAAAGCGAAAATGTGTTGCCTCACAAACGATGGGACACACGATGGTACAAACGATGGGAGTGTCGTGCCTGTCCTGTTGCTTGCACATTACAAGAACTGAAGCAGGATGCTATACTGAAAGTGCCATATTCATCACCAAATTTTAAAATTATGGATTGATTCAATTTAAAAGGTCATCGACACGCTAAGAAGAAGAATGAATGCGCGGATGTTTGTGACTCTAACACGCCAGAACGGCTGATCGAATCTCGCTCGGTGTTTTTCCTCTGATAGCCCGATAAGAAGAGATACACAGATCCGGCTTTACGTGTTTTCCGAGACATGGAGATGCCAAACGTACTCCCAAATTGTGAGTTCATTGATTTCTGAAATGCACACTAGGATTCCCTGTGTCGTGAGTTCCAAGCTCCTTGGTTCCGTTAACATTGTTATTGTTACACGTCATCTGCCTAGCCATTTCTCAAACTCTCTTGGGGTCGGCTTCCAGTCTAACCGGATGAAGCTGAGTATCAGTATTTTAAATGAAGCGACTGCCTATCTGACCTTCACAACCCAGAGACTGGGTAATACGATACCCCTTGGTAAAACTGGAGATCAGACTTTCGGCTTCTGACTACTCGTAACGACTGTCAAAGATCTACTAATAACAGCCGAGACCAACATGCTTTCCGAGGCACGGAGTAAACTCGGTATGTAATTATGGTCACCATATACATGTATGTATCCACAGACCAACATCAGCAAGCACGGCTTAATCTTAAAGACCGACCCGAATGGCTGCTGTTATTTAGCCACGAGCTTCTCCGGATCCACGGACCTCCACTTCCAGTTCACTTCAGAATATGTTTTCATTTAATTTGCCTTGGTAGTTAGTCTGTATTAGTCAAATCTTGCAACAACAGTTGAAGTGTCCACCAACCTATTGATCTGAAAATTTGCACCAGCCTTGGTTCTG
The DNA here is from genome assembly GCA_963082945.1 of Cerastis leucographa. Classification (NCBI taxonomy): domain Eukaryota; kingdom Metazoa; phylum Arthropoda; class Insecta; order Lepidoptera; family Noctuidae; genus Cerastis; species Cerastis leucographa. Next base: position 9,399,663 of record OY720378.1, read on the forward strand.
GTGACAATACATTTTTATGACACACTCGACTTGATCCTGCAGCCAGGTTAAGCTCTTTACTAGAAAACTCCTCTATTGTTAATAGCATGGAAACTTTGTATACGCGTTCAATGTTGATAGATAAACCTAGTCATAAAGGATTCGTCAGCCGAAAGGGATATCACGTGAGCGTGGTTACGCAGAAATTGGAGGGGCACTTCTAGGGACCTGAGAGCCCTTGTGCAGGCCCGCAGCGGCGCGACGATCCTTGCTGCCGTCGCTAACTATGGGGCTAGATGGCTTTTCGCGGACGCGGAAGCCTTCGGGTACACAGTGTCCGGCCCAAGGGGACACTACTCTCTAAGCGCGAAATCAGTAGTTTCGACCGAACTACGGTCGTTTCCTACACCGTATCCGTAAAGGACCTAAATAAATGACAACACGATTAGACAGTTGACCTGTTTGTGTTTCCAAAACTCATGAATCCAAAAAAAATTAGGGAGTAGGGTTAATTTCGAAGTATAAAACTAGTTGCGGACGGACCCGCATTTTTGTTGACGGACTTGGAAAGTAGACCCCCAGAAAGGCCCACCCACTACCCGGACAACGACACACACATGCCGGACGTTCTGGACATTCTGGCCTACCGAGAACTACGTTTTTTTAGGACAATACTGACAAACTTTTCCCAAACCACTGCAATTCCTGTAAGCCAGAATCAACAGTGGCGACCACCAGAAAAGCGCCGAGGCAAAGAAGCTCGACGTCCCAGAGAAAAAATTTAACTGTCTTGGATCCCGCGCCGAAATTAATCAAAAAAGAATAGCGGAGGAGTAGGAAAAACATAATATCACTGCCCTCCATATCAGCAGGAGATAGAACGAAACAAGGCCAATAGGCACAAACGGGATACAACTGGGATAAGCCCAGTTGCACCACTGATAATTATTATAACTAATATGAATGGGTCCTAAGTTGTGAGCTGTTATATTTAGAACCCGACCAGCGACGTCGAACATGCCCCAAATGTCGAGAAATACCTTGGGGGACTACTTCGCGACACCGAAAGCTCCTGAGGAGGAAGCCATATTTTTCTCTTCTGGGGCGGTCAGATGCGCCATCGTCGTCGAGGACGAATCCCAGGAAGGCCCCCGGTGCTGACGGTATCACTAACACAGCGCCCGCTTCGTGGAAGGAAGGGTGCGTCATTACGCTGCCCAAGGCGGGGAAAAACATCCTGAAGCCAGAAAGCTATCGGCCTATTTCGCTGCTGGCGATAATTTCAAGTTGTTTGAGATACTCTTGTTGCGACATCTCCAGCCGCACATCACGCTACTGCCCGAACAGTTTGGGTTTAGGTCGGAACACAGCACAACACTTCAGATGTCGAGGGTACTGCACCACATGGCGCAAGTCATGAACAAGAAGTACGATGTTGCAGTATTCCCCGACATGGAGAAGGCTTTCGGCCGTGTGTGGCACGACGGCCTAATCTTTAAGTTGACCACGTCCGACGCGCTTCGCAGCGTGGTAAAGGTGGCCCAGTCTTTTCTTTCAGATAGGAACTTCGATGTGGTCGAAGGAACGCTCTGTAGCACCCATCCCGTGCAGGCCGGCAGGAGGGGCAGATGCGTGTCGCCAGCCTGTTAGTCAAGTTACACCGACGACATCCCCACAACGCAGGCGATGCTCGCGCTGTATGCTGAAGACGCCGCGTTCATTACTACCACGATTTACGCTAAGTACGCGGCGGTCAAAATGCAACGCGCGCTAGATCTGCTGCCTGGCTGGCTGTCCAAGTAACAGCTGTCGGTTAGAAGGGGTAAAACGCAGGCGATGATCACCGGATCAGCGCCCCTACCACCACTCCTGACTCTGGAAGGAACCGACGTTGAGTGGTCGCCCCGGGTTATGTACTTGGGTGTCACCATCGACCGTCGGCTCACGATGGGCTCACACGTCCGCCAGGTCGCGGCACGGGCTAGTGTTGCCAGAAATAGCTCCGTCTAGTGCTCGCGTCCCGCCTCCCGGCGTGCGTCAAGATGGTCGTGTATAAAACCGTATATACGCTTATTATTGACGTACACCCCCGCTTGGTGCGCTTGCTTTTTCTTTTTCTTATACTAGTTAGACTAGTTTATTTTTATAATTATTATCAAAAGCTTGTTTTTTTTTTAATTTAGTTTATTGTTATTAAATTATTCCAATTGGACGCGAAGTATTTACGATATTTATAAGTGTGCGTTGCAGTATAAGGTTTCATAGAAAGAATGGTAAATCGATCGAGTTGAGGTGTTTGTGATCCAGTGCAGTTCATACCTATGTGTTGATCTTTAGAATGATTCTATTAATTTATTTTATCTTTCTTAATATATATAAATTACGTGTCACGTTGTTTGTCCGCGATGGACTCCTAAACTACTTAACCGATTTTAATCAAATTTGTACACCGTGTGCAGTTTGATCCAACTTGAAAGATAGCCTCGTAAGGCCCAACCTAAACTTAGTTCGATATAAATTACGACCCAATGTACTAAAAATAGGTGCAAGTAGTTGCGGCCCAGAACTTTGATTTAGAAAAAAGTGATTAAATGTATTGGTTTTGGCTAAATTCTTTTAAGGGGTATTTCCTATAAGGGGTATTTCCTAAAATGTCAAGTTGACATTGTCAACATTAGACATGTGTTCAAGGTTAATAATTTTTTGTTGACAAATTTAAATAGGCGGGATCATTTAAACCAAAAAATACGTTTAAATGTCATGTCATAATTTTAGGTCACTGGGCCGTAATTTAATGATTTTTAAAACTGTTTTGAGCCGGAGTGTCAACATATTTTTGTCATTAATTTAGGTCGTTGGGCCTTACGAGGATAGGATAGCTTACATCTCAATTTATAGTCGCAATATTGTTTTATTGAAAATTAAATCACAATTGTCTGTTAGCTCCAAACGATTCTAAAAAATGGCGGTATCTGTTGACTGGATTGAGTAAGTATTCGATAGATGGCGCTGTGTGTATAGGAGCCCAGCACAAAAAATGTGACGCAGACAAAGTTCCGCGGGACAGCTAGTATTTTATAAAACTAAATAAATAAATTGTATAAACAAAAAAAACTTACTTCTTTTGACGTAAACTTGGTGTATAGAGATTCAGAAATAGGAATGTAGACGGTGAGCGCTCCGCGAGTTCCCGAGACGTGTGGCACTGCTGTATTGCTGAAAATTTTGGAAAAATATATAAGAATTTACTGAACATACATTATACGTAAACTCTGGTATTTTTCTCGGTAAGCAGTGACTACAGAACTCCAGCTATAGTTTCTTATTCATACTCCTTTTGTTTTGTGTAGAATATACCGATGACACTTTCATTCTAAAGTCAAATAAATATCTATTCCTAAACCAAATCTGAGGTCACATATCATCTATTTTAAAGTTCAAGATTCATGATAAAAAGGCGACCTTTGCCATAAACACTACGGTCTACCGCAGAGGTATTCATGTGGAAATATGCCAGCACCAGAGGACTGGAACGACTGGTATCAAAAAAAAAATGTGAAGTTCTTCAACCATCGACAAGTGGTGGCGTGCATAAGGTCATGACTGGCCAAGATATTGTTTAACTCAAAAGTTAAACAATATCTTGCATAGTCATGAGCACCAATATGTATTTAATTAGAAAAAATGTAAAGCGATTTTATCATTAAAAGCGTTTACGTCTTTCGACATTTCATACAAATGGTATCAAAAAAAAATTGTGAAGTTCTTCAACCATCGACAAGTGGTGGCGTGCATAAGCTCATGACTGGCCAAGATATTGTTTAACTCAAAAGTTAAACAATATCTTGACCAGTCACGAGCACCAATATGTATTTAATTAGAAATAATGTAAAGCGATTTTATCATTGAAAGCGTTTACTTACGTCTTTCGAAATTTCATAAAAACTTGCAAGTCCTTATTTTCCGAAATGACTGAACCGATATAAATGAAACTGCATAAAGCAGGATACATGGGTCTGAAAAGTTACTCAAAATACAGTGTAATGTTACAGCTAAATTAGACCGATTGTAAATTATCCATAGAAGCAGAATTTTCCAATTATCTTTTTCCTAAAAAGACATTTCTTTTTTTTTTCTTTTTATTAAAAACGTTGCCCCACACTAGGAATTTCTCCTGTATCGTGGGTGCGTTTAGAAACATTTAAACTCACATACACAAACAGCCAGACCCGGAACAACTATCTGTAGGCCATACAAATATTTGTTCCGTGCGGGGATCGAACCCGCGACACGCAGCGCAGCAGTCGATCGCTCAGCCACTGCGCCAACCGTGTCATTTCGAAAATGCTTTTAACCGACTTCTAAAAAAGGAGTAGGTTCTCAATTCGGATGTTAGTTTTTTTTTAGTAATTTTTTAGACCTATGTATCCTGCTTATGCGTATGAAGTTTCATTAATATCGTTTCAGTCATTTCGGAAAATAAGGACTTGAGAGTTTGTATGAAATGACGTAAGGCGTAAACGCTCTTTAATGTCGACTGAAACTTCAAGATCAGACTTAATTCTCACAGAACAGTAAGGGTTCTATACAGCATCCTGCCAGGGCTGCGGGTTGTTCGAAAGAGATACCGCGGCCCTGGAACACAAAGGGCTAAGAAGGAACATGGGTGGGTTTTAGTCAGTCAAGTCTGACACTCACTCCCGCTCCGCCCAGAGCGGGAGAAGTCATTTAATGATTTCCCATCCGCAAAAAAAAAAAAAAAGGGTTCTATACAGCATAGAATAACAATCAAGACAGTAGGCGAAATCTCTTTTAAAGTTTCTACATGTACAGTATATCTTAGTAAGTGTTTGTGACAAACTTACCTATGTCCAACTTTAGTAAGCGTAAACACGACGGTCTGCAGATCTTCGACAGCAACCACCATGTCCCCCCACATGGCCTTCTCCGTGGAGTACAGACTTAGCAAGCCTTCGAACCCGCACAACGGTCCTAGGCCAGAACTGAGTAACTTAGCCACTACGTCACCCGGCATTGAACATAGCCAGCATAGTAAGCCGGCTGATACTGTTGACAACTGAAACAAAATAAGAAACTTTAGAAACGAGAAGTATACCTTATTTTGCGAGTAGAAATCCACATGGATGTCCTCCGCCCTTTCTTGGTCGAAGGAGTCTGTCAGACACTGTTCAACAGCGAACATACCACAGTTACGGGCCCCTACACTACCTACCTACCTATAATGCATTACGGCGTCAGCATTAAGAGCGACATACATTCGTTCCACGGCACGGCCGGCAACACCAGCACACCGACAGCGCCGAGAAGTGGCCTACTGAGATCTTCGCTTTATCGGCTCGATACACACACAACACACATGTAAATAGGATGGAATGTGTATTCACCACAAAATTTGTGTATGATTAAGTTCATTATTGCAAAGAATTAGTTACCAAGCTGGAGTCGAGTGTTATTCATCTCCAGTAACTTCTCTCACTGTGGCCAAGACACCTTTAGCCACCATCGGTCCTATGGGTCTGTGGGATCGGCAGTGAGAAAACCATTCCCTGTGTACATTGCATGACGTACAAAAACCCCTATTCTTACCAAAATTTCGTCTGTTACCATAGATCTCCTTGTAACCGACTTCCCTCACGTAAAACCAAGGTAACCTACGTTTGGTATGGTTTGTATGGTAGGCTAGGGCGTTAGGATAATTAGGGTACTAGGTAATTACTATAGGGCTAGGTTTATAGTCAGTAGGGTCCTAGGTAACTGAAAGGTACCCGGCTCAATCGTCTCAAAAATTGCTACATAAATTCGCACTTGGAATAACGGCCGTTCTAAGCTGTAGGTCCTGGTGCGTACACACACCTATTGACTAGAACCACACGAAGTTTCTCAACTATCTTAGACAAGGGTGCTTGAGAAATCACACTCCCACGACAACGTATTGGCATCACGAGCCCCGTCAACCTCTGTCGCTGAACACTGCCGCAGTTATAATTTATCGGAGGTCGTTGTGCGCCCTCCGGTGCCCAGTGCGTTTGCAGAGGAATAGGGAGGGAGGTTATATCCACCCACTCCCTTTCTGGCGCCTCTTTTGCGACTATTACTCTGACTATTATTCGCAAAAAGAGCTTTTTCAATTGCATTGCTCAGGCTATACAAGGCGTAAATGGACGGCTACTTAGTTTGATGTACAGAATGCTTGCTTTATGTATATAATTCATGCATAAATTATTGATGGGAAACGACTTTTTTTTTTGGTGAAACGGTCTCGGATTACGGTCGGCCTCAACATCACGCACTTAAAATATTGTGCTGGTGGATGCATTGAATAGTACGGGGGTCGTGGAGGTATTTACAGTAACTATAATATTCAAACGTTGTATTTTAAAAATAACTTGGGAAACAGTTGGAACTTTAAGCCTCAATATCGGTAGAGCAGCGGTGGCCCAGTGGTAGCAGCTCCGAATTATGAGCAGTAAGTCGTAGGTTCGAACCCAGGCAGGCGCATTACTTTGTGTAATTTATTTCATCACCTCTGCTCTCAAAACGGTGAAGGAAAACATCGTGAGGAAACCGGCATGTCCTAGAACTAAAAATTCGAAGACATGTGACATCTACCAACCCGCACTGGGCCCGCGTGGTGGATTACAGCCCATTCCCTCTCATAAAGAGGAGGCCTGAATCCCCCAGCAGTGGGAACAATATAGGCTGATGATGATGATGATGATCGGTTATCAGTCAATAAGGTTCTCAGGTATGACCTAGAATAAAAAAATTGAGAACAAGTGCCTTTCAGCAGCCGAAAACTGAGAGCGCCGTGTCGTCTCCTTCCTCACGGGTCTAACCGCCGCAACAGCGGCACGCCCAAAGGCAAGGTTCATCTTGGCGTTATTTATGAACTAAAAGACACAAGCCCTTTTGAAACAAGTTGAATGTGAGCTATCAAATTCAAACATAATCTATAAAACGGGACACTTACGTGTTAAAATAGCATCTTTTAAAGTTATAGCTTATCAGATGTATAGGTACTCGTATACCAAATGATGGAACCTAATTGTGTGAAATAGTTATTTCCTTTCCGTGTAATACGCTAAATTTGCTTTAATTTGTTTTTCAGCAGCTTAAGGGTTTTAAGGTTTGAACGATTGTGCACTCGCAGCATACACGTGAAATGGTTAGCAATATTTAATTAATAGTTTATTTGTAGCAAATTACTAACGTAATGCATAATATACTTGCTACAAATTGATTTATTATTAATGGTAAGTAGTTAAATAGCAAGTCAAGCAAGGAATAATGTATTATTACAAACAACTAATCAGAATTCAAACTAATTATTTTATTGTTTCCTGTTGGAACAATTGGACTTCAGATGATGATGACGATGATTCAATTGTAACTAATCCACATACCGCTTGAGAGAAGCAAGTATCCCTTCTTGTCTGTAAGGCAGCGTGCTCACGAGCCCAGTGCGGTGATTCGCATCGAAGACGCAACGCTGCGTGCGACACACGCATCCATCTCGCCGCGTCATCTGCACTCGACCTTACGCCGTCCATCAGGCCTTTTATGGTATCCAAATCTTCGTCTGATGAATCTGGAAAATTTATATCAATTTTTAGATGGCTTGGCCTAAGTGATGTGATGTCAAGGTTCAAACCTAAAAAATCATATTGCTACTAATGAAATTAAAAATTACTCCATCTTTATCCAAATCCTTTTCAAATAGGTATGCTTTTTTTATTCGCCTATATTGTCCCACAGTTGGCAAATGCCTCCCCCATACCCTTCCACTCTTATATCCGTGTGGTTTTCCCGGCCAATCTTTCATAAGCGCCTCTAATTTTGCCATGCCAGCGTTTTGTAAGCCATGAATAGTCTACAAAGGATGATTGTTTTAAACCAAAGTTCAAAATATTGTTAATGTCAAAATATCACTTGGTTTTCGTATTGTTTACTAATAAATCACATACAAGTGTATTCGAAGAAAACTTGTGCATTCTCGTTATCATAATGTACTGGTGTGTCCCGGAATCTTGTTATTACATCCTTTTTAGAAAAACCCTGTAACCTGAACACAACAAAATGATTACGGCTGTGTAACAAAGGTAGTGTTTTATAAAAACTTGTTCTATTACCCGCTTTTAAAAGTCGATTTTCGTTTGACTTTTGGTTTGGAAAAAGCTGACTTTTGTCACCATGGCTTCCAACACAGCATAATCAGTCCATTACTGGGACAAAGGCCTACTTGTAAGAAGGGGTACGCCGTAACCCACTTCGCTGGCCTAGTGAGGGTTGGTGAAAGTCATATGTCTTCGAATTCTTAGTTCGAATGTGTGGAACCAACAGGTTAAGAAGCTTCAAGAAATAATGTGTACACTTACCATTTCTCGCTACAATGTTAATCAGTTGTTCAACAAGACACGTGAGAGAGTCTTCAACAACAATCCCAACGTTTCTTAGGAAAGCCAAATTGCTTTCTCTGGTCGCTTGGTCCAGTTGCCCAACAGCGGGTAACGTGCCCAACTCCCGTCTCGACTCTAATGCCTAAAACCAAGGGTTTATTTGTTAAGTTTTCATTCTCTTGAGGTTGACAATCGAAAAGTAACTAAAAACTATGAAAAAGTTTGGACTATTCTCGTCAGTATACGTGTCTCAAGATCACGATTTTGATAATAGATTTATAATTAAACCCTAAAAACACAATCATAATAACGAAAAAAACTCTAATAAAATAGAACTCTTGTATATAAACATCGAGTTCTGCTTAAAGTAACAACTTTATTGACAGATATCCAAATATTTAGTGTCTAGGGCGTGCAACACATGCTCGGGTAAGTTCGATCCCAAAGAAACGATCAGGGGGTTACTATGACGTCTTAAAACAGTATTGTTTTAATCTTATTGCAGTGTGGGAAAGAGACGAAGCTATACAGTACGTCTAGCGCCATCTCTTTCCCACCCTGGAATAAGATTAAAAAAATAGTGCTTTAAGTCGTCATGGTAAGCCACCAGGGCTGGTGAATTTGATCGTCTGACAGTATAGTTAGAGCTCGAAAGATTTCAACCTGAGAATAAGGAGTTGGTCCTTATTCTCAGGGTGAAATCTATAGAGTGAACTTAAACTCAGCTCAAGGTCCATCACTTTTCAACCGATAATGTACCTTATTTGCGTAACTTTAATGTGTATATTCCTACAAGCGACTGTTATCAAGCATATCATATGAATAAGAATGCGACTGAGCAAAGTCTTAGTTCGCTCTATAGCCAAAGTCTAGCTCAAATCTTTGGAGTCGCATAATGAAGTACACAGCCATATTTTATAGTGCAGAGAGGCGAGCCCCCTATACATGATACCATACCCATTTAAAGTGCAATCATGATGGCGTTGATACTTCATAATTCGGCCCCTGATTACTAATTGATTATACTATATCATCTATCTCATATTACCCATATTTTGTCTTATGAATGACACAAACGAATTTATAAGATTAGAAATCATATCAAAATGAAGTAAATCTTAATTTAAAACAATACTTAGCATTGTTGCTAAGCAGAGTGAATTTTGGCCTAAGCAGAAAGTATGAGGAAGGAATACTCAAAGGAATCTCGAGCCCGATTTTGATGAAAACTAAAACAGCATCATTAGATGAAAAATCAATATTCCTAGCCAGGAATCGACGTCGTTGATTTTGGAAAAACACACTGTATTACACCATTCCATAGCGTTGATATTCCGTATTAAATTCTGGGATGAACACGCTAACTTCGCTATCTTTAGTTGCTTTCAAACAAAAATGTATCCCATTCTCATTGAAATAAAGTCGATTCTGAATTCAAGAAATAACGCGAAGATGTGTGCACAAATACGCCAAGTCATGTGCTACAATAAGCGCGCCAGCTTGACAAGCTGCAAAGGCTACCAATAGCAAATATGATAATGTTTCTATAGCAAAATAATCAGCCTAACTAATTCGTCAACAACTCAGTCGTCCTAGAACTGGGAATCAAACAAGCACGCAGGCACAATGCAGATTGATGCAGAAAATTAATGAGACGCGTGCAGCTTACATAAACCTGCACAGCATGCAGATCTTCACCAGATCAGAGACGCAAATTAAGTAAACTCAAAGTATTTATTTTAAATAGACCAGGTAGTAACATGCATACAGCCGTAATAAGAAAGCTTCAAATAAAGAATTAAATCATAAAATTCGCTCAAACTACAATAATAGTACAATTACCTACCTACACGTCAGCAGTATTTTTGATTGCGCTTTTGACCAATATTTGATTGATTGATTCTTACACGCAAAGATGAGTATTAAATTTCCCATTTATCAAATATGAGAATTCCTATTTAAGCATCCTAATACGTTTATTTATTAAAATTTTGTGTTATTTGAAGACACACGCGCAAGCGCAAGCCCATAGCGATAACGAGCCAGCATCGTGTCAGTGTGCTGCTCAAAGATCATCCGCTTATCTAAAAGCTTAAAGGCTGTTATCCTACGGCAATGGCGCTATGGCATATTCAGAATCGCAATCTTGTACCATGAGTTATTTTATTCTTGACCTATAGTGGGATAGTGAAATATCAAGAGCGCAAATCGCTCGAGGCTTGAAGTTACAAAGTTATTCGTTTATGTATTTTTTTGTGTTTTACAAACTATAATGTAATGGAAATCGCTAACTAAATTTAGTGAGCATTAGAGAAATAACCAGGCCAATAGGCCTGTACAATACAGATATTATTGAATTTATCATCAATTAACCTTCACTCAGCCAGAACACGGACTATCTATTATGCCGTCTCCACATTTCAGCCTCTGAAGTGCTTATTTTATGCGCTTGTATTTTTGCATAACCCGTTCTTGTACTGCTAGTGACAATACCGCTTGTCAGCTTACAATAAGCCGCAAAAGACCAGAAGAATTAGTAGCAAATGCTTGGTCATATAACCGTCGCGCAAATCATTCAACTGTCATTAGTCAAACTTCACTCAGCCAGGAGTCTTACTGTAATGGTTGTAAAAATTCCCTGAGCGAAGCTGAAAGACACTTGTTCTCCCCGTCATTGCGATTTTTTTTTTTCTAGACCATACCTGTAAATCTTTTATTTACGGAGATATTGGGGTCAAAGTTCCAACTATTTCACAAGTTTTCTTTTTAAATACAAGTTTTTAATGTATCCATACTGACGCGCTCCATACTAGTCAACACTCAAACTTTAGGCAAATATGTATCCGAATATTCGATCCCTAGTTATAACGACCCCCGTACGATTTTTACCCCCAAAAATAAGTTGTTTCGGAGCAATAATTTTCTGCGTAAAATTCCCTAGTTTGTTATACAGAATACTTGATTGACGGCTTCGTGAAAAGTCCATTTAAACCTTGTATGTAATTCAGTCTCCACATTCCCTAATCTCAAGCAACTTCGATCTTGTCCCGTTAGTTCAAGGAAGCAATTTAATCGCGAATATTATGCGCTTGTACTATCGCGTAACCCGTACTAATATCGCTTGTGACTGACCTAACAATAAGCCATAAAGGGCTAAAGAATTAGTAGCAAATGCTTGATCATATCACCGTTGCGCTAACGTAGGCAAGTTCAATAAATAGTCTATGCATTATAAGAGCTATGTAACAAGTTTTTCATCTAGCAATGGACATCATTAGGACAGGTGAAATCGACAAACCATGTTATATAAAACAAAGAACTAGTAAGCACATTCTTACATGGTGTCACATTTGCTGAGCTTACAAAGTATTATGCCAAATTTTTTAATAGGGCCTTAATTAGGCAAAGACAGAATTCAGCTACAGTTGCTACAAATCAGACCGATTAAGGCCCGGTCTAAAGTCGCGGGAAATACATCAGAAAGGGACGCACAGAACCAGAAGTGTGGCAGAAAAAAGGAGAGGGCTATACCCGGCATATGCCCACGCATATGATTATGTGACCAGTAAAACATATTGCCTCCCTACTGATATTGCATAACAGCAAGCCTGTATTCCCTTGAGGGTTACAAACATTTTTATAGTACAACTGCAATCCGCAATAGTGACGAAAAAGAAGTCAAAATAATACCGGTATTTTATCATTAACCGGGCTCAAATCTATGCTCTGTGCAGCAGGCTGGCTCAGCAGTCAATCGATGACGCTGTCTAGCTACTTTAATATTTTCGTTATATACAAGACTACTACGCTTTTATTTTTAAGTTTTAATGCAGCTCGCACGGTGCACTATGGTGCGCTAGACATAACCTTAGCCTTCCATCTCGGGCAGGATGCCTTAGGATATTAAGAAATTACTTTAATTGCACAGATTTGCAGAGTTTGCAACGCCATTTGTATAAGTTTCGCAAATTTGACACAAGCATACATCGATTTAGTGGGTATTTTTTAAGTTAACTAATAAAAATGTATGTTTTGCATTTGATAGCCAATTCTTGAAGTTATATTTATTTATCTTCAATTCAGGTAGATTACTCCATGAAGTTAGTATTCCTTAACCTATGTTAGTACAATTGACTAAAACACACACAATAAATAACAACGATAAACTTTAGCTAATAATTCTTAATTCCGCCTAGCAACAGTACATTTGCTGCGCACAGGTGCGCATTAGGTGGTCTTCAGTCTTACTAGCAACAATGCTCAGAAGACGGTTATTACAACCTATTTAACATCACGCTACGTCCCTTAGGAGCCGAGCGGCGTGTGAAACCGCGGGGCACATCAAGAAACTTATATTATGTTTCATACAACCACGAGAATTTAAAGTACGTGTAGTGTATTGGTTCGTAATCAATAAAGTCGCGGCTTTGAAATATCAAAGCTTAAAGTGTAACCGTAAAAAAAACCTTAAGCAAACCTACAGCATTAACATGCACTAATGTACTGGGATCGGTACAGTAACGAAAAATCTATTTAAAAACTATTGCAAAGGCTGCGTCGCCTCGCATAGCATAATCATAATCTGCTTAGCCTTTTCCCGCAGCTTCAAGTCTAACCATACTGCCTATCTGACCTCCACAACTCATTTAGTACTGGGTAATACGATATCCCTTGGTAACATCGAATCGGTTGTCAGACTTTCGGGCCACTGTAACGACTGTCAAAGATCTACAAATGACAGCCGGGACCAACGGCTTAACGTGGTTTCAGAGGCACGGAAAAAAGCGCACAGCATAATCATATTCTATCATAATACGAGTACACTCGACGACAAATCACGCAATACATTTCCAGTATACATTCCTCGTTCAATGAGAGACACTGGTTTTGTAAAACTTGATGTATCGCCGTGCGTCCAATCACGGGCACCAATATGTAAACATGAACTACTTTTCCGATTTAAATTTATGTTGCTGCGAACATAGTATTTAAGAACTCATATTGTTATGAATTAATCTTATCTTAAAGTTACAATCGTTATTTCTCGCGAATATCGCTTTAAAATTTTGAAAAGTGTATATTTGCGTATTGGTGCTAGTTCGTGTAACTTTGACAAATGTAAGACACAACACCGAGATAGAAGTAAGCGTCTAAAGGAGAGACTTCTGTCTAGGATTAACACATCAAAGGCTGTAAAAAATGTTGCAGTTCCCAAAAGCGCGTCAATCATTCCAATTTATACGTTATTCAAAAGTCATAAGAATCACAACAAGTTCGCTTGTGAATTGCACTATCTGTACCTGGCTGAAACTTTCATGCCGACCTAAAAATATGCGCACAGCACAAAAAATAAAAGAAAAACGAAATGATCGAAACATTCCAAATACATTTACTCAACATCACTAGAACTATACGACAATAATAAGAAATGAGGTTATCCAACCCACCTTTCTTTTATCATTCCTTAATCCATCCACCAAACATCGGTACGAAACCTGCTCCAACGACGCTGAACTCTTGAAGTCATGCCTCAAGCTTCCATGTCTCTTGCTGTAGTCAAACGAAAGGCTCTGTCCATCCATTTTAGGTTTCGACAACCTCACGGACCGGAAAGAATGATTCAACCCTCCCCGATCTCTATCTTCTATCTCATTCTTGAAGTAATCGTTGTGGAATTGTAGTTCTGTTTCTAGAACCTTCCTTCGTGGGTAGTTCGAAATGTTTGGGACGCTTGAAGAGAGGGTAGGTGTGTCTCCGGTTGGTGATGTCTCTTTTGAACTAGAACTTGAAGATGCATCGAAAGTATCGCAGTCGGAGTTTGTGTCGAACATACTCAGTTGTTCTGTTAGCCGCATTATTGTGGTCATTGTCTGAAAACAGTATTTGTATTGCGTTATTTTTGTCTACATACAAAAAAATCATACAATTTTCCTTTATTTTCGTTTGGTGAGTGCGTAAGAGAGAGTAGTTTTTATGCCACCCCTGACTGAGCTTCTGATTTGGCTTACATGCCGTCGAAAAATGTCTTTGAGGCATGCTGATTGGGTTTCCTCACGATGTTTTCCTTCACTGAAGCAAGTGACAATTGTACAACACCTACCTCCGAAAACACCTTGTATTATACTAAATACTTTCAAACACAACTTATTCTGCTTACCTGTTGTTCTGTCTCTTCGTTGCTGTTATTCTTCGGCCAGCCGATGAATGACAGCGATTCTTCAACCACAGCCGGTTCCCACTGAGCGAGTATGCTCTTTAATTTACTTTTAATTCCTGAAATACACATAAAAATAGTTTCAATACTGATGTTCCACTTAGTAAAATCTTAAATTCATCAATTGACGGACAATGCGCGGCCTGAACTACTGGTCGAGACCTGATGCATTAGAGTTCCTTTTATATCCCAAAACCGGCAAAATGCGAGTCGGACTCGCACACAAAGGATTCCGTAGTACCAGACAATATGATAACAATATTTTTACTGCTCATTCGAAGGTCTAACTCAACCGCTATTTATTTTTTTCACAGTATTTTAATGAAAACCAAACTGAATGCAGCAGTTTCACGAAAAAAACCCCTTTACCATGAAGTACGACCCGTGCGCTGTTATTATTTAGTCACGACTTTTTACACTAGCATAACATGACATAGCATCACGCCTGTAATCCCCACATGGTTAGGCAGAGGTGTACCTAATACCACACCCACACCACATTTCGCCAGTTCCGTTCAAGTCTCGTGTAATACTAGGTTCGCCTGAGGCTATTGCCATCAACCAGGCACGAACCGAACACGCATTATATGACTTAAAGGAATGGTTTTAGGTATTTGAATTGATTATGTTTACTTATTGTTGACAAACGATGGGTCTATATTGTTACTATATTTCTCGAGTAATTCTTAAATTATTATAATTTGTATTTTCATTCTAATATTTGTATTGTATGCTTCTTTAATAATTTGTGCTGTTATTGTATTTTTATTGCTAAACTTGACATGTAATTTTGATAATTATTAATAAATAAACTAAACTAAACTGAATCCAGACTCCGCGGCTGCCAAGCCCAATGTCACTTTGCCCGAATCGGGAATCAAACCCAGGACCTCATACAGTCGCGATTGCGTCCACTCGACCAACGAGACAGTCATCATTGAGGATAAGCCTAATATGAGATAAATCGTTGTTGCTGGCTTTAAGATTCGGCTGAAAGATCTTGACTGTAACAGTGGAACCATAACGAGTCTTTTAGAGAGAAATCAGTATTCATCATAAATACATAAACTGGCGCGTTTTACCTATGGGGTGTAGGCAGAAACTACAAAACGCCTCGTTCACATTCATACATCTGGCCCCCTATTCACAAACGCTCGGATTCGATTTCGATTCGATAATTCGTATGTCTATCTTGTTTGGCATTACGAAAGCGAGCGAGACAGACATACGACTTTCCGAATCGAAATCGAATCCGAGCGTTAATTTGTGAATACGGGGTCTGGTCATACACGCATGCCGGATGCGAGTACTACGCACCAGACCTTTCTGAAGCGCCTCACGACCACATTTGGGGGAGACCAAAATCCCTCCGAAGCCGGGTCAAATCATGCCTCATAATCATGGTATACACTGACCTTCAACAACAGCAGTCACTTCTCCATATTGCCTAGCCTGGATCAGCATGACTATCTTCTCCATATCCTCGGACACGTCCTCGCGAAGCCTCTTCACTGCCACCAAGTTATCGTACTCCGTTTGTATCTTGTTTGTGATTGAGTTCAACTCCGCTTTAGTGCTGTTTATGTCTTTTACTTGCTGGACCAACCTGGAATAAGTAAATTGGTACTAAGAAATCTGTACTTAGTATAACTCAAAGATACTTTTCGTGTCAGTCTGTGACTGTTTTTTCTTCAAAACTTTGTATTTAACCGATTTCGTTGAGTGTTAAGCCGTATACAGACATTGCGAGGCATGCGCCGCGAACAACGCACAGCGAATGCCTCGCAAGGTGTGTACCTTTGTATTCGTGGCGAGGCACGTGCTACGCACGTGCGAGGTCGAGCCAAAGTATGGCCGCGGCATTCGTTGTGCGCCGTTCGTGGCGCATGCCTCGCAAAGTCTGTATCCACCTTTAACCGTTCTTTTAGAAAATTTATTCCAGGAGGTTTGATGTATGTCGGCGGGACACTATACATGTTACTAACTAAAAGAGTGATCAGTATAAATGTTGATGGATGGGAGAGGAAGACCAAAGAAAAGATGGATGACTTGTGTGAGGAATGATATTAAGGAAAAAACGTACCAATTTCAATAAAATTTTGCTGCCGTAGGAAGCAGGGACGGTTCGCTAGTGTACTATATAGGTATGCATAAAACCCTACATACAGTCTAAATAAAAGATCGTGCTTCAACCAATAGAACTGACTAAGTTGTCGTGTCCGTAAGGATTGAGGAGCCACATCAGATTTTTCAAATCTGATCTCACCATTATTTAGCAGCAACTTAGCTGATTTTGCAGCACGAATTCTAGATTTAGCAGCAAAATATATCACTAGTTATATTTAATCAAAAGTGGCTCCTCAATCCAAACGTCTGAACTGAGGAGCCACCTGAAACTCGTTAAGTAATAGATGAATATTTTTGAAAATATTTTGCTGCTAAATCTAGAATTCGTGCTGCAAAATCAGCTAAATTGCTGCTAAATAATGGTGAGATCAGATTTTAAAAATCTGATGTGGTTCCTCAATCCTTACGGACACAAGTTGTCACGCAACATAAACCATTATAAAAACCTTATTTGTCACAAACTTGAAAAGTACAAACAATGGCCTATTAATTTTTAGCTGTTCATAAAACGCGAATACAAATGTCTCTAATGCGAATGTTATGTATGATACAATCTAGACGTAAGATCTGTTTGATTGTTTACTAACTTTTGCCCGCGGCTTCGCTAGAGTTATGGTACATACGTGAATCATTTAAATATAGCCTGTGACACTCAGGAATAAAGTAGTTTCTCTTTAGCGAAAGAGTTTTTGGATTTCTACATCCAAACTAACAAACTTTACCTCTTCATAATATAAGTGTAGATTGCAACCAAGCTAGCCTCCGTCTGGGATGAGCGGAGGGTCCTGTCGCACTCTAACCGACTAAAATCCGTCGACTAAAAGCCGGAAGATTCATGTATATTCGCGCGCACCCCCGACTGGTATCAGCAGAGTACTGCGACGAGGGCACAGCTGCTGAACCCAAGCTGAGTAGTTCCCCAGCGTATTCTGCGCCGTGTCCTCAGAGCAGTCCACACAGTGAAGACAACCGGTCATCCGCTCCCGACCTACGTATGTGACGCAGGTACTTTCCAAAGCATCCATTTCCCGTAAGCACATGCGTCGCCTCTCCAGCCATTCCGCCATAACTGGCCTTACCGCCACTATTGTGCCAAGACAGACTTGCCTCTGACGGAGCTCCGTCCTTCGTGCCTCGTGTTCTCGAGGAAAATGATTACTGTTTTTAATTATTACTTCAAAATCACTAAGTCTATCAAGTCTACCAGCCCCCGTATTCACAAAAGCTCGGATTCGATTTCGATTCGGAAAGTCGTATATCTATCTCGCTCGCTTTCGTAATGCCAAAACAAAACAGGCATACGACTTATCGAATCGAAATCGAATCCGAGCGTTTGTAAATAGGGGGCCTGATCAAGCTTCAAGCGAGCTCGGCCTTTTGCGTGTGTGCAGCGCACGCCCCAGCAGTGATAATGTTGTGGAAGCAAGTCTTGTTCAGCGTGTCATAGTGGACCCACATAACATAAGACCACGCCTGTAATCCCCGAAGAGTTAGGCAGAGGTGTACCTAATAGAACACCTACATTTCGCCAGTTTTGTTTAAGTCCCAAGTAATAGGGGGTGAGCCTATTGCCATTAACCGGGTACGAATCTAGACTCCGTAGCAGCTTCTGAGAAGTCCTGATGGAAAAACCCAATAACACTTTGCCCGACCCGGGAATCAAACCTACCACCCTACCCTCAGCAGTCCGGTTTGCGACCACTAGACCCTCGAGGTGTTGCAAATCAACATTTATTGATCAAGTCTATCAAACTTGCCTGATCAAGCCTCCAGTGCGCTCAGCCTTGTGAGTGTGTGCAGCGAACGCCCCAGCAGTGACAATGTCATGGAAGCCGGTCTTGTTCAGCGTATCATTGTGTACCCACATGCGTTGCAGGTGAAGGTTTATGGGGGCAAATTCTAGACTTGCGTCATCTGTAATATGCAGAAATAGAGGTGGTTACATAACATAAAGATCTTGCTTAACAGTTTCTCCAAAGAGCCTCACGTTACCGAAACACAGGATACGGGGATTCAGGTTGCTGAAAAGTAGTTAACCCATATAATATACCTTCTTCGATCTTTATAACCCATAAAATATTTAGGAGTGAAAGACGGGCATAACGGGACATAAATAAAATGTAGGTGTACAATTAGGCACACGTCTGCTTAATCCTTCGGGGATTTCAGGCGTGAAATTTGAAAGACGTATGTTTTGAAGGAGAAAACGGACGGGTGTTTTGGGTATTATGCCATTTTTACCTTTAAAAGCGGTCTAAGAGCGGTTTCAGAATAGCGTATTTTTAGCGCGTATAAGCACGTATTGGGTTACGGACTTACATGTGCGCCTCATTGTGCGCTTCGAAAACCGAACGCGTGTACACACGCTAATTTTGAATTATTCTTTATTGTCAAACAAAATCTTACCTTTCCTACTGCTAGCTTTAAAGTGCTGGTTGTCGATATTGAGCATACATCGGCGCGAGTGACAGTAGTGTTTCAGCAAGGACACGTGTGTGCTGACCAGCTCTAACTGCCTAGACTGCCATTGGCCGCAAATCTCGCCCACGGACAGAAGTTCCTCCAATAACTCTTTTTCTCGCTGTATGTAAATGTCTCTGGAAAATGTGGAAAATATGAAATAATGAGTAATTATGAATGCTCAAACGACATTTATTATAGGGTATTTTTATTGGCATGCATGTTAGCCTGTCGTATCATACAAGTTTTTACTGTCATGCGCGCCACATGCGCGCCGGCGTGGCGAAAATAATCTGCGCTGCGGGCGGCCCGCAATAAACATGCGTGCCTGGCCTGCACGCGGGCGCAAACACGCATGACAATAAAAAGGCCTATAAGTTTACGTTTGGAATAAACCGAAGAAACTATCCGAGCCGTTGATGGGAATTATAACATCACTGATGCCGAGATCAGTAAGCGTTACGTACAGTACGACCACTTTAGGTGTGCAGTTCAAGGTGGTGCTGCTTGTCAAGAAAAAGTGTATCGATATGTCAAACTTCGTACATTTATTTAGAAGTGTAAGACGTATTTTGCATAAGGGTTGTTCCCGCTACTGGTGCAAAAATGTCAAACTATAACTGCCAGATAGACCCGTATCTGACAACTGCAATGAAGTTGTACGGGGTATTTAAGATTTCAGATACAAACATAGCCAAAATGATTCCTTTACAGAGCGCATACGTCACAATTTTTTAAACAAAAAATGTATACTTACAATAATTGCACGGGCATAGTGAAGCACAGTTTCGGTTCCGCCATAATTTCATGAACAGTGATATCACCGCCGAGTCCCGAATGGAACCTATACGTCACCTGATGACTGTTCACGAAATTCTGCTTCAAAAGACTCCCATATGACGGAAACTTTAGCTTCAACCCGAGTCGTGGTGGCAAAGACTGGGAACGACGGTGGCATAGGACCTTTTGTGGTATGTCTATACTGTTTCTGTCGTTCGTATGGCTTGGGCTCGTGCCGATGTACGACGGTTCTAGGCTCCAACCGTTAATAGTGACGAAGCCAACCGTCTTCTGGTCCCGAGTTACGAGTGCTACGCGCATCCTTTGAGCTTCCTGTGGGTTACAAAAAAAAATTGGTCAGTAAACTAAAAAATAATTGTGTGAAAACGGGAGTTACACACAGATATTTTTCACAAGTTGTTATTTCAAGTCCCATGTATTAGGGGGCGAATATTGTCCTCATCATGACCTTGCTTAGCCTTTTCCCAAACTTTGTTGGGGTCGGCTTCCAGTATAACCGGGTGCAGCAGAGTATCAGTATTTTACATGAAGTGACTGCCTATCTGAGCTCCACAATCCAGTAAATGGGTAATACGAAACCCCTTGGTAAGACTGGATGTCAGACTTTCGTCTTCTGGCTACTCGTAACGACTGTCAAAGATCTACAAATGACAGCCGGGACCAACGGCTTAACGTGCTTTACGAGGCACGGAGGAAACTCGGTATGTAATTATGGCCGCCCATTCACGGACCGACCTCATCACGGCTTAACCTTGAAGATCGACCCTCGCGGCTGTTATTATTTTGCCACGAGCTCCTCTGAATATTGTCACAAATTCACACTCCGTGAAAAACTATTTTTAAATAAATTTTCACGAAATATACACACGTTTATTTGCAATAATGAGGACTGTTAGGCTGTTGGTTGAACATGTTTGAACTTACAGAATTATAATAATTGAATGGGTTTTAAATGAAGTGCGATAGTTATTGATAATTTTAATGATTATAACTGAGTAAAGCCATATTTGCTACGGTGGCGAATCATATTTTGTTCAACATACACCTTGACATAGACCTGTCCGAAGAAAAAACATAAGAGAATTTCGCGGGCTGCCATGGCGCTTTCACCTTAAGTTCCTTCCTGTCCATGTCCTGTCATGTGTCCTTTTTTTAAAGTCTTTTTCCCTATCGAAGAAGGCTGAACATTTCGTCAGTCATACACGACTCCTACACGGTCTGGTTCCTCAGGTATGTACCCGACATTTCTGAATAACATCACCAATAAAGTCGGCGTATGTCCTTCTAGGACGTGAACACATTCAAACACGTAATTGTCGTCGTCTTTCTTTTGGTATGCCCATTTATTTATGATGTACATATGCATGTAGTATAGCTCCTAGGTCCAATCACGGTAAGTGGGCCTCGTTGGAACAGCGTCAGGGTGTGGAAGCTGTCGCAAACAATGCTCCACTTCCTTTTCTACTCGCTAGCTATCCGAGCCAGAAAGCATGCAACAACAAAGAGAAGAAGTATTTCGTTTTCCTTTTCAAGACAAAATCACCTGTATAGTGCTGAGCAGCATGGACGTGTATCCCATGGGCACAGTGGTCTCCGAGACCCGCTCCTTGACGTCATAGACAACGATGCGCACCAACGCAGACCCCGTTAGGCCGTCACTGGCGCGGAACAGTATCGTCTTCGAGAAGCACGGGTTACTGCATGTCTGAGGAAGAATATCATATAATTTTTATTATACTACTAGCTGCTGCCCATGAACTTCGTTCGTGTGGAAATATTTATGTGTTTTTCAGAGTTAATTATACGTATAAACCTTCCTCTTGAATCATTCTGTCTATTATGAAAACCGCAATAAAATCCTTTGCGTTGTTTAAAAGAACTAAGCGTACAGACGACGGGAAGCGACTTTGTTTTATAGTATGTAAAGATCATTCATCCTGTTAAAGCCCCCTGTACAGGTCAATAATCTTTATTTATGGCTCTGTCTTACATAGGGTTTAAATACAGCGTACGCCCGCAGCTAGCTACTAGAAATGTTCTCTTACGATGTTCTCTCTGATGTGAATTCTGGTTGCTGATGACGATGGCAAAGACATTGCAGTAACTTACCTCAACAATTTCTGTAGATCCGTATCTAACACAGAGTCCCTTGTCGTATTTGACGTAGATGACAATGACAGGCGATGGAGGCCTGCCGTGGGTATCACACAGGAGATTGTCGCAGGACAGCGCCAACTCGCAAAGCGGCACTTCGTTCATATCTACGAAACAAACACCATAGTTCTAGTTAATAATTCATCCATAACATTTTAACTACATAACACCATAACTTAACATCACGCCTAATAGTACACCAACATTTCGCCAGTAATGTCTAAGCGGGCCTATTGCCATCAACAAATTCCCAATAACACTTTGCCCGAACTCGGCTTGCTACCACTAGGCTAACGAGCCAGTCTCAGGTCAGCAATCTGTCTGTCTTATACCTTTTTACGCATGACTGAACACAAAAACATGACATGGGTTAGGACATAGGCTTTATACCGGTAGAAAGTTTCTCTGAAATAACTATCGGCCTTTTTTTGCCAACATTCAAGCTTTTGCTCTCTGCTCCGCCCTCGTGTAGCAGAGGGCAAAAGCTTAAATCCTTTTTCTATGAATAACGAGACTTGGTCCATATCATACAACCCATATGCTTTCATTTTTGCTTTATATGCTTATATTTTCAACAGTGTCTGGAGACTAATGAGGAATTGAGGACACAGGAATCCCTTGGAAATAGAAGTCCCGACTAGAAAACATATGACGTCATCAAACCTTACCAGTCACAATTCCTTTTTGCAGTCTATAAGTAGCTATATCTAAATTGGGCCTGATTTTGTTCAGTCTTTCCCTTAGCGCGTTTGCTTGTGCCTGTATGTTGTCGTATGGCGCCAACTCAATGGCTTTCAACCACAGCGTCCGTTCCGATTCGTGGAACGTCGCCATTTTGTAACACACGCCGTTCTCCCAAGCTAGAATAAACAAAGAATAATCATATGAATCAATACTAGTACTAGAAGTTAAGGAGTTAATTAACACAGTATTCTAAAGAACAGTCCGTTTAATGTTGTAACAGTCTATGTATTCTGTGATCTACGCAGAAATAACAGCTGTTATTTGCTGAATAATATCGTAAACGTTCCGTTAGCCTTGGCTGGCGTAACCGGCACATATAACATTTGAAATCTGTTTCTCTCTCCCTCCCTCTATCTCTCTCTCTCTCTCTCTCTCTCTCTCTCTCTCTATATCTCTCTCTCTATCTCTCTTTCTCTCTCTCTTCTCTTAGTTGCCATCATAAAACATCTTTCTGTTTTGCCAGAGAGAATGCATACTTAATGGCGCATCCACACATGCCCGGCGGTACGGCCGCCGACCATGCCGCCGGCACATGCATCTTTTACCTGCGGCCCGCGCGGCTTTTGGTTGCCGGAGGCAGTTTGCTTGCGGCTTCGATACGGAGTGGTAGTGTTGTCGTATTCATATATTGTTTAAGCCTCCTTGTTGTTTTTTCAGCTGCAGTAACCATATTATAGTCCAACATCATCCAATCCTACGTACACGACTAACTTCGACGAAAGTCACAACACTACTGCGAAAATTGCAACTGCATCTGCAGGCCGCCGGTAAAGTCGGCGGCAAATTCAGCGGCAAGGCAGTCTGAAAGCCGGCGGCAAACCCGGCGGCATAAGCCGGCGGCATTTGTGGATACGCCATAAGGCTACGTAGCATTAGAGTCATGTTATAGCGGCGCTCGCATTACATTAACTACTGAAGCTAATTACATAATACGATCTCCTTAATTAATTTATCCATTAATAAAAAGATACAACTTACTAATTTGAAAAGGCCAGTGTCCATTCTCATCTTGTGGTTGTACTTTTATCTGATGATGTCCTAGTACTATGACTCCCATGGGCTCGTACCATGGTTCTGGTCCTTTCAAGTAGAACAGCAGGTTACCTCGCAGGCGAAACCACCGGACAGCGCAACCTGGAATATAATAATTGATCAATCGTCAGTTAGGAATACTACAATCAGCTGAACGTCAGAGTCAGGTGGTACAGCTTGTGATGCATTGCTGAAGCCCTTTTGGCATTTAAAGCTTATTTATTTTTTAACTGAAAACTTCTTTAGCGGCGATGTGCACTTATTTTGGTGGGTAAAAAATGTTAAACTGGCGTCAGGACACGTGACCGTCAGGACACGTGACCGTCAGGACACGTGACCGTCAGGACACGTGACCTGATCGAAAATTAGACGGATTGACATTAGGTTAAAAAAGGCATTAAGACATGTACAATGTTGTAATATGAATAATTTTAAACTTTATGACATCTGTCATTGAGTTTGGCTTTCCAAAACTGGATAATTATCTTATGCACAAACAAAACTTTCGGTTTCTCCAAAGAGGTAAAATTCGTAAGACGGTAACAGTTCTGAAGTGATGAATTAAAATGTAATATCAATTGTCATGTTTGTGTACGATAGCCATTGATATATACAGGGTGTAACGGAAAGGGTATATACATCCTTAAGGGTGTGCTACAGACCATCAAACTGAACATGTTTATCAACATAAAAAAAAAATTGCAGCAAAAAAAAATATCGGCTGCCTATACATTTTGGTCGAATAGGTATTGTAATTTTCTATGGGGCAGCAGAATTTTTTTTTGCAAAAAAACATGTTTTATGTTGAGAAACATGTTCAGTTAGATGGTCTGTAGCACACCCTTAAGGATGTATATACCCTTTCCGTTACACCCTGTATATATCAATGACGATAGCGCAATAAATCAATATTGTATTTTACCACATAAATGATAGTACTTTTTAAATACTGATAATTAAAGCAATTCGTGCAAAATTATTCCCTAACCATCTTCTTCTTTCTCCCTAACCATTCCAAAATATCAAAAATGCACAACGTTAATATTCAAGTTTTAAATTCTGCCGGCACTCCCGGAGTGCAACCAGTTTTTTTTTAGTTTGAATGTCTCTTTTATTCGTTTTAATATCTTATTAATATTTAAAGAGACATTAAAACAAACATTTCTTTCTACTGCTGGAACACAGGCTACAATTCTGTGACAAGAAGAGAGCCGTGATCCACCACGCGCTCACTGCAGGTGACTTTATACAAGAAATGTTGCTTTCGACGGTAGACAACTTGCGTCATCCTTTGACACGGCGATTCTCCGTATACACAGATAAATTCGTAAGCAATGGGGTTGTCATGTTTCTTTTCGGATTCGAATAATAGTTTACTTCGGTAATTCAATATAAACTCTAAAGAGGTAAGATTACAATCTTTCAGCCGTATGCATAACTTGAGTATTAGACCGCTTTCACATTTAGGCGACTTTAGCAGCGCGTCAGTCGCGCGACCAATGCGTGACTGGCGCGCTGTCAGAATCTCATATTTTAAACAGAAGCGCGAGTGTCGCGCTGCCGCCGCGTGTTCTCTGTCGGCGATGAGCCAATGTTGCAAGCGCACATGATTATAGACTGCACAATGAGCGAGTTTGATACCGAACCATTTATTATTGAAATTCAAATGCGTCCTGTTTTGTGGGACTCAAGAAGCGACAATTAGAACAACGGGACCCTAAAGTAGAAAAACTGGCAAGAATCATGTGCATTGTTCATTCCTGATATCGAAAATAAAAGTAGGTCCGAAAAAAATGCAGCAGGTATCTCTTATAATTTTATTTAGGTAATTATATCATGTTATTCTGCCACGGTACTTTTCCTTCGGGAGATACAAAATGATTCCCGTAAGTTTTGAAATGAAGTGCGCCACACTGATGTAAACTGCGGCGCGGCAGCCGCGCTGCTAACGCGCGGCTGTTCTTATAATGTGAAGGCATGTGCTTCTGCCGCGCTACTGTCGCGCTGCTAACGTCCTAATGTGAAAGCGGCCTTAGTAAAGCATGCGGCAATTCAGTTTCGAACTGTTAAGTACCTAATTAATTGTACTATTACAAAAAAAAACTAACAATACTCGTAAACGATTGTCCCGTTTTAAACAGGATAAACTATTATTTTATACTATTTAATTAAAACTGTATCGTTTTCCTTTGCGCAGGAAGCTTCAATAAAACGTTTTACAGAAAGCCATTTTAATGTTTTTCATGGCGCACATTAGTTGTTATCCTCTAACGAGATATAGTAGGGTCCACACAATCGTGTGACATTTGCTATACGGAAAAATAAAAGAAAGCACGTACGCGTTATCACGATAACAGCAGCATTGCAAGAGCATCCTAATATAGTTTTAATTTAAACCTTATCACTTTGACATAAAAGTTACAATTTAACACGCGCTCGTGACTTATAGCGGCTAGAACGCTGTACCCCGCATAAGCAAGCAGGCTTGGCGGCAACCGATATGATATGTCATGATAACAGAATTTAGGACATTCAAGAATAGTGAGTAGATAACTGGCGAGAAATGGACAATAGATTGATGATGATGATGATGATGAAGAATAGTGATAAAATGAGTGTTCACATAGTATTCCTTTTCTGTCACTTTACTGGAGATGACCTGGCTACTTATATTTCGTGTGCCACCTGCACTCGCCGCCAAAATCTGATCAGTTATAAATACTCTGATATCTTTAGATTGACCTGGTTAGAGCCACAAGAATCGAACTAACCCATTCATAATAAATAACTATTCGACAATAAATGGTATTATGTGCCAATATCAATGCCAGCTCATATACATAAATACATTTTGTATTAATAAATGCGGGTTATTATTATATTTTGTGACGTAAAGATAAGAACACATACATAATTAAATACCTACTCACGACTTATGTATCATGGTTACATCAAACACTTTTATGGGTTAGAACAATAACGTGTATTTTAAGTTATAGTACATACATTTACAAAGGAAAATTACCCACTATGTTTTTTTGTTTGTTTGACAACAGTTCTGTTCTTAATTAAGATACACACGTTCGGTTTGGAAGATTTGGTTCGGCAGTATTTATTGATAACTCGAAGCAATTATTACACAAATTCAGCAAAAATATCATGTATCACATTTATGTCTGTAATATTATATTTTCCCCGATTTTTAAAAACGTTTTTTATTGATGCCCCACTCCTATTGGTCGTAGCGATAATGTAATATAACCTATAGCCTTGTTAATAAATGAGCTATCCAACATTAAAGATTTAGGTATTCAATTCGAACCAGTAGTTCCCGAGATTATCGCGTACAACCAAACAAACCAACTCTTCAGTTTTATAATTTTATAAGTATAGCTTATTAGGCCGCCTGAATTTGTCGAATAATGTCGATCCGAACATAAAATGTGTGTAAAACCTCTTATAGTGGTAATGTTGATAAACTATTTAATCAAGTTTTAAAAAACGTGCCTGGTCCAGTCAAGGCCGCCGGCTCTAGTTGGTCTAGCGCCGAAATAAACAGTTATAACCTCATGCTATATTTATTAAGACCGCATCAATTGTATGTGCCTGATTTAGGTTTGCAAAATGGCAAAGTAACTTATTTATGATGTTTTCAAACTCAAACCATTTATTTCAATTAGACCATTACAGGCACTTGTGAAAGTCAAAAACAAAAAGAAAATAGGCGAAGATATAGTCCCAGTCACAAGGCATAATAACTTGTGAAAGTACTGTAGTTACCCATTCCAAAGTGTATATCTCTATGGAGAAGAATGGGCAAGAAACTCCATGGACACTCATTTAAATCAAAATATGTTACAAAATCTTGGTTACATCATTCATGTTAAGAATTACAAATATGTGACAATGATGTATGACAATGATGTCGGACTCGAACTCGTCCAGAGTAAAAGAATAAATCAGTAATTCAAAAATAAAGCAATTAAAATAAACTGTGGCAGCTAGGAGATATACACCGTTATATTTTAATCGTTTTAATGCCGTGGATGGTCGATTCGGTGCATGAAACACTATCGATTTGTGTGATAAAATTAAAAATAATTACCTTTTTTGTAACCTCGAACCAATTTTTGCATTAGTGAAAAAGCAATGTAAACCATTAGTAGTACCATTTGAAACTCATTTCGTACCGTAATGATGTGAACACACACACATTTTGCGAATATTACGCTATCACTTGCTATTTTTAGGGTTCCGTAGCCGAATGGCAGAAAACGGAACGCTTTGTTTTTTTTTTTTTAAGAGATAAAATGCTGTGTTAGTTGTTTATGAATAGTATTTTGAAAGTGGAATCACCCGTCCAAGGGATTAAAACGATCAACTTTCCGTACCCTTGGTTCACCTAATGAGTGATCCATGGGTAATTTAAAAAATTAGTACCTGTAGATCACCTAATTGGTGAACTAAGAATGATTATATTAAATAATGTACCCATGGTTCACCTAAGTGGGAAAGCTCCGGAAATAATTCTATAAGTACATAATTAAAAAATGCTTTATTAATATATCAATTTAATTACAAATAAAACATCTTCGTGGAAATTATTACCACCATACATATTACTATACTAGCTTTTGCTAGCGGCTTCGCCCGCTCATCCAAAAATTCAAAACTTTCCTTTTTATTATATTAGTGTAGACAAAGCTCTTAGTAAATATAGCGAAAAACTTAATTACACTTCAAAACAATTAACTGATGAGAAAATACTTAAAAAAGAAAAAAAAACTTTAAAACTGTCTCAAACCCTTAATTCGCTTAATTAACTACGTAGCTTTTCTAATGCACTCTCTATAGTGATTTCCTTATTAACTAATTGCGTTTGTATATTGAGAATATAGTTATCGTTTTCGATTTATATTTTTCTTTTTTTACATGGAATTTTATCAGCATGTGCAACTGAAATAGTGTTTTTTATAAAATTTAATAGTCTTAATAACGTCACCGTATTTTTGTTTAATGCACCGTTTAATTTAAATTATTCTCTATACCTCCGAGACATTATTTGTGCGGTGGTTTTGTCCAAATACACTTAATGTTTTAATACAATTATTTTGAAACCAAAAACGATTTATGTAATTTATAAATTTTGACATCGAAACATTGTACTGGCCACATTCAGAAACGATATATTTCCAGCCATCTAAAATAAATTCTTCCGGTAGCAATGGTAGAACTGCCGTCAAAGCAACAATTCGCCTCTGTGGTTTTGACTTTAGATTCCAGAGTTAGATCTTTTTCCATATAGAATTTGACCAATGATAATAACAGCCTATAATCTTCACATATGGGAACATAGATGTTATTGCATTTAAAGCTCCAATTCCAAAGTCTAAGTGAAATTTTTGATGTTTCCATACAGGTAACTAAGGCTAACTAGGCTTTTAATTAAGTCGAATAAATTAGAGTAGGTACTTTCTTTTTTATCTGGTAATAATGCAAAGATGAAGAGCCTTTGTAGCAGTAATTGAACTTCCCACTTCACCTTAAATAACATAAAAATGGTAGAACGGCTTGGGACAACTTTTAAAAGTGCCATCAGCAAAAAACTCTGTTATGGAACCATTCAATATTCTTGCTTTTTGTGAACAAAAAACAAGAATGCAGGAATCGTCATTGTAGTACTTAGCTAAAAGAAAACTAGAAAATTTGTTTGGCACTTCGACGTCCATAAAGTTTTTAAAAACAGTTTTCGTTACGCCTTCTACTCTGTTCCTAGCATTGTACAAACTGTGTTTCACGCTATCTAAAGTGGGCGTATTTGTTACTGTAGCGACCACAAAAAGCAACATACTACAAAAAGTACTACAGCGCCAGCCGCTATCTATGATGCGACGGAGGAACTAACATCAATTTCCTACAAGTCGCAAGCAGAGTTTTCATCGACTTTAGTATATATAGAGAAACCCGATAACAACTATCGGGCAGTTGCCCGCCAGACATAACACCTGTCTGGCCGGAAAATACTCCCTTTTTTAAAGGGTATGACGAACTTTACACCCTGTTCCTCATACCCCTAAACTGGTGACCCCGAAATGGACGTCAGCGCAGCCTTCGAGCAACGTGACGTCATCATCATTATCATCACGTCCTCCAGCTTTCGAGCAGCGAGTCTCACAGCCAGCCAGCTTCAACTGGGTAAACCTGACCACCAGCATGCAGCGGAAGCGCATTCCTGGTCAGCACCCTCAGCCTCTCATCAAGCGACCATGGCACAGCACACTGCACTTTCGGCCGGTCGAGAGCTTCTACCTCCCGGTCGACACCTCTCTAGCTGTCTGCCACATCGCGGCGCTGTACTACGTCCGACACACCGGAGCAAACGCAGCGCCGGCCCCGACTCACTGGGGTTCGCCTCACCACCGCAGACTGTTCCGACTCACCGCGAACAATGCGGCAACGAGCTTCCAACTGGCACGGCTAAATATTAAAAAAAAAAGATGACACATTCGACAATCGACCTCCGGTCTCCGGGGGGGAGTGATGTAGCGACCACAAAAAGCAACATACTACAAAAAGTACTACAGCGCCATCTATCATACGACGGCGGAACTAACATCAATTTCCTACAAGTCGCAAGCAAAGTTTACATCGACTTCAGTATATATAGAGAAACCCGATAACAACTATCGGGCAGACATAACACCTGTCTGGCCGGAGCATCCTCCATTTTCAATGGAGTATTGAGGAACTTTACACCCTGTTCCTCATACCCCTAAATTACTAAATCCAACCCTGAATTCTTGATATTTGTGACTGTTTCTTCAAAAAGTCTTGGAATAGGTAAGTCTGAATGTATTAAGTTCTCCTTTAAAGTAGCAATTTCCACATCTAGTAATTTTTTATTATAACTTGTACACAAGTATGTGGCTTTATTTTACATATTTCGTTTTCCTGCAATATAAATAAGAAGTATATAATAAAATAAAGAGATGGCGAAGTACCATACAACTGTATTAAACATGCAGTGAATAAAATGAACCATACTTACTTTATAGACAATATTTCCTTTACAATTTTTTTTGTACAATGCTCACCTCCACATTTGTGATCCATTTTTATACTCCTTAAGCTTATAATATTGATTGCCCGCGTGTAGCATTACAAGTCCTTCATTTCTATTAAGAAAAATAGGTTGTTCGTTTTGTTCGGCAGACATACTTTATTAATTATTAATGTTTATAAAATATAGAATAACTAGTTATGAAGGCAAAGAATCCAATGCAACTTCATAAAAGTAAACCTGACATAATGAAGAAATAAATATTCTTTGTGGCCATTACTTATTGAAAGAGGATAGTAGCTTTCGCGTGGAAATTTTGATGGGTTTTAGGGGTATGAAAAATACATGTTGGCCGATTCTCAGACCTACGCGATATGCACACAAAATTTTATACAAATCAGTTCAGTCGTTTCTGAGGAGTTTGGTAACAAACACCGCGACACGAGAATTTTATATATTAGATAGATAAAAATAAATTGTACAGCCACAGTGTGAGTAATCCAATACTGTAATATGCAGCAGCACGGGGTTCAGAGAGTTAACCGTCAAACACCTTGGTGAACCAGGGGTACAGAAAGGTATCCGTGGAACACCTAGGTGAACCAGGGGTAAAGAAAATTAACCGTGGAACACCTAGATGAACCAGGGGTACGGAAAGTTAACCGTGGAACACCTAGGTGAACCACTTTGGTGTTTCATGGGTCAGTAACCGCTTATTCATGCACATGGAAGTTAGAAGTTAGGATAAAAAGGTCCAAATCCAAAATTACAGTCTATCTGTGCTGTGTGCTAAAGAAGGCTGGCGAAAATGGACCCAAAGAATCTAAAAATTAACTAAACTCCGTTCCAGTGTAAATATAAAATAATTATAACTACAGTTTTATGAGATATTTATTTTTAAAATATTGAATTTTTAGGACTCGGGAATCAAAAGTTATAAATATTTTCAATTTACTAAAATTAAGTAATCGTGCAATTACAAAACGCAACTTTTTTCCGATTACGTTCCAATCCAATGACATGTGTTTTTGCTCAAGTGTTTTTTTACTACAAATGGCTCTTTCTCTTAGTTTTTATACATTCTATTATGTCAAAAATTCATAAAAAATAACATGCAAACCTGATATTAAAACGCCAATTAACAATGCAAAAGCATTTAATAAAAATGGAACAATGGCGATTTTATAGTATTTCATATAAAGGAACGGTATCAATGATGATCGATTGAGTCCCGTCACTACTGTCATTGTCAGATCTGTGATGATCTAGTCCATCGTTATGTTTGTATTTTTGTCTGGGATTTTATGTTTATCATTGCGATTTTGTAGATTCTCGACGACTTGGCCTTTACATCTTGAACTGAAGATAATGCACCCTGTCATAGACTACCTACCGCATTCTTCTCTGGATATTGGACAATGAGTTGTTTTTGATTTGGACTTTGATTTTAACCACAAATATGCGTTGCGTTAATTTCTTCTTCTCTTACGACTTAAGCTCTTACGGAGGTGTCGTCCCTTTTATGGAGGTGCTCAGGGCTTTGAAAAAGTTCAGAGATGGGTGTGTATCCACGTGATGTAAGTATATTTGTAAAAAAACATGTATTTATATCATAAGTTAAGAACTTATTTAAGATATCTATCTGAACAACAAACTGAGATTCGTTTAGCTTTTATATGTATAAATACATACTGTTGCCCTATACTTTATCGGACTAAAACAGTATGTAGTAAAAGACTAGCCGAGGTAGCAGTAGTGTATTTTACTGAGATCTTTCAGTCATCAAAATAGAAGATGGGTGGCTGTCACATTTTGTCATGAAATATTTATACCTAATATTTATAAACCCCTCCACAGGTATTAGAGGTCTTCGACCTCTATATTATCTTTAGACATTTCTGTTTTTCTTTTGTTACTTATGGAACTCTTTATGTTTATTACATTATAGGTGAATTTATTTATTTTAACATAATTAATTAATTTCAGATAACAGGAGACGACTACCTTTGTCACTCATGCTGGGGGCTGATAAGCTGCGACCCTGAAAATGAAACCCGACAGCAACTTGGCCATCGTAACGTCTGTGTTGCATAAAATAAAAACTATATAAAAATACCAAAAAATAAGATTTATTACTCATACTTTTTTTATTCAACAAACCCTGCTTTTCAATAGCTGTACATAGCTAGTCAGCTCTGGCTGCTATAATTTATGTAAAACAATATTATCTTGTCTCAGCGTAATAAGAATCGTTTTACTTGACTATAATTCGCTTATAGATCAAAATCGTAACGACATAGTTTTAATAGTGATTGAACTAATTACAGGGTTGGTAATCAGTTTAGTCTCTAGCTGCAGTCTAGCAGTTTTATGATTTATCAATTAGGTACAGGCAATGAAGTAAAAATTCTGGTTTTGGCTTATGACAAGAAGCAAAACACATAAAGTCAGAACTAAAACTGCGAGGGAAATACAGTAGTTCGAATCTTCCTTTATCTTATGTATTATTATATTTTGATTAATCTTAATTACGGAGACATTCCACTGTTAAAAACCTTAGTCGTAAGATTTTTAGGTTATCTTGTAAATAGACGTATATCTCTTTTCTCCCAACTTTTCAGTCTTACTTTCCATTTACTTTTCTGATAGTCTTTAGTCGTTTTATAACTATGTATAAGTTGCTATAGTGAACGCTACCTCTAAGAGTGGGTCCCAAAATACATGTAGTCTCGCCCGTCTCCTTTCATCTAAATACTTTCCATGAAATTTAACATTATTATATTATATTATATTAAAACAATATTATAAATGCGAAAAAACCCCGTCTGTTTGTTACTTTTCTCGTCAAAGTTATTAACAAAACAATAAGCTGAATACAATAAAATAAACAAATCTACATAGAACTGGTAAAAACATGAACCACACAATTGTATGATTTATACACTGTGCTACATCTTATCACTTAGCCCATATTTTTTAGGAGGGCAAAAAACACAAACATTCTTTACATACACATCTGTGGATGTAAAAAAAAACCATTTGTTTATGCAACAGAAATAAAACAGATGCTTATTACAGGCCTCGAATATAAAAATAGGTTTTATTTTTATGCTCAGATAACACTCCACTTTGAATGTAGTGGAATATTGTAGTGCATGCTCTCTCTGGTTCACATTGTATATTTCTGACAAAAGAAAGTGGCACTGATCAATGTTTATTATTCGCTTAGTTCCAAACTACCTAACTATACACATGAAGGTGGAAGCACCAAGGTAGCCTGAGAAATACAAATTTTCTTTGTTTTTCTTTTTTTTTTTAAGCTTTTTGCAATATGCCAGTCAGTGTCAGGCGGCATAAAACAACAATATGATAATCTAAACTATCAACAAACTTTAATAAAGCATCCCCTTCTTTTCATATAATTAATTCATTGTTTTTACTTGATAAAACAGCTTGATTCTTAAGAGGGGACTCTAGTCGGTAATAGGGGATAATCCTATTTTTTTTTTCTTTGTCCGTCGGGTAGTTTATTGAAAAGTATTGGACACGTATTTTTTCTTTTTTCACGTGGTCATAAAATTACGGAGATATATTGAGTTGAAATAGCGCATGACGTCACATGTAGGTACGTTTTATACCTACTTGTGACGTAGTAAGCCCCCACTCTCCAACTTTAATGAGTTCTTAATTTTTTGATAAAACATTTTTTTTTTTTTTTAAAACAAAAAATACGTGTCTAATATTTTTGTATTACCTGTCTGACGGACACAATAGAATGTCGTTTTCTTTACCCAGTCCGATCCCCTATTAAAAGTATTTGATTTGAAGAAACTATTTCCGTTGCGCTGCGCCCGACCTAGCCCCCGTAAAGTGCGTAAGGGACAACTGCATCTTAGGCTGATTTTACCTACAAATATCTTGACCAAAAGACGTTTTGTATTCCGCTGTTTTCTTCTTCAAAACTAAACTGATCTAAATAATTCTTATATCAAAATTTAGAGGAAAGGTATATCTATGCTTCCATTATTTTCTTTTTGTTAAAAACTTATCAATTTGTCTGTCAGTCATCTGAACATGGCGGTAAAAACGGGCTTTTTTTCGGGTTTTTAGATTGTCATAATTCTTTTAGTGATAATGTTTAAAAAAAAAGGAAATAATAGGGGCATGTAGTAATAATACCTAGATTTTTTGGAAAAAAAAAACATAGCACTAGACGCATTATCTACGAAGAAAACAGCGGAATACGTTTGTATGGAGAAATACCGACTAGAGTCCCCTCTTAATTAGCATGATTGTAACTTGATTAGATAACTTGATTTGTAACAAAACTTCACTTGGTTGGTAATGAATGCTGCTAATTTATTTATTAATCTGACATATTCAATTCATAAGTAAACCTAATCATATTAGTATCACTTGGTTTCTTGAGTCAGTTGACTATTCTCATTTATTTTTATTGTACAATACCACACATACACTTGAAGATAAGGAAACCGAACTTAAAATTGGGTACGCCACAACTGTATGTTTATTTGACATGGCCTTTCTTTAAAATAGGCATTGCAATTTTGAATAGCTTGTCTGCAAGCTTTTATATGGTGCATATAATTTTGATAGGAAAGATCCAGACCAGACATAAAAGGGTAAAAAATATTTTATTTTTAACTTGGCTTTATAGGGTTTTAGCACACCAAAAGAGTATGGTGGCTTACACATATCATGCATGTGACAGGCGTTTTCTAGCATTTGATCTTTCTAGTAACAGAATCAAATAACATTTAAAAAAGATTTTGCTAAACATTTTTGTGGCTTTTGTGACATTCTATCAAAAACTGTGAATGAGTGAAATAATGGACAGACTCCTAAGAATTCTAACTCAAAATTCACCCCTACTATACAATTAAAATATTACTGGTCTATCTACGACGAGGCTTCCTTGACCTTGGTCTTAGAGTAGCAATCACAAAATTAAAGAATTAGGGTATGATGATGAATAAAAAGATTAATATATATATATACATGGAAAAATATCATAAACATCCATTCCAATAAAGATTAAACAAGACATTTGCCCTATATAAGTTTAAAAAAAAAACAGTGTTTTAGTTTAAAATTGCCAGTAATGCATTTAGATATAGCCTAGCAGCTGTAAGGGCAATATAGTATAATATGGAATAAGCCTTAGCAAAATGAACACAAGATAATATCATTGCAATTATGTCACAACAGACACAATATGACATGTGTAAAATGTGTTTGGTGACTGAGATAATGTGGAGCTTGGTATAAGCAAAGAGAGGCCTATTCCCAGCAGGGGGTGAAGTCAGGCTGTAGAATTGTGGATGATGATGATGATCATGATCGAGAGATAAGTGATAGTTCTTAACAATAGATTTTTAACAAGGCTAAGCTATGTAAGTTTGCAGCTATCATTTTATTTTTTTTGCTTATTCTATTATTGTAAATTGGCCTAATTGATATGAACAGCTAAATTGAAAAAAAAGCGTTTAGTTAAATTATAAGCGAAGTAGATATTTTATTGTTATTTTCGAAGATTAACAGTTGTTTATTGTCCTCTTTCAAGGGTTAAAAGCAGCCTGTTAAATCAACCAGTTTGGTGCACCTGCTTTTATTTTGTTGCTGTAATATATTATGAAGCAAACTTTACAACATATTGAAAGTAGTTTGCACTGATTCATGCCAATAGATTTAATATGCAGATAAAAATGTAACAGAACTCACCTTCAGCTCTCCTGAAGAAGCCATCCTGCCTCTCTTTGAGTACCAAAACACCCTCCCGATCAAAATTTTGCGACGTCTGAGATGCTAACGCAGCCAACTCTTGTTTATTATATCTCATATTTATGAATTTAATATAAAAATATCATCTTTTATTATAGTTATGAGTATTTTTCCAAAATCACTAACAATGCAAGGTGGTACAGTGGATACAGGTTTTAAATTCCATTACACCAAAGTGAAGGCCGTAACGGCGACTGGTGTTAGGCAGGAAGTTATATTACGGAAAAATTTACGGCATTTTAGTATTTAATTTTAATAATTTAGATCTTTTTGTCGAGTTTCTGAAATTTTTGTCCCTGATTTGACTTTACAAGTTTACAGTGTGCCCAGCACTCCTGCAGATACAGATAACATAAGAAAATAATGAACATTTAGGATGACCACGTTGAGTGTGCAGTTCAAGGTGGCGTTGTTTGTCAAGAAGATTTGCACCGATAAGTCAAAGTTGCATATTTATTTTAGTTGTGCGTTTTCTTGCCTGCACAGTTAAGTTAATAAGTTAAGATCGACGTGTACATGTGACGTTTTAGCTTCAAATTCTGTCTCTTCTCATCGTAAACAGAGCTATTTTCTTAAATCAATAAAACAGAGTATTTTTTTCTGTTTACTACTATTATCAGAAGGATAATTAAATAAATTATATTTATTATTAAAAACCAAACTTAATTAAAGGGCTATGCTATGACATATTTGGCCTACCTACCGCCGCCGTCATTTTATATTATTTTCAAAATAGGACCTCTGTTAAAACTTTTATGAAACGATAGCATCAATATAAACAAATATAGTTACAAAATCTTCTAAAGTGTCACGTTTCTGAAATTTAAGCCATGAAACTTACAATCTCAGCAATCAGCATAACTTTGATGGTATTTCAGAAATGTGACGCTATAAAAGAGTTTGTCCCAAATAATATTTGTTTGTATTGATGCCAGGCATTGATTCACATAGGTTTTATGCGTGGCTGATAAAATCAAAATTGTACCAGTACAGTAACGTTGAAGTTCTATGTAATAGGGGGCGAGCCTATTGCCAAATCAGCGGGCCCGACATTAACCCTCCAGTTACGAACCCTCGCGCATTAGTTCCTTACGCCGACTGAGGCATACCCTGCATACATACATATAAATAGTTCTATGCCCTGGCTGGAGGCCTTACAATCAAGGCATCCACAAGATAGTCCGATTAAGCGACAGGAGGACGACAATCTCTCTTGAACTGACATTAAAAAAAAAACCATTAGTTGAGCACATCGGGTCGAGAGGTCGAGTGTGAATTTTATTGTCCTACTCTCACTCATTCAATCGGAGCAGTGTCAAGTTTGAAGTTCCTTTATTGTCAAAGACTACAATAATCTAAATATGGGCAATTTATTGTCAAAACTTACTAAAAACCTCAAACGATGTCTGACAAAGCTGTTTTCACTGATATTTAATATTAATGAGCTAATATTTAATGTTTGTGTGATAGAATTCCGCAGACCTGGATGTGATCATGATCACAACTGAATATTACATAAATTCGTTTTGCTCCTTATTTTGCAATTTCAATAAGCATGTACAGTAAGCTTTAGAAATCGGGTACTGTCAAGTGAATGGGATTTTTATGTGTCACGTGACTATTCCGGTTTCCGTCATAGACAAATTGTCTTTTGTACATCCACGCCCGGCGGCAGCTTGTGTCCTCGGAAAAAATATTTATTTTCTATTAAAAATATATTTTATTATTTACCGATAATTACTTCAAGATGGACACAAGGAAACTGACGGAAATTCTGCGTGGAACCATTGATGTAAATCAGAGGCAGGCGGCTGAAGAACAGCTAGCGCAGGTGAGTTATGAATTCGCATCCATCAACCGCATGTTGAGAATTTTATAACGCGACCAAATTGCATAGCAGTGATAAGGTTACGAGGTGCTATTGTGTGAAAGACTTCTCGATTTAGCCGCCTAATGACATGCCGCGCTGGTATGCTCCTGAGCACCATGTTTTATCTGAACTCTTGGATTATTTGGTTTTATTTGTCAAGAATTTTCGGCATGTGTCAGACTAGGTCTATCTTTATTCGGGCAGTGTATTTGGACGCTGAGTAACTATATGCGATAGTTATTTTATGGCAAGAAGTTCTAACCAAACTTGACCAGCTCATGTAAAGTCATTAGATACTATAAATAGATCCCTTACAGTTGAAGTTTCTAACAGTTTTTGCGCGTTGTACTCGTTATTTTCAGATTCTAAAATGAACAAGCTTGTCTCAAGAGGGTAATTGATAAAAGAAGGTAGAAAGAAAAGGCTTAATTACATGTAGTGCTAAAATTATTCAAGAACATTCTAGGAGTAGTTTTCCCGCTTTATTTCCTATTAGAATACTTTAAAGGTGTGCAGAACTGCTTGCCTTACTAGTAATTAGTATGACACAACAATAATACAAGGCTTAAATTACAGAAGAAGTATGTTTCTCTGAGTACCCACAAACTTAATGGAATATGAATACTAAATGAATACACTGCTTACCAACAAGTGGCAATATGCATTTATCTTACTTACTTAACTTTTTCCCCATGGCAAAATATGTGAATGTAATCAGTAGAGTCAATATCAGCACAGCAATGACAGACCATTGTACGGACATCATGTCTAGTTGTTATATAAAATGGCATACAATAAAGCATATTTTGTATTGTATGGAATCTAACAATGTAAGGCAAAGTCTGATGTGCATGTAAAATCACTAGTATTTTTTTATCCCTCTGTAATAAAACTTTAACTTCGAGTTTGTTACACTGCCTCTGCTTTCTACATTTACAACTGCCTTCTTGGTGTAGTGGTGGCTAGGTCCTGAGCTTGATTTGAGGAAGTTCAAATTTACCAAGTGGCAAAAACAGTTAAATTATATTTACTTGATCATACCAAATTAAGCATCATAATAAATAGAAGAACATATCCACAGGGTAATAAGAAAGTAACAAATTATTCCATTATTCTTTTGAATTACAGATTCACAAAATAATTGGTTTTGCACCAATACTGCTTCAAGTGGTTATGCAAAATGATGTCCCTCTACCAGTGCGACAAGCGGGTGCGGTATACCTCAAGAACTTTGTCACTTCTGGATGGCAGGAAAAGGAAGCAGAGGAGGGCGAGCCACTTCCCTTCAGCATTCACGAGCAAGACCGAGCTATGATCAGAGATATCATTGTAGATGCTGTTGTACAGGCACCTGATATAATAAGAGTTCAGCTGTGTGTCTGCTTAAAAACCATCATCAAACATGACTTTCCAACTCGTTGGACACAAATCGTGGACAAGATCCACATATACCTCCAAAACCCTGAGCCCAACAGCTGGATGGGTGCTCTTCTGTGCCTCTACCAATTGATAAAGAACTATGAATACCACATTGCCGAGAAGAGAGTGCCGTTAATAGAAGCAATGAATCTGCTACTTCCAATGATGTACAATTTAATAGTGAATCTCCAAGCTGACCCATCCGTGGAATCTGTTCTTATTCAAAAGCAAATATTGAAGTGTTTTTATGGCCTTATCAAGGTAATAATTGTTATTATATGTTATTATAATTTATTTATGTCATAATAACTTTTTCAGCAAGAAAGTAATACATAATTCTTTATTTCAGTACATTTTGCCACTGGACCTGATAACAAAGGACATTTTCACAAAGTGGATGGAGGTGTTGCGCAGGGTGATGGAAGCACCCGTGCCAGAAACGACTTTGCAAGTAGACGAAGATGAACGCATGGAGCTGCCATGGTGGAAATGCAAGAAGTGGGCAGTCCACACTTTGTACAGACTGTTTGAACGGTAAGTTCATTATTCATCTGTTTAAGATTTTTATTCTTACTAATTTAGATTATGCAAATTTTAAAAGATTTTCCAAAGATTCTTGTATTTTAATTATAAAACATTTTCATGTATAAAATAATTTTCAAAATTTGTATAACTGATAACATGATTCAATTTTAATCTAAATATCTTGTACACGAGGCTATAAGTTATGATAGTTTTCAACCAGGATTCGTATCTGTACTATTCAATACATCCATCTGCACAATGTTTTGAATGCGTTGAGTCCTACCGTATATCCCGATTTTTCACCCAAAACCGTTGATGCTTCGTGAAGATCCGTTTAAACCTCGTATCATGTGTGTAAATAGGATGAATTCTCTTTAGTATTATATCTATGTTTTGTCAACAGGTACGGCAGTCCAGTGAACGCCCGGGAGGAATATGTGCAGTTTGCTGAATGGTATCTGACTACCTTCACTGGTGGAATCTTGGAGGTCCTCCTAAGCATATTGGACCAGTACAGGAACAAGGTGTACATCTCGCCTAGAGTTCTTCAGCAGACCATCAGCTACATTGATCAATGGTAAGATGTTCTGTATTGTATTATCATATTCTCCTGTATTAGTCATAGTTTTGGTGGGTGATATTTGTGCAGCTTTTCGTCACAACGATTATGTATCAGTTCAAAAAATGCTTGTAGATTTGTGATGTTAGACTAATTGGAGGCCTTGTAGTTTCCTAGATGCTTGTTAACTTTTATCTTGTTTAATGTTTTTTATGTAATAAGCAAACGACTTACTGTTGGGCCAGTGCTAATGGTGTTACATGATAATATTGAAAACCAAACCATTTTAAAAGAGTAACCGTGGAGTATTTTGATGGTTCTTCTCTATAGGAAACAACCAAACACGACCGTGCACCTTTTATCGACGTTTTATAAGTACATGTAGATGTAGGCCTATGTGTGTTTTTTTGATAGTAATTGCTGATGTTTAGCTTTTTATGCAGAAGTATTATATTGGAATGGCAGTTTTGGGAACTTTTACAGAGTGTACAATGGTGTTGAACAGGTTTGTAAAGCGAGGCTCTAAAGTAGTGGAGCTGATTTTGAATGCCACACTACTAACTTTTAATTTACAAATCGTTTACTATATATTTCCGCAGTGTGAGTCACGCTCATTCGTGGAAGCTCCTGAAGCCTCACATGTTCGCGATAATTCAAGATGTGCTGTTCCCTCTCATGTCGTACTCCGAAAATGACGAAGATCTGTGGGAAACTGACCCTCACGAATATATACGAATTAAATTCGGTATGTACCAACATTATTATTAAAATTTTTGATTAAATTCACTCTAACACATTTACCAGGATTGATTTTGCTTGCTTACAGTCTGCCAACTCCAATTGGAATACTATCGTAATGTTGCTTTAGATATAATCAGATATTTATTTTGTAATGTACTTATGCGTGTAACCTTTGTTTGAAGCCCGTTTTAGTAGAGGCAAAAAGGCTAACCCTTGCTACAATTCTGCTAATAGGGCGTTTGAGTAAAATGAAGAAAACGTTCATGTAGAAACGCCCTCAAACGAGTTTCGAAACTACAAGCTAATCTTACTATTCATGTCACGCGATACGGTCTTGTATTGAATAGCGCGAAGTTAGTATGGTTTACTATTTAATGACGTCAAATCGTAGAAGTGCTGTCCCTGTTTAGCAGTGACTTTAACACCCAAGGGCTGCACCATGTTTTACGCCATTTAAACAAGTACAACGTAAATAGTGTTGCTTATCTTTTTCTTAGTTCCAATGTAACTAATAAATAAAAGCTATGAAATTCCCTGTACTTTTCGAATGCTAATAAAATCTTATTGTGATAAATCAATCAACTTGTCATTTATTATGTTATTTGTAGCAAGGGAGTCTATGACCTAAGAAAAATAAACAGTTCAGAAGCAGCTCCCCAATTTAGAACTTTAATAAATAATATCATTTAGGTACTTTAAAAACTACAAGCCATTCCAAGCCCATTATTCTCAATCTAGATTTTTTTTGTAACAGTTCTGTATTGGAGGGTTTATTTAAGTTATAACCAAATGAGTAGTTGTTTCATTCATTTATTCAAGATTAACGGTCTAGTGCCTGGTTTTTGAAGTTCTCATAAACACATAGTAATTGATTCGACACAGTTAAGACTATTTAAGCTATTTCCTTGACTGAAATTTCAGAAACTACTATGTTTAACCGTTAGCACTTTCGAATAGATAAACTATGGTTAAAGTACCCCAGAAATCGGTCTATATTAACAGCTTCAGATATCATTTTATGGATGTGTAATTATATTTTTTAGACATATTTGAGGACTTCGTGTCGCCCGTCACAGCTGCGCAAACGCTCCTTGTGTCGTGCTGCAAAAAGCGTAAGGACATGTTAGGACGCACCATGCATCTGTGCATGCAAGTACTGACGAGCCAGAACGGCGAGTACGGCCCGAGGCAGCGTGACGGAGCGCTGCACATGGTCGGCACGCTCAACGACCTTCTTATCAAGAAAAAATTCTACAAGGAAGAGATTGACTCTCTCCTCAGCCAATACGTATTCCCCGAGTTTCAAAGTCCTCTCGGCTACATGCGCGCTAGGGCTTGCTGGGTTCTCCACTGTTTCGCCAGCGTACGCTTCAAGAACGACCAGCTACTGCTGGAAGCTGTCCGCCTAACCGTCACGGCGCTCCTCAACGACACTGAACTACCCGTCAAAGTCGAAGCTGCCATAGCCATTCAAATGCTGTTATCCTCACAAGAAAAAGTACACAAATACTTGGAACCACAAGTGAAGGCAGTGACGACGGAACTGTTGAAAGTTATTCGCGAGACTGAGAATGATAATATAGCGAATGTGCTGCAGAAGATAGTACCTTTGTACACTGAGCAACTAATGCACATGGCGTTTGAGATCACCGACCATCTGGCAACTACTTTCAGTAAAGTAATTGAGACAGATTCGGGTACTGACGAGAAAGCAATCACAGCCATGGGTCTGCTCAACACCATGGAGACTGTTCTCAACGTGATGGAGGATAACCCGGAGATTATGGCTCAGCTAGAGAAGACAGTGCTGCGCGTCGTCGGACACATACTGCATCACAACATCATTG
The DNA here is from genome assembly GCA_963082945.1 of Cerastis leucographa. Taxonomy (NCBI): domain Eukaryota; kingdom Metazoa; phylum Arthropoda; class Insecta; order Lepidoptera; family Noctuidae; genus Cerastis; species Cerastis leucographa. The sequence continues at coordinate 9,443,414 of OY720378.1, forward strand.
GTAAGAATTGTATTTATTCAATTATCCAATTTGTTAGTATCAATTTATCAATGGAACCAAGACGAGCACATAACTATTTCCGTGGTCTGATACTAAGGTTTCTAAATTGAACAATAAATAATTTAAAACTAAAAATGCATACTATTTCATAATGACTATATATATATATACTAGCTGTCCCGCGCAACTTCGTCTGCGTCACATTTTCCCCGTTTTCGCAACATTATTCATTGCTGCTCTGCTCCTATTGGTCGTAGCGTGATGATATATAGCCTATGTCCTTCCGCAGGTTGAAATCTATTTTCTTGCCAAATTTCATTAAGATCCGATCAGTCGTTTAGTCGTGAAAAGGTAACAAACAAACAAACAAACATACAAACAAACAGAGTGACTTTCGCATTTATAATATTAGTATGGATGAATGAAAGTGGCAGGAACTTATCGGATAGTTCATTAGGTACAGAGATGATGCAATTATGTCGTAACGATTAATTGATCTAAGAGCAGAGAGACGTAATGATTAGTTGACCTAAAAGCACTAATCTGCGCCTGCGGTTTCGATCACATTTGTTTCAAAAAGTAACATAGAAATTGCTCAACTGTTAATAATTTTGTTCCTAATGAATATGGGACTTTTATATCAGTCAAATGACACTTATTATTTTCTACAGAATACTATGAGGAAGCTATGACACTGCTCTGTAACCTGACCGCCAAAACCGTATCTGAAGACATGTGGAAAGTTCTAGAGATGCTGTACCAAGTGTTCGAGAAGGAAGGCTTTGATTACTTCACAGACATGATGCCTGTACTTCACAACTACATCACAGTAGACACCAATGCGTTCCTGTCCAATGAGAACCACATCCTTGCTATGTTCAACATGGCTAAAGCTGTAAGTTCATTTATCACTTTTTTAACTTATTTTCGATGTTTTTTACAGCTATTAGTCGAACTTCGATGTCGATTAAAGGCGTTGGCTTCATGACTTATGCAGATTTGTGTGTGACGTAATTTTTCTTTTACTTTTAGGTAGGTTCTTTACTTAACCTTCTTCCCAGCCTTCAACCCGCGTTAACGATTATATTATTTTATTGTCGTTTCAACAACATACATTCTTACGGTTTGTCCTAACTGGTTAAGTCGTTCGACGACAAAATTGGTCGATCGCACTGCCGACAACAAGTTGGTCGTACGACAATGCCATTGTGTCCATACCGAACTGTCGTCAGTCGTTAAATTCATTGTTAAATCAATTGTTAATTTTGTTTGGAAACTCATAAAAACGGCGTAAGTAGATACCTATACTAGTACGCAATATCGTCCTTTTTCGTGTGCTGGTAAAAATAATGAACAATAAAGTACTTATTGTCTTTTTTTTATATTTGCTACTATTGACCACTCTTTGTCAACCAGAATACGATTTTGTAGTTTTTGTTCCATTTATTCCACAATATAGATCTTCCTTGTATGTCTGTTATCAAAGAATCATTGAAACTATTCATTTTTGTAAACAAACAACACGTGGCTTCCGCGCGACCAACACGACATAATAGAACTGGTGTGAAATTCAAACGTAACGACCAACAAATGCGACGTTGCACGTCCGTGCGAGTTTACAGTTAGGACAGCTCCATTAAAAAGGTTTGTTTTAATTTTGTCGCGTTGGTTCGTCGGTTGGACAACAAAAGTTGTGTCGTATTGCGACAGCTAATTAGGACGTAGCGTTAAACATTTTTGCCAATTTATAACACGTCTGTCGGGTTAAATAGCAGGGAACTAGAATCGAGCCTAGGCGAAGGCGTGAAGGTGCGTACAGACTATATAACATAACATGTTTTACAACATTGCTATATAACATGTTTCAGATAATATGGACACTGATTGTTATACTAACATGTTATTGATATGTACAACAATGTTATATAACTAATAAACTAGGACGAACCCAGCATCTGCGTTTTTTTGTTTTTCTTTTGTTATTTAAAAATACAACAGTCGCTGCCGCAGCCTGCAAAACGTCCTCTTGTGTCAACATTGTGGATAGCACTGAAGAACGACAAACGACAATGGTTATATTGCATTGTTATTCTAATGTGTACAGTATTGTTTTATGTTGCAATGTTGAATAACAAGGTTACATCATGTGGACGTGTTATAAAACACAAGTTATATAATATGTTACATAGTCTGTAACTCTGTACGCACCTTGAGAAACTCACCTGCTTGATTTAAACCGCATTACACTTAAAAGGCCATCCATAAATTACGTCACACCTTAGGGGGGGGGTCGGCCATTGAGTGACAAGGGGTGGGAAGGATCCTAAATTTTGTGACGTCACATTTCAAAATCTCTGATATATATCTGAGAATTAATTCACGAAATTTAAGCTAATAATGAAAAATTTTAAAAATATTTCCTACTCTATCTGTATGAACATGTAAAATTGCAAAGTATGTGACGTCACGCTAGGGAGGGGGGAGTCTCATAAATGTGTGCATCTTCGTAGCCGACATCTCAATGAAATGTGCTTATTTGTTTTCAAATTGGAAAAGAAATTATGCATTATGGTGTAATTTTAGGCTTTGGTAGCATCTCTGCCCGTCCCGTAACTAAAAGACGGCGTGATATACACGTGTTGTTGAAAATGTCACACATTTGCGAAGCGCGCATGTTTTGTGTTAATGAACTCAGTGTCTAATATTATTGGAACACGGCCAACCCGAGGGTTAATGCTATTATCGCGATGTATGCTTTCTCGTGTTGTCAATAAAGTGCATAATTAGTTGCACAAGTATCTAAAATCTGGCAAATTGTGATTGCGCAAATTAAACTCTACTAAGTCGAGTTAAAGTACAAGATTGCTTAATAATCTGGATAGATTTATGCGGAACAGACCCGCATTTCTTAGCGCTGTTTCATTGAGAGTTAAATAATATCTTCAAAGACGGCGGGTGAACTCTACAACAGCGGTTTTCTCGAAACAACGAATGGGTATCGATTTATGATTTGTGTTATTCATCCAAATTTGTATAGTGGCGTAAGCGCGATAACAACCTTAGTTATGTCAGTCTTATACCTATTTTAGCATTATGTCTCACCGTTTGCTATTACTCAAGTTATAAAAGTGGGTCAGAAAATAGAAACAGTACATTTAAAAACTTACTTTCCTTTAATAGTACATTGAGAGTCGATGCATTCTGAACGCGAAATGTGCTCAATTTCTAAATATTTAACTGGTAATGTTTGTGGCCTTCAAGCCTTGACCTTTGGTAAATGACTGTTATCGTTACCGTTTATATACGGAAATTATACGACACGCTAGTCTTAGAATGAATGATGGAAGGCAGTTTAACTGTCTACCTGTCGGTAAACATCACTGAGACCTTGAACTTATCAAAACTAGCAACAGTAATTTGATCCTCTTATCAAGTTTCTTATTCTTACTTCTTTCATACGTACTAAGGGTCAGTTCACACCGAGACGCGACGCGACGCTGCGCGCACATTTTAAAGAGCGATTCAAAATTTAACTTTATTTTCTACACGAAAAGATACGTGTGTATACGCGTGATACGAAAAGATAAGTCTCGGTGTGAGCTGACCCTAATCAATCTTTAATGATATACAAGATGGATAATGGGGACATGCTTTCGAAAAGTTTCAAGACTTTAAAGTCATCTCGTTTCCTTCATAATCTTCTTTGAATTTCAAAGCTATTTTCTTATGAACAAACATTTTGATTTCATAAATTTCGGTTGTATTCCTTAACATCTGTGCGATATGCGCACAGCTGTTTTAGAATACAGCCCAAATTTATAAACACCCATAACATAGAGAAACACGAAACTCCCGTAAGAATCGAATCGACTACCTACTGTTTTTCTGTTTCTATGGATATCAGACGGAAAGTTATTGATATTTACCATGGTCTCGTTACATAAAATACCGTAATATTTTTAGTATCCTAACTGGAGTTGAGATCACTGTATAATTTTTTCTTTGTCATTGTTGTGCGTGATTCCTTGGTACCATAGCGCTTTTGGTACCGCTGACAAAACAATCGTGATCAAAAGCAGTTAGGTAGTAAGACTAATTAAAGAAACATTAGCCTAATGTAAAGGTCATGAATTTATAATTAGAAAACTTGAAATAGACTGTGCACTATACGTTTTCTCTACACATTTTTCTGAATTATTATTTATCGTTAAACCCTAACAGTTTTTTTTGGCTACAGGGGCATTTATGTGGCACATTGAACGGAAAGAACTGTCATACAGGCATTTGTGAGAAAGGCTACGATTAAACACCTATTAAGTCAAACTTTCACTTGTAAACGGTGGGCCATAGTAAAGCGATGTTAACTAAATTACTGAATTTCAAAGGAGGTCTTACTTTGAAATTCAGCAATCTAAGGGTAGGCCACGACTTTTTTTTTGCGTTTCGCCGGGCAGTATAAAGCATTGAAAAAAACATGATTCACGCCGATTATTTACAGAATTAAAATCATCAAAACAACCCTCTATGTTCATGGGGTTCAATGAAATTTGATTGTTGTATTGCTGTCTTTAATGATCATAACTCAGTATAACCATATTAGATATGGTCGCGAACCATATATTGCAGGTCAAATTGCAAAAAACGTAAGAACATTGAAAATTTGACGGCACGGTTGGCGCAGTGGCTAAGCGATTGACCGCTGCGCTGCGTGTAACGGGTTCGATCCTCGCACGGAACAAATATTTGTAAAGCCTATAGATAGTTGTTGGATCTGGCTGTTTGTGTCATCATCATCATCATTTCAGCCTAAAAACGTCCACTGCTGGACATAGGCCTCCCCCAAGTGACGCCATATTGACCGGTCCCGTGAGCCTCGCATCCAGCGGATCCCTGCAACCTTCACCGGCCACCTAGTGGGTGGCCTTCCAACGCATCGTCTTCCGGTTCGCAGTCGCCATTCCAGAACTTTTCGGCCCCATCGCCCATACAATGTGCCCTGCTCACTGCCACTTAAGTTTGGCAATTCCTCGGGCTACGTCGGTAACCTTGGTTCTCTTGCGGATGTCCTCATTTCTGATTCGATCACGCAAGGAAACTCCGAGCATAGCCCTCTCCATTGTCCTTTGAGTGAATTTAAGCCTTCTGATGAGGCCCATTGTGAGCGACCACGTTTCGGTCCCGCTGTTTGTGTATGTGAGTTTAAATGTTTGTAATCGCACCCACGATACAGGAGAAATTCCTAAAGTGGAGCAACGTGTTTTTAATAATAAAAATAAAACTTCCAAAGCTACCCTGGCGCTTTTACTTTAAAAAGAACTTACTGTAAATGGTAAATTTTTTGATCTTATATTAAGGGACATAAAGCTATACATTTCCAGTTTAACATGACCTCGCTTTGTATAGATTTCCCGCACAGTCAGTTATAAATGGTATGTTAAAGGTTTTGTATGGCTTGATTAGTCGCTGTGCGTACTATTTGCGTTTATACATTAATAAATCACAAACAATGTTGGCTACCAGGTTCTGAACTCGGATGCTGAAGACGAATCGGAGATCTACGCTGCGAAACTTCTGGAAGTGATGGTCCTGCAGTGTTCCGGCAAGATCGACAACTGCCTGCCTTCCTTCGTAGAATTGGTGCTGAATAGGCTTACAAGGAAAGTCAAGACTTCCGAATTGAGGACTATGTTGTTGCAGGTAAGAAGGACTTTCGACACTCTGCTAAGGCACCATTTCAAATCATGTTGTGAAGACCGTGAACTAGTTACACATACGTTTAGTTTAATTAGTACTAAACTGATGTTTCCGCTCATCGACAATAAAATTGTAAACACGCAGGAATGGAATGGCGTTTCCTGCGCGTTGCATCCATTAACAGTAAACACCCATCATGTTGCCAGGCACATGATTCCAGCAATAATACAACCTTAATATTTACGGCATAAGAAGCTAAGGTAATACGGCCACACTCCGCTATTTGCAATGCGACCTCACCGCGCGCAACTTTTTGTTTCCTTTGATTTCAGTAATTTACAGAATAAGTTCAAAACTTCAAAGTGGTTCTGTTAATATAATGTGTGTTTTATTTTGCAGGTTCTAATAGCTATCTTATATTGCAATCCGCACCTGCTATTCACGATCTTGGACAAGCTGCAGGAGTCAGTGCCCAACGCGTCCATCACACAGCACTTCATCAAACAGTGGATACACGACACCGACTGTTTCATGGGGTAAGACACGTTCTTCCCAATAGAGGGAGTGCAGTCAGTGTTACCTGACCTCTCTTACATAGACATAGAGGGAAAGACTGGGGTCAGTTAATCATGGCACAGACTGTACAATGTACATCTCCTTTGAAATCGTATGGCAAATTGAGCAAGTTTTCTTTGTTTGATGATCAGACGTTGTAAGTTATTGTTAGACATCATCACTGTACCATTGATAATGAGATCTTTTAATAGTTAGCCAATTACCAACCAACACTGAGGAAGCGGGGACGATTTAAACTAATTTTTAATCTGTGAAAGAAGAGGCTGAGCTGTGCAAAAACAATAGGAAAATTTTAAAATTATGATAAAGACCAGCCGAGTTACAATAGCTCAATGAATTAAAAATACTTATGATACTTCTGTTTCCAGACTGCACGATAGGAAACTGTGCGTTCTCGGTATTTGCACGCTGTTAGAGATGGGCCCACAAAGGCCGAACCTCGAAGATATCGTGCCAAAGCTGCTGCCTTCATGTCTGGTGCTGTTCGATGGACTGAAGCGAGCGTACGAGGCCAGGGCCGAGGCCGATGAAGAAACGTCCTCCGATGAAGACGAAGACGAAGAAGATGAAGGTACGTTTCTACTTCCTATTTTTCATAAGTGGTGGTGAAATTATAAGCCAGTCTATTTTTTTCCATTATCTCCCTCATTATAATTACTAAAAGTAAGCCATAAAACGTTACAGAAGTACTATCAAGCGATGAAGATGATTTAGAAGAAATGAACAATGAATATCTCGAAAATTTAGCTCGGATGGCTGTAAAGAATAGCGCACAACAAGGCGTCAATCTCACAGCCAAAATCGAGGATTACGAAGAGAGTGACGATGTGAGTCCACTAGTTAGTATGACCTTGCTTTTGGCTCAGTGTGTGTTTTGGCGTCAAGATTTCTCGGGCGTTGTGGCAGCCGGGCGGCTAAACCATGCGGAAATACGGGGATAGCAGAATACCGATGTAAGTAACACTTTTCTTTTTAATATCAGACATCAAAGTGCTGCTGCTTAGATGATGGTGACCAAGGGCCAAGACTGGCAATGTGAGTACCATGTGTTTCAGTACTTATTTTCCCTAAATCAAATCCTAATTTTATCAGTGCAAGTTTAAGACAAAGTGCGTTTTTCGGCTGCATATGATTTGTGATCCTTTATGAGAGCCCAAGTATTTAGGCTGGTGCAAAGCAGTTACCAAGCTCATACGTCATTTTTATTTTCAATGAAACCATAACAATAGGGGTTGATCACATTGTTTTTTGTTTGTCCTTCGGGAATATTATTGAAAAGTATTGGACACGTATTTTTTCTTTTTTCACATGGTCATAAAATTACGGAGATATATTGAGTTGAAATGGCGCATGACGTCACATGTAGGTAATTTTTATACCTACTTGTGACGTAGTGAGCTTTCATAACATTAATTGTTACGAGTTATTCAAATAAGTCGTATACAAAAAGAAATAACTTATTACACCAAGTAAAAATTTATCAATACAAATTGGTTTAAATTATTTATTTAAATAGCAGCACAAATTAATGTTGTGACAAAAAATGACGCTATTTTCCGTGTAAAGGAAAATATCAAAGTTGGCTGCTGCACCGGCTCAAAAGCCTGCTGCTATCCATTATATTACATTGGATTAACTCGACTGAGGAGGCCATACTGTAGTAGTATATCGATGTATGCATCTCTTAACCATTTTTCATGTATTGTCTGTAAACTTGCAGTAATTAAATTTTGTTTGTCACTAACATGCTTACTGCATACTAACAAATAAAGATAACACTAACTATTGGTGAGGGGGTCGTACGTAGACGCTGGATTTGAACGTGTTAATGCAGTTTTAAAATCCATCACTACATTTGGTTTTTGAATACAACTAGGTGTTAGACAACTCGTTAATGGCTAGGTACTAATAATGACAGGGAATCAGTTGCCATGATCAGAAGTAATAATTCAGTGTCTCGTAACAGAATAACACAAAAATCTCGAGATCGGCAGCGCCCAGGCAGGATTTACCATGGGATGGTTTTGTAAGAGTGATATAAAATACTTTTTTTTTTTTATGTAATGATTGTTTCAAGTATTTAGTATTCATACCATTTTAGTATAATGCCTGTTATCCAGTCAAGGTAAGGCAGTACCATAATAAATAAAAACTTAAGTAGATGTGCCGAGGTATTTCCATGTAATTTTAAAATATATCATTTAAATTGATCGAGTATTCACAAACCAAGAAATACATGTAAAATAAAATATTGGGCGTGATAAAGGTAGTCCTTCGTAAATAGAAAAAGAAAAAATTGAATGTTTTTTCTGTTCATTACTTTCAAGTATCTATCAATCATGGCAAAAAAGTTGATTCCAACTTTGATGTAGCTTAGTAATAGGTTAACATTAGAAGTTTTAATGTTCTGTCTGCAGGATGACGATGATTATGACGCAGAAGATACAGCGATAGAATGCTACACTACTCCTCTCGATGAGAAAGATTGCATCGTTGACGAGTACATCAAATTCAAGGGCACACTGCATGGTATGTAACCACTGGTTTTTCATTTTCTTTTGCCCTGTAGTCTTTTTATTGATTTATCCAAAGAACAATAAAGTTTATCATTGCTCACAATGTTCTTTTAAAGCAATATTTGTGTTTTACATATTAAAAAATAAACTAAAGCGAACACGTTTGTTCCGCGATTTTTTAATTCCAAATCCATAACGCTCGATCGCGGTTGCTTTAAAAATGTGTCTCAAAGTATTTGTAATCAGTAGCAACAAGTAATATTCTGTCTATTGATCAATGTATAATGTATCGATGATCTCACAGCTCTGGCGACGAGCGAGCCGGTGCTCTACCATGCCTTGACGAACGGACTAAACGAGACGCAACAGAAACAGTTGAACGCCATCTTCGTGCTTGCCGACCAACGCAAGGCGCAACAAGACAGCAAGCGCATCGAACAGAGTGGAGGTATGTAGCACTCATTGTCTGTATGCTCCATTTACAATTTAAAAAGTTACACTCATAAAAGACGACGAATCTCACTTCTAATTTTCCTTCCAGGCTACATGTTCACCGTACCAGCGCAAGTGCCAACCAAATTCAAGTTCGGATCGTAAATCTAATGTTTTGCAATTCTCGTTAACATTTATCACACTTGAATATATCCTCCGATATGATGCTTAGTTATATTAAATTCAAATATATCGGCTCTAAATTGTTCGTTATACCTTTTTGCATAGCAGTTAAGCATTACAAAACAGCTTGTCACTGTAATGCCGTTGTCTAAGATAAACAAAATAGTAGGTAACATAAATATCGACGAAAATGATTGGCGTATTTAAATTGAATTACTTGATTATTGGCTTTAGAAACACACATTTTTACATCATGACGCGCACTGTCAGCCCTCCGGGCTCTATCTGTTTTGGTGTTAAACTCATTTTAATTTAACATGCAGTCTTTCTTTATCGAGTGCCTAACTTGGTGTTAGAGTTGGGTCTCCGACTTGGCTTTATAAGCCGTCGAGAAATATGTCTCAGGCATGCTGGTCTCCTCACGATGTTTTTCCTTCAACGGAGCGAGTGATAATTATACAATACGCTCATGAATCCGAAAAATTAGAGGTGGGCTCTTGGGTTCGAACATGAGACGTATGACTTGACAGTCCGACTGTCACACGACTTGGCTATCACTACTTAAAAACATGTCAGTGCTCGTGAAGGTTACATTTCCAAAGCAAAGTAGCCACGGCTGAAATTCCCAGTGAGGCTTTAGGCTAATGTAAAAAGGTTTCCTTCGCATTTGCGGTATTTCTAGCCAGCGGCCAGATCAATAATGGAGCATATATTGCAAGTGTTTTACACATTCACTGAATGAGATAGATTCTAGCAAATGTTTTGAATACTTACAGAGTGATTTGTAAGTGAAATAGGATTACAGTCAATTTGGAAGGCCTGATAGTTAAATAGATTTTCACATTGTAAATATTCAATACATTTGAATATTGATATTGTACTTCATAGATGAATGACTGCATGTATGATTTATATTTAGTTAATTGTTTTGTTTTCTATAATTAATTGTTGCAGTTTAAATCATGAGAAGGCTATCAGTTTTTTCCGCTTCCATGACTCATTTCTGTCTCCTCGTTTTAGTAAATGAAATGGCAATTATAGGATCTAGATAATCAGATAATTATGATATAGTAGTGCCCTTTTTTACAAAGTCTGGTTTCGATACAACTTTGTTATAAGTTGCGTGGACCCATGTGGATGTTGCGTCGCCCATGGAGAGTGCGATATACGACATCAAGATTGTATTTAAACCTGAATTGTTATGGGATGATTGTGTTAATGTTGAGTGTGTTACGTATTTTTCCTATTGTCATTTTATTGATTATAATGTTGGGAAACAGATTCAAGAGATAGCGCGAAAGATAATTGATTTATGAAGTTACAATATCAATCGTTTTTCCTTAAAAGGTGGAATTAATGATGGATCAATCTAAAATGTGGGTTTCTCAGTCGACAGTCCACACATTGTTATTTATACTGCAGTTATTATTATTATTATGATGAAATTGAGAACTGGATATGTCTTCTGTATTCAACAACCATAACCTGAGTTATGTTACTTTTAAACACAAATTCTGTGTGTAGTTACTTTGGGTTCCGTATTTTAATGGTATTTAAATGTCATGGTTAATTAGCCATATCAATTCAGTTTTATACGTATTTGTTTCGGTCAGTGTGATAATTGCAAATGATTAAATACACGCACAATAAACTCGCACGTTTTTATTTGTGGTTCGATTAAGTACATGCCTTTCTTTAAGGTTATTAATGTTTTTGAAGTGAAAACTTCTTTAGCCGCATCGAGCGAGTTTTGGTAGGGGAAAAAACTATGGGTTCGCGTCACCGATGACCTCGACATGCTCGTGACGTTACTACATGCCAGACCAGCGACGCGTGGTTTTGCGGCTATAATTGATTTAAAAATACAAAAAAGAACACAGAAATTAATTTGTTTTGACTTTCATGTCCGGCAGTCCTTGTGACTGCCTCTGTTTTTAATGCTTGCTTTTGAAAGCCCTTTAAGTCACTATGAAAGTTTAAATTTTATTTAATTGGTAACTTTTTGTTGACTATAGGGGGCTTTCAAAAGCAAGAATTAAAAAAAAAAACCCAAAGACAAATAAAAGCATATCTATTGCTACGGTTATTGTCAATAACATAACTGCTTTTATTACTTTGACCAAAACATATATTGGTAATCCTACTTGAAGATACTAAAGGCGTTGTTTTTCCTGATAGTTACAGTTGAAAGAATAATAAGTAGGTACATATCATTACATGCTGCTCTTACATCATGTGAACCTTCCCTAGAATGTTTAGCTAGAATGTACGGAACCCTCACACGTTTAATTAGCGTTTACCCCAAAATCTTTTAACTTGCAAATTTCAACAACAAAAAAAGCAGTCCGTGTTAATAATTAACTAGGTAACGTAATTTAATTTGAATATTTATGTATTTTGTGACAACCTCCTGAATTTTGACGAGGATGTAAAACAACACCTTGTAGTTACTGTCAATCTAATATAATACATAGACTGTCCAAAGTAATGTTCGGCCGTGATTAAGTAAATAAATTACCAGTTGAGCCGTAAAAAGATGTTAATTTTTATATTATTTGTTGTGAACAAACAACGGATACCGGTAATTTGTGATGATTAACAACATGTTTCAACACTTAGGGCTTCCTTCGCACGGGTCCCGCCATTGAAGATTCGTCAATAAACACGATACGTCATGACGGATGGACGTTCACATTGCATACGGATCGTGTTTTATAACGATTCGGGAAAATATCCGAATTGATGTTTTCATTCGTTTCGTGATTCAGAGTTCAGATGTTTGACGAACGTGATTTTTATAAGACGATACGTGATTTAAGACTAGTTCGTTGATTTTCACGATCTGTGATGCGTGTGAACACGGGTATTTAAAAAATATTGCCGCCGTCAAAAAAAAGAAAATAAATCGTGAAAAAAGACGTTTGGTCAAAAAAAAAAAACGAATCGTCCTCGTGTGAATGATCACCTATTAAGAATCGGTGACTAAAACTATAAAATGTCATGATAGCGTCTCATGTATTTACATACTAGCTTCTGCCCACGGCTTCGCCCGCGTTTTTTCGGTAACTGTCCCGCGGGATCACACTACCGGGATAAAAAGTATCCTATGTGCTATTCCAGACTATAATCTATCCCTGTGCCAAATTTCATCCAGATCCATTCAGTAGTTTTAACGTGAAAGAGTAACAAACATCCATCCATCCATCCATACTTACAAACTTTCGCGTTTATAATATTAGTAGGATTATTCTCAATATTTGAAAAATTGTTATTTCGTGTACTTATCAGTAAGGTCCAAAAGTTTCTAGCTTCAACAATAAAATTAAGGATTAATATCCAAACAAAAATGCATTGAAATAAAGGGAGATATTGAACAGAAATATTCCTTTTTTTACCGTGGGTAACCAGAGAAAACTTCAGTAATTTAGTGTCATGATACTTATATCTTGTTAGATCCACGTCGTATCAAAAAAATTTTACCTGTGATCTCAGACCAATGATCAGTATTTTTTAAAAGTGAAACTTTTATTACATCGTCTCAAACTTTTTCGTCTGTGTGTTGCATGTCGCGTGACGCTCGGCCGCGGAGTAGGGATGAAAGGCGCTCATCAGTGCGCCTTTCACTGTATCTCTACTCCGTGTTTTATACGTTTTATACCAATAGCCTATAATGTTCCCACTGCTGGGACACAGGCCTCCTCTCCTATGAGAGGGAGTGGGCTGTAATCCACCACGCGGGCCCAGTGCGGGTTGGTAGATGTTACATGTCTTCGAATTTTTGGTTCTAGGACATGTCGGTTTCCTCACGATGTTTTCCTTCGCCGTTTTATACCCTTAATGGAATATTATTCCAAAAATTTTTAGTTTAATGTCTATAGTGTGAAAAAAAGTTTCACTTTTACCGTGGTTTCTTCTTCTTCTTAGCGTGTCGATGGCAAATTGCTAAATTTGTTTAGCCCAAAACTCAGCCAAGCGAACTCCGCTCGCTGATGCAGTCATTAAATCCTCAAGTGCGCAGGTGACGGGGCATGCAGCGCAAGATAGAAGGTGGGCCATTGTCTGTGGAGGCACGCCGCATACACACTTGAGATTTGAGCCGTCCAAAAATCCCCATCTAAAGAGGTTGTCTTTGCTACGGCCGACCTGGGTTCGGAGTCTATTTAGAGATTTCCAGGTCGGCCACGTTAAAGCTTGCCCGGGTGGAAGGCTTTCGGAAGGCTGGATGAAGTCGTCGGGGGGCTTAAGCAACTCCCGCCAAAGATCACATCTCGCTGTAGAGGCGTTGCTATTATTAGCTGGGCCAACGCACCCAAAAAAGCTTTTACGACTTGTCAGCCTCTGGGGTACTGAGAGCGTGGTTTCATAAAACCACACAATCCTTTTTTTTTGGGCAAGCACACCTGTTTTTCTCTTTCACTCGACATTGGCAGAATAGTCGACATCGGCTTGAATTGCCATCAAATAAAAATAGAATAGAATAAAGGGTGTAAAACACCTCTTAACGAAGCCGAAAGGTACTGGTCCTTCCCTGTCATTGCGATCATTTTTTTGTTCTACACCATACCTGGGAACCGTCTAGTTACGGAGATATTAGGGGTCAAAGTTCCAACTTTTTGACAAGTATTTTTTTAAATACAAGTTTTTAATGTAAGATTTTTACTTTAAACACCTCCACGACCCCCGACTATTTAATACGTCCATCAGCACAATGTTTTTAGTGCGTTACATTGAGTTCTACCACAAAACGTGATTTTACACCCCCCAAAAAGTCCGTTTCCCAGCAATAATTTTTGCGTAAAGTTACTTAGTTTCATGTACAGAATGCTTGGTTGTCGTGATGATCTTGTTGATTAATCTAATATTTGTAGCCGGAAACTTATGGACCTTACCAAGTATATCCAGTGACAATAGTTTGACAGATAATTAGTAAAGAGAAGAATATGATATAAGGTCATTTTATCTTAAATAATAGTATTGTATGAAGATAAGTCACCTTAGAAGTTGAGTTATCTTCGGAATGTGTTGTTATTTATCCCACATTACGGTCCCAGTTAAAATTTTCCAATAAATATTATAAAAAAAGTGTTTGTAATGACAACAAAAATGTCATTTAAAAAGGTACTATTTTAGTGTATAATTAGGTTCTCAACCTCCAGACAAATATATTAGCCAGCGGAGAGATGCTGCAACTATTGTTTAATTTAATTGTGGTTACTGTGGATGCTATAAGTGATATACAATCCAGGTTTTTAAAGTGGAAGTAGAACACTCGTTCATTAGAACTAAATTGTAAAGCTTTGACTACAATCAGTTTAATGTTTCAATGTTTTCTAACTGACGCCATTGTTTGTTTTTTTTTGCACTTATTATAAAATACAGATTATTATAATGTTTTATGCATATAGAATATGCATTATATAAACAGGCAGTTATCGTTCAATCATAATTGTATTAAGTTTTTAAATTTATTATGTATTTCGCATAATATTTGTTATTTCTGTGTACAATTAGCTGTAAAGAAAAAAAAAAATGTGTTCATTTAAGTAAATGAATTAATACACGATGGCGTGATATAAAATTATTTAAAAAAAGGATGCCGTGATTGTATGGAACGGGTTAATGCATCGACAAGATAAATACTGTGTTCTATATATATATATATATCGGCTTTAACGTCTAGTCTTCAGTGGTATAAGTACATTGACAATAAAACATGTTGTGTTTGGTTGACCTGGATCTTTATAGGCAATACATTGTTATGACACACAGCATTTACATTCTTCACGCTAATTGTACTCAGAAATGTTGTTAACATTAATAGACCAATTATTCAATTAGGCCATTAAAAGGCTTCTGAACGTCAAGCTTTAGAAAAAAGGAAAAAGAATTGATTCTATAACCCATTTGCAAGAGTGTTTTGGTATGGGGAAGAACAGAAAAAAAACATACTTACTCTTTTAACTCCAATTATTAAGTATACTCCAATTCAAAAAGATGTGTGAAGAAAATGTATCCAGAATATCATACATACTGTTACCACAGATTTAATACAGATCTTTCACTCTATGTACTTGCTTTCGCTATTTATTGTACTGACTATATTTTTTATTTCGAAATAAAACATCAGTCTTCGTAAGTAATTCGTGTTTATATGGTTTCTGGTAGTTTATGTGCCGTTGATGGATAATTTATAAAAGTAGAAGTTGCAAGATTATTTCACATTCATTCATATTTTGAACAATAAAGTTTACACATTTTACAATCGATAATTTAGATAATTTAGGGATACTTAATATTTTATAAAAATAAAACACTTACATAACTAAACTATTATTAAAACATGCAAGAGCAACAAAATGCGTTCTTTTATTTACTTAAACATTGTGTATCACGCAACTTCGAAGCAATCATAATTTTACGCACATATGCTTATGGTACATTTTCGCACGCAGCGGTCGGCGATGCGATGTGGACGAGTAGGCTATTATAGCAGTAGGTATTGGAAGATTTTGTCGAGAGTGAATCATCTGTATTAATCTTTTGTTACTAAGTAATAAAAAAATTGCAATTATATAATAAATTAAATATATTGATAGATAGTTGTTAGTTCTGACATATTTACAAATATTGTGACCAGACACACTTTTTTAAATGTTTTATACATAATGAATTACTGTGCAAGTTAATGTTATTGCAGAATGTAGAATCAACGTCATAAAAAAATAGTAAATTATTATATGTAATAAAATTTACAACAAGTTTGATTTAGTCCAGTCCCTATATTGTCCTTATGAAGCAGGGCAAGATGTTTACAAGCATTTAATCCGTATACATAAGTTTTAAATTTTTATTCATTTAGTGTTTCAATACAATTCTGAATGTTTCATAAACATTGACATATTTCATTAACAAACTGTGCCGCCCGATACGAACCATCGCGTATTAAGTAAGATTCGCCGACCACGGCATACCGTAGTCTCTCCCGATGACCTAACACCCTCCCTCAGGAAAGCTGTAGGGAAACCAGCACAATTAGAAAACATAGACATAAAACCTGTCATACCGGCTTCGCCGACAAGGCCCGTCGTGATGTCACTGTTCGCGATGCTGAGCCTGTCGTTTTAAATCAGCCCCTAAATAATGATATCAGTCAGATCCAGCCTGTTCATTTACTGCCCTCCCAGGAGGGCTACTCTCTTTCTCCGAAACGTAACTTCGGCACCGAACGAAAATTAAACGTAGTTAAGTTTGGGACCCTACTCTATATAATTTGCGGACGCACACAAGAAGTTTGAATTTACAGACAACGTATGTATTGAATTTTATTGTGTGCGTCCTCAAATTATATAGAGTAGGGTCACAAACGATACTACATCTAATTTTCGTTCGTTGCCGAAGTTACGTTTCGGATAAAGAGAGTAGGCCTCCAGCGGCGCCCTTAGCCGATGCTCGTACCCTACTACGGGTACCCTTTTTGTCGGTTAGTTAATAAGTTTTTGCCTCTGGCTTGAGGCATTAAACTCAAGGCACCCACAGTATATTCCGGTTAAGCAGAAGCCTCATAGGTTGACCGGCGAGAAACCATTACAAAAAATAAGCACCAAACAAGACCGAGGAGTATTGTTGTGCCTGTTCACAGTTTGTTTTGTTACTTTTTGAATTTGTTATTTATTTGGAAATGAGGAAGTAGTGTAGTAAGTAGTATTTGAGATGAGAACTTTTTCACTTCTTTTGTTTTGGGTATAGTTGCTATAAGACTGTTTCGACGATACTAACTTGTGGTTTGCGTAACTGATTGAACGTTGAAGTGAATCGGTGCCTGATTGCCGCGAGGTACACCTAGGCGGCCTCACCTTCGTCTGTATCAGGCCACGGAAGTCATCTAACATATAGTGGTGTGGTCTAATTATGTGATTGGTTAGAGATTAGCATGTAAGGCATTGGAAGACTACAGATGTGGGCCAAGCTCGTATATTTTTTATGAATTAGCCTTAACTTGGGGTCGAAATTGTAAAGTCTGCAGATCTAACACAATTTTAATTTATTTAGTTTATTTGTTTTGTTTCTACCCCTAGATACATGCAGAATGACTTTTTGATTAGGTATGCCTTTGATAAAATTTTCGATCTCATAAGCAACATAATTATACTCAAATCTTTTCCCAAGTAATAAAGTAAACGTAAGTAAACATGAATGAACACAAGAAAATGTGTATATTGTATGTGTGATGATGTTATTTTATCCGTAATGAAACGAGAAGTATTGTTATGTAGATGCACACATACTTCACGGTTGTAACTTTATTTGAAACGGTGGGTTAGAGCACCAATCGGCGAAACACATTACATGAATATTATATTAAGCGTTACTAAACCGCATGTTGGCTAATAAACTTGGTTAATTTAATTAATAACTGTCATCACTGAATTGTCTGTGTGATTTGTATTATTATTATTCTATATCGCAGCTTAGATGTATACACGATTATAAATAATCTGTATTTTCTATAAATGGGCTTTTATTTCTTATACCTTCTTCCCGACAAACACCTTCTTTCCAACAAACGTATCCTTGATCCCTGAAGGGACAACTCTACTGCCACTTATTTGTTTTGGTATGTGTCAGAAATCCCCACGGACTGGAGTACCTCATAACTTTGAGACAGTCGAGGTAATGCCGGACTCGAACCCGCTAAAAGTTGTGCAGGGTTTCAAAGTGAAGGCCTCGGGGAGACAATCCTCTTCTGGCTCCTATATGCGAAACTAAGGGACAAAGTCCGTAAAAAGGGCTTTTTTGGTCATGTCAGAGGCACACTGGCGGAGGGCAGCAGTGCAATGCGACGGGTGCCTCATGCTTATGGAGCGATCTTGAGGCGCGTCCCCGGAGAGGCAGGATCCTACTCCTAAGAGGTGGAGAGGAGAGTAGTCTCCAAAAGAGATTCTCCTCACGTCAGCAGACGAAAGCCCTGCTTTCTCCGCCAATGGCGGCGATCTTCTGATGCCCCCTGCGTCTTCATATTTGCGGCTGTGTGGAACATATTTTTTATTACTCATACTCTGAAAGTAGGACTGAAGTTGCCTGAGGAGCGGGTTGAAAGTAATACTTTTCTTCCCTAGGGAGAATTGCTTTCAACTGACAGATGCCAAATTATAAAAAAAAAACTAGTTCTATTTTCACATTTTATTGAACCATGTTCCAACTTTTCTATGCAGCCACGATGTAAAATTGAAATAACTTAAAGTTAAGTATTGATTAAAGAATCTATATTTTTTTAATAGTTTAAACAATTTCTTTAAAATAACATAGATTTGGGCAAAATATTTACCATTTTTTCAATGATGAAAATGAAAATTAATGGCTGAATAGCTGGCTGGCCACAGAAAAAAAAAAAACAAAAGAGGAGGGAAAAGTTGTTGATTTATGTCAAATAAAATTTACTAAATTTTCCTTTCAACGTTTTATTTTTACTTTCCTTGTATTCGTAATGAAAAGCACAGTGTTTATCTCGGGTTAAAGACTTATTTATTCCCTCGAACTATTGGCGCCCTCACTTCGTTCGGGCGCCAAACCCCGTATCTGGACTTAATTTTAATAAGTTGCTTTCACCCCTAGGGTAACAATGTACTATTACGTCTGGGAGCAGGTATTATCACAACGGACTTTGCTAAAGTCAGGACAAGTTACAAACAATATCTGCTCGGGAGGAGAGCTTCAGAGGATACTAATAATAATAATGTGTAACATTATTTCTGGGTGTTCTCGTTTGGCTAACGGAGAGTACTTGCATAGACACAACCTTGTTGCCAGGATTATCCACCAGCAACTTGCTTTGAAATACAACCTTGTGGAATCGGAAGTGCCATACTATAAGTATGCGCCCGACTCAGTTCTCGATAATGGTAATACCACGTTGTATTGGGATCGACCTATCATCACTGACAGGACTATTGTTGCCAATAAGCCTGACATTGTGTTGATAGATCGATTGGAGCGTCGCGCAATGATTGTTGATATAACGGTCCCGCATGACGAGAACCTCGTGAAAGCAGAGAATGATAAACAATTGAAGTATCTAGATCTGGCTCGCGAGGTTGTCGACATGTGGGATGTGGGTACAGCAGTCATTGCGCCGATAGTCGTGTCGGCCAATGGCTTAATTGCCAAAAGCCTCGACCAACATTTGAGTAGGCTTTCGCTTGGCAGCTGGATCAAGGGCTTGATTCAGAAAGCAGTACTTCTGGAAACGGCGCGTATTTGTTAGGAGGTTCCTCTCTCAAGAACCCTGACCACACCCGGACCCTGTTCCCGATGCCGGTTGGGTACTATTTTTTATATTATTAAATGTTTTTTTTTTATATTACTTTTGTAAAAATATTTTAAAATGTAATTAATATGTATGAAAATGAATAAAGGATATAATGTGTAATAAAAAAATAATGTTAAAAAAATGTTGTGGTTTAAATAATGTTTTATTTCTCACCACAATATAGATACATTAGAGAGGTATCAATACAAAATACGTAACACAATCATTATACTATCGGAGACACCAGTCTCCCACAGTATAAATACAGACCTCACAGTCTAGCTTAGGCACCAGCCTAAGCTAGACTGTGAGGTCTGTATTTCAGGACACCAGGTCTCCGCCCCTTGGGTACGGATACTTAATTACATGTGCCCCTGTAAAAGGGGTAACAGAATGTATGTATGATGATTTTAAAATAAATAAACTAGGGTGAAGTGTTCAACACTGAGCCACCAAAATTTCTAACCACCAAAACTCGAAAGTTTACTTTTTGAGTTGACTACCTATTTGCATCGTGGAAACGTTACTTTTAGCGATACGAGTACTATTAATAGAATAAGCATTTTTTCGAAAATTATATTTGGCTCATTGTGTCCACCCTACACAGTAAACCGGGGGGGTCTGTTACAGTTAACCATGAAGTACATATTGAACCAAACAATGTCAGAATGTTATGATATCAGAAATAATTAAACATCATGTTAGAAAATCAGTCTTTATTTAACAAATATACAACATTTGTTATTTTACTTGACTTGACCAATTAGGCCTATGTCCAGCAGTGGACGTCTTTCGGCTGAAATGTTGACCAATTACCTGAAAAAAATAATACAATTAGTTTTCTCATATTTAGTGAGAAATTAAAAGCTTATCATAAACAATAATGATTAACGTGTGAAAGGCTTTTTAACATAGAATAATATTTTCTAATATGACGCTCATTACATAAATCCTCGCTACTGGAAAAAAGATCAGTAATATTGTATGGTTGTTTTTTTTTTCTTGGAAATACTAAAGGCGGTGGTAGTTCTTGTCCAAGTGGTTGTTCACTACAACCTGTGACAAAGTGCCCCTTTCACCACTTGTTGTCTTGCCTACGTTTGTCCACTTTATTCCGGACCGTCACATACAGCTCTGCTGTTCAAACTTAAGGCAGCTCGGAATTTAGCTACGAGTCTGCGCATTTTACGTAAGATGTTTCGAGCCGCCATAAACTTTGAACCATAAACTTTAAACTTGCGCAGACTTCACTCACAGTTAAACTCCAAGCCGACATAAAGTTTGAACAGAACTATACCTCAGCTGGTACTCTTTACTGGCGTTCTAAATACTGAGCCCAGATTTTACGAGGTCAAGAGGTCCACCTATTTTAATGGGACCTTATATTTAAAATTAATTCCTTTTTCCCTTGGTCACGAGTTCACGACGCCATAACTTGAGAAAGACTGAACCGATTTAATACATCTTTTTTTTAAATGTGTTCTAATACTTTGTAGCAGGTTTTTGGGTAGGTAGTAGATAGGTAGGCAGTAAGCAGATAGGTAGTAGGTAGGTACAGATGCCAGTAGGTCGCTACCCGAAACTGTAAAATTTTCCTAATCAACCTTGAGCCGTATTCTTTACCAACACGGTTGAAAATCTAGAAATTTGACAGATTCTTTTAGCTTGATGCGCTGTACCTACCTAGTTTTGGATAAAATATGGTTGACTTAATCTAACTTTAGGTACCTAACAAAAATAACCGCCCGCAACAAACAATTTAAGAAATTCAAAACAAGAATATATATAACCTTACAATAAAAACAGTTTTATCATTAGACTGTTTGTAGGGTTGTTTTATTGCAGTCAGGTTGTTTTTTTTTTATCTTTTGGTAATTGGGTAATATTTAATTTGTGGTATTGTCCCCTCGTGACCACCCATTACGTACCGAGTTTTCTCCGTGCTTCGGTACCGGATGTCATTTGCAGATCGTTGACAGTAGTTACAGGTAGTCAGAGGCCCGAAAGTCTGTCAACCAGACACCAGTCTTACCAAGGCGTATAGTATTACTCAGTACTAACTGGTTTGCGGAGGTCAGATCGTATTTTACATGGAACGACTGCCTAGTCGTTCCATGGAAAATACGACCGACCTCAACATAGTTGGCAAAAAGCTAGGCGGATGACGATGGGATTGTCTCCTCGAGTCCTTTATTTTGAATCCCTACACGACATTCTTACGTTCGCATAGGAACCCATAATAGAGGCTAACGACTCCGACGATGTTTTAAAAAAAAATCCAAGTAGCAGTGTCCAATCGCGGTCTTACACAAATCTAAGATATGTAACCTCCTATATGTGTCCTCGTTTGTTAAGAGGGGACTCTACGCTCGAGGAATTTGAAGAATAGGTATTTGAAGAAACTATTGCCGTCGCGCTGCGACCAACCAAGACCCCGTATAGTGCAAAAGGGACAACTGCAACTCACGCTGATTTTACCTACAAAAATCGTGACCAAAAGACGTTTTGTATTCCGCTGTTTTCTTCTTCAAATCTAAACTGATCTAAATAATTCTTATATCAAAATTTAGAGGACAAGTATATCTATGGTTCTATCATTTTCTTTTTTGTTAAAAACTTATCTAATTTGTCTGATAGTAAGGGTTTTTTTCGGGTTTTTGGATTGTCATAATTATTTTAGTGATTATGTTTTGGAAAAAAATAAATGATAGGGGCATGTATTAATAAGAACTAGATTTTTTGGAAAAAAATCATTGCTCTAGACATTATCCACGAAGAAAACAGCGGAATACGTTTGTATGGAGAAAGGCCCCTCTTAAAATATATAACAGTGAGTAAGATTTGACTGAGATCAAACTTCTAACAAGACTATCTCGAGCTTTTGGGTTAGTTGGGCAGCGTTTGGCGGATGAAAAAAAAGCATTAGGGTTAAATTGACTATAAACGAATAGTTCTTCTACAAATCTAAAATGCAAAAACCACCTCAAAAATGTTAGCACCTTGGATTGCTTAGATCATAGATATAATAAATATATTTCTGTGGGTTAGATCTTAACTTGTTTATATACTTAGGTAGAAGTTAATAATTTTGCCGAGTTATTTGAAACGTCTTGGAACTAAAAGAAAATATACTCCACTCCAGAAATGTAAGCTTATCTTTAGTCCTTTTATTCAGGAGTGCTGTTACTTTAAGTTACGAAAATAATTTAATAAGTAACAAAAGAACAAAGGCTACAAGACGGCTCGACAATTTTAAGACTCTGCTTTGGACCGATTACAGTTTTTTCCAGAGTTAAAGTTAACGAACCCGCGCGCTAGTTCCAAGAAAATGTGTAAGTTTTTAGATGTAGCAAGATGAGAGGCTCATTCTTAGCCTTAAAAATATAATGGTGAGTGTAGTTCTACCTACTGTACCTTCGCTACAATTACTTACTAATAAATATGGCATCAGGCAGGAAAAGTTATAACTTTAAAAAACCCTGAGCATCTTGGGGCGCGGCTGTCTCCTCCCCTCTGCCCTTTTGCCTCGCTGGCGATGCGATAAGTGCATTTGTACCACTTATTTTTTTTAATCTCAAAAAACTTTATTCGACGCTGTTATAATTACCATCACTGGGTAGGTACCACGAGGCAGTTATGTTTTTTTTTTTAAAGACAGCATCCAGCAAAGAAAATATATCTTTTTATTTACGGTAATTCTCCGGCCTACTCATCTGCATTCGCAACGTCAAAACTTGTCCAATTTCTTATTGTTAGTTTAGGTACAATTCGTTTCAGAAGTCCTTTACCATACTGAATGTTTATTATTGTCTTTAGGAAATATGAACTAAACATCAGTTTCTTTCCACTGCTTCTCGAAACTGCAAAGTCGACATCATCATACATACACGGGGTACAGAGTCCATTCCGATATAAATATTACAATATGATGTATAGGTCCATTACTGCTGTCATGCACACCGACATCGATGTACTGTTGACTAAATGTCACAGTGGCGTAGGTATGAAATTTCTACAGGATTCTAGTCCTTTTTGTCAACAGGTTTTTTTTTGTACGATTTATTTTATTTAAAAAATATTACAGCCAGTTAATTTTTGTTCGAGTAGAAGGTCCATTTAGTGAGCATCTGTGCCATCGGACCCGTCTGCACTTGCGCAGTTCCTCGACTGGCAAGATCAATATTCTCTTGGTCGTGGCTCCCGGTGAACCGGTTTCCGTCTCCATCATTCCGGTTTTATCCAAACCTCTGAAAGAAGAAGGTAAGTGGGCTATTTAACCCTTCGCTGTACAAAACAGGGGTCAGTATTAGTGAACACGTGTTAGTTTGTATCCTTTGTGCGTAACCCTTTATTGCTAAGCAGCAGGGGCTCCGCCGCTGCGCCGCCGAGCTCGGTCTTGGGGTCATGTGAATAAGTAGGTGACATCTTTTTCTCACGTTCGTGTATGCCCTAGACAACAATACAGGGGGAGGGTTGAAAGTTTAATTATGCTTACACCCGAATACATTGCGGGGTCATCTTGGAACAATCGACATTAGTTATTAAAAAAATAACTCAATTAGGTATTATTAGATAACTAACTAGATAAAAGATTACTTGTTCTTTGTAGGTCTGCATAACATAACATGGAACGATTTGTCATTCCATCAAGATTAAAAGCTTTGATCATCATCAGCATTTTCTTAGCCTTATTGAGCAACAAGCTCTTGAATCGTAAGAAGCACGTGGTGATGATGACATGTCCCCTTCGCTATCCCTGCCACAAAACGGTCCATGACGTCCCGCTCTTAATACTGGTCAGGTCACATACACACGCACAGTATTAATGCAAACTGAATACACTTTTGTTGTACCTTTGTGTAAAAATCAGAGCCAGATTGGGCAGGTTTAGTGTACGACACGATTCGACATCAGAAAGATCTCGCGCTCTACAACGCTCGGCATAATAATAAGAGCTTAGTAAACTTTGTGACTGTTTGCTCATTCGCTCCGTGTATCGTTCCAGCCATGAGCCGTCAGGATCCGCCCCCGGTTCCTACGGTGGTGGTGACGCCATACCAAGTCATCGGGCCGGCGAACCAGCGTAACATCGAGATGAGGGAGTACAGACGCGGCTATTTCAGCATGGTCGTGGCCGTGGTGCTGGCCAGGGCTCGCCGGGAGTGCGACTCTACGGATGACATCACTAATGCCGTGGCCAACTGCCACATCGGCCAACAAGCCGGCCCGGTACCCGGCCCCTCTCGCCAAAACAACCCGTTCCAGTCCCCACAATAAATCTTCAGTGTTAGTGTTCTAAATGTGCCACTCGTGTTTACGTGTTTATCGTGATCCTCTTCCTTTGCTGTACCCCTGATCTATCATCTAACTATATCTCTTCTATAAAATAATCAACCGAATTAAGTAAATAAGGATATCTATACAATATTTTTGTTTTCAAAATCAAATCATTAAATTCAAATGTATTTCAGTATTATTTTCAGTCTCAAATCATTGTAACTTAAGAAATGCTTTTATTAGCAATTTGGCAGGGTGTTACTATCTCGATGGGTTTGTGATAACGTTTAAGAACGGTCGGGCCTAATAAAGGCTGAAAAAATTAAGTTTTATTGTGATGCCAAATATTTAATTGTTAAAAGACTATTTACCTATTATTTTGAAAATTATAAATAAATTATAAATGATTTTGGATCTATTTTGGAAATAGTTTTGGAAATAAAAAATATTTTGTTTTGTAATAAATCTGGAAGACTTTAATGGTGATTATCTTTGTGAATGTAACCTGAGATGTTTTCGTGATGAAGCTCTCAAAGTTGTGTGTAAATTAAAACCGCAAAAAAACAATGTGTTGTATTTCTTATTTCTTACACTATCGTCGTTCGTACCGGCCGAGCAGCGACGGGGGGTTTTGAAGAAACCAGTTGGTACCTAGTACCTACTGATTGAGTTCATCTTATGATGAGCGCCACGTGATGAGCTTTCGGGAATGTGAATAGGTATGTAGCATGATCATTAAATAACACACATAATCAGCGTATGATATTTCTACTGCTGGGAGTTGTTGGTTCACCTCAGTCTTTCATGGAGAGGCCTACCTGTCTCGAGAGGTAGACCTGGTGGCTGTCTTTTGTAGATCTTTGACAGTCGATACAGGTAGTCAGTGGCCTGAAAGTCTGGCAACCAGTCTTACCAACAGGCATCGTATTTCCTGGCACTATTTGGTTAGCAGGGTTCAGATATGCAGTCGTACCATGTAAGATACTAGTATTGAGCTTTATTCGTTGAGACTGGAAGCCAACTCTTACATTGTTGGGAAAAGGTTTGGCAGATGATTTTACCGCTGGTAAATGGAATGTAATGTAACCTAAATAATATAAGAGCGAAATTTTAGCCCACAGCGTTTGTTATAAGTATATAGTAGCGTAGCGAATATATTTAAATAAATAATGAATGAATGGATAAACTTTAAATACATAATATTAATAAAATAAGTAAACGGAAATATTACCAATTAGCAATTATAATAATTGAATTTTTTCTTCTTTCTCATGTTAGAATGAAAAATTTAGAGAAGCTCTCTTCCTCTCTCTACTTATTCAAAAATTGCTGTGCCCGACAGGGTCCATAATTGTGTCTATCATTTTCTTTTATTTTTGACCACCTTCTAAGTGTACATAATGGATGCAATAAATGATTTGATTTGATTTGAATATTAAAAATACGGCAGCAATTTGGAGTGAAAGTTAAATGGATCTTTATGTCAATTTAAACTCCGACATATTGATTTTTTTTATAGGACGCTGCGCGCTTTTAATCGGGTATGTCGTTATAACTTTATGAAATACTAGATTTTGCCCCGACTTCGTCCCCGTAGATATACCTAATATTTAATCCCACATGTGATCCATCAATAATCGCAATTCCATAGTAAAAATGGGTAAATTCCACCCCCTTTTCACCTTCGTAAATGCGCGCGCCAGACCGCACAATATTAGTAGCGCGCAGTAACTTTTAAAAGATTCGTTCAAATATGAGAGCATCGGTGGCCCAGTGGTGGCAGCCCCGACTTTAAAGCAGTATGCCGTGGGTTCGAACCAAGGCAGGCGCATTACTTTGTGTAATTTATTTCATCATCGCGGCCCTCAAAAACGGTGAAGGTAACATCGTGAGGAAACCGGCATGTCCTAAAACTAAGAATTCGAAGACATGTGACATCTACCAACCCGCACTGGGCGCGGATGGTGGATTATAGCCCACTCCCTCTCCTAGAGAGGAGGCCTGTGGCTCAGCAATGGGAACATTATAGCCTCATGATGATGATGAGTCCAAATAGCGTAGCGTTAAAGACAAATTTTACCCAGTCTTTTCAATATTTTTTTTGTAAATATCAAAAGCGACAAAAGTAATTATTTTTTAACTATGTATTTGTGAAAGTATCAAATTGTATGATATTTAGGGTCACTATTTTGGCAATAATGGCTAGCATAAAAGATAGAGAAACATTTCTACCATACATTACATTCGTGTTACTCAAGAGTTACACGTCTCCGAGCTGTCAAAAGAAGAAAAAGTGTTCAAAAGACCATCTCAGACACTAATCTGCATAGTCCTCATGAAAATTGAGCAATGTCTGGACTTTTTAAGAGCAACAAGTTAACAGGGAACCTCTGAGTTTGTTTCGGCTGTTTCTTCTCAGAGTAGTAAGGTACGAAACACCGGCCCCATCTAGTTTAAAAAAAAATTACGTGTAAAAGTGTTTGTAAAAACCTATTTGCAAAATAAACATCATTTATCATGTTTTTAGGCGTGGGCTCCTAAAACTGCTTTTAGTTTTAGGAGCCCACGCTTAAAAACAGCTCGGAGATGACGAAGTTTTTTCCGACTTACTATTTTGGCCAATTTACATACTATCATTGTATGCAATGAGAAGTTTTTGCGTGAAACAGAAACAAATCAAAATCAAAAAACATTCATTCATCCTCACAAACTTTCGCATACTAGCTCACTACCTGCTGCTGCAAGCGACTGTGTAAATTTTGATGTGTTTTTTCTGGGACAAATTATTCATATAAATTTAATATTCCTCATGATTCAATATGTCTATTGATGAAAACCTCATGAAATTCTGTTGCGTATTTTAAAAGATCTTAGCGTAGGTACAGACGGCTGGAAATGATTTTGTTTCATACTATGT
Source organism: Cerastis leucographa (assembly GCA_963082945.1). Lineage (NCBI taxonomy): Eukaryota > Metazoa > Arthropoda > Insecta > Lepidoptera > Noctuidae > Cerastis > Cerastis leucographa. The sequence goes on from OY720378.1 coordinate 9,471,315, forward strand.
AGCGATTAGTAGGAAGGATCTAAACGGAGTTGGTTTAAGAGAATGTGTAGCCTGGTCTTCCTGTGAACTTTTAAGGCGTCATGATCATAATCTGATGGCCAATTTATTTAGGAGCATTTCAAGTTGAAGTCACCGTTGAACTAGTCGTCGCGTGTTCTTGTTGCTAAAACAATAGCGGCCGAGCGAAGTGTAAAGTTTCTCAACTAAAAGCGCTACAAATGCTATGCAAAGAGGCCAATCACCTGGTCACGTCAATCTCAGTATAGGTCCTGTAGAGCACTTTAAGGAGGTTGGGGTTCACCCACGAAGAGTGCTTACACTTCTTGTAGAGTAGCATGGTGCTGGGGACATTAGACGGACCGTTCCCTTTCAGTCTGGAACGTTACCCAGATTTACAATCATGACTGAATATTATGGCTGCACCCTAACAATCATAGTCGTATATCTCATCAGTAATAACTGTGGTAAATTTAGTGGCAAGGAATTACTGTTCATCTAAATGTCACCACCACACCACACCACCACCGTAAACTGCGGTGTGCTTTTAATTGGCTTATTATTATTGTTTTGACATAAATAACTTTTTTTAAATACTTTTTCAAAGTCATTATTAGTAGACCAAGGTGACATACAGAATGACGAGGAATGGAGAGACCAATATTATGCTCGTTTATTGGTTTCCACAATCTAAGAATAAGGTGAAAACATGTCCAATTTCATCAAAATAACACTTACACAAAGTCTTTATAATTATAATCTTTCAATGACGCTCAAGCAGCCTCTGGGTGAAACACGAATCTAATAAAGCTTTCGGAATGTTGTTAGGGCTCCCGTGGTACTGCTGTTCATCTGGTATATTGGCTGAAGCACGTACGAACTTGTAAGCCACCATAAAAGCAAACTCCTTGCTGCATCGTCTACGAAGCGGCAGCAACAGCATCCTAATTGCTACTGCTGTTCGTTTTATTTGGCATTTTCAAAACCAATGGATTACAACATCCGTAAGCACTGGTTAGGTATACGTAGGTACAACCCTGCCATAATTGAAGTTCTAAGAAGACAATTTGCTACTAACACACCTTTTTTATTTTATTGCATTCCTGAGTATACAACCTGGGTTGTGGAGATCAGATAGGCAGTCGCTTTATGTAAAATACTAATACTCAGTTGCATCTGGTTAGACTGGAAGCCGACCCCAACAAAGATTGGGAAAAAACTAGGCAGATGGTGATGAGTATGCAACCTTTATAGAGTTGTCTCTGATATTAATTTCAAGTTTGATTAGTCCATCCAAAGGTTGTCTGGAAGATATCGCAAATTTTGTAAAAAAGCTGTGTATCAATGTTGTTGTACAATAAAGTATATTCCATCTATATATCTAACATAACATTCGCTTCAATTCCTGATGTGGCAGGCATGACATAATCGTAGCTAATAGTACACACACATTTTGCAGGTTATGATAAAGTCCCATTTAAAAGAGGGCAAGTCTATTGCCACCAACCGAGCTCACATCCTGACTCCCCGTAGACGTCACATGTCTGGATTTTTTGGTTCAAGCATAAAATATGCCAGTTTCCACAAGATTGCGATGTCTTCTTTCACTGTTTAGAGAGCACAGGGTTCATGTTAGTTGCTTTCCTTATTATTGCTATATACCTATCACAAAGCAATACTGATACTGTTAGCCTGCGTCATCCCACTGCTGGGCAAAGGCCTCTCCCCATGACTTCCAATTGTCTCGATTCAAGCCCAATGTGGAGCACTGGTCGCTGGTCTTGTGTAACTCGTCCCGCCATCTTTTACGAGGTCTACCGCAACGCCTTCTGGCTGTGTCAGGGGTCCAGAAAGTCGTTATTTTGGCCTACAGATCATTGGGCATGCGGCAGACGTGGCCAGTCCAGTCCCACTTGAGCTTAGCGGCTTTTTGAGCGTTTTGAGGCTTTTTGTCCAAGTCTGTGCTCCATAGGTCTAAATAACAAAGCAATACATATTTGAATTTTAATTGAAGTATCACGCATCACAGTAATTAATATGTCCATCACTCATTGATTGAGGTACCTACTTAGTAAGTTTTGCAACTAAATTTAGATCCACCATGTTGTAATTGACTTATAGATTTGTACATATTGTAAAGTTCTTAGCATAACATGGCGCCTATCACCCCACAGGCTAAGACAGAAGTGTGTTATGTCTTTAAGTTCCCGTAATAGGGGGTGAGCTTACTGCCGTCATCCGGACACAGGTCCTCCGGGCTGACACTAAGCAATTCCTGATGAAAAAACACCAATAAGAGTGCCCGTTCCGGTAATCGCACCCAGAATCTCATGCTCTGCACTATCGCTCTTCCACTCGACCAACGAATTTTGTTTAGTAGGGATCGGTAAAACTTGATTTATGTTTATATTAACATCTGCTGGCTTCATCGAATAAGAGCGCAACCAAATGACTTGGCCACTTTCGCTGATTGGAGAAATCCCACTATGCTATTCTTCCTCGAACGCTGGACTAAAAAATCACATCTTAATAATAGTAAAAATGTTTAAAATTATAATTGGTATATAAGAAAATTAATAAACGGATAATACACATTACATACACACATTATATTCGCTAATGGAATATTCCTATTAGAAAATTGCATTTTTAATTTATAAAACTCTTATTGGTAATCGCTTGAGAAAATTGAAAGTTGATATAAATATTATTTTTTAACACTAAAGGAAACAAGCAAGCAATGTAATGCAAGCAACTTGTCTCCTTCGAACCTGGCGAAGTCGACTCCTTCGATGTTTGTCACTTCCTTGCCATGTTGTTTAAATAAATAATATAAATAAGCGTAAATATGCGAGCAACCATGCTAATAAACGTCTACGTTTTAGCTAGCTTCTAGCAAGCCAAAACGTAGACGAGTTTATAAACAAGCATCCAAACAGCCATGTTATTATACATATACCAAGCAGCAAGCCAGCTGTAAGGTAGAAAAAAAGTAATAAAAAAACTAAAAACCACGGGCCTATTTAATAACCGTGACAAACACATTTTTTGACAATAATGTCGAATTGTCACGACAAGTGCCGTTTAATAAAGATGACTATAATGTCCAAGAGTGAGGAGACTGATAAATACTGATAAAATTATCTTCCTAAAAAACCTTTTAATAAAGCCGACCCTTCGAGTCTCTAGGAAAATATTCTCTGCCTTAATTGTCATAGTAAACCAAAATTTGACAATCTGACATATTTGTCACAATACAATATCGAGTCATGCATGAGAAAGAACATGGGGGTTATATAAAAAATATAACAAACTAGCTGTACCCAGCATGCGTTGCAATGCACTTTTTACTACCCACCTACCCTATCCGACCTACCTACCCTACCTACCTACTCTACCCTACCCTACCCTACCCTTACTACCTACCTACCCTACCTACCTACCCTACCCTACCTACCTACCCTACCCTACCCTACCTACCTACCCTACCCTACCTACCTACCCTACCCTACCTACCTACCCTACCCACCTACCTACCCTACCCTACCTACCTACCCTACCTACCTACCTACCCTACCCTACCTACCTACCCTACCCTACCTACCTACCCTACCTAACCTACCCTACCTACCTACCCTACCCTACCTACCTACCCTACCCTACCTACCTACCCTATCCTACCTACCTACCCTACCCTACCCTACCCTACCGTATCCTATGTCCTTCTCCTGGCTCTAAACTACCTCCCTGCCAATTTTCAGCTAAATCGGTTCAGCCGTTCTTGAGTTATAAGTGAAGTAACTAACACGACTTTCTTTTATATATATAGATTTACGTGTCTTTGACTTAAACTTCGTTTTTGCTTAGTATTTAAAATCGATGCCTAATTAACAATTTTAGGCTTTATCCCAGACATTTTAAAGAAAAGTTTCTTCTCGTTTAAATGTCGTGTAACATGTTTGCAGTTGCCCCAAATCTTCATCTTCACTACTACTGCTATCCGTCGACGACGTTAACACCATTTTCATTTTCAAATATTCTTACTAATATTTTGAATTGTCTTGAACAATGCCTCGACAATTTGACATAAGTACGAGTATATATCTGTTTAATAATCAGTTTCTCTTCACAGGCAATCTATGACAATTTGTCCAGAACGACTGCAGTTATATTAGTTGCAACAGTTATATTAGTACGAATCATCTTCCTGCCCTTGTCCCATTTCATTTGGGGTCGGCGCAACACGTCTCTTTTCTCCATACTCCTCTGTCATTCGTCATGTTATCATTTACTCCTTTTTCCTTCATATCATTTTTCACACATTCCATCCATCTTTTCATATTAGTACGAATAACCAGGCAAAAAAAAATGGAACCATTGATATTGTGAACAAAATCCGATTCAAAGCGGGAAGTAATATTTTTATAATAATATTAATTTCGCGCGGACGAAGCTCGCGGGGCTCAGCTAGCAGTAACTATGAATGATCTATTAAAATGTTAACATGATTGTTGTGTGTAGCACATTTGTGCTACACACAACAATCCACAACAACCTCTGATTTTTGTGATATGTATTGCTTATTTAAGCAATACATATCATAAAAATCAGAGGTATAGGTATTTATATATATGCTACAAACTGTTTGGATCGGTCAAAAAGATGGGGTTACGGCGTCCAAATTGAATATAGATATATCATAAGTCTTTCATCGATTCCAACTTTGAACTTTACTGAAACGAGCTTACGCCAGTTAATAACTTAACAATAGTCTCTGAAACTTCGACGTTTTCGAACACATGAAATGATGAACGTCGCCTTCATCCCTCATTGGACAGACGATAAATTGTAGTGTTTGTTTTTTGTGGGAGAGAAACAACAACATAGGATTCGCCAAAGTCTGAACTGGCGAACTAACTGCACTTGCGCAGTTCAGGACTTCGTCAATCAATAAATATTTCAATCGCTTTGCTGTGATAAAGTGAACGACTAGCGACCGCGCCTCGGTACACCAGTTCTAATCGTCACGCGAGTTAACCTGTTGAATTTGAACTAACAAAGAACCAACAGTAAGTAGCTGTGTGTTGACATCTAAGTGGCCGTATAATTAAGCGTTGGAGTACCGTATCTAGTTCGTGGGACAAAGACCTTGACATATTTATAGGTGGCGCCATTTTATGTCACCAGAAACGATGAATTGTTAATTAATATTAAAGATCATATGTTCCCAGAAAATGAACGGTGACCAAGTGAACAATCATCGGCGGCAGAAGCTCGACAACATCATTAACAAGATCACTGAGGGTCAGCTCATAAAGATGAGGGCGCTCACCAACAACCCAGATCTCACCCCCGAGGACTGCCGGCTCAAGTTAGAGGCACAGGAACGGGCCAGGCACAATGGTCAGTAACATTGTTTATTTTAATATATAACCAGTCGATTATAATACCCCATTTTAATTTTAGTTAGTTAGTTTTTTTTTTTCGTGTTCGTTCGTATGTTAGCTAGTTTCCCTTCATTAGTCTACCTTGCTCCTGACTAAAACAGGAGCTAACTCAGTATCCATAGCGACTAGGCATTAGGCATTTCTTACGACTCCATCCAGTAGCTAAGCAGGGCTACGACGCTACACGTACACCATCCATCAAGTATTGCTAGCATTGTCTGATTGAGTTTTCTGTTCAAATATTTTAATGTGAGTGATTTTACATTAGCTTTGGATCGAAGGATTTGTAAGTCATGGGGAGACCCTTCGCCTTTGATGACACAAACTAACAGTAGTAGAGAGATTTTAACATAACATCGATTTAAAAGTCCGATCCATGCTTTGTTCTCTGTCTTTTTTTGTCTTTTTACATTGAATAGCCTATAGTGATTTTAAACTATTATTTTTAATTATGAAATACATAAAAAACACATTACCAAAAAGCCGTATAATTAAACGAATATTTGCTAACATTTAATCAAAATTTCAGTTATGGAGAGAGCCAGTCCATGTCAGCTGCCGATGCTGGTGGTGCAGGAGCTAACTAAAGCTAAGGAGAAGACGGACTCCAGCACGGAGGTGCGTACGAACATGCCGCCTCCGGGCTCCGGGTTCAACATGTAGCTCGCTTAGATGCTTGAGCTCTTCATGATTAGGACCCGCTACACCTTCATCAAACCACTGCAGGCACCGGATTATTTTGTCAAGTAGGTATAAGCTAAGTATTGCATGATGTCTTTATTTGGGACTACACGGCATTTCACGGAACATGTTATGGTTCCGCCAAACCAGTACAGACCAATTGAAGAGACAGCTCCGGACTCCAGACACCGGCAAATAATGTACTGATTTGAGTATTCGTCAAATTCCCAATTCAGCTGAATTTTTAATTTACTTATACAGTTATATTATAAGAGATTCATTTCAATTTTCAGGTTCAATCGGAAAGTTCCCGGCTGCAACGAAGAATCACGGATCTCAAAGCCATCAATACTTTTTTTGTTCTTAGGTGCGTGAATATTTATGATCAGTCTTGCTATGTTTTAAATGTGGTAGGAATATTAAATGTTTGGTAGGAATAAGAAACAGGTTACTTAGCGCTCAGATTCACAGTTATAGTGAAAGTACCTATTATCCAAGTATGTTTTTACGCTATTCTCTAAAAAACGGTGATTTCTTTAGATATTGAAAAATATCTCATTTATACTGAGGTCGGCCGGTTTAAACGAATTTTATGAAATCTTTGAGACTGTCATTACAGTTTTGTAGTTGCTGTTATATTAATAGGTATTCAATGTCCAATGTACCTTAAACGGCGTGTCGGGGCCCCAGACGCGAAAACGCTTACCACGTACTCAGCACAGTACTTTACACCCCCCCCGCATATAAATTTTTCATGAAAACAGCTGTTTCCTACAAAAGTGCATTACCTACACGGTCACGTCAAATGTATGGCACGGCAGATTTTTTTTTAATTCCGTAGAATAATTTCGGTGCCCCCCCCCCCCCACAGCACATCACTTTACCCCCCCCCCCCATATAAATTTTTCATGAAAACAGCTGTTTCCTACATTTTTTTTTTAATTCCGTAGAATAATTTCTGTGCCCCCCCCCACACTCAGCACATCACTTTGACCCCCCCCCCGCTTAGCAATTTTTCATCAAAACAGCTGTTTCCTACAAAGGTGCAATACCTACACGGTCACGTCAAATGTATGGAACAGCAGATGTTTTTTTTTTATTCCGTAGAATAATTTCTGAGGGGGGGGGGTTAATTTCTGAGTACGTGGTAAGCGTTTTTGGCTCGGTCTCCCTTACGCCTTTTAGTGCTTATTAACAGCATTTATTTGCGTAGTAATTGTTCACTAGAAGGGTATTTCCTTCATATGCTAAATTGTGATTTTTGACTGTACGTTAGGCTAAAAACGGCACATTATCAATAGCTTTATAATGTGGCTTAGCTTTAGTGCGACATTCTGTGAATGTCTATTCTTAAGTACTCGTAAGAATTGTACACATTCCAAGACCGCTTTTAGTGTCGTGTGAGTTTCTGGATCCTAATATCTAATATACACTTTTGCAGTAACTGAGTAGCTAGTCTAAAAAATTAACGAATTGCCAGGAGTTTTTCATCAGCATTTTTATAAACCCTTTTGGAAAGCTACACATAAATAACAAAAACATACGAGCAAAATTGATAAGCTCCTCCTTTTATTTCGTCACTTAAAAGTAGATTTTAAAACACAATGTTTCAAGACCGCGACAGATAACTGGCCATTACTTGGCCATTTTGCTTCAAGGTTTCACAGAAACATTAGTCACTGGATCATTTTTTCTATCTCATTCCTTCTGATAGCCTCTGTAAAGTATCATAAGCTAATGGAACAGACAGGACTTTTTCACATGTTATATTGATCACAAATTTACTTTTTAAGTATTAACAAGTATCAGTTTCGTTGGTTTTCAACACTTATTCTAGGATATGCCAAGAGAATAGTCAACAATTTTAATATCATCAAAATAATAAATGTCTAATTGCTGTACGTGTATCGGCACTATTGTGTTAGACTAAGTATATACCTAATGTTATTATTTTAAGGTCTGTTTCACAATCTCTGAATAAGCACTTTCTCTACACTACAACCAACCTCGCGTTTACATCCATACCTATACAAGACTTGCAAAAAACATGTCAAATATGATCAGGATCACATATCTATTGATGTTCTTTCAAACATATCCAGTAACCTATTATTTTTGTCTGAATAGTACAAGTCTTGTGTACTAACTAACTTGTAAACATAGATGTAAACGATAAACCAAAACAGTAGACTAACATGTTTTAAACCTTGGTGTAAACGAGGGGTTAACTAAGCAGCTAAGCTGAATTTTTATGAGAAAACACCTGCGAGATAACTACAAGTCATCCGAGGGTGGTGGAATAGTCCGTATTGATATATTGAACTATGATATTGGAATTAGAAATATAAGATTGTAATATGCACGACTAATTTTAATGTATCAGAAAAGAAGACTCACTTATGTAAAATAACTAAGATGTTTTAAAAAGAAATCTAAGATAATCGAGGGAAAAGAGTTAAAAATCTTACAAAAATTTAATCAATAATATTCCACTACTATATTTATGTGAAACATCAACATTTATGTGCATCTAACATACACCAACATGTTTTATGAGTTACAACAAATTACCATTGAATTTAACTTAGAAAACTTAGCATTTCTATTTTCTTTATTTTCTGGGTATTTAAAGCTAGTCGTGTTTCAAGTACGATTAAGAAATATTAGGAGAAACCCTTTTGAAGGATGCTTGCAACTTTAATTAGCTCACGTACCTACACTTTAGGTTAATATTATGCAAACTAAGCAGTATTCTTGAACTAAATGTGTATGTTTTTATTTAAGTAAATAGGCCAGTGCCCTTGTTCATATATTATTAGTTTTCAAAATATCCACGAATTTGTAAAATTTTGTTAAGTAGTTCTCTCGTACCTGTCCATTTACTATTTCTCTAAGGTCGTCTATAATAATTATGTATTTAATGTATGAACAAAATAATGGCATATTTTGTGTCAAGTGATTTTATTTTACCCACCTGTGTTTCATTTATTGGTACAACTTCCCAATTTCCCGATGTTTTATTCATTATTCCCAATAAGAGAATATACAAGGAACCATTGGCATTTAGTCGGTGAAAGGTTGATACTATCCTCCGTTTTCCCAAGACGGAGAGTATCCCTGAGAATTTTATAGAAATATTTTTAAATACACCATGGACAGTATCACTATCACTATCTTGCTGCCTGAATAACCTTTATGCATGGCGAGGAAAAGGTGGGATGAGCTGGGCGTATTCTTATTAAGGAATTGGCCTACAATTGCATCGAGAAAAATGGTAAAAGGGAATGGCACTTGCCTTGCAGTAGCAACCACATGAGCTTATAATCGCTCTTATACCTAACCTAACCTAACCTAACCCTTTCTCATAAAGCTTGTACCGCAACAATAGAAGAACTTCATGTTTAGGCCTTTGAGTAGGTAACACCACAGAAGTACATAGTAAACTATACCTACGAACTACGTTAATTGCAGAAAATGCACACATTATTACTGATATAGTAATTAGAAAGGGTTGAAGAGGTCAGATAAACAGTCGCTCCCTATAAAACCTAGTATTCAGCTGCATCCGGTTAGACTGGAAACCGACACCAGCATAGTTGGGGAAATACAAGGCAGATGATGAAGTATATAGAGATTAGTCTTGCCCTCAATCATTGTCTTGTTCATAGGAAAACAACATCCAGTCTTGTTGGGTATTTGAAAATAATATTATCAAGTTTTTTTAGTTAGGGACGAATCGCATGTAACTAAATGAGTGATGAATATGAATGTTGATGGAAGAAGAGCGAAAGGAAGACCAAGGAAACGATGGATGCTTGATGATGATGATGATGATGATTGCGTAAGGAATGACTCGGAAGAGAAAGGTGTAAATGATAGCCTGACGGTCTACAGAGGAAATGTAAGAAAAAAAAGGTTTATACCGACCCCAAGTAATATGGAACAAGGGTAGGAAGATGATGATGATTATCAAGCTGTCAAAGTTATTCATAGTTACATCTCAATAACTAACCCAATTACAAAAAAAAAAAACAATTTAAGACAGATAGACACTGAAATAAATTGTATGTAGTTTCGAAAAATTATTCAAATTTCGTGCCAGATTTTAGCTTGGTAGATGTACAGTTAACCAAAAATATTTGTGTATACGGTCAGCTAGCTCACAATTTCTTTTAATGTTAAATTATGCACCAAGGGGATAAAGTAGTGTTTCGTCACGGGGACTATTTTAAATCCCGAACGCAACGAGGTATTACAGGGCTCCTGAGCGGAGAGAGTAAGCTTTGAGGTTACTCTTGTGACCTCAAAGCTCACTCTCTCCGCTCTGGAGCCCTGTAATACCTCGTTGCATTCGGAATTTAAAATAGTTCCCGTGACGAAAGGCACTACTTTATTACTGCCATTTTAGACCCCCGTTGCCAAATGCAACGAGGTATTACAGGGCTCCCGAGCGTAACGAGTGAGCTTTGATTTAACTCCTGGGGGTCTAAAATGGCAGTAATAAAGTAGTGCCTTTCGTCACGGGAACTATTTTAAATTTAAAATAGTCCCCGTGATGAAGGGCACTACTTTATTACTGCTATTTTAGACCCACAGGAGTAACCTTTTTTTTTTTTTTTTGCGGATGGTAAATCATCAAATGACTTCTCCCGCTCTGGGCGGAGCGGGAGGGAGTGTCAGACTTGACTGACTAAAACCCACCCAAGTTCCTTCTTAGCCCTTTGTGTTCCATGATGATTCCATTCCTCATGATACTGATACTTTTAACCTGCCATCCCACTGCCACTGCTTTGCCCGCTGGGCAAAGGCTTTCCCATGCCTTCCAATTGTCTCGATCCAGGGCTAATAATGGACCACTGGTCGCTGTCTAGGTCGTCTCGCCATCTTCTACGAGGTCTATTGGAACTCCTTCCTTAGTGGTTATTTTGGCCCACAGATCATTGGACATGCGGCAGACGTGGCCAGTCCAGTCCCACTCCAGCTTGGCGGCTTTTTATTTTTTTAAGGTTCACCGACAGCACATATTTGGACATAGATACATTGAGTCTTATGGTAATAACCTAATATATATGCCAATTACGGGCAAACACAACATTGACAAAAGTTGCTTTTTGAGCAACATCAGTAATTTGTGTTTTGGAGCGCAGTGTGGTATTGCGTACACGCTTGATTAAACGCCTAGAATGCTGCGCTCCATGGCACGTTGGCAGACCTTGAGTTTGGACTTTTCAATATTTGTCAAAGACCAAGTCTGGGATCCAAATGTCAAAATGGCAAAGCAAGAATGCACATGTCCATGATTTTTCGCTTTAGCGACAAATTAAGGTTTTCCTTCATAAGCTCCTTCAAGGACCAGTAGCTATTGCAGTCATTTTCAGTTTGTCTTGTGACTTCCTTGTCTTATCTGGACTGGAAACAGACAGCCAGACATATTCCAATTCTTCACCATTAACTCCGATCCTGTGGTTAGTGTGTTTGACATCAGTTTGGTTTTCGACATGTTCATCGCCTGTTCAACCTCAAGGCTTGCATTACTGAGTTGGATTAACATTAGCTCTACTACTTCCGCCTTGGAAGAGAATACGAGAATGTCGTCAGCGAAGCGAAAGTTGGTTAACCGCGCCCCACCGATTTCAGTACCACTTCTTTCCCAAATAGTCGAAACTTCAAGGGTGCTATTAAAAATCTTAGGTGAAAGCAGGTCTTCTTGCTTTACGCCTTTTTCTATGAAAAATGATGGTCTGGCTGTTAGTAACCTAATCGAAGCAGTGCTGTTTAGATACACGTTACGTTGTAAACTGATGTAGGTGGGATCAACTTCTTGGGGTTTGAGGTCGTCAAATATAGCATAGTGTGTCAAACTATCGAAGGCTTTCGAGTAGTCGATGAAGGCAAGATTTATGGGAATATTGAACTCTTTGCTATTTTCCTATTATTTGATTTATTGCATGTAGATGGTCAGTAGTGGAGAGGCCAGATCGAAAACTAGCTTGTTGAGGAGGTTAGTGTTTTTCCAACTGAGGTGAGATACGGTTGTCTTATTTTAATAAAGGGCTTGCAGAGATGGGATACGAGACTGGTTGGTCGATAGTTGTTGAGGTGCAGCAGTATGATATTGGAGTGGCAGAAACCATCCGTGTATATACCTGTTTTAAGAATGGAATTGAACAAATTAGTTACTACGAGGAAGAAGAGCAGGTTCGCCTATTTTCAGAATTTCGGTACTTATACCATCCTCATCGGGTACTTCATTTTACTGAGTGCGCTGTAAACTTCATAACCATTGGAGGAATTGTATCTGGGAAAAATAGTTTATGCTGGATGTTGAAGGCTGGCTGTTTGAGTATTATGATTTGTAATAGTTTGTGCAGATTTGTAATACTTTGTCTCTACTTCGATGTTTTTGGCCGATGTAGCCCTTAAGATAATTTATCCACTGTTTGCTTTTTGCGGTGCCTTGTTTGGCAATTTGTGATGAACGATTCGTCTCTAAAGCAATTTGGATCAGTTTGGTGTTAAAAGACCTTAAATTATTTCTAATCTTGGGTTTCACTTCTAGATTTTATTTTTATATTTGGCGTTTCTTTTATTTGCATTTAGGGCCTGTCTTTCATCTATAAGTAGTGTAAGTATGGTGTATGAAGAAGGTTTTTTGATTTTGTTAGGTAATGTTTTAATTTTTCTACTATCTGTTATAACACTATTGGCGAAGTTGTTATATTGTTCCTGCACGTCTTTGGTTTCAATAGGATAATATTTTGAAGGATTATATTATGAATCGCGTTACAATTAAAAATACGATCTAGCAACCTCCACAGTAGCCGATAAGCTAATGTGATTACTTCCCGCCATTACCAGTACAGATAAAAAAAGTTTAGGGCGAGTCAATTATTTAATCATTTTGGACTGTACAAGTTGCAATTTTTTTTTTTTAAAAAATTATTTGCTATATCTTTTTAATTAATTTACATACACTTTCTTATTATTTCACATCATTTAATTATTTTGTTCATCAACGGCAACTAAAACCAACTAAGCGAAAACTGTTTGGTAAAAGTTTACATGCTATTTTCATTAAGCTTCCAAATTCAAATCACATTATTGACCAGCGCGCAGTAATGAAATTCCGTACAATATTACTGCCGACCTGAAACCTAGGGCATACGACTTTGACTATGCCTACCGAAGACTATGACTTGCTTTACTTATGGTTTGCTTGACGTATAATTTGACATTTTTACGACAAGGTTGTGTCAAAGCAATGTTGTAACTGTACTGAGTACACAGTCAACCGTTTTACATAACTCACGTTACTTAGTTTGTTTGACTGTACCCTTGAAAGAAGTTTGGAAATTGACTTTTGTTAGAAGGAGCTTTTGACAGGTAATGGTCGCTCAGTTAAATAAAGACAATTAATGTAGCTATATCAGATACATAATTGATAAATATTCTCATACAATTAACAAAAAGGTGACGTCATATGACTTAAAATTCATAGAACTTTCGAGGCGGAACTCGGAGGATCGACGCTGATTGGCGGCAATCTCGGTCAGAATTTAGGCCAGCAGGTAAAATTAGGTCAAACTAAAAAAAAATATTGCACTTGCGCAGGAATGGCTAGTTACGACCATCAATCAATACGTTGAGATCGAGAACCGTCCCACAGACAGTCTCTTTGTGGCAGATAAAACGGAACTAGACCCAGTTCCTCATTTCGTGTCTTCTGGAGCTCAAACGAGTCTTAAACGGACTATGTAAGTACCATATTAGTATTTATATAGCTAGTATAGGAAGTATGTATTAAATAACCTTCAATTAGGTCAGTGATCAAAATTCAGGGACTTACGTAACCTTTGGGGGTTATCTGTCTCAAGTATACTTTTCACGTCTTTAAGAAAGTGACAAGTTTGTTTAATTCTCGCCAGTGATAGATTGCAGCGTAATATAATAAAAAAAAAAAAAAAAAAAAGGTCCCATTCTTTGTCCTATCCTACATAGTGTGTCCATTAAGTGTAGCAGAACAAAATGGCAGCCAATACATAGCAGTGGTAGCTTCAAGGACGAAATGATGATTATGTCATGGTGTGACCTATTTTCACAAAATAATGCGGCGTTTCGGAATTGAACAGCGATGTTTGCAAAAATGATTGCTGATATTAGGTACAGTGAGACTGATGTCCTCTAGTTCAAGAATTATTAGTAGTTGTTCTGTTAGCAACGAGCCTCTCTGTCAATCAAGTAATTACTGGTTGCTTGTATTGGTGGAAGCTTGTATGAGGTTCTAGATACATATACAAGGTGTTGTTTTGAATCCTCGTCAAGATTCAGGAGGTTGTCACAAAATACATAAATAATCAATTTAAATTACGGTACATACGTAATAATTAAAAAAAACGCTTCTTTTTTTGTTGTTTAAATTTGTTTGTTTTTCACAATAACCCTGTTAACGTGGTTTAGGGAATAAGAAATTATCGAATAAACGTTGTAGATTATTTGTAAGCGCGGTTATTGGGCGAGGATCAGACGGGTCGCGTTAAAGATGCAAAACAACAGCTTGTATAACACGCAATAGTACATGGGTGTACTATTGCGTGTTATTCAAGCTGTTGTTTCATTGCGCTAGCTATGTTTAAGGCCCATGTAACAGATGGCGAGACCATAGGCAACGACCAGGCACAAGTTCAGACTCGTATGGGGTTCCATTCAAGTATATTTGTTCTAACTTTATTTTTTTCTCCTTGTTACAGTTATGTCTGAACCCGCTGGAAATGAGGCTGCAAAGATGCCATTCTTCACGCCGCAGTCACATTATTTCGAAGATTCATCCCTGCCCTCGGAGGTGATGGACATAGGAAGGATGCAGATTCATGAGCCATCGGCACCCTTCTTCTTCGTTTGCAGTTGCTACGACTGTCGCTACTTCTTTGGAAAGGCAACTGGTAACAGGTGCGTTAACCCGCGCACTTTGGACCTGACACCGCCTCCACCGCCTAGCAACTACATGGTTTTAGTGAAAAACCTGCGCACTGCTGCCGCTGAACGTGAGGAGTTGCGCGACGAGAAACGGCGCGCCCAACGCGAGGCGGCCCAGGCGTCAATTGCTGGTTCTCCGACGATTGACAAAAAGGAGAAGGCGGCCAAAGACCAGCCCAAGAAAAAAAAATCCCTTCACGTTAACATGAAGCGCCGCCGTCAGTAAATTTATTGACGATATCAGAAAATGTGACATACCCCTTTTCTAATAATTATGTTTTATTGGGGTTTCCCATATTAGCTCTGCATTAGAAACATTTCCGAATTTGATTATCGCTTGTTAGGTATGTCACATAATTATGGTAGAAATAGAAGCTACGAGTGTTCTGTGAACGTAGATGAAAGCTTTAATCTCAATGTGGTTGTTGTAACGTGTCCCCCATTCCCCCTAAAATTATTATTTTATATACTTAATCTTCTTACATTTTGTGATTGGAGAGAGGTAATGATATGGCTGATTATACCTATACTAAATTTATTGAATTAACAATTCAATACCTTTTCATAAAAAGCTTTAAAAAAATCTTTTTAGGTCCAAAAGTAAAAAAATCCTTAGTTTTAGAAACTAGCAAGAGTGCGTATCTAGAATGAAATTGCTGGTAAATAAATTATCTTCAGATATAAGTCTCCGTGACATATTCTAGGTACGCTCTTCAGGTTGGTAACAGAGCTTATTTTATGTAAAAAAAACATAAGTTAGAATCTACAAGTCAAATTTTGAAGCCAAATTGTTCTAGTTAATAAAATGAATGAAGTATGTTGTTTGTAAAGGAAGAAAGGAACTAATAATTTTGAATGTATATTCTATTTCGTTAAAATTATACCTATTGATGTGTTATATTTTATCCAATTGTGTGTCTACATGTGAAAATAAAACATCGAAAAATAAAACTTTGTCTTATTGAATATCGTTTTTTTATGTTATTTTATTAGGGCAAATACTAAACACACACACACACACATAAGCACAGTTACGCCTTTTTCCCATGGGGCTAGGCAGAAACCACAAGTAAGTGAAATTAGCCCATTAGCATGGGCCTCGTCCACGTTCATACATCTGGTCATACACGCACGCCGGCTAATACTAAACCACCTATGATACCCTGATAGAGAGCTACAATCTTCTGCGTCTTAGCCCAATCTTCTGTCTTCTTAGAATAAATTTAAATTCTATTGTTTAACAATGTGAATAAAAATCCCAATCAATCACACTGTGACTTGATAGGGCAACTTTTTAATGCAGCCCACACCCCTTGGCCATTGCAGTAGGTTTGGTTTTAGTACTTCCTTTGACCAGCTCCTTTAAAAAGAGCTCTTTTTACTGATGAAACTCTCATATAGATAGATCATAGATGCATGCAGTTGTATAGGATGAGGGCATAGATGTCTTATAGCTTTGAATTTCAATTTTGTACCATTATTGTACATCTGCAGGCGCTCTCTAACCTGAGCATTCGCATGTAATATCTATGATTAGATTTTGTACAGGAACAAGTGATTCTTACAAATGTTAGGTTGCGCATTGTAATTCTTGGTTCTCCTCTCTCACTGATGCAATGTACGGTAACAATCCAAGATTCGATTTCGTACAGAAACAAGTGAAACAATCTACTCACAGAAAAAGTGAACCTGTGACATTATAAGAATCGAACGAATGCTCGAAGTACCTTACTGTTAATAAACAAAACAAAAACATCATCTATGTGTTTGTGTCTAGTACACAAAGTCAGTAGCATTAATATGCTACTGACTACACGAAGCAACTTCATAATGCGATTTACATCTCCTGTTGAGCATAGTATTTTGGAAGTCACACTGCTATGAAATAGGCCTTATCTCAAAGTAGAAACCGATATTTTATGATTAAAGATTACCTGTGACCACGGTAATTATTACTATTTTTATGGGACGTTCCCGCCACACTACTCGCAAACTACTGCCACTCCTGAAAGCCAGAATCAACAGTGGTGACCACCAGAAAGGCGCCGAGAAAATGAAGCTGGACGAAGTCCCAGAGAAACAATTTATCTGTCTTGGATAGCAACGATATTAATCAGAAAAAAATTGCGCAGGAGTAGGATAAACATAATTTCCCTCCACATCAGCAAGATACAGAACGAAACAAAAGGCACAGGTGATTACAATTGGGATAAGCCCAGTTGCCTAGCACCACCGATAAATATTATCAATAGTACTAATGGGTCCTAAGTTGTGAGTTGTGTTATTTGATTCCAATAATAGGCATGGTAAAAACGCGTGAACGCAAGGTTTGTTCTAGTTTCTACAAGGTCATGGTAAATAGCTTCGGATGTAACCTGTATACTGTACTGGTGGATGTAAAAAGGTTAAAGATTTTTGTTTCGTTCGTGTTATTTGCGTTAGAAACGAGAATTTAACTTAATAATGTAGATAAAATATTAATAATATAATAAGGTAATATAAAAATGTAACAATATACAAGGTGTTGTTTTGCATCCTCGTCAAATTCAATTTCTATGTTAATGATTCTCGCTCTGAATCAATAATAAAATGGGTAGGGAATTTTTATTTTTTTCCTTATTTACGGAAATCGGTAAGTTTGAACCACCCGTGTTTTGAACGCGACCCGTCTGGTTCTTGCCCTATAACGTCGCTTACACACGTACAAACAATCTCAAACGTTAAATTGATATTATTAATAATTAACTAGGTATCGTAATTTAAATTGATTGTTTATGTCTTTTGTGACCACCTCCTGAAATTTGACGAGGATGCAAAACAACACCTTGTATAAGAAAATAAATAAAGGAAATAATACATACCTAAGCTTTGTGGTCCCCGAAGGGTTATACTTAATTAATGATTGATTTGTAAAAAGAAAAACAATACCTACTTTGTTTGTATGTCAAAGTTCATGTAATAATACAGTACATAAAAATTCTCAAGTAAGTGAAATCCTTGTTATTCTCTAACCATATTTCACGAAAATATTACTATAAAATTTTGCTTTACATATTAGTCTTCGTAACTGACCTAACGTGACCTACATGCTACAAACGCTTTGTTGAACCAACCCCTCAGACGAATTCGAATTCCCCGGCAGGCATTATTCATCGTGTCTTTAATAGATTCTTTTTATGAAATCTGCCTGTCCCTTTGAACCCCGCGTTTGATCAAAGCTTTCTTAGAAATCACGCCAATGAGGACAGAAACTATACGGCTTGCTTCAATAAACGATTCATACCAAAACATGGCGCGACATCAAAACCTTATTCGTATTTTTAGAACCTCATGTAAAAAATCAATGATTTCATCCCGCTATGTTGGCACCCTGTTCTACACCCTAATTTGAGTCCAGCAACGCCATCGCTAAAAAACGGCAGACACTAACCGTACATTCTTATTTAACGTTTGATTTTCCATCATAGTGATCTTTAACCGTATAGCAATAAGGTTGTTATCGACGGTTAAATAACTGAAGGGTCGGTAAAAAGGGAACTCTATCCTGCCCTAGACTATAAAATATTCGAAGACGGCGCGACCTTTTGCTTTGATCGTTCAGTTAAAGAGAAAGTTCAGTTAAAATTTAGTTTTACATAAGCTTTACATTATTGATGCTTTAGAGAAAACGCGTTGAATTCTTTTACAAGGAAATAGCGCACATTTCAGGATTTAGTAAATTATTTCATTAAAAAAACGTTATTTTAGATACAACGTGTACGTAGATATTATATTATATTGGCCATTAGTAGTGAACTTATGCGACACAGAGAATGTACGCACCGCGATCAATCAAGCCATCAGAAACCAGTTTATGCTGATCTCTCATCAGTATCGGACATCTATAGAAAGCGAGGCCATGTTATACTGGAAAAGTAAAGCTTGATGTGTGTACACGTTGGCCAAGCCGCGCACAGAAGCTATTAAAAATTAACATTTTAAGCAACATTGTTGGAGCTGTTCATTAATGATATTGGGGCAACTGTGGTTTTCCGACGACAGTTTTTAAACTGTCACCACAAACTTGTTGGGGTCGGCTTCCAGTCTATCCGGATGCAGCTGAGTATCAGTATTTTACATAAAGCGACTGCCTATCTGACCTCCACAACCAAGTAATTGGGTAATACGAAACCACTTGGTAAGACTGAATGTCAGACTTTCGCTTCTGAGTACCTGTAACGACTGTCAAAGATCTACAAATGACAGCTGGGACCAACAGTTTAACGTGCAAACAGTTTTTACGTATTATTAGTTGAAAATCAAAATTGGTTTGTACAAAACAAAGAGTGTACTTACTACAATGTTATAAATTGGCGTACGGTTCTTTGTCCGCTACTACAACCGCAGAACGGTAACGAAGTGCTGTGACACCAGATGGCATAACATTAAAATTTGCAATGCAGCCGGGTATAATTTGTGCCTTTCGTAATAAAAAGGGATCTAAGTAACCCATTCATTTCGTTTTCTTTGTAACAGTTGGTATTCTTTCTCTGCCCTTAAAATTAAGTAACTGGGCAGGTGCACGCAGAACCAGGGACTTAAAACACCTTCATAAAGGTTACATAATTATAAGTGTTACATGTTGAATTGGTTACAGCATCAAATATGTAACACTTTTAAATGTGTTTTCAACCGTAACCTATCTGTAACAGATATAAAAGTGTTCAGGGTTAATAAGTGTAACAGGTAAACGCAGCGTACTGAAGCTATAATTGATTATTTCAGTTACACATATTAACACTTATTAACACATATAAAAGGTTATATTACTGTATCTGTTACATTTAAAAGTGTTTTTCTGTTATAACTGTTTTAAAAAACAGTGTTAAAAACACTTACATTACAGTATTACGGTTACAGTTTGAGTCCCTGCGCAGGACAGATCAAAGACAACACCAATAAACACGTATTTGATAAATTCTATTTAGTAAGTGAGTTTTGTACATAGGGTTAAATTAAATCTGCTAGCGACCACATAGGAGGAGAATGCTGATGTTATGGTTGGTATGTGTGAAGATAGGCATAAGTCTAGGGCTTGGTGGTCGCAAGCGCAATACCTCAGAAATTGAACAATGCAATGAACTCATGGAATTTCTCAGTTGCAGCCATGGAGTCTGTATTTGTGCCCAGTAGTAGGCTCGCTCCAGTCGCTCCCCATTACGTGGGACTTCAAACATAACTGGCGATATAGCGGTGCACTGACTATTAGGTACACCTCTGCCAAACCCTTCAGGGATTACAAGCGTGATGTTATGTAAATGAGCATAACGTATTCAGCCAACAACGTTCCAGCTGTTGAGTTACTGGCCTCCTCCCTCACTTGAAGCTCACGGGGCCACTGCAGGTGAAGGGATGTCGTATTTTTTTTGTTTCTAGGGTATGCCAGTTTTTTCACTACGTTCCATCATGGATTTGAGAGCAGTGGTGACGAAGAAACCAACTTGGCTCGGGTCGAACACACCGGCCCCCACATGCAAAATGTGGTGGGGTTAATCAAGTCACTACTATAATAGGGGATAATCCTATTTTTTTTTCTTTGTCCGTCGGGTAGTTTATTGAAAAGTATTGGACACGTATTTTTTCTTTTTTCACGTGGTCATAAAATTACGGAGATATATTCAGTTGAAATGGCGCATGACGTCACATGTAGGTAAGTTTTATACCTACTTGTGACGTAGTAAGCCCCCACTCTCCAACTTTAATGAGTTCTAACTAAGTAATTTTTTGATATTTTGATAAAAAAAAAAATACGTGTCTAATATTTTTGTATTACCTGTCTGACGGACAAACTAGAATGTCGTTTTCTTTACCCAGTCCGATCCCCTATTGTGTCTAGAGAAGGAGTTAATTTTCACATAATTTCAATAGATTAGCATAGAGATTTTGTAACACAATAATCTTTTTTTTTCCTAATTGCTTTACCTAGTTGTTAACTTCAACTTTCAGCGCTTAAAATCTTATATCGAACACATGACATGATACAGTTTCTGTGTCATCCAGTTGTTTGTTCATTACAGGAATTGAAAAAGGCTACTGAAGGCACCAAAATCGTGGCTTCTGGCCCGACACAATTTGAGATTGCCATCGACACGCTAATGAAAATAAAAGTGACTGGTGTGGGATATTAGTACTAAGTAAATGAGACGTTACCACAACTCGAGCAGGCTGACACCTGATTGTAAAAAGTTACTGCATGATGTCTGGAATACTCCAAAGAGACATTATATCAGCGTCTCCAAGTCATATGTATTGGATTGGCACAAAATACCAAAAGAAATCGTGGAGAAAAAATTTCAAACCTGTTCATTATAGTAATTTAAACTAGTTCTTTGTAGAATAAAGAAAGCATTCTGGTGTATTGCGTGCTAAATTTTAAATATTTCTTTGGTTTGTTTTAATAACATCAGCAATTCAGCATCCGTACCATTTAACTTTTGTGTGTTTCATGTCACTAACGTAGTATAGTACCTATTTTTTGTGGAAACCACCATCTGCAACAAAAGAAAGGATTTTAAAATGGATGTTATTATATCATGGTGTTATTGTACGACATACTTAATAATAAATTCGACTGTCCACAATTGCTCGGCAAAATATATATTAACGTCCCACTCAGACGTACCAGACATACCACTTTGTTAGCAGTTCCTAATGCCTCCACTAATTATATGAAGATGTCGCCTTTCTTGCGTCTACCCGCATTATATAATGACAAGTTCCCAACACTTGATCTCTTTAATACCAGTCGGAACCGAATTAAAAAAGAGATCGTTGCAATCCTGGATCAAGAGAGGGATAATCAGTTACACCACTAGTGCCAGTTACTCATAAGTATATAGACATACACACATCATCACACGCATTTACAGACACCCACACTCACGCACACAGGCACACACTATACCTTTTAATGTAAATTAATTCGAGTCACTCTTTGCTTAGTATTTTAATATTTTTCTGTGTACTTCGTAATTGGCGTAATGTTTAGTGTATTGATTTTTTATGTTTATGTACTGTCAGCTGTGAAGGTACCTTTCATAAAATAAATAAATAAATTAGACATTATTTCATTTTCACTGTTTTTATAATATGCTAGAATTGTTTGTGCAATATCTCGGAATCGGACTGGGTAAATAAAACGACATTCTATTTTGTCCGTCAGACAGGTAATACAAAAATATTAGACACGTATTTTTTGTTTTATCAATATATCAAAAAATTACTTAGTTAGAACTCATTAAAGTTGGAGAGTGGGGGCTTACTACGTCACAAGTAGGTATAAAACTTACCAACATGTGACGTCATGCGCCATTTCAACTCAATATATCTCCGTAATTTTATTATCACGTGAAAAAAGAAAAAATACGTGTCCAATACTTTTCAATAAACTACCCGACGGACAAGGAAAAAAAAAATAGGATTATCCCCTATTTGACAACATTCTGTCCATCCATCATCTTAATGAATGAACGGTTTCAGGTACGTATCATATACAGGGTGTAACGGAAAGGGTATATACATCCTTAAGGGTGTGCTGCAGACCATCAAACTGAACATGTTTCGCACCATAAAAAAATTTTTGCAGCAAAAAAAATATCTGCTGCCCCATAGAAAATTACAATACCTATTCGACCCAAAAGTATAGGCAGCTGATATTTTTTTTTTGCTGCAATTTTTTTTTGATGATGTGAAACTTGTTCAGTTTGATGGTCTGTAGCACACCCTTAAGGATGTATATACCCTTTCCGTTACACCCTGTATATGATACGTACCTGAAACCGTTCATTCATTAAGATGATGGATGGACAGAATGTTGTCAAATTGCACAAACAATTCTAGCATATTATAAAAACAGTGAAAATGAAATGATGTCTAATTTATTTATTTATTTTATGAAAGGTAGCTTCACAGCTGACAGTACATAAACATAAAAAATAAATATATATTTGGTGGGCTGCTGCTGCCTAGTCTGTTCTGAAAGTTTCTTTTTTAATAAAAATCATTTGTGACACTTTTTATAACAAAAGTATCGTTTATGACCTTTGAGAAGATCACTTGTCCGGGCACACCCCTAAACCCATCAGCCAGGCCATGACTTTAGAATGAGCCATCATAATTGAACGCGTATACAATATTTGTGTCTGTACTGTTGACCGTCGATGGGTTTCCTTATCTCCAGTCGATACTGGATGTAGAATACATTGTATTCGGAACTGAACCAACATTGAAAATGTCAACTAATTTTCTACAAAGAGAAGAAGTTGGTCCAATTCTGCTTACAAAGATTTGACCTGATCAAACTAACAAACATTGTAAATTACATAAAAGCTTTAATAATGAAACGCTTGGAGCGCGGTTTTCACTTCGTCAAGGGCCTAAGTTCGTTCTATATCTACACCAAGACTCATTCACCGTTATAAAATATAATCTACTCTCAGAAGTCAGAACTTATTTCAGTAATACAGAGAACCTGAAAATCAGACGAGTGGTTCTCGACATTTAAGCACCCTAAAAGATAGACAGACACAAATATTATGTTGAGTTTTATAATTTATGTTATTTTTGTACAAAAGTGTTTCTTACGGTAATATTGTGTTGGCCGATCTCTTCATGTACCTATGACTAGGGGTCTTACCATAATTATTTGCAAGGCAGAGCAAGATGACTATTATCAGTCAGTATGTATACGTATATAGCCGAGTTATAAAAAAGATTTTTACAGAACCTTAAACGAAAGATAAATAAAGCCTTTAACAGTCAACATGAAAATG
Organism: Cerastis leucographa; assembly: GCA_963082945.1. Taxonomy (NCBI): domain Eukaryota; kingdom Metazoa; phylum Arthropoda; class Insecta; order Lepidoptera; family Noctuidae; genus Cerastis; species Cerastis leucographa. The sequence continues at coordinate 9,495,223 of OY720378.1, forward strand.
TGTTTTATATTGATAATCTTCTTGTCTTCCCGTAAATTTTTGATAAAACGGAGCGAGCCTAGTGCAATAAACCGTGCACGAATCCAATCACCGGCCTGCTAATAATAAATCTTTGATAAAAGACCCCTGTAACACTTTTTCAAAACTAATCTAGACGGTTATTTCAAGTTTTTGTCACCAGGTTCAGGAATCGATCATCAGATTAGTAAAACAGTCAAAGCCAATATAAATAAAATAAAATAAAATAATCGAGGGCAGAAAACCATAGGCCTTGGGCCGTATCTGTTTCATTTTAATCTATGGCATTTTTATGTGTATTAATGACGAACTAGATGTCGCGGTCGTCGAAAATTATACTTTTAAATTACGTAGCAATTTGATTACAGATTATGAAATATGTACATAAATTAACAGTTTCAATCGGAAAATTGTGTTGCCTATCATGGTTTTCTTTTTTTAGCATTGGCAACTACACACAACTGAAAGTTAATAACTGGTGTATAAGCACAAGCTTATGCCACCAGTAACTTTATAGGAATACAAATAGGGTTGTTTTTATATTGCCTTAAAAACGGATATTCGCAACGCTCTGGCAATACCTAAAGAGACACGGTTCAGAGACATGTAATAAATCGATAGGCAAATTGGGAGGCGTTGTTGACGAGGACGGACACTCTTTTACTGTCGCGCTGATTGCTGACAGTTTGAAGGAAAAACGAGTCGATGGCCTCAGTTTTGGACCAACTGATCCAGGAACTCGGTAGCAGAGCTGAAAGAACAACAGGTTTATGGATTTTTAATGTTTTCTCATTTTTAGTAGCTCTTTCGATTTTTATTACTATGTCCAAGCTTCAGCATGTGGCTCACCGATTGTTTTATTTTGTGTGTTTATCCGATGCTAGTTTTGAATAAACCCTTATTTCATTTATTTTACAAAATCAATGTCTGATGCTGCTTGTGTCAGACAGCAATCAATAAGCAAACGCGACCCGCGAATCGCTACTCGTTTTCCTAAATACATGGCAATCGAAATAAAGAATTTTTTTGACCGCGTAAAACCGTAGCTATTTTTATCTTTCGTTTTTACACTAAAGGTACTGACTGTGGTTATAGAGAACCTTTTTAATAAGTTATTTTTATTTTTTATGAATGTTTGTTGGTCATAAACAAAATGGCGACAAAGACGCGCGCGGCCTTTTGTTCATCAAAATGAGTTAAAACAATATAATATTAGTATTGATTTTATTGCTCAATTTTTTTTAATTTAAATCTCAAATATTAAATCTTTTTGAAGTGAAACTTCTTATGCGACTTCCAACAAGTTTAACGTTTTCATGGAGGGGGAATATTTTCTATTACCCACTAAGAGATGGTGCTATTACAAGATTTGTGACTACGTAGTTCTACTAGGTACGCAAGATGGCGTGCAAACAGTCATGCCGCGACTCTTCGGTGTGACCAGCCTTCGCTCAATTTCCATGAGTAGAATAACCTCGATAAACTTATGTAATAAAAAGTGTACAACAATAAAATATTATTTAGAAGCTCAATAAAATAACGAGAGTGAATGCGTGGCACTCGAACGCATGCGTGTAGTATTACGAAGTTTCACTTCTTCCGCGCGGAGGGACTCCACGCACTATATTTTATTTTAATGACTGTTTGTACTAAAGCAGTGTGTGTGCATACATCATCGAGTAGTTAGTAGTAGTAGAGAAGTGTTTTCTTAGATTTTCTTGAGATTTATCTTTCAGTTTGTTTTCGTTTTATCAATATTACATACACTTGTTCATTTTTACTTTGTATTAATACATATCAATATTTAAACTTTTTTTAATCATTAACGCTTGCAGAAATAGCTTTAAATCTTGAAAAAGTGACGTTGATGTGTTTTTCTTGTAAACCAAAAATTTATTGTATTCAAATTGTTAATGAAGTTCAATTTATAACTTGTCAGTCAATCATATATTCAACAGGTTTTATTATCCCCTATAATAATTTGCTAAATAATATATTGTGTTTTTTTTTTTATCACTGTTGTTCTCATTAAAACTCCCTAAGTCCTATCAAAAAGTTAGTTATTAAAACATTCGTTACTAACATACAACCTCGATAAACTTATGTAATAAAAAGTGTACAACAATAAAATATTATTTAGAAGCTCAATAAAATAACGAGAGTGAATGCGTGGCACTCGAACGCATGCGTGTAGTATTACGAAGTTTCACTTCTTCCGCGCGGAGGGACTCCACGCACTATATTTTATTTTAATGACTGTTTGTACTAAAGCAGTGTGTGTGCATACATCATCGAGTAGTTAGTAGTAGTAGAGAAGTGTTTTCTTAGATTTTCTTGAGATTTATCTTTCAGTTTGTTTTCGTTTTATCAATATTACATACACTTGTTCATTTTTACTTTGTATTAATACATATCAATATTTAAACTTTTTTTAATCATTAACGCTTGCAGAAATAGCTTTAAATCTTGAAAAAGTGACGTTGATGTGTTTTTCTTGTAAACCAAAAATTTATTGTATTCAAATTGTTAATGAAGTTCAATTTATAACTTGTCAGTCAATCATATATTCAACAGGTTTTATTATCCCCTATAATAATTTGCTAAATAATATATTGTGTTTTTTTTTTATCACTGTTGTTCTCATTAAAACTCCCTAAGTCCTATCAAAAAGTTAGTTATTAAAACATTCGTTACTAACATACAATCTTGTTGCTTTCCAGTGTATTGTGGGGACAGTGACTTGCTGGCGCCATCGGAGCCTAGTATCACGAACCAGCTGTCTATAGTATCTGTATCCGGAACGTATGACCCTCCGACGAAAACAGTTATACTTACAGCAGTTTGCAACAGTATACCAATTTTTGAGTTGGATCCACTGCCGGAACATTCACCGAAGGTGCCGGAACCTTCTGACACCACTCGCACCCTAAAAGACGGAATGGATACTAAGGGGCCTAGGCGTAGCAAACGACTAAACGCCCCTAGAGATAATCAGGATCCAAAAATACAAAACGATAATGAGGTTTTCAAGAAAAACCAAAAAGATAAGAAAAAAAAGAAGAATCGATCTGAAAAGGACGAAGAAGTAGAAAAAGAAGTAACAAGCCCCAAATTTAAACAAAACAAAGCAGTAAAAAGCCATATGGAGCTTAGAGAGCGCAAAGAAAATAAAGAACAAAAACCGCAGTGTGGGAAAATAAAGAAACAAGATAAAATAAAGAAAGATAAAATGGAGCTGAGGGTGCGAAATGAGACCCTATCCCTAAAAGGAATAATGAACCCATCAGTAGCTATGAAACGGATTGATTTAAAAAAACTGGATCAAAAAGAGAAAAAACAGAGAAGGATGTCGCTTGAAATGAGGGAACGAAAAGAATATAACAGAAAACGGAGGACAATGTCGCTTGAGGAGTGGGAATCGAAAGTAACTAACAGAAAACAGAACAAAAAGTCCATTGACACCAGGAAAACGATGTTTTTTTACAGAAATCAGAGAAAAATGGGTATTGACGAAAAAGAACCAAAAGAAAAAGACGTAAAAGAGAAAAAAATGGCGTTTCGCGGGATGGAACCGAAAGGAATAAATCTAAAACAGACCAGGATAACAATAGATGAAGTAAAACCGAAAGAAAAAAACATCAAACCTAGGAGGATGAATATAGACGTGAAGGAAACGCAAGAAATTATCTTAAAACCGAAAAATATGCCGTCAGAAGAGAAAGAATCGAAAAAAAATACCATAAGACAGAGGAGCATGACTATAGACGTAAAGGAACCGAAAGAATTTAAAGCAAATGAAACCAAGATTATAGACAAACCAATAAAGCCCAAAGAAACTCGCGAAATCCGAGATAGTACGGAAAACCAACAACTTCACGTACCTGCTGAAATAGAGCCACAAAAAAAAGAAAATTAAAAATACCGAGTCTTAAATTATGTGTCTGTGCGTCAGTGTCACTTTTGCATGTCTTATTGTATTATATGTGTGTGTGTTAGCCCCTTTTTATATTTCCCAGATAAATGTAATGCCAATCCCGGCAAATGTATGGGTAAATCGGATGGAATAACATGTAAAAGTATTTACGAGATATCAATCTGTTTACTACCTATCACCGATTTTCCAGTAATCTAAGTATTTAAAAATGGGGTTTTAGTGTCATATTTTATTGTGTCTGCATTTTGTGTAATAGTGTGGTATGGTATACATTTCATTAGGATAAATGATTATTTTAGAATTCTACCTTTAAACCTAAGTACTATTTTATACAAAAGTATTAATAATTGTTTGCATATCAAGTCGCAAAGGCTCTTTTTTTTATTTTATAACAATCCTAGTTACTTTAAATTTAGTTACTAAACTATTTGAACAGGGTTGAAGAAAAAATTAATAATTTATAATTTTATATAAGATTATACTTTTGAAACAAAAATGTTGTCTGTTTCTTTTTTACACTTTATATACTCTTTAGATACTCTTACACTTTATACTTATTCTATACGTGTAATAAAATAAAAGTATAGAAAAAAATTGTTTTATTAAGAATGAATAACCTGACACTGGAGTTCTGAAAATAGGAGCCCATACTTTTCTAACACTCTGATACAAAAATCAGAGGATCACAAGTGGCAATCTGTATAAGCGTTTCAGTAGCTTATGTCCATGCATTCTTTGATTTTTTGAAAGCCATTTTGTATGCAGCCATGTTGAAGAGGTCTAACCTCTTCGGAGAAACCGAAGGTTTTAATTGTGCAATTATGGATGAAGTTATGATGACGAATAACTATCGGATATTTATTGTGAAGGATGGGACGGTTGACATAATTTCGGGCATGCCACCGTCCGAGCAAACCAATCCGTCACGTTCGTTCAATCTCAGGGTGTTGTCGTTTAGCTAACGGAGATTACTTGCATGGACAGTGTACCTTGTAGTCTGGATTACCCATCAGAAATTTGCTCCAAAATACAGCTTCCTAGAACAGGAAGTGCTGTACTATATTAAACCGACCAAATTCACACTGTACTGGGATCAATCCATCATCACTGACAGTGTGCCGAAAGTCGTTTCAGCCAGTTGCTTAGTGGCCAAGAGCAAGTCTCTCGTTAGGCTGCTGGATCTGGGGCTTGATTCAGAAATTCGGTATTCCTGGACTTATGACTTTGTCTAGGCCCCCCGGAATGTACAATTGCTTTGAAAGAAAATCAAGTTCAGATTGTATCTTTTTACTGAATTAACTGAGCCTAGGGGGGCAACCCCTGAGCTAAACATGGACCACTTGTAGATAGCATTCATATAAAAAAGAGTATATGTTGAAAAAAAGAGGCAATACTTGTACTTAGTAGATGAATTGGTAATCGCAGGACAGTTGTCTTATTAATAAAAAGACAGAAAACATGTTGGTTCCTAGACATAATATACAAGAGTCTTTGTCAGGCTTTTTGTGTCTACGGTAACCTTATATTAGTTTTGAGGATGCTCAGTAAAGACCCAAAAAATGATGAGACTCTTACTTCATACAAAAACTCAAAGTATTTTTGAAATATTTTATAACATTAAACAATATAAGTTAATAATGGCGATGCTTGCATGTAATAAAATGAAAATAATGTAAGACTATCAAACTTCCCTGGATTATGAATATTATAAATAAAAACTTTGTTTAAGCTGCAGCTTTAAAAATCTGGTTTCTTAAACGACGAAGTGTGTTCATACTTTTGAAGAGTACCTTATCACTCTTGGATTCAAACACAGACCTAGGATTTCTAGTCTGGAGGTATATGTTTATCTAGGAGGCTAGCAGTACACGCAGGTGGGTGTGTCCTGGTTTGGGTAAACAAAAGCGGTTATGCACTTGCGCACAAAGTATGAGTTTCAATCAATAAGGAATTTTGAGCCGTGGTCCGGGTGTTGTTGTGACCTGTTGTGCTAATTGAATTAAGTTCAAGGAAACCCTCGCATCTCTGTAGGCATTTGTTTTAATTGCCTACTTGTTGAATCTGTAGTGGGCGACACCGCGTTTTGTAAGTACAAGATATTTGTATTCATTATTTTGATACGCTGTCGCAGACTTTTGTTGTATTATTGGATGAGTGACCGGTTGTATGGTTTCAGTATGTTTTACACATTACAATTAAAAAAAAAGACTTAAAAAAAACCTACACCAATTTCCGCGAAATAATGGTTTGAAAATAGATAAATGCGTGCGTTAATGGTACAGAAAATTTGAAAGTACTCATACGTAATTTAGGGACAATAATTAGATAGTAACTATAAAGATTCTATAGCCATCCTTTTGAACTTAAAAGTTGGGATTTCTTGTGAATTATAGTTTGTAAGGTAAAACGTAAGTTTATTTTGTTAGGGCTTTAAATTAACTTGATGAATGATTGAGATGATAAGTTCGTATTTTTTTAATACTATCTGGTTTTATATATATATAAGAACTTTATTTCAGATCATCAACATGTAAAATACACAGATCCATAATTGTGTTAGTAAGCACTTACGAACTATGTTAGTAAACCTAAACTAAAAAAGTAAAAAAAAAACAATCAGACCGACACGTGGAGTGCAATCCAGTGTCTAACAAACGGACCATCTAGCCTGTCCGCTATTACTCCCAAGATTGTGTTGGAGCTTGCCCGTATACGGTGCAACAATGAGGCCGCCCTTTTTTGTCACCATCTTGCTGATAGTGAAAGCTACTTCCTTAGCAGAGAAGCTAATAGATGGTAAAGTATTTGACTTTTGAGAATCAGCCTTGAGCACCTGCGGCAACACAGGCGGACGATCAGATAAACACATATAGATAGATTCATGACGAGGGTATCCAAGAGTAATATACATTGATCGTAATTGTTTGGCTCACTCTCTATATCGACTTTTTTAAACTTTAATTAACATTTACCATGTGTCTTATTCCAGAAATGTCTGCAGAAGCTATTCAACATCAGATCAATGTGATCAGATGCATCCGCACCACAGAATACGCTATGAAGTACAATAAAGATGCTCTCAAGGACCCCAGCTTCAGCTACCGAAGTGAAGTGATCACCACGTCGCTTTACTGCGCCTGTAACGACTGCATCAAGTTCTGTTGCTACGGAAAGCCTATCAAGTGCATTGACCCGTATCTCATGGACATGAGGTACACTCACTATCACGGTCTTGTGAACGCTAGCAAGACGGCTAGTACTCGCGATAACTCTGATACTGCATATAATACTGCTAATAATACTGCTACACCTGATCCAAATACTAGCGGTGAGGAGCCAGAGCCAAAACGACGTAAGATCTAATGGGTTGTCTTGGTAATTAAAAAGGGGTCCTGGTTTTACTTTCTTCTATAAATTACTTCCATTGTTTGCCAAACAAATATCAGTTGAAACCAACTAGAGGCAATACAAAAAGCTTGATGAATGTGTGAAAGCAATAATTATGTGATTAATTATTTGAATAATAATATAAAAATTATTTAAGATATTATTAACTAGTTTTAAACTGGTATAAGTTGAAGGTCAAGACATCAAGTAAGACCATTTAAGAAAATGGATTTATTTTTTTATGTCTGTCTACTATTTTGACTACGGTATAACTCTAAACTACAGAGAAGAAGAATGTGATAAGATAGCATAGTTAAACTCACTATGACTATAGATTAATTCAATAAATGAGATAAGTGTAAAATAATAATTGTTACTGAAGACGGTGCGGTGATGGCAGTGAAGTGTCACATTTAAGATCTTCTGCATCTTAAATGTGACACCACTCACACTGAAATGATCTGTAGTGATGGGCACCGGTGCTATTTACTGGCTTAATCTGTGAGTATAATGAGGTACTGAATTATGAGAGCAGGTCTTAATGCAGTCTTTGTATGTACTTATTTTTAAAACTATAACATAAACTTTTTATGTAAATTTCACAGGACATTTTTGAGGGTAATTTTAATCTGGGTACTTTGTCACAGGAATAATTTCCTTACTTAATAATATGTATAACATTAATATTAGTGAAGTTTTGACTCATTGTATACAATTAGGAGCTTTTAAACGCTTCACTACTTTTTATCTCAATTTAAATAATTGTATGACTCATCTAGATGTGATATTTTGTATATTCAATGACAATTATGTAATAATGTCATTCTTGTAATCTTATGGTAATAAATGTTTTTCAATTTTCTTGTTTATTTATCGATAAATTAACCAAAAAGACTTGTTTAATAATGGCAATGTTAACCCATTCCTACTGCCAGAGAGAAGGCCTATGTTCCAGCAGTGTTTTGTTTAAATTGTCTGAAAATACTTGAGAAACAGACATTAGGTATTTCTATTATATGATAATAAAATTTATTTGGTGGCCCCAAAAGTCTGATAACCAATCTTACCAAGGAGTATTTTATATAAGGAGATTTGAACAACCCAGTATTAGCTGGATTGTTCAGATCACATTGACAGTAGCTCCGTGTAAAATACTGGTATTCAGCTGCATCCGGTTAGACTGGAAACTAGCTCCAACATTGTTGAGAAAAGGCTAAGCAGATGATGATGGTTTAAATGAAAAGATCTTTCCTAAGTGTTGGGAACTATACCAACTCAAACTCAAAGCATTTATTTCAATTAGACAATTACAGGCACTTTTGAAAGTCGAAAAACAAAAAAAAACGCGAAGCTACAGTCCCAGTCACAAGGCATAATAACTTGTGAAAGTACTGTAGTTGCCCATTCCGTAGCGTAGATCTCTATGGAGAATAATGGGCAAGAAACTCCAAGGACACTCTTTTAAATCAAAATATGTTACAAAATCTTGGTTACATTATTCATGTTAAGAACTACAAATACCTGAGAACGATGTAGAAATACGGGCAAGTTAGGAGCGTCCAGAGTAAAATTTAAATCAGTTTCAACATTTTTATATAAGTTCATTTATACCATCTGCCTAACCTTTTACCAGCCATGTTGGGGTCGGCTTCCAGTCCAATCTGCTGCAGCTGAGCACCAGTATTTCACATGCCACTGTCACTGACTGCCAATTTGACCTCCACAACCCAGCATATACAATACACGGTGTAAATCACCTCATCACAAAGCCGTCAACCAAGCATTCTGTACATGAAACTAAGTAACTTTACGCAAAAATTATTGCTGGGAAACGACTTTTTTTTGGGGGGTGTAAAATCATGTTTTGTGGTAGAACTCAATGTAACGCACTCAAAACATTGTGTTGGTGAACGGATTGAATAGTACGGGGGTCGTGGATGTGTTTAAAGTAAAAACCTTACATTAAAAACTTGTACAACTTGTAAAAGCTGGAACTTTGACCGAACTATCTCCGTAACTAGAAGGTTCCCAGGTATGGTGTAGAACAAAAAAATGATCGCAATGACAGGGAGAACCAGTGCCTTTCGGCTTCGTTAAGAGGTGTTTTACGCCCTTTATAAGGTTATATTGTTAAACAAAGCTCATTAACAATACCATGAAATTCAGGTAAAGTACAGCACTGGTCTTATCACTTTTGCTTATAACTAAAAGACAACATCTAGCTTTGGATACATACATGAGAAAGTCTACTTATAGATTTGCTTGTTGATTATTATTTACCAAAAACACAGTTTAAAAAATATAACTTGTTTCATATGATAATAACTAAGCAATGAAATAAATATAACGAGCAATTCATTGCCTGCAAGAGAAAAGGCTTACTGACACAACTGTTTATGCTTTCCTTGTTTTTGCAAAGAAAGACTAGAGTAGTAGGACTTCTCTGTATGTGTCAGATTCAGTATAATTAACGCTTGCTTTCTGTAAGAACTTTTGAAGTTGTCTAAATACCAGTAGTTTAAGTTTTCATTACTGAGTTATGGTGTTGCAAACAGTCATACCAAGGAGTATGTTTTACTCAAGTATTTTGGGTTGTGGAGGACAGGGATATTTGCTCCATGTGAAAAGTATTCAGCTGCGTCCATGATTCATCCATTCATCCATGTTGATTTGCTCAATGTGTAATGTATTCGGTGAGTGAAGAATTCAGCCCAAAAGAGGTGGGAAAAGACTAGGCAAGCAAACTGAGTTATAGGGTATGTTGTGTGAAAAAAGTATGTAAAATTTATATCTTTTGCCAACACACAGGGAAGAGGATGAAACAACAAAAGATTGTCACATAATAAATCAAATTTATTCGAAGCAAAGACAGATTTACGTTTTTGATTCAAAAACAAAACACACTTTGACATTTATTGACATTTAAATTCACTGAGATAGAATTAAGTTTATATATTTGATTAAATAAAATGGTCATCACTTTCATTGAAAGTGAAACACAGAGATACACGTTTACATTTTTGATACAAAAAATAAACACAAATACGCATTCATTAGGATTATAACATACAGGGACACAAGTACATTTTTGATACAAAAAAACACAAACACATGCACTGGGATTGAAACACACAGAGACATAAGTTTACATTTTTGATACAATAAAGCACAGTCACACACATACATTCATTCATTCACATACTCATACAACTCATTGCTTACATTTTTGATAAAAAGAAACACCAGCATTTATCTGGGTTAAGACTTAAAATTACTCATACTTAATCACATACTAATTCAACTCAATGCTTACATTTTTTATTAAAAGAAACACCAGCATTTATCTGGGTTAAAATATAAAATTACTCATACTTAATCACATACTCATTCAACTCAATGCTTACATTTTTTATTAAAAGAAACACCAGCATTTATCTGGGGTAAAACTTAAAGATACTCATACTTAATCATGAACTCATACAATTCATTGCTTATATGTTTGATACAAAGTAACACCAGCATTGATCTGGGTTAAAACTGAAAGATACTCATACTTAATCACATACTCATACAACTCATTGCTTACATTTTTGATACACAGAAACACCAGCATTTATCTGGGTTAAGACTTAAAATTACTCATACTTAACCACATACTCATTCAACTCAATGCTTACATTTTTTATAAAAAGAAACACCATCATTTATCTGGTTTAAAATTACTCATACTTAATCACATACTCATTCAACTCAATGCTTACATTTTTTATAAAAGAAACACCAGCATTTATCTGGGTTAAAATATAAAATTACTCATACTTAATCACATACTCATTCAACTCAATGCTTACATTTTTTATAAAAGAAACACCAGCATTTATCTGGGTTAAGACTTAAAATTACTCATACTTAATCACATACTCATTCAACTCAATGCTTACATTTTTTATAAAAAGAAACACCAGCATTTATCTGGGTTAAAATATAAAATTACTCATACTTAATCACATACTCATTCAACTCAATGCTTACATTTTTTATTAAAAGAAACACCAGCATTTATCTGGGTTAAAATATAAAATTACTCATACTTAATCACATACTCATTCAACTCAATGCTTACATTTTTTATTAAAAGAAACACCAGCATTTATCTGGGGTAAAACTTAAAGATACTCATACTTAATCATGAACTCATACAATTCATTGCTTATATGTTTGATACAAAGTAACACCAGCATTGATCTGGGTTAAAACTGAAAGATACTCATACTTAATCACATACTCATACAACTCATTGCTTACATTTTTGATACACAGAAACACCAGCATTTATCTGGGTTAAGACTTAAAATTACTCATACTTAACCACATACTCATTCAACTCAATGCTTACATTTTTTATAAAAAGAAACACCAGCATTTATCTGGTTTAAAATTACTCATACTTAATCACATACTCATTCAACTCAATGCTTACATTTTTTATAAAAGAAACACCAGCATTTATCTGGGTTAAAATATAAAATTACTCATACTTAATCACATACTCATTCAACTCAATGCTTACATTTTTTATAAAAGAAACACCAGCATTTATCTGGGTTAAGACTTAAAATTACTCATACTTAATCACATACTCATTCAACTCAATGCTTACATTTTTTATAAAAAGAAACACCAGCATTTATCTGGGTTAAGACTTAAAATTACTCATACTTAATCACATACTCATTCAACTCAAAGCTTACATTTTTTATTAAAAGAAACACCAGCATTTATCTGGGGTAAAACTGAAAGATACTCATACTTAATCACATACTCATACAACTCAATGCTTACATTTTTTATAAAAAGAAATACCAGCATTTATCTGGGGTAAAACTTAAAGATACTCATACTTAATCATGAACTCATACAATTCAATGATTACATATTTTATTAAAAGAAACTCCAGCATTTATCTGGGGTATAACTTAAAGATACTCATACTTAATCACATACTCATACAACTCATTGCTTACATTTGTTATAACAAACACCAGCATTTATCTGGGTTAAAACTTAAAGATACTCATACTTAATCATGAACTCATACAATTAATTGCTTATATTTTTGATACAAAGTAACACCAGCATTTATCTGGGTTAAAACTTAAAGATACTTCTACTTAATCATATAACTCATTGCTTTTTTTTTTTTAATGAGAAAGAAACAATTATCTTGATTAAAACCAAAAGATACTCACACTTAAGCATATAAGCAAACAACTCATAGCTATAAAAACAAATACCCATATTCATCTAAATAAAAACTCACATCAATATTGCAAAGATGTCAGTTTTTATCCATACCAAACGGAAATTAATAAGAATGAAATATAAAACAAGGAGCACATCTCAAGTAGAGAATTAGAAGAATAATGTAACAACACAACCACAAAAAAACAGTATACTGAAGAGACATTGTAAGTTGCTTCTGGTATGGTACGTATTACGTATATTAAATTATTTGCAAGGATCCACCAACTCAACCAAAAATTCAATGATTTTCAAAGTAAAAACGGCTCCGATAAGTAGATCGATACCAAATAAAACCAAACATATTCCTGCCAACACAATTAGAGTTTCAAAATCCTGTGGATTATCAGCAAAAAATTCAATAATACTATCAACAAGAAACACCATTTTAAAATATAAATACAGATTTCTGGTTGAAATGGAAAAGGATGCGTTACTTAAAATTTGTAGTTATTATCTCAATTTAAAAAAAGAGTAAGTACACAAATAAAATTTCGCCTAAAACAATACTCAAAGGTAATATCAAAACGTAGTAAATGTGAATAGCCCACAGTAGAATTTCCAGGAAAAGTTCTAGAAGCAGAGTTAGAATAAACAAGGAATCACTTATAGGACACGTAGTCACGAATTCACAGCACTGGTGGAGAAACTCTTCAGAAGAGTCACCACCGGGATGCTGCGCTGGATACTTGTTGATGCCTTGTAGCTCTTGACCTCGGTGAACCCGAAGTCTGCCACAGGTAACGCCGGCCGGATGAAGATTTGCCTTTAGTTATGACACGCCATGTCACACTCAGGCTGACCAGTTGAAATCCTCAAAGGTGGAAATATCGTCCAAAAAAAGGTCGTTCCACTGCGTAACAACGCCAGCACTCTATTAAATAGTTCAGAAAACACCACTTGGCTTCCCAATTTATGAGTTTTTAACAGTTTTTCGTTGACTTTAGTTTCAGCGATTCTCTCTATACGAGGGTTTAAATCAAAGTGAGATATAAAACACACGCATTGGTTACTAGTTATAGTTATGTATAGGAAGTAATGATTTTGCATCGTTACTATTAATAGACTGACGAATCACGATCGGCCACGTCGACAGGGCGGCACTCGATTGAAAACGATTCTTGACAGTGATTGGTGTTTCCAAATCACGTGACCATGGAACATCTTCCGGAAGTTGTAGACACAATAGAAGTGATAACAACACTGCGGCGTGCGTAGATTGTGGTGCCATCCCGAAGCGACGGCAACCTGTTGAATCAGGACGCCATAAACTCACTTCCGGACCGTAGTTACGTCATACTATTTGGAAAAGAAGTCATTAATGTTTTCGCAACTTTAATATTAATTTCGTTAACAGATAAATCGGTAGGCAGGAATTATTATAAATAACATTTTACACGTTGTATTATAACTTTTACCTTTTAAATTCGAATCTAAAACGTAAAAGTTCTTTGATAAAAGCAAACATTAATTTTAAAAGTCACTTGTTTCTCTTAACAAGGAAAATAGTAACTTGTTTTCTTTAACATTGTTTCTAAATAAAAACTCAAAAATCAAGATCGAAATGAAAGCTAAATATATAGGTGCCCGAAATTACAAAAAAAAAAAATTGCCCCGTAAGTGCAGTCAAGGGCGGCGCCCCAAACAAAGCAAAAGTACGGCTCGCAAGGCAGTTCCCTATTTCGCCACCCTCCAAATTAACTTGGCATGCCAATTTTGGCATTCAGACCCCAGTATATTAGCCCACGTAGCAATTCGGGACCGAATCGACGTTGACATCTTTTAGACCCTCTGTAGAAAGATGAAAAATCTCTAATATCATAACTGCTCGGATCTTTGCTTTAAATCTGCAATGGAATTCGTTAATTGTAACAATAAATAGTTTTCTCCATTGTACATATAATCTTTGGAATATTCTATCAAACAAAGAATTTTCCTTAAGTAAATGGTTAAATCAAAACAAAATGCCTCTAATGGGCAACGTTTATTGTAAATCTATTACATTATTTTAATACTTATTATTTTATAATTAAGTAGTCCTTTTTTTATATCAAATTGAGTATACCCCACTCTCATGCCCATTTCTACCATTAGGGTGCAGGGTAAGTAGGTCGTTAAAGGGACCCAGGAACGGTCAATTAGAAATTATCTATGTAGTGCAGGCGATCTTAATAGAAACATAAAAATAAATAATAAATTTATATAGTAGTGAGGGATGACTGGGGGGTGGTATTATCAAGTTTCCTATAACACACAAAGATGGCCAAGGCTTCATCTCTGTAACTGGAAATGGACCGTTTTCCACTTTACACAATTTTCGGTTCTAGGACAAGCCGATTTCTTCACTTCTTTCTCACTTTTTACACAAACTCTTCACCGATTTATGAGTAGTAGGTAGTGGTTATGAAATAAATTACACAAAATAATGTACCTACAAGTTGTAAGTCTTGGCCGTTATCACTGGCCTACTACATAAATTAAAAAAAAAAATATTAATGTAAAAGTCAAAAATTGAACTATCAGGTCCTGTGTTCGATTTTTAATTTAAAAAGATCATCAAGCCGGACCATACGCTTAAGGACAGTGAATGGTGCGATTTCACACACACACAGCCACAGTCGCAAGTAGGCCAAAGGGCGAGTAAGAAAATAATGCGTAGAAACTAAGCAGGATACGAGATCAAAAGATATTGTAATGTAATGCGTAATGTAGTGCACGTGTTTCACAACTGCCACAACATTTAAGTAGGCCATGCACAGCAACGCCCTCCGGGACGATGGTGCGGAGTAGAAGTTGAACCAAGAGCGAGCAAAACCAACCTTGAATTAATGTGACAAAACGGAATTTATGTCTGAGATAAATACCAAACATGAGGAGCTCGTGGTTGAATAATAACAGCCCCACGGGTCGACCTTTAAGGTTAAGCCGTGCTTGCCTAGGTTGGTCCGTGGATGGGTGACCATAATTTCATACCGAGTTTCCTCCGTGACTCGTAAGCCGTTGGTCCCGGCTGTCATTTGTAGATCTTTGACAGTCGTTACGAGTAGTCAGCAGCCAAAAAGTCTGACATCCAGTCTTACCAAGGGGTATCGTATTACCCAGTTACTGGGTTGTGAAGGTCAGATAGGCAGACGCTTCATGTAAAATACTGGTACTCAGCTATATCCGGTTAGACTGGAAGCCGACGCCAAGATAGTTTGGGAAAAGGCTAGGCAGATGATGATGATGATAAATACCAAACATAAAACCCGCATTTCGCCGGCTAAAGACCCATGCAATAGAGGGCGAGCCCATTTGGCATCAACCGGGCCCAGATCCAGATTTCATGGCTGTTATGGTGCATGGTAGGTTTGTTGAGAAAGTCCTGAAGCAAAAACCATATATCAATTTGGCCGACCATGGAATCGGAACCAACAGCTCATGCACCACGCGAGTAGCGCAAGGCAATCAGCAACAGATAAGTACTGTCAGGCATTTAGTTTTTTTTTTGTCGTGACCGTTTGTGGACCAACTTTAGAAAGTTGCTAACTGCTCAACCGGACTATCATATGGTGGCCTCAAGTGAATTGAATAAGGCCCTTACCTAGGGCTTACCAAGTAAATTATTACATTAAATGACCGCTCGCTAAGGGCACCCCTGTGGGGTTGAGACCTCGGCTTAGGACGTCACTAAGCCCCCCCCCCCCCTCAGCAGCAAGGAGTAGGCTGGGTCAAAATATTTTAATTTAGAGAATTTAACGTAATAGGCTTTCGAAGTATGACCCAGAAAATATATAGTTACTTTTACGAATGGAATCCATTAGAAACTGCCAAAAACTTGTTCTAGACGAATAAATCCTCAGTACCCTTAATAGTAGTAGATCATTCTACCGTAACTGCAAGAAATAGCAACAGAAATCATTAATTACATATTCAATCATATTTATAGCCCAAGGTTCCGTTCCTCATTTACTCAGTAAATAAGCTCACGCACTAGAGTTGAAACTTACAGGTATCTTAGCCAACTGCTATGTCGTACGAAACATTTGTAGAAATTTGGTCAGTTAACCAAATTCTACTCATTAAAATAGGTAATTATGAAATTTAATTTAACCCAGAGGTATAGACCCCGATTACGACCTATAGGCCTAGAGCATGGGCCTCTGCGTACCAGCGCTTAAATTATTGTAAAACGGCTAAGACAATATCGCGAGAAAACTGTCCTTGAACAAATTTGAAGTTAATGTGACATTGTCAAATTCTCACTGGGTAGCTGAGCGTATTATAGCCCATTCCCTCTTCGGAAGGGTTTTTGCAATATTGTAAATTAAATAAACCCTGAAGTTGGTCTTTATAGATCAGTCAATTCAAACAGATATTAATATTTACTTAGCTTGAAAAAAGGCTCTCACATTATAGAGCTTTCTACCGTGCGTCAGAACTATATTTTTTACGAATTTGGTAGATTTTATCGATACGCAACATTAGGATGTGAGCGACGCCATTCGATCAATATCGTCTGGTTGTGTCGCGGTGCTCAGGAATTAGTTTTTCATCTTGCTCATCTAATCGTCAATTATCGTCATTATTTCTGAGGTAAGTGAGATCTTGAATTCTTAATCATAGAAATATATTAATCGGGTCACTTTGTGCAGAAAGCAATATGTCCATTGTTTGTAGAGCATATATGGAAAATTGGGAGTAGCCACGGTATGCGTGTTGCAAACTGATTCACATTAATTTATCCTAATTGAACAGTGTTTTCAGGATGATTGTTGCATATTATTTTGCCTTTAACGTTTAATGTTTTTTTTCCTTATTCCAGAACGAGCTTTGCTGTGTGGCAGGTGGCAGGGGAAAATAATGCCGCCCGATAAGTACCACTCGATGAGGCACTTGGAGGAAGCCATCAACATAGGGAGAGAACAAGTTCACTTCCTGATCTCCAATATGCCTGGTGGCGACGACGATGACGATGAGCCTGTCTTCATCATTGCCATTGTGACGGAAAACGTCGAAGACTTGCCACCGGAAAATGGGAAGAAGACGGCCGAAGGTGGCTAAGCTACGCTGGCTAGCCACGGCAAGCGTTCAACGAGCGTTCAGAGAGCTTTCCTTGGTTCATTAATTTGCTATTTTCTATCTTTCGATATTCATCGTCTTTATCTTTATTCCGTGTCATGAAGAATGGGATGACTATAACAACTAATTGTCGGCCATTTTGAAGGCACACCTGTAATTTTCTTGTGGCATATCAAATCAGGGTTGTCTTTGTGTGTGATAAGTTAGATTAATTAATTAACAAGATAATAATTTTTACAAAATAGTCTTTTGTACGACCTGTTTGTTTTCGATCTGTGAATTTTAGAATCAAAACTTTTGGAACCAACATTTTCTATGTTTACACTTTTGAATTTTATAAGATATTTTTTTTACAAGGATGTCTTTTGAAATGATTATGCACACCCTATTGCATTTTAATAGTAGTTTGTAGCATGGATAATAAATAAAAACAAAATACATGTAGTGTTTTATTTGATCTTACTCTTATGTCATTGAAGCACCTCAATAAACCCTCATGTGAAGAGTATTGCACATTTAATGAAATCTGAACCGCGTTAAAGGCTGTCAGTGTCATGATATCTATATTGAACTTGGAGGATCCTAAACACTGTTTAGATGAGTTGATCGCGTTCACTTTCCAATTAACACATAGTAAGAGCATACCTACATAGTTCTATAGATGCCTTTTTGCATTATATGCAGCCTGCACTGTTCACCAACAATGTTTCAAGAAACTATGAAGAATAGAAGACAGGCTTCCAGTTTATTATTTGCCTACCTACATGTTGTGCTGTTTACGTAAGCTTAATTCGTGCATAACCAAGAAAGATTACTTTGTACTTGACAAGGTGTATGATTTCTATTAAATTATGTTTAAAGTGCAAAGAGTGAAGGGAGGCTTTGGCCCTGCAGTGGGACAAAAATGGCTAGTAATTATAATTATAAAATTGAAATAATTATTATTATTATGCCGCATAACTACTGGAAATTTATTGTGAAAGATGGCACGATTGACATATGTCGGGCATGCCATCCTCCGGGCGAATCGATCCGTCACATTATCTCCGGGTGTTCTCGTCTAACTAACGGAGAATACTTGCATATACACAACCTTGTAGTCAGGATTATCCATCAGCAACCTGCTCTTAAATACAGCCTTCAGGAATCGGAAGTGCCGTACTGTAAGAATGTGCCCGACCCAGTCCTCGAAAATGGCAATATCCATCATCACTCACAGGACTATTGTAGACAATAAGCCTGATATAGTGGTGGTGGATTGATCAGACCAGCACGCAATGATTGTTAACATAACGGTTCCGCATGACGAGAACCTCGTAAAAGCCGAGAAAGATAAGCAAATAAAGTAAATATCTGAACTTGGCTCACAAGTATGTCGACATGTGGGATGTGGACTCTGCAATTATTGTGCCGATAGTTGTATCAGCCAATGGCTTAATTGCAAAGAGTCTCGACCAATATCTGATAAGGCTCTCGTTAGGCAGCTGGATCAAGGGCGTGATTTAGAAAGCGGTACTCTTGGACACGGCTCGTATTGTTAGGAGATTCCTTTCTCTGGAGCCCTGACCACCGGTAGCTTGGAACCTGTTCCCGATACCGGAGGGCTTCTATTTTTATTTTTTTAATGGTTTTTTTATTGATTTTTTGTATAGGATTATTAAAAAATGTAAAATGTACGTTAGCAAAATGAATAAACGAATAAAAACCTAAACAATAGCTGGGAAAACGTTAATAGAAAAGGATCAGATGCAGCTACAATAGCCGACTTAAAATATTTGATTACTAATGTTGAGCAATGGGAAGGAAAATAGTATCAGTAGTGTATTTTGAACTATTAACCTAACTATCCAGAAAAGATGATCTCATGGTATGGACATGTGATAAGGAGGAATGGAACGTAAGTGACTCAAAGAGAGATTAATATATTTGTTGATGGATGGAGAGGGAGACGAAAAGCAAAGAAAAGATGGATGGATTGTATGAGAAATGATATGAAAGAAAAAGGAGTAAATGATAGCGTGACGAATGACCGGGGAGAATGGAAGAAGAAATAGTAGATTGTTGCATCGAGCGCAAAATGAGTTATTAATGCACGAGTGTTACGTTGGTGCCCGAGCGCATGCGAGGGCACTAAATTAACACGAGTGCATTAATAACTCACTTTAGCGAGGTGCGTAATCTACTTTTCTTTCAACTACCGTCATACCGTGACAAAATATACTACCTACCTACCACCACCTGCCTACGACCTGCCTACCAATTGCCTACCGCCTGCCTACGACCTACCACACCCAGCATAACACCTGCCTACGACCTACCACCGCCTGCCTACCACCTGCCTACCACTTGCCTACCGCCTGCCTACGACGTACCACAACCTGCCTACCACCTGCCTATCACCTGCCTACGACCTACCTACCACCACTTGAATACGACCAGCCTACATCCTGCCTACGACCTGCCTTCCACCTGACTACCACCTGCCTATTAATTTCCTACCGCCTGCCTACGACCTACCACTTGCCTACTGCCTGCCTACGACCTACCACAACCTGCCTACCACCTCCCTACGACCTACCACCACCTGCCTACGACCTGCCTACGACCAGCTTACAACCTGCCTACCACCTGCCTAACACCTGCCTGCCACCTGGCTACCACCTACCTACCGCCTGCCTACGACCTACCACCACCTGCCCAACACCTGCCTACGACCTGCCTAAGACCTGCCTACCACCTGCGTACTACCCATCCACTACCTACCCAAGCACCTTCTCCTGACAATAACAAAAACAACAAACAAATATATCGTAATCCGTCCAGCCGTTCACGCGTGATGTCGTGACCAAGCGAAATATATTAATAAAACATAAATAACACCCCTCTTTTTTGGTCGGGGGTTAAAAACAGTGCAGTAATGACAACATTTCTGCATTGTTTTGGTTCTAAGCAAAAAAGACATCCTTTGTGATCGATTTTGTAGTGATTAATGATACATAAAACCAGTACGGTGTGAAGAAATTTCAAGGAGTAGGTTATTAGAAGCTCGAAGGTTACGACTGTGAGAACTGCCCAACACTTTGAAACATTATTATAATTAATATAATTGTTTTTTTAAATCTCTAGTTTCTTGCAATTAAAACTAAAACTGGTCTGTTAAAACTGTACTATCCATGTAATATCAACATTTTAAATTTAATTAAAGTTCCCTGCACCTCAGAAGTTGTTCATCGTTCATTAACGACAAAATTAAACATTTCAATGATATTTCGGATAGACTCTCCCAAATTAATTGTAATGCAGATTCAGCATTAGCCCTTATCAGATATTTTTGTTTTGATTAAAATTTTATATATTTTCTCCGTTCTTCTCCTCTGAACTCATTTTGCCAGAGACAGTGGGCTGAGCTGCTCTGCAGATTGATAATGAATAATCTTTCTAACACATCCACCAACACTGCTGAGCATGCCCACCCGCTGGCTGTGGTTGAGTGGGAGTCGGATCTCTGGCTTCAGGCGTTATCTTCAGCCAACATAGGCACTATGCTGGGTGACACAACCTTCTGACTGACTACTACTCTGCGTTTGGGCGCTCCTTGTGGGGCTTCACATCGATGTCAATGTGGTCAAGCACTCGTCTGCCTCGGACGCCATGGCCTTCCCGCAGTAAGAGTGCAGGTGGGAAAGCGCGACACGATGGCATTAATAACATCATTATCATCATAATGTTACTTCGAATAGGTTTCGTTGAACATCTATTACTTATTTTGTATCTATACCTAACTAACATAGCATATTTGTATGAGTTGTTAATAATGTTGTAGATCCTAGTTTATAGTCTAGTATAAGTCCTATTATCTTTTTCATAATATTATATTGCTGCTTGAACCGTTTTAAGTGTTAATGTGCTCTCCATATGAGCTCTAAATGTTGTAACAAAATGAAGCACCCGAAAATTGAGTGAAAGTATCAATGGAAAAAAATCAGCCAGCTTTTATCGAAATTAATTTGAATTAATATAATTGAGTAATAAAATCTCTCATTTCTTGCAAATAAAACTAAAATTGGTTGGTTAAAACTGTACTAATAATGGAAAATTAAAACGCATCTCACACAGACAGCTTTTCATCAACATATTCGGCATAAACCCTTTAAATTATCAGATATTTTCGTTTTGGTTCAAATATGTATTTTTTCCGCTTTGCTCTTTTGAATTCATTTACCCAGAGACAGTACAGTAGAGGCTGAACCGCTCTTCAGATTGCTCCTGAGTAAGCTTAATTATACAGCCACCAATACTGTTGAGCGTGCCCGCCTGCTGACTGTAAGTGAATAGGAGTCGTGTCCCTAAACAACTCCTACTAAAAATCAAATGAAAATGTTTTATTTCACATTGGCCTCACCTCCAACTCACCTGTGCCTGTGTTGCCTTCAGGCACTACCTTCAGCCAATGCAGGCACTATGCTGGGTGCGCACAACCTTCTGGCTGACTACTACTCTGCGTTTGCTCCTTATAAAAAAAAATACAGTGACACTGAGTTTTCCCGCTCATTTTACATGTTTTAGGTTAGCGTTGCATAAGGTATCACGTTTTCCTTATAGGCAACTTTAAACTTTACTGTAATCACAAACAAAACCTTGACTTTGGTATATAACTTACTCATCTTTTACAATTTTTATTATTATTATTATAGGTCTAGTTATAGTATGAGGAGCTCGTGGCTAAATAATAACATCGGCACGGGTTGATCTTTAAGGTTAAGCCGTGCTTCCCGAGGTTAGTCCGTGGATAGGTGACCATAATTACATACCGAGTTTCCTCCGTGCCTCGGAAAACACGTTAAGCCGTTGGTCCCGGCTGTCATTTGAAGAACTTTGACAGTCGTTACGAGTAGTCAGAAGCTAAAAGTCTGACATCAAGTCTTACTAAGGGGTATCGTATTACCCAGTTACTGGGTTGTGGAGGTCAGATAGGCAGTCGCTTCATGTAAAATACTGGTACTCAGCTGCATCCGGTTAGACTGGAAGCCGACCCCAAGATAGTTTGGGAAAAGGCTAGGCAGATGATGTCTAGTTATAGTATGTAAATAATGTAATGTAGTACGTACATATGGTAAATAAAAGACTTCTAATATATAAAATCTAATTGTTACTATTTCTTCACATGAAAACCAAAATGAATATAATATAAATATAATTTGACAGCCTAGACAAGTGGTAATAATTTTCATAGGGTTTCGTATTCTCTCTCATTATAAAGGCTGTAACAGAATAAACGCAAGAACTCTCGTGTCGTGACTTAGACCCTGAAACTGCTAAGCGAAAAGCTAATCTGAAACTAACTTTTACTATGAAATTCATTACTTTTGTTTAGTTTAACCATATATTATGTTGAACTCGTCAATCCTATAAATAGTCCATTTTTTGAATTTCTAGAATGGGATCCTTCTTTCATGCCTTCTTTTCGCATAATGTTCTTTGTCCTAATATACTTCGGCATAACGATTTTGGCACAATTTGTTTTGGCATAATAATATTGCGTCATAATTTTTTTAGGCATACATTTTATGTTGGCATAATCATCTTAAAGACTAATTTGTTTTGGCATAAATTTGATTCGCATAACGTAAGAAGGCCTAAAAATTAAACTAACTAGGTTAAAAATTTAAACTTCTGTGCAACAAAAGTTAGTGACAAAACCGAATTGCTGCAAAACCGACACCACGTAGTCTTGTTTGTCCTACCCCTAGAGTGTAATTGTGTGGCGCGTAGGGGCGAGGCGGCCCGTGGGCTGAGGAGCAGGCGGCTGCGAGCGAGCAGCTTCGGCTTGTTGGCCGGCTTCGCCGGCCAGCCTCAGCCGCGGCGGTGAGCGAAAGCCGTCTGCGACAATTTGCACGCGTGGGGCCGCCGGAGGCCCGCAGCACCGGAGCCGTGACAGAAACCCTGCCTGCTGCATGCTTGCTTCAATGCTGCATGCTTGCTTGCATGCTGCATACTTGCTTGCATACTGCATGCTTGCTTGTTTGCTGCATGCTTGCTTGCATGCTGTATGTTTGCTTATAAAAAAGTTATGCTTTAGAACTTTATGCTTAATAAATTTATGCTTTGGAATATTATGCTTAATCATTTTTATGGTTAGTGAAATTATGCTTTAAAAATTATGCGTAAGCTGTTATGCGTAATTATATTATGCGAAAATATAATTATGCCAAACAAAATTATGCTAAGTTATATTAGGTCTTAAAATTTTATGCAAATGGATAGGGAACCTGCTAGAATGCTTAGAATCATAATGTTTCAGTTTCATGCTCCGAGACACCCCACGACAGCCTACTAAACCAATATAACAGTACCCATTTTTTTCATATTGCCAATGAAATTCGAAAAAATAGTATGACCATTTCTCTGTAGCTGAAAGTGGCGTAGCAAACAAAGGGAAATACAGGACTTTGTTACTTATTTCGTCAACTGCCTAGATAAATTGGTATTAGTAAGTTGGCACACAGCATTCTAATCCCAAAAGAAACGCATATTTGTCTCTGGCATTAAGTCTGCCTCTGTACGTTTGCGTGATTTAATAATTTAAAAAAAATGGTCTGAGTATTAAATTTTTTTGAATTATTGGTAAAAATGGATTAAAATGAATTTACAAAGACGAATTAGGGGATGAAATATTTTTAGATCATACTTTCATGAAAGCTCTTGTTAAGTAGTCGATTTCTCAAACCTAGGGTATGTTGGAGCAATTGGCCCTTAGATGCTTAAAAGGCTTTCATTCTATTTATATTTGCATAGAATGTTCTGTATTGTCAACTGGTATGAGGTGGGTCAAATGTTCCCAAAGGTATCCTAGAACAATTAATTAATTTATTCCGGATTTCCAGAGGCACAGCTTTCACCGTAACAAGCTAGTTTAGCCACAATGTACGATTGACTGACCGACGATTGTTTTAAGTAATTCTCATTTCTTTCGGTTTTCATACAACTTTGTTGTACCTCCAGTATTATTGGAGAGACAAATCCGAACAATTTCTTGAAACTTCCCGCTAAGTGAGTTAGTTCCAAATTTTCAGTTTGAGATATAAACAAAACAAGTACTATATTTTCAAAGACTAATTGATGCGAGTTTAGTAGATTTTGAAAAGGGTTCCGCACTGGCTTTATCTTGTTTGGTTGGTAACGCAGGTGGATGCTGTGCTAGGGCGAATCACTAGCTCAGGATCGATACCGTCTACTTTCGTGAGCAGCGGCCGGGCGAGGACGTCCGGGTAACTCTTCACTACGGCAGCCAAACCGAACAACCCTTGTTCCTACGGGGGTCAAGATGTAAGTAACTTTAATTAAACTTTACCATTCAGAATTCCTTTTTAGAAACAATTTTTTTTTAAATTACTAGGTTTTCCGACTTATAACATGCCTCCGTCATTTTCAGTTCTGAGCTTTTTTTATTCAGTTAATCTTGATTAGAAAGTTTCGTTATCCCCATTATTTTTCATTCTAAATAATATTGTTATTTTCATTTCATAATTTTCCTGTGAAAATTGTATTCTAGTTTGTGAGGTCAAGGCGGGGTTTGCCTCCTACACAAGATGGCGCCCGCCCATCTGCCGATTATTTCGGAACAAACATGAGCTCTATTAGTTATATTAGTAAAAAAGATCAAATATGTGAAGTGATTATTGAAAAACACATTCGTTTTGAGAATATTTTAGTTGAAACGTGATTTCACAAAAAAAGACAAAGAAGTGGACAGTCCTTCCTTCATTCGAGATGTACTCGTACAATAAAATAATTGCTCGATACTCCAACGATAATTTACCAGATATTGCCCATATAATCCTGATCAGACTGATAAACATTGTGATTGCTGTAATAGTAACGTTGATATTGTATCAATTCCAGGACGAGCCGTGCGCCAACGATAACGATGCTGATGGCTTTCGAGGTCGAGGGTAGAAAATGCAAATCGAAGAAAAAAGAATTGACGGAGGAGTGGGGCATGCTACGCGTGGAGATCACCGACTGGCCCAGTCTCAACGCCGAGTCCCAGGTGGCCTGTTTGGCCATCCACGACCATTTGGGGATAAGTGCGCAGCGAGCTAAAACCAAGGCCGAATAGCCGTCGTTGGTGCCTCTCAACTCCGTACCTTAGTTAATTTATTTGCTGTATTCTGTCTCTCTATCTTCTTGGTGTTCTTTTCTACTATTCTCTTTAATTAGTGCCATTGAATGAAGAACGAGCATTCTTATATTTCTAGTGGCACGTCCTGTACGTTTCTCAACTTTCTAAAATTTAGGATGTAAGTAGTATGGGAATAAAATCACATTATAGATGTGATTAGGAATAAAAATATTAAAAAATGTGTTTATTTTTTTCATTAAACTTTATTCTCAATCCTAGTACTCAAATTTTGCCAAACTCTCTCACATATGAGTCCGTTTTGCACTTTTCGAGGGTCTATCTACCTCCCTCCTTACCTACATGTACCTACCAACCTTCCTACCTGCATCTACCTACATCCTATCAACCTCCCTATCTACATCTAGATACCTACCAACCTTCCTACCTGAATCCACCTACCTACCTACCAACCTTCCTACCTGCATCTACCTACCTACCAACCTTCCTACCTGCATCTACCTACCTACCAACCTTCCTACCTGCATCTACCTACCTACCAACCTTCCTACCTGCATCTACCTACCTACCAACCTTCCTACCTGCATCTACCTACCAACCTTCCTACCTTCAGAACAATAGAAGGAAGGACAGCTGTTTATCCACTGATAAACCACTGCCTTAGAGTAATATTGTAAGCTCCATCCTGGCACAAGTTGCAAATCTGTCTGACAGTCGCTAAAGACTGGAAACACATTATTGTATTCAAACACTGCATGAAAATGAAGCCACAATTTCACACAGTAAACAGGTCTCATTTAAATATGATCTAACTAAACCTAGGGCTACGACGACGGGCTACTTATATTATCAATAGCAGAACATCCCAATCTTGCTAGGAGCTTTTTAACAAATGGCACAGCTCTTATATCTGAAAACTATATTTTTCCATGAAATGGTTATATTTATAGATATTTGTGAGGAAGCTTAGCAGTGTCGCTAGACGACAAAGCCTTTTGTCCTACCTGACAGGGTGTCTAGGTTCAATACGTACCTACATATCAGTAAATCACTTACTCCTCGATACTTCAGCACGTTGAAGTTAGGAGTATCTTCCCATAACCTAGTCTGTGGAACCCGGAAATAATTTGCACTTGCGCACTAATAGTTAGTGCAGCCATCAATCAATAAATTATAGTCTAACGATTTAATTGGGGCGGAGCTGCGCTCCGGGTTCAAAGGAGAATCGTGACATTTATAAAAGTAGTGTATCAAGAAGCAACCTGTTGATCATGTTTTAAGCTCAAGCTGGCGTCATGTAAGTACATACAGCTTTTACCATCACTTATCCGGGCGACGTAATCCATTGACACTTATGCAACATGTGTGCTAATACAATCCTCATGCAGCTAGAATTCAGGCTGAAATATCTGATTCAGCCTGCATTCTCTGGCTAGCTGATTGACACTTATGCCAAATATTAATGCATATAGCATTCATCTGTCAATGTTATGGAAAATACCGAGATTTCTTTGTTTACATAATAAGATATAGGTATGGCCTGTACAAAGACCTTTGTATGATGTAGGTACTTTGAATTAGATGAGGAAAATAACCCCGAATTGTATGTAAATGTTTCTTTGAGAAAGTTGTTTGTTATCATGAGTACAATCAAGTGTTTAAGTATCGATCACTAATTACCAGTCACCCAATATAAGTTTAATAATCGGACATTGATCATTATATGTCTGGGTTTAACTTTTAAGCGAGCTCGATTTTTTGTCTTTATTCTAAACCAAGTTATTTCATGCTGATACATATTTATTGTTGAAGTATGGAAGAAAAAGCTGCGCTGACCCCAATTAATTCGGATAAGATGATTATTTATTTTTAATAGCTATCTGTTTCCTATTTCAGAGCAAATGCCTTCCTGAGGTATCCGCAGAAACCATCCACCCGGCCATATCCAGTGCTGTTCCTGAGCAATCTTTAAGGTACCTTTTCCATCCTTATCTATCTATTTCAAATAATTTTCTACTAAAACGAAAAAACTTAAAAAAATATGTAATTAAAAAAAAAGTCTGTAAGAGTGTGTGTCTTGAGACTAAAAATTAACAGCAGCACCGGTAAATCTTTTGGGTTAAGCGATGCTGCCGAGGTCGACCTATGGATGGGTGACCATTTATTACAAACAGAAACACCCCCGTGTTTCGGGGAGTATGTTAAGCCGGTTAGTCAGAAGCTAGAAACTCTGACCTCCAGTCTTACTAAGTGGTGCCATGTTATCCAATAACTGGGTTGTGGAGGTCAGATATTTAGGTAGTAAAATATTGGTGTTATAGCTGTATCCGGTTAGATTGAAAGCTAACCCTAACAAACTTGGGAAAAGGCAGGCAGATGATGAGGGATGTGCCATGTTATACAGGTGTCTGGGAGACTTAATTACGAGTCTTCTTAAGATATACAAGATACATTTTCTTTTAAAGTTTTTGTTTCGCTATAAGTTGCGCATCAGTCACATCAAGTCATCATCTTCCTGTTCTTGTCTGATTCTACTTAGGGTCGGCGCAAAACGGTTTCTTCTTCCATTCTCCCCTATCACTGCATAATTTACTCCTTTCTTATCATTTTTCTCACAATCCATCCATCTTTTCTTTGACCCTCCTCTCCTTCTATCAATATTATATCTATCACCCATTCTTCACTTGCGTTTCATCCCTCAAATAGAATCAAATCAAAAATATTTTGCTAGAATATGGTATATAAGGTGTTACAGTAATTTTGATTCAGCACCCTGCCATACCCTGGCGTGCAAATGTCTTCACAATCAGAGGTGTCAATTATTCTACGTTACATATAACAGATTCTATTGATTTGTCTTCTAAATTGTCTTTAAAGGTATAATATCTTTTAACAAGCTAATAGTTTGAAAAGTAATTTTTTAATCATTGTCACAGGTAAGTCTTGCAAACTATTTGGTAAATGATTATAAATAATAATCGACATGCAGTATACATTTTTCTTAAATAATTTCTGTTTAATTGGTTTTGGCCGAAGTTTATCTTCATGCCGTGTTCGGCTATTTGGTCTGACTGTGCTTGTTTCAAATAAATTATAATGATCCTTAACAGAAATACACATGTCAAAAATATATAAACATTGCAAGGGTAGAATTTTAAGTTTTTGAAACAGTGGCTTACAGCTGTCTAAAAAGTGAGCTCCACAAATTTCTCGAATACATTTTTTTGGAGCTTTGAAAACTCTTCAAGATCTACTGAGTTACCCCATATTATAATACCGAATTTTAGTACTGATGATACATAACCATGGTAAGCCAGCATTGCAGTATCAGCGAAAAAAATATCCGCTGCCTCATACAAAATGTCAATACCTATTCGACCAAAATGTATGGAGCAGCTGATATTTTTTTTCGCTATTACGATGTTTGTCTGATGGAGAAATATGTTCAGTTTGATAGTCTGTAGCACACCTTTAAGTTTATATATACTCCGTTACACCCTGTATACGATACCGCTAGGTCAGAATTTCAGGATGGTGTACCCGTAACGACTATCAAAAAACTTCAAACGATAGCTAGGTCCAACGTCTTAACGTGTTTTTGAAGCAACGAGGTGACTCGATATGAAATGAATGGTCACCCATCCTCAGACCGACCTTGGCAACGTTGCATAACTTTCCATTGACCCTTATAGCTGTTATTATTTAGCACGAGAGCCACGAGATCTAAAAACTATGTAAATATAGGTACAGCACTAAGAGAAACATTGGTAAAAGTACAGCAAACCAGGTGTTATCCTGTGTGTTCCCACATGTAATTAAGCAATATCTAACTGGTGTTTACAGACTTTTAACAATTAACTGGAAATGATTTAGTAATTGAACATATTGCTGTGATAAAAGTATCTTATGTAAGTAATTTTAATCGAAATCCTTGCAGCTCCTAAGACGTGGAAAAGTAACAAGCAGACCTACTTTCGCATTCATTATATAAGTAAGGATTAATTTATCGCACACAACAACTACAATTGAGTAGTTTAAGTAATTACTTAAATAGTTTTTTAGTTGGTCGATTCCAGTCAGGTAATTAACGTTATGTTATTTGTTTCATCACTGCTGTTCTCAAAACGGTGAAGGAATCCGGCATGTCTTAGAACCATCATGTATGGTCATGTAACGTCAACGATCCACTAAAAAGGGGTCTGAGTCCCAGCGTTGTATTCTATCATTATGCTTGTAAACCTGTATCTTTTTTAACACTCCATTTGTTTTAAATTTCAGAAATGAGCAAACGTGAACAACCAGGTGGAAAAATGCGGACCAAGGAAAATTCTACGAAGAAAATGAAGGACCCAAGGTTAGCCTTCGATTACAGCAAACATATCGTGACCACACGTCTGTTCTGCGTGTGTCGGGATTGCCTGAAGTACTGCAACTACAGCAAACCTGTCCAATGCATAGACCCATTCCTGATGGACATGAAGCACACCTACTGGATCTACCATGGCCTAGTGATGGCCAGCAGAACTGAACGAGCTATCTGCTTAACAACTCCCGAAAAAACCAACGACAAACTGGAACGAACAGGAGAAAACGCTGCAGGAAACTAGATCTTTTTTTAAAAACTGGAGGTACGACTAAACTTGAGCCGTCTGGCTTAAAAATATGCGTACAATTTAATTTAATTTATGGTGCACCCATACCAGCCAGTTATGATGGACATATGGCAGTTTAGCCGTACCTTTTAGTTATAATTCTGAAGCTGACCACAGCCGCAGCGACAAGACATTCACCAAAAACCGACCGCAGCTAAACAAATAGTTTCTACGTAACTCCTTGAAACCAGTAACAGGCTGCAATGTCACTATGTACGGAAGTGTTTTCATGGATTTGGTACTGTACTATTATAAATGTTAATAAGGTATGTGCCAAAAAAAAACTTTACAACTTTGCACTTTTTATAAGCCTACGGGCGATATTCTTTACACTAAGACGTCTTTTACCTGATCAATCACTGGCCACTAAGTAAGACTGAAAAGTCGATTTTATTCCGACTTAGGAGGAATTTTGCCCTCGATTTTTTTATATATTGTCTAAAGTTACCACATATCTCCGCCTACTTAGATTAACATGTTTATTTTTAAAAGGAGGTTCCGTCTTTTGGTCCCCCTTTTAACTTTTGTCACTTATACGAGTATAGAGAATGGAGTTCCTTAATTTATATTGTCAAAATGTATTGCTGCTAGTCAGAATGAGCCATTATTAGTCAACTGAACATTATCACATGATCTCCTGAATCAATAACATTCACTTCACGAAGGTTCCAAATTATTTAGCAACGCACAAAGTAAGTTACTATTATAAAATAAATGCTTTTAGAGCCGATTTAATTAAGATAATGGGTGACTCTTTTGAAAATCTTAAGGAAATTAATTTACATAAACTTTAAATGAAGCACAGCATCAATGCTGATTTTTAAACCTCTGGTTTTATAAATAATATATAGTAAGATGATTGGTGCCAGTCTGTAAGATCTCTGAATTTGAACTAGCGAAAAACTAAACGTACTTTTAAGAATTATAATTTTAAATATTTGTTATGCATTTAATTGTACTAAACGCTACAAGGCACTTTTACTAGTTATCCACAAGTAACTATCAATAATTGATGATTCTTTTATTATTGTTATACATTTATTGACTTTTTGTTATTAGTACATAATACTAAGTTATTCCTTAAGTAAATGTATAATAAAACCCATACTATAAAATTGAATACCTAAATAAAATAGATAGTATTAAGAGGTAGTTCTTCGTAAGCCCTTATCCTGTTTATGGTTAAGCCTGAACATCTTTAGGTCTCAAACTGACCTTACTTAGCAGTCTATGTAAAGTCAGTGATAGAACAATAGATTGTTGATGTTGTGCGGGAAGTTTTGAGTATGAATGTGGATGGCCATGGAGTTTCTTGCCGGTTCTTCTCCATAGGAAACGATCAACCCGAACCGTGCACCTTTTGTTGACGTTTTATAAGTGCCCATGTAGGCCAATGTAAAATTAAATATTTTGATTTTATAAGAGTAGATGAAGACTAAAGAAACGATGGATGGATGGTATAGCAAGAAAGGAGGTGTCTCCTGAGATGACGAGTGATAGAGAAGTATGGAAGCGCCGCGAGTTAGTTCCAACAAAGAGAAGGAATTGGTATGTAAACTATGTTGAGAGAAGGACAGAAAATATATTTATTTGGCAAATGCCACAAGTGCACACAACAACAAAATCAAACTTATATCCAAAAAAAAGATAATATGTATGCAAACGTAATTTTATCAGCGAACAAATGTGTCATTGTCTGACACTGGGTATTTCATTTTAAGTCTAGTTTATATTTTTAATTTTGGTATGATAAACGAGCACTTCTCGCCATCAAACTGTAAAGTTTGGCGAGTAAAAACTGTAAAAAAACTTGTATTTTAAACATTAAGATTAATAAAGAAAAAAAAAAAAAAAAAAAATGTGTGCCTCACGGCTGAGCCAAATAAGCCTAGTTCAGCAAACTGTCTAACAGCAAGTGTCCGACGCTGGTTTTCAACTGGACCTGAGATAGTAGATCTGACAGACGTGAAACGGTTTTGTACTTTGTGTATGAATAGGTACTTGTTATATATAATAGGGTGTTAAATAATAATAGTCGACTGGCAAGTGATCGCGTCGGTGCTGTTATAAAACCTAGTACCTAAAACTCCTTAAACACTGGATATCTTAATCAGGAATAATTTTGCTTTTTTTGCCAGTTTTCCTATACAAAGCTGACAGAATTCAGCTTTATTCCGCTGACCAAATACTTATCCCTAAGATAGAAATAAATACCTGACACTTTTAAGTAAATTTCTCAATAATTTCGAAAAACCCATTCTAATGGCAAGGAATTCTCCAAATTCAGGAAATGAATTCATACAATAAGGAAACTATTCTTTCTTGTAAGCAAAATAAATGCAGTATTTAGTAAGAATAAATTAAGATAGTTTATTTTAAATAAAGTACTCCTTTTCCCTCCGTGTCTGTTGGTCCCAGCTGCCATTTGTAATTCTTTGACAATCGCTACAGGTAGTCAGTGGCCTGAAAGTGTGACAACCAGCCTTACCAAGGGGTATCGTATTACCTAGTCTTTTTTGGGTTGTGGAGCTTAGGCTAGTCGCTCCATGTAAAATACTGGTATTCAGCTGCATCCGGTAAGACTAGAAGCTGACCCCAACATAGTTCAGGAATAGGCAAGCCAGTTGATGAGTTTTTTTTTTGTAAATATTTAGTCTTAATTATTCTAGTTTTAATTCATCGTTGCATCTATTTATTAAATAAAATATAAGTTAATTAACAAGAAAGAAATTGATTAAAAATAAGTTTTTGTATAATTATTATTTATGTTATATAAGATTTTCAAAAGAACCCCCCCATGTTTTTATTTTTTAAGATGCTTATGTTAATTTCCTGCAAGAAGTTTTATGAATATCTTAGTCACAATTAAATATTTTTGTGTGTTTTTGAAACGTTAATGTAACTTTTTAATCGTTGATGTTTTTATCTTTATAAGTAGGTTAACTTTACTGGTATTTGATGTCCTTTTTATGGTGATAAATGTTATGTATGTATTGTACTTATTTATTTCTTACATTCAGCCTCTATCTTTTTCTTAATTTATACTCCTGAGGCAGGTCTAAGAAACGCTGGTATGAAGATTTGGGCTTGTACCTTGCTGAATGAGTGGAGAAGGCAATACATAAAGAAAATTAAAAAAAAATGTGGGGCAGTCCTTGGTCTTGGCAAGGGGGTATAATAGGTATGATAAAAATTTAGTTTCATACGAAAATTCAAATGCAGGTGAAGCTTGTGATTAATTCCATATGAGCCTGTAACACCCGAACAGTTAGACAGTTGTACCTTATATTCACAATAAGCCGTTATGTTTAAGTCTCATATAATAGGGGCAGAGCCTATCTACTCACAAATACAGACTCCGTAGCTAGTAGCAAGAAATTCTTGATGCACGAACTCATTATCACTACCCGATCTTGATGTTGTATTCAAGAGCTCATGCTTGGTAGTAGTTCTTACCATAGAGCAACGACACGCTCCATTAGTTAAAATATAATATAGAGAGGTCAATGAAGCTCGAAGCACGAGTGTGTTACACGAACATCATCAGCTGATGAACATAATCAACATCGCCTTTTCTACACTTCATGGCTCGGAACACATGTTAAGCTGTTAGTTACTGCTGTCATTTGTGTGTGTTTGTATGTGGCCCATATAAGTCAGAGCACCAGTCTTACCAAAGGATATCGTATTACCCAGTTCTAACTTGGTTATGGAGTGAGATAGGCAGTCGCTCCATGTAAAATACTGGTATTCAGCTGAATCCAATTACACTGGAAGCCGACAAAAATATAGTTGGGAAAATGCTAGGCAGATGATGAGTCATTTTTTATAAATATTAAATTACTCCTTAATTATCCCTTAAGTGGCTTTAAGGTGCTGCTACACTGCTGTTTAAAAATGTTTACAAACATTTTGTAACACTATACATTTACTAACAAATGTTAGAAATTGTTACATTGTCTTAGGAATTGTTAAATGTTTTAAGTGATCTTACACCGATGGAAAATGTTAACAAACATTTATAACATTTGAAAAATCCGCTCGCTCGCTTGGATTTACGTTCCCAGGCGTTTTACGAAAATGGAAGAATGGAGCTCGTTGGATTAGCTTTTACTTTTTGTTTAAAAAAAAAGAAAAAGCGCAATATTGGATGCGCCAAACACTAAGAGCTAGACAAAAGTATAGTGCCGAAGATTATATCAGGGATTTTGATTTTGACTAACAATTTTGATCAGAAATGTTTACTAGCATTACCTAACATGAAAACATTTTCTAACATTGTGATACTCGTAGTATGTTTCTTAATAAATGTTTACTAACTTTGTAAACATTTTTAAACAGCAGTGTGGCAGCACCTTTAATTCAAAACCAGCATCTCACCCTGCTGTCTACCTTACCACCACAATCCGGTCATGTAGGGGAACATTTTATGTAAATATTTTACTTAAAGCCCTGAAAGCTTGTTTTTAGATTGTTTGAACTGACCGATGTAGCCTGTGGTGCATCACCATAATTATTCTGTTGCCCTTATCCCCATAAAATTTTGGGTCTGCGCAGCATGACTTCTTCTTCCATACTTCTCTATTACTTGCCATCTCATCAGACACCTCGTTTTTTTGTCATATCATCCTTCACACAGTCCTTCCATCGTTTTTTTTCGTTTTCCTCTCACTCTTATACTTACCCATTATCATTCATACTCAAAACTTTCCTATAAAAGTTAGTGTAAGAGAAAAGTAGAACAGTTAACTTTTCTGCTCAAAAAAGTACATTTGATAAATTTTCAGCTACTACAAGAAAATCGCTTATCATAACACACATCAGATAGAACTTTCCTATGAGGACCAAGTAGGTATTTAGGTTGAGGTCTTTATACAGGATTTTTTTTTTAATGAAAACCATACCTTTACAGTTTATTACTAAATCTCCATGCAAGGGAAGGAGGTGGCAGAGATGGCGAGATGACCTGAACCACACTGCAATAGGAGATTCTAATAGGTATAAGAAAAGAGTTATGGGAAAGTCTAATCCCGGCAGTGGAACACTCATGGCTAACAAAAAAAACTACCATTGGGCAAAGTAAGCTGCTGTGAATTGCAGTGGATTACTTTGCCTTACTAAAATTAATTAAAATACAAAGAAGTTGATACTCCTTTGAGACCTATTTGTCAGGTAACTAATAACTATGTTGAAAATGTTACTAAATTCATATGTAAGAAAAAGCCTGAGACCAAGTAAATAGTATAAAGTTTTGGCTAGATGATAGCCAAAAGTTTTAAACTATTTACTGCTACCCATGATTCAGTGCAACTGGTTTTCTTGTTTCAGTATCGTCTGACAAATCTTTTTTCAATAAAGCCTTTATTTAATCTTTAGCAACAGTCTTTGCCAGTTTCATGAAAACTGCAAGATCCAAGATAGAGATAAAGAGATCTAAGTTTTGAGCTTTAAAAGCTCATGGTGACTCTCTGACATCCATTAAAATATCCATAATCGTAATATATGAGCGTATAGTATTTTTTTTAATCCAATTAGCCAGGATAACATTTACCTAAATAAAATAACATGAATATTTTTTATCAGACTTTTCTTTCATATTATTTATTGCGATGCCTGTATCCTACTCTAAAATATACTTATCGAGCAGGTTTTCCCCTGGAAGGTACTAATTCAAACATACTTATGGTTTTTTTGTTCTTTCATAGTACTTCAGCCACACCCTTCAAACATGTACGTAGTTATATCTAAGTACAAAAGTAGTCCGAAATCAGGCAATACAGGGCGTTTCCCCTCTGGGTTACCATCTCTCAAAAAAAAATAACTGTTTCGTTCAGGAAGTTCATACGAATTTAAATTAAAAAAGTATGATATTTCACTCCTTGCTTAAGGCAGTATAGTTAAAATAAAACAGTAATAGCATAAAAATAATATCGAGAGGTTATTTGGTACGATTCACTTTATTTTCGTAGCTGGCGTGGGGTGTTTTTGACTCTACTTAGAAATGGCCATGGCCGGTGCAATGCCAACCAGTGACCGCGATTCTTATGGTTAATAAATGTGATAGGCAGACTTCTCCTTAGTTAAATAAAGCTATTAACTACCGTCTACAAAACTAAAACTTAAATTCTTCGACGCGCTCCCTACCATAGAGGGATAGGAAATGCCCCACTTTGAGCGGAATCTACGTATACACTTTAAATAAGAACACGCAATGGTGCTTTGGGAGTTG
Organism: Cerastis leucographa; assembly: GCA_963082945.1. Classification (NCBI taxonomy): domain Eukaryota; kingdom Metazoa; phylum Arthropoda; class Insecta; order Lepidoptera; family Noctuidae; genus Cerastis; species Cerastis leucographa. Next base: position 9,531,945 of record OY720378.1, read on the forward strand.
AAAAATGTACTCGTGTCTTAGCAGTATTTTTTGTGAACGCGAAGTATGGTAGACAGAGGCCAAAGTTATAATATCTACCATGACTTTAGGAAAAAGTTCGAGCTGAATCCCATTGGTAAGGGTTTGGGAATTTAATACTTCTTAACTATGTTACATGAGTGCGTGTAATTATGTGAATTTAATGTGGTTTGCATGTAGATTCTCCTACTGACTGCGTTTTTAGACAATGTAATCTACTTAAGCGAATCCTTTATTTCAGACACGCGCTTAAGACTTTTTGCAAGTTTGTACAATTATCAAGAGGTCTCGACAAAATATTACGAGTAATTAACAATATATGATTTTAAAAAATATACATATTTAAATGCGCTTAAACTAACTGTTACTGCTTCATGTAATTACTTTTTTGGGTATTCCACTAAAGATTGACAGTTTCTGAGCGAATAATTTATAGCCTATGGTTCAATTAAAAAGTTATAGCAAGGGTCGATTCACAAGGTGTACACAAGTTCATGCGACTGTTTGCGATATACAGATATTCGATACGACGATTTCGATTTTATAACAAGTTTTTGCTACAAGTCTCTTCTAAGATTACTATTTCAAATTAAGACTTATTAAATAGAGGATTAAGGTATGTAAAATGAATTTATTGGTGATGTTTTCACATACGCAATTTTTAATCTAGACTGTAGACTCATAAACTAACTAATGATAGTGAATAGCAGTATAAATCGCAGTCATAAATAAGAAATCGTCTTTCATTTTAAGAAGTGTTTGGGGCTAATATTCTCTAAAGCTAGAAATATGCCTGCGAAAAAACCTGCATCGCAACAAGGTTTCCATTGTGGACGCGGGAAAATGTTGCACTTGCGCAATACTGTCTTTGCATAAATCAATACCTTCCATTACAGCAGACGCCCGGCCCTGACGGAGCTCTCTGTGTCCAGTCATAAAATCGGTCATAAAATTTCAGTAAATTGAGATTTATTGCTTAAATAACAAGTGCGTGGGTTCTATCGGTCAGGTAAATCCCGTAAAATATATAAACAAAAGCGCCACTCGATCTAAATATTCGTTGAACACCACATGGGCCATCAGTGATTATCGATCGGTTCGACTTTTCAAAAAAGTGCTTGTTAAATTCACTGATGTATCTTAATTATTTAATTTAATAAGCTTGCCGCATTTCCATATTTTTAATAATTTTTTAATCTTTTAAGGCGCCGCAGCTTGCTATCGATTGATTTAATACCACTGCGTAGTAAGATGTCGTATCCGTATAGACCCGACAAAAGGAAGGCTGAAGGCAAGTTGTAGATCCTAAGTGTCAACGACTAGAGACCTTTCACTATAGCTAAAAAAGCGCCCACCATTTCTCATTTTAGCTAGATTAGTATTCTAACATAATAATTGTAAAATGGTTTGATTTTTATAAGTTCATCTTCTACATTTCTCGTTCTTTATGAATCATGTACATTTTTCGAATTTTCTCAATTTACAGTTTATTAGAGCTTTCATGGTCAATCCGTGAAACAGTCTCTATCTCTACCTCACTAATAAAAGTTTCAGGAATGCTCACATTTAAATTTGGGTCAAGTCTGTTATGCTAACATTCAGCTTCTTTCAATTTCAGAGATGAGCTCTTACAGCGCTTCAAGCGAGCCGAGCCAGTCACAGCGCTGGAGGAATGAGATTGCGATGGAAATATCGGAGCCCGAGCCGTTGTCGCTTAGCCCACAGGAGTTCTTAAAGGACTTCCAGCGGAAATACGCGGCGCAACAGTTTCACTTAGCTACGCACCACGGCCACCAAAGCCGTCCTATACTAGCAAGCCATCACGGCCAGCATGGCCAGCACGGCCGGCCCAGCATGTCAGGCCAGCTCGGTCAGCCAGGCCTGAAGGGGCCGCAGGGGCAGACAGGCAACTCTAGCCCGCCGGGTCATCAGATGCAGGCGAACGCTACCGTTTGCTGCGACCAAGCCGATTGCGGCCAGAACAAAATTGAACAAATATTTCCTGAGCAATATATGCACGAACCAGGTGATTATGCATCCTTATTTAAACAAAGCATTTTGTGTGTTCTTCACCATCTGATCAGTGAATTTACACTTGTTTGATAGATTATATATATGTTTCAGCTACACCATTCACGCTGATGCCGCAGCCAGAGGCCCCGCAGAAGGGAATGAAGGATGGCTCGCCAGGAGGCGGGTTCAGTATGTACTGCCCATGCGGCCTTAATAGGGGACAACTCGTCACCATCTGCTGCACTGGTCGCGACTGCGACGAGTCTACGAAGATCGACAGCGTGCAGATGGGCCCCCCGGAGGAGAAGCGGGCCAAGACTACTTACAACCAATTCAAATTTTAAATCACTTTCTCTTCGTGTTGTCAACGTGTAAACCCCACCCCCAATGTCTAAAATTCACAAAATCTAATGTTATTTTTCAAAATCAAGTACCTGTTGATAGTTTGGTTATAATGCACACCGTTTTTGTACACTTTAAATTTGGAATTTAGATGAAACCTTTTATTGAGGTATTCACAATCTTTAGAAGTTGGCGGAATTTTTATAAAAAATATCTAATTCAGGGTTCACTTGTTAGAAACAATTGAAAATGCTTTCAAGCAGATTTTTTTTTTCAATGTCCTTCCTACATTACACTTAACTTCAAACGTAGTTTAGTCATCGTATCAATTCCTTTGATGTAATTGGATGTTGTGTGTGTCGTGATTCGATGTTTTCTGGCCGTATATGGAGCGCCAGACTAGTGTAAGATGATTGTATTGATTTGGAGGGTTGTAAAACTTGATGAAGTGGTAGATAATAATCACAACATCTTTAGATAGGCAAAGTATGATACATTGAGAAAGTTATCAGTCCGCCACTAGCCAGTAATGGAGCACAAATGGCTTTGTTATTTTAATCTTTTTTCTTAGTTATTTTAATCTTTTTACGATTTACATTTAAAACCAACGAAACTTGTAAGCTATTTTGAATTGTAATTCCAAGTGTTTAGTTATATTACTATTCGTTTATCGTCATATCAAAAATGAACAAATTTATTTTTACTCTTCTATAAAGGTATTTTTCTTAGAAATTTTACTAACGTTGGTATTATACTAGATAAGCACAAAATCTACCCCTGTAATTTGTAGCATTTATGTGCGTAAATAAAGAATTTAAAACCCAAGTTGTCTTGTTTATTTAACCCAAATGAACTACCCTAAACTTAAAAACCCTTCGCCCTCTAAAGCGAATACATACGAAAAGTTCTTTGATTGGGTTTTAAACAATGACGTCTTTTATGAATTCCTAATACGGTCATAATGGAGGCCTATTGGTAATATCAAGGTTTGTATCAAGACTAAGTATGGTCATGACCGCATTTACCTAAACTAGGAACATAATTTTTAGGTCAAAACATTCTAAAGTAAACCAAACAAACAAACCAAAATAAAGAACTGTTGCCTTTGTCCTACATTAAATAGAAACTAGAACATCTATTAAAATATTCACAAGTGTTACGTAAGTACAAGGGTTCGCATCGATCGATAAAGTTCCACCCTCGATCTGGGGTTGGCAAACCTTTGGTTTCAAGGCCAAACATTTGTCTGAATGTTTGGTCTGTACAACATGCAAACCTTGCATAACAAATATTCGTTTGCTCCTCGCTCTCTATAACCACCCATGAGTATGAAAGAGAAACCAACATTTTCTTTGTTTTGATGAACGACGCACATACATCGCTCCATTTACATGCAAATCGTTCCTCATAGTAGTTAGCTATCCGCCGATGTATGTCGCAGATAGGCCAACTGTTGATCCAAACAAAAGGCGTTTTGTGCTGAACTTGCTATTAAAGCGAACCTGGAGCTTGAGTTTTCAAAGTTGCTGTTAAGAAAAAAACATATTTGGTGTTAAACGATTTAAAATATCAGATATATGGATATTTTTTAGCGTTATCGTTACATGATAAATCTAATTTCTGTTGCGTCTTCAGTGAAAAATCCATTTCAAAGTCGTGTTCAACACAAATACGTGTACAACAGTTAGGTCACCCTAATCGTGGATTAAACTCGTTTTTATGAACGGTGAATGAGTCTATACAAAGCTTCGGAAACACGCTTTTTACAAAAGATTCGTCGCCAGTTTTCATACAAAAAAGTGACTGTCGCATCACATTTCAAACTAGAAAAGATCAATTGAAAAGAGTCAATTGTTAATCTGGCCCAGACAGCAGCTGTATACCGGTCACTCAATGTTAAATACATGCTGAACAAAGAATTCTTTATTTAATTACTTTCGTTCTTTTATTCAAAAACTCGTTGGGGTCGAGCAGTCTTATTCGCCAATTTTTGCAATCTCTCTGGGCCAGTTCGGCAGATGTGCTAATGTCTGACTTTTTACATGAGAATAAGTGGTAAACTTATTACGAGTATCATGCTACTCAGATGAAATTCAATTCAAGTCTATATTATTAACGTTTCAAACGGTTTATAATGAGCAATGCAATGTTCTCGATGCGATATCTGCTGGCCTACCATGACGCCTTAAAGCAGTATTATTTTTTCTCTTATTCCAGTTTGGGAAAGAGACGGACGGACCATTTCCTTTCAACACTGGAAAATAAGTTTTAAGACGCCTACCATGTAGGCAACCTGCCAACTTAATAATAAAGATGGGTCGTGGAAAAATAAAACATCGTGAGGAGACATACATACTGGGATCAGAAATTCTGAAACATGACTTAAATACTTTTCTCTCCTGCACAGGCCCCTTGTTGTAAAGGACTACGGCCCAGACCATCTCATATAGAAGATGCCTGTACTATAGTAATAGCACGATATTGTCTGATTCATCCTCATCTGTCTAGCCTTTTCCAAAAATCTTGGGGTCGGCTTCCAGTTTAACCGGATCATCATCATCAGCCTATATTGTTCCCACTGCTGGGACGCAGGCCTCCTCTCTATGAGAGGGAATGGGCTATAATCCTCCACGCGGGCCCAGCGCGGGTTGGTAGATGTCACATGTCTTCGAATTTTTAGTTCTAGGACATGCCGGTTTCCTAACGATGTTTTCCTTCACCGTTTTGAGAGCAGCGGTGATGAAATAAATTACACAAAGTAATGCGCCTGCCTGGGTTCGAACCTACGACTTACTGCTCGTAATTCGAAGCTGCTACCACTGGGCCACCGCTGCTCTCGTCTAACCGGATACAGCTGAGTATCTGACCTCCACAACCCAGTAACTGGGTAATACGATACCCTTGGTAAGATTGGATATCAGACTTTTGGCTTCTGAGTACTCGTAACGACTTTCAAAGATCTACAAATGATTTTGTGGAAAAAAAAAAACTTTTTACTACTGGGGATAAAAGCTGGTTGTCATTCTGTCACTGAGTACTTTTGGTAATTTTAATACTATCGTAACATATTTTGGCCCTTTTTACTCGTAGCACATTTATAAAAGGGAGGTTTCGTTTCTGATATATCTATATCTAATAAGCTCTTGGTAGGCTATCAACTTAATATGAAAAAGTACCTACGAATTACACTTCAGCCTAAAAGTAAAATATATGATAATAAAAAAAAATGAAAAACAAAGATTTGAGAAAAACAAAAAAAAAACAAAAAATTTCAAATTATGTATATATATAAAGTCAGTTCTAATAAAAGTATGATGAAAACAAACTTTCATTTCACCGTTTATTAAAAGCCGTTTTCAAACGAGTTGCAACGATAAACGTTTTCGTTGTCGGAAAAACGGTTACGTTTCGTCCGTTAAAATTTCGACAACGACCCACCACTAACCCTTCGGAAACGCACACTACTGCATTTATTTATTAGCATGTGTGTAGTCGAATCCTGTGTTGCAAATAACACACACACAAACAAGCACACCAATACGGGATAACTTCCGGTGCTTTCGAATGTTCTAGAACCTTCTAAAAAACCGGAAGTGGGTCGGAAATGTTCTATTTACAATATTTTTGTTGCCATCTAATAAAAAAGCAAATTTTGTGAAGCTTAACTATTCTTCAAAAACTTCGGGTATTATATAAAGAGAGTAAGTTACAATGAAGATAAAAAATATTTCATAATGTTCTTTGCTACTAAAATGCTAAATGAAGAGTTATCATGTCAGTGAAAAAGGAAACTGGCAACACACACACTACGTCACACATTAACAGCGAGATGTAAAGTAGTGCGCATGTCCGTAGTTGAGTCAGTCTAAGTTATTCAGACACACACACACACACACACACACACTCATAAAATCAGTGTGATTGGTCGTCAAACAACCAAGCACAACAGGCTAAAGAAATTTCTAGACGCCGGAACTTGAGTTTTCGTAAGCTAGACACTATGAGGCTAGGTGGTAGGGTCGTAGATGGCGCCACTGAGATGCCACAGTGTGATTGGTCGTCCAACAACCAATCACAAACTGCCAACGAAGCTTCTGGACAGGAAGTGGAATTTTCTAAAGCTAGATGCTATGGGATTGGGTCTTGAAGTTAAGTGTGCATGTGTGAAAGCTTAGCGTGCCTTTGTGTGTGTAATATGAGGCTGGAGGGAAGTTCCATGAATCGATAGTGGTCCCCGGCCTTTCGATCCTGGGCAGCGGACCTGAGCAGTCGTCTCCAACTACACTTTGCCATAAAGTATCCATTTGCAAATAAATTCAGTGTTCGTCGCAGGCGGGTGCTTGCACCCTCTCAGGTAAGCGGGCAATAGGGAAATTTAGGGTTTTTCCAAAGCTTAGTGAACTTCCAGTTCAGATTTCCCGTTCGACGACTTTCCTTTTAGTTACGATCGCGACGTAGGCGCGATTTCCCCTTTTTATTAAGTGAAGTGTAAGAATAATTAAGTCACCGTCGAAATTGAGACAAACCGGGTGTTTTCTTCCAAGTTTCCTCGTATTTCGAATGCTAGATGGTTTTCATGGTCATTTCATGAGTGCGTCGGTGACGCCCATGCCTCGCCATACTCCGACGCCATTTGGCTGGACCAAATTACAACCCAGCCTATAATATTATGACGAAACCAGATATTTTTAATACAGTTCAGTCTTAATATTCGATTCAATTCTCTCATTATATCGCGAAAATATGACTCCTCCCGATTTTCAATTAGGGTAGCCACAAAATGGCGTCGGTCACACGCCCTTCTGACGCCATGACCATTGCGAGTTCAACGATTCTTATTGTTATGTTATGGTGTTCCAGGCATGAACGAGCAACCCGAACCGCCTGACAAGGCGAATAACATCTATACATTGGAAACGCTGCAAAAGCTTGCGGCGGATATGATGAATGATCCGGAGCTTGGGTGCCGCAGCCGCGTGCTGTCAGCCTGTCTCGCCTTCAGCGGCGGCGGGCGCCAGTACGGCGGCGGCGGCCTGCAGCCCGACGCCGCGGGTGATGTGGGTGACGCGCCGCGCGACGCCGCGGGCGACGCGCCCCCCAACCCCTCCGGTTTCGATTTCAACTACATCATCATGTCCATCTAAATCTTCACAGTACTTCGGTACTTTGAAGACCTGACGTGCAACGGTCGGCTTGTATCTCTTGTAATCCTTTCGTATTTAATCCGCTTAATATCTGTAGTTTTGATAAAACGTTCATAATAACGGATAATCGTTTGGTCCGCTTCGATAATTTGTAGTCCTGACGTGTGTGTTGGTCGGCTTGTACTTCTTAATATTAGTAGTAAGGATTAACCATTCATAATAATGGATTAGTAAGTAGGGTGTTTCGTGTTTAATCTTTAGATATAGGTACTCTCGACTTAATTACAAAAGTGTCACTTACACTTATCACTTCATTATAATCCGTGCTACATTTAAGGTTGATAATCGTCTAGGTTTCCAATGTAATAATTAATATGTACTAGGATAGTCTTACATGAAAATGTCTAATTATATTCCAATCTCATTTTATAGTTGCTAAGATTATGTATATCATATGTAACCGTAATATAATAACAATTTAACAATGGATTTTCTCTGGATAGACGAAATACTTGTAAGGTTTCAGTAATTTATTAGTTTTTAAGATTATACTCGTAGATGTAAGTTTTTCGATATTTGTCTATTTAATCCCTTAACCGGAGTAGCTACAAACTTGTGGTGTCGTAGTGAGTAATTTAAGAAATTTGAGTAGAATTTTCGGTGTTATTAAACAAAATTCAAAAAACCCAAATACGTTTTTTATTGAAAACATTTTAGTTGATTTTACACCTTTAGTTTTGACAATATTGTCAGGAATCTACTTGATTGCGAATTTGAAGAAATAAATGAATAATATCATACATTTCGTCAAGATTGCAATTGAGTGAGTGGTGACAATATTGTTCAATTTTCTTTCCTTACACTCATTCTGGGAGGGCCGTAAAGCAAATGACATGAGCTCTCAAACCAAGATCCACAAAACTAGAACCAATGGGGTAACACTAATAAAGGGGTTCATTGCGAATTAATATTGAGATCTATTTATATACAATTTATTAAAAAATAACAACAATAAAAATATTGCCTGCCAATTGGCAATAATGAGGGTTTTTGCTATAATGGACTGTACTAGGAGTAGTAGCAGTATGGAAAATAATATCAGAAACTGCTCCAATATCACCTACTAGGTGATATGAGCACTATATTTTAGTGCATTTGATAACTTTTAAAGGTGAGAACGCCTGTTCTTACCTATAAAACTTATCAAGAGGAAGCTCGGCGCCTCCTAAAATCAGCCAAGTGGCCTATCTTGGCTCCTTTAAGGAGGCGCCTTGCTTCCTGTTTTCTCTGCCATACCAATATAGGATCTCGCTCTACATAGCCCTCAGGACCCCATATCGATAACTATACGAAAGAATTAAAGCGATACCAGTTCTAAAGTATATCCATGATACCGCCCTGTGAAAAAAAGCCCCATACTTTTCCTACGTTTTCTTCTTCACGTTTTAATCTACTTTGAATACGACTAATTTAGGAAGTCGGTTCGAGCCTGTTTTGAGAAGTCGCCAAGGATATTAAAATTTGTCCGTATTTGATGGAATGAGTGAAGTGACTCGACTCTCGATCAATGTTGTTTTTGTCAATTCTTGCTACGTTATTTAAAGTATTAATAGGCTTTCTAGGATATTTTTGTTGAAAATATGATTAAGATTAAGCTAAGATATTTTTAACCCCCGACCAAAAAAGAGGGGTGTTATAAGTTTAACGTGTGTATCTGTGTATCTGCGTGTCTGTGTGTCTGTCTGTGGCATCGTAGCTCCTAAACGGATGAACCGATTTTGATGAAATTGGTTTCGTTTGAAAGATATTTTAATCGAGAGTGTTCTTAGCTATGTTTCAAGAAAATTTGCTCAGCCGTTTAAAAGTCATAACCTCTTTTCTAGTTGAAGGGAAATAAACAACTTCCACAGATCTGGTCGATTCGAAATTTGAAATCTGGTTACTTGTCACCATGGGCATCGCCGGGGCAACTGCACCCCCCCTAAAAGATCAGGTTTTTTTTAATTTTATAACTCCTTGTTTTCGTTAATTGGCGAAAAGTGGAAGAAATGGAGGAGGCCTATGCCCAGGATTGGGACAGTCAAGGCTAAGATACAATAATATAGGTTTCAAAAGCATGAAATAAAATTTAATAGAAAATTTAATTTAACGGGGGTTTTTCAAATTTTTAATTTAATTTTATCATATAACGCAATGATAAAAACATCATAAAATTTGTTTGATAGCCTGAATTTTAATCGTAATAATACTAATTGTTTGTTTTTCAAAAAGAATTTCACAAACTTTTTATGGCCAGCGTCTTATATCTATGTTGCAAATATTGTATTCCTGTATCTTTTGATTCATGTAAGGAAAATTTACTAAATCGCACCCCTACATCGAGTAAAAGAGAGAGCTTTCTGATGTATAGTTGTACTCGTCTGTCTTGATTTAAATGTAATATGTGTGAAGAGATTGGACAGACAGAGAGATGTTTAATGATGGGCGGTCTTTAAGTTAGTATTACTAGGGAACCTTTGCTAGTAAAGCTAATGGAAGCACCAGTGTTGCCGGTGTACACCAGGTCTTAGTTTGTGGGATTTAGAACTGTTCGGTGACGTTTTAGCATAACTAAAATAATCTCCGTGGATTGTTTTTCATTTGAATTTCACAAGTTCTATAAATAAATTTTAAGTGGTTTAAGTGATTGAAGGAAATAGTAAACATGAAGGCGTCTGAAATTGGCGCCAGTGAATGAAATGTTGTGTGGTTATCAGTGGTCTTTGAGTTTTAAAAATTTCAAATCGCAAGTAACCACTTTAACGGCTTGTTTAACATAGTAAGTAGGTACTTGTATAGATACCCAATTCTGTGCAATGCTTTACTAAGTTGGTTGAAAATTTTATTCAACTGTTCTCGAGAAAAAGTTAGCAAGATACTCAGCACCTTTAAAAGGAAAGGGTTTTTTTTCTACTAATTGAAAAAGTTAAAGTATTTAGAGCGCTTTCCAATAGTCAGAAACAACATGAGCTCCTTAATATATGATAATCCTCAAAAATCATCATCTGTGGACTGATACTGATAGTACATCAGAGGAGAGTAGACAAGACACGATCGCTTCCTAAGCGAAAAATTAGCTTTTCGGTAACTCATTCCCACACATTTTTGTTCATGCTGAGCTTAAATCCTTTTTGCACAATACATAAAGAAATAAATCGTAATATTCGCAACAGCTTTGGAAGCGCTTTAGCTAGCTTTTGTGTTGACAAAACAAAATTTTAAATATAGAACGAACTGTCTCAAATAAAAATAATAGCATTATTTATTTTGAGTAACTAGATTACTCAGAACTCGACTAAATTATTTAGTACTCGACTAAATTATTCAGTACGACTACGACACTAGTCTCAAAAGAGGTTTTGGGGCCAAATCAATCAATAACTGTATTATTCTGCCTCAGGGAGAGGTCGAACCGTCTGCACTTAAGCAGTTGAGAGTATATCCTGAGCGTATACCGAATTACCAAGTTTGTGAACCCAGGTACGTAAAACCCAGCTTTAATAGTAAATATATTCAGCCATAAATTTTAACAATATAAATTCAGTGAAAAAGCAACTGTGTAGCTTCCGCCTATGGACGATAGAAATCATGAATGATATTAATAGAGAATAATTATGGGTAAACGAGTAAACAGACATAAATAAAACGCCGAACGAAGTTAGTAACATATTATATATAAATGTTAAATATTAATTAAAATATTACAAGTTTCTTAGTGTCGGTCGATTGAGACGCCATCACTGGCGCTCCCCTTTTGACCTTTATTCAATTGGGGCCGGCTATGAGTCTGTTACACATCTTAATACGTCCAACCCTCGCCGCCTTCCTGTTGCCAGTTTGAAACAAGGTCAATCGGTACACCATCGTTTGACCATTTCATTTCATCTACTAAAGGTTTGTTACGCTGTCTATTACAGGAATCGACGAAATGGGGGAGCTGGAGGAGTTAAGCCAGAACCCCGACTACGTCGCTAAACTGAAGAAGATACTGGCGGAGTTCATTCATGACGACACCAGGCATGAAGGAACTAACGTGGCGACATCGACGAGCGACCCGACTCCTCAGGGACAAGGTGAAAACAAAAATGACAACGAGCTGCCGACGAGCGACCCGCCTCCGCAGGAACCGGCTCCAGAGGAAAATGAGAACGTGCTGGAACCTCAACCTGTACCACCCCAATTTGCGGACCCAACCGACCCGAATACCCAACTTGACCCCGACAGGACACTGACGTCCATCTAAAATGCCATTAATGTTTTCCCATTGATGTCAACTTTAAATCGATCCATGATTCTTATTATGCTAGTCGGAGATGTTCTTGTTTCTTTACTTCGGTTTATTATGTTACTGTTTGTGGTATAATATTTTTTATTATATTAAAGTGACTTAGTGGCTAAATAGTAACAGCCGCACGGTTCGATCTTCAAGGTTAAGTCGTGCTTGCCGAAGTCGGCTCGGAAAGCACGTTAAGCCGTAGGTCCCGGCTGTCATTTGTAAATCTTTGACAGTCGTTACAAGTAGTGAGAAGCAGAAAGTCTGACATCCAGTCTTACCAAGGGGTTTCGTATTACCCAGTTACTGGGTTGTGGAGGTCAGATAGGCAGTCGCTTAATGTGAAATACTGATACTCAGCTGCATCTGGTTGGACTGGAAGCCGACCCCAACAAAGTTTGGGAAAAGGCTAGGAAGATGATGAGGTTAACATCTATTCTAAGGTCAAAATGTACGTGTGGTCATTTTTAATTAAGGCGTAATTTTATGGCTCCGGCTATGTTTGTGAATATTTCATTCTTAATTTTAATTTATAAGTGTCTATTTACTGTTACAATCGATCAACTTGTTATCTTTGAGTAATCGAGGCACTGTAGCCAATAAATAAATAAAAAATGTGGTCTGATTATTGTGTTATAAAACCCTGGTACTTTTCTAAGTCGTTAGTCTCTTGGACTTTCTTCGATCATGATGGACCCAATGAATTAAGCGTGGTAGTATTGATTGAGAGGTTATACCTATGTTTAATACACTTAGTAAGTATGTATTTGATAGCTTGTTATCTGAGTAAGATCTGGTCCTACTTCTCAGTAAGGAAGAGGCTCAGCCAGGCTTACTACTTGGTGCAGCAGAGCTAGCCGCACCTGTACGATTACTGCAGAAAGTTTTTCAAAATAATAAAAGTTCGATTGTCTACTACAGTCAGACATTCCAGTCTCACTTCTCATTAGATATTTCATAAAACTTTTAGATCATGACCGAAATTGATCAAAGGGGTCTCGATCCTATTAGCTATAACGATGTCGGAAAAACTGTGAATGTTTCCTAGGTCCTCATGCCTTGCCTGAAAAGCCTGAGGGCATAGGCCTGGGCTGGTTATTATATTCATTGTTATTATTGTACTTCCATTTTAATTGAAGCTTATAAAATTGTCGAACCAGAAATTTTAATCGGATCCTGATGAAAAATGTTGGTCAGACTTGTTTCTACTTTGTAGAGATGACTACATCTATGTATCTCCCTGGTTTGAAGTATCCTAGGGCCTTCCTAATGGAATGTGTATGTAATTGTTAAATGTTTCATCTTACAAACCCAAAGCTCAAAGCATTTATTTCAATAGATCATAACATGCACTTTTGAAAGTCAAAAAACAAAACAAAACGCAAAGCTACAGTCCCAGACACAAGACATAATAACTTGTGAAAGTACTATAGTTGCTCATACCAAAGCGTCCACAATTACTGCTGCAGCTTCCACAATAACTTCACATGGTAATTTGATTGCCCTTTTGGTTGTGGAGCAGGACCACCATTTAGCCAAGCATTTTTTTCATCAACGTAATCCCGCAACTTATAATATGCTTGCCTACATAGTGTGTGTTTTATGCAAGATTTAAATTTCGTCTCATTCAGTTGTAGAAAGGGAGGAGGTATTTTATTGTAACATTTTAAACAGTCTCATGCAAGGGACAGGTTTTTATTGAAGGTACATTGTAATATGAAAGTAAATGACAACAATTTAAACAAATGTAGCCTCAGTAACTAGTCCATACCATAAGATATTTATGTTGGTCTAAATCCAAAAGATAAATGAAGTACTGAAAGATTTGTAAGGCTAAACAGAAAGAAATGTTTATCATATCTTGGATCCTGATGGACAATGTTGGCCAGACTTGCTTCTACATTGTAGCGATGATTTCATCTATCTGCCTTTTTGTGTCCATAATTGTTTTATGTAGGGGATTGGTTTTTTATTGAATGTAGGTACAATAGAATGTGAAAATAAATGACGATCAGAAAACAGATGTAGCGTTAGTATCTTAGTCTGAATCTAAACATATAAATTAACTACTGTAGGATTTGTAAGGCTAAACAGAAAGAGTTGTTTATCATAAAATCTTTATTGATAGACGTAGTGTATTTGCTTATGTTTAACAACATTGCATTAAAACAAAAGAAACATAACACTTTTAAGTGTGATTGTTGATTTTTTTTTCTTGTTAGGCGGCAGAACATTTCTTAATAAATATATAATTTGTGATCTAAGTATTAAGCACAATGCAATGTTACAGTCAGTGGTTTTTCTAATGATACCTATTTGATTAAAATATTTACTGATTAAGATTAAAAAAGCACATAAAAGTAGCTTGGAATATAAATTTTTGGTGGAATGATTGATTTATGTTCGTACTTTCAAAAGACTTTTCTTTATTTCTAGTATTTCCTATTAAGTATTTCAGAACAAAATGCAATCTTGTTGGGCGATCTAAATGAACATGCCAATTTTTTAAATTAGAATGTTGCTGGAATGAAAGAAATACCTATGAAACAAGAAAGGATCAGAAAAAAACTTACAAATATTTAGTAAGGAGACATTTTACAGCATTGTGATGACATCTAAATCATGTTATTATTACAGTGGCACATTTCTTATTTATAGGCAGCAACAGTAACTAATATTGATGCTTTAGCTATGAGATCAGAGATAAAATAATGTTTCTGCAGGTTTTTAGGTACCCAGTTCCAGACAGAATTTTATGTAAAAAAAAAAAACATTCTCTCTTCACTTTCAATGTGTACAAAAATGTTTCAACTGTATCACAACTTTGCGAGAGACCTTATGTAGGTTTTTTGGGAAAACCTGTGTCACAGGTCAATGCTTGTATTGTGTGTGAATAGTCCAATTAAAATTACCCTGGCTTCGTAAAAGAACTATTGTGTGAAATAAAACATTTTATTTCTACCTATTTATCTGGTTTTGTCCTAAGAATGATGGTAACAATGATTTGTTACCATCATTCATTTGAATCCAGAGTCTAGACTCAACAGTAATCAAGCTACTGTATTTCAATGGATAATTTAATGCTGTTTACAACTAAAATAGTCTTAATAATAGGTCTTTACCTATGAAATTGCCGTATTGCAGTACAGACTTTTTCAAACAAAAAAAAGTTTTGATTGGCTATGAGTTCTAAATTCAAATTAATTTTGTTTTAAAAATATGACATTCTATTTACAAAATCAGTCTTTTATTTATTCATTAGCGTTGTATTTTCATTACATTTCAACATTTTTCCTCATAATGGATACTTTGAAATTTCGTGTAATTATGGAATATGAGTTCCGTCGTGGCACCAACGCGGCACAAACGACCCGTAACATCAACGACGTTTACGGAGAGAACTGTACAAACGAACGCACAACCCGTTATTGGTTTGCTCGGTTTCGTTCTGGGAATTTTGACTTGAAAAATGAACCTCGTGGTCGTCCGGAAACTTTGGTCAACAATGATGAATTAAAGGTGATTGTTGAAGCTGATGAAACTCAATCTACAGCTGAGCTGGCAGCAGCTTTTGATGTTAGCATTAAAACAATATTGGTCCATTTGCGACAGATTGGCAAGATAAAAAAGCTTGATAGATAGGTGCCCCACGAACTTAACGATCGCCAGCGCAACGTACGCGTCGAGACTTGCCTTGCGCTGCTTAACAGGCACAGAAATGAAGGAATTTTGAACCGAATTGTTACGTGCGACGAAAAATGGATTCTTTTTGACAATCGAAAGCGCTCAGCAAGTTGGTTAGATCCTGGTTCGGTACCAAAGCAATGTGCAAAACGAAAAATGACCCCTAGAAAGGTGATGGTCACAGTTTGGTGGTCTAGTGCTGGTGTGATTCATCATAGCTTTTTACAAAACGGCGAGAGCATTACTGCAGATGTGTACATTGAAGAACTGACCACAATGATGGCGAAACTCGCACGTCTGCAACCAGCTTTGGTCAATCGGTCGTCCCCACTGCTACTTCACGACAACGCGCGGCCCCATACTGCACAACAGACCGTCTCTAAGCTGCATGAGTTGGGTTTGGAAGCTCTCCCTCATCCGCCATACTCACCAGATCTTGCGCCTTCCGACTATTACTTTTTCCAAAATTTGGACAACTTTTTAGCGGGAAAAAAATTCAATTCCCGAGAGGCAGTACAAAACGCCTTTGAAGAGTTTGTTGTCTCCCGTCCAGCTGATTTTTTCAAGAAGGGCATCCATAAACTGCCACAGCGTTGGCAAAGATGCATTGATTGCAGGGGTGATTACTTTGAATAAAAGAAATAAACAAGTTCGCAAAAAAAAATACTTTAACTTTTTTCAAACAAAACGGCAATTTCATAGGTAATGACCTAATATTATTAGGTTCCCCATTGTCAAGAAATTTAACATAATTCATAACATACAAAGTTTGGAAAGCCTTTTTTTTAAACTACTTTGCAACAAATTGACTGTAAAGGATTTTATTCATGTAAAATAAAGTCGTTTACAAGATTGATATTACTTACAAAGCAGTCTGGATAGTAGGTAACTATGGCAAACTTTAAGAGAAAATGCTGAAATACTGGTACAGTAGGAGAAAAAAGTAAATTATACTACCCAGTTACTGGGTTGAGCAGGTCAAATAGGCAGTTCGACTATGTAAGATACATGTATTCATCGGTTTTACAGGTAGCTGGACCAAATAGACTTGAAAAAAAAACTAGGCTAATGATGATAAAGTAGAACAAGAACTATCTTCCTACTTTATATTGAACTCAAGCCCTCAAAGTGCAGACCTCAAGGCGCTTTGAGCGTCAGAATATCCGAAGTTCAACAAATTGTTTCCAAATACTTGAGACAGGAAACAGGTCCAACTATAATAGTTTGCAGGAACTACTGTGGCCAGCATCCATACGAATGCTTGAACACTACTTAGCAATCTCTGTACGTAAAAAATCTGTTGTTTCCTTCCAAAAAGTACAATACCTGTCATCTGCCTAGCCTTTTCCCAAACTATCTTGGGGTCGGCTTCCTGTCTAACCGGATACAGCTGAGTACCAGTATTTTACATGAAGCGACTGTCTATCTGACCTCCACAACCCAGTAACTCGGTAATACTATACCCCTTGGTAAGACTGGATGTCAGACGTTTGGCTTCTGACTACTCGTAACTACTGCCAAATATCTACAAATGACAGCCGGGCGAATTAACGTGCTTTCCGAGGCACGGAGGAAACTCGGTATGTAATTATGGTCACCCATCCACGGACCAACCTCGGCAAGCACGGCTTAACCTTAAAGAATGTAAGGTTAAGCCGTGCTTGCCGAGGTAAAAAGATTGAAAGGACACTTTAAGATTTTTATGTAACTTCTATGGCTATCAAAATAAATAAGTGCACGTAAAACCTTTGGTAATTATAATTCCTCAAAACAATGACGTAATAGGCTCTCTAGAAAACAAGAATTTGGAACAAACCTTTCATAACATAAAATAATGTTACCTTGGCAACAAACACATAAATAACAACTGCTTTTGGTTTTGTCCGTCAAAATATAATATCTTAATGGCGTAATTACTCGTCATTTTTAATGAGCACAAACTTTAGTCGCGGGTTCGCTCCTGTTATGTACGGAATAAAACGGGAACTTTTAAATGTAGCTTACACGCGGGAATTATGTAGCTTACCGCTAGTGAAAGAATTCGAAACAGAATCGGATCAGTAGTTCCGAAGAAACAAACCTACTTACTAACTATCAAACAAATTTTGCCTCTTTATAATACTAGTTTGGAAGTATAGATTGGCCATTATTACCAAATTTAATTAATTCTATTACTTTGCCTTGATATCTATCATTATTAATTAATTTGATATCTATTTCCATGTATTTGTAAACAGTACATACATAGATTGTGTAATTTATTTCAGCAACGCTGCTCTCAAAAACCGTGAAGGAATACATCGTGAGGAAACCGGCATGTCCTAGAACTAAAAATTCGATGACATGTGACATCTACCAACACGCACTGGGCCTGCGTGGTGGATTACAGCCCACTCAGAGAGGAGGCCTGCATCTCAGCAGTGGGAACATTATAGGCTGATGGTGATGATGATAAAACAGTATCAAAGTTTGGTATCACAGACTAACAGCGCTTAGTGTTGAATAGGTATCTTAATACTCTCTGCTCTTAGGCCCATGCTCAGGGATTACAGAAAGTCACTCAAAACTTAAGCAGTACCTAAAATAGTTCAACAATAAATGGTAATAGTGTCAACTCAAATCAAATGGTTGGGATCTTGACTTTTGAGTGGCGAATTGTAGCACGGACCTTAGACCCGTTGCGCACTGTACTCGTATAACTCTAAGTCGATTTGTTTACACGAACTCTGTACTTGCTCCGTAGCTAACTTGCTGCCTTACATGCTTTGTGGCTACTCAGAAGTATCTATTTACACGTTGGAAGATATTGTTGGAAAGATACATAAAGCAAAAACAAATATAATACTCAAATAAGTAACACTTCTAGTATAGATGTAAATTGTTATGACATTGAATGGCAAAATTGCGATAATTTCTAAAATCTCTGTGACCCTCTGAATCAAGGGCGAACCGGACTGTGGACAGCAGAAATTAACGTACTGAAATATCAGTCATGTGTGTGTTCCTAAGGTCTCTCAATAATGTTAATTGGTTGGTTAGAAAAGCAACGTAGTCACACCGATACGAATGGCGACGTACATTTAAAATATGGGTTAAAGATCTACTTCCCTACTTGCAGTTATTGTTACACTATCACTGCATGTTTACACGGGTATTAGAAGAGTACAAGTTCTTTAAATTTGTCAGTACGCGCAAATAAACTATTTGGAATTACTTGGAAAACTATTCTAATTATAGTTTCTCTTTCCACAAACGTTCCATTTTTCAGGCAAAGTTATGCAACGTAAACTTCAGAGCTGGGTAATGTACAGTCTGGCATGGGTCCAAATGAACATGTATGGCGGATTGGCGGCACTGTGAAAGAACATGTCAGAATCGCGTCAAAGTCAAACTCACTGCATGTCATTTTCGGCCTATAATTTCCCCGTGACGTTTAGACCTAAGTCAAAATGTAGACACTAAGGCTACGTTCACACGCGTGTTGCACTACGATCACAAGGTCAACCCAACTTTTGTTATTATTAAGAACGAATATTGTTTAGAAAATAAAAATGGTTCCTACACCATATTTTTATGGTAAAATATTAAGGAGAAGTTCAAGACCGTCTGAATTAAGTTGATTTTAAGTTTTGTAGGCTACGTGCCTATAAAACTTAAAATCACTTAATTGTTTGGCCAACTATAATATTTCACAAAGCTTAAACCTAGTATGAAGAATAGTGATTTATTCAGCGATATTTTAAATTGCTAGCATAAATTTGAAAGGTGTTTCCAAACGAGTTACCTACCTCAATAAGTAACTCCGTATAGAGGGGTTGGAACTGCACTTGCGCACAAGGGGCCATCAAACCGGTCGATAATCACAAATAACCCTCCGTGCTGTACGGCGGACACCTTCGTCTGAAACGAAGAATTTTGACCAACACCGGTTCCTTGTGTCAAGTTTTAAACTCAGTTTAACAATGTTAAGGGCGCGGAGAAGGGCGCGCTTGACAAGATTTGATGTTGCGCTGGTAAGTTTAAATATTTGTGTAGTGTGCATTGTTCCAGCACCCCCAATGTGGAAATTGTGAACGGAAGCTTTTCTCTTAATTTTGGTTGAAACATCATATTAATTTACCCTATTCTTTAGAGATATTTCCACCCAGTTTCCTCCATATCCATAAATTACGTCATCATAATATTGACATGAGTCGTCATCACCTTCCTGCCCTTATCTCATGTTACTTGGGGTTGGCGAACCACGTTTTTTATTCCATTCTGTCAACCATCACGGTATTATCTACTCCTTTTGATGAGACGTAATTTATGGAAATTATAATTTTGTTAATGTCTCTAGTGTTTCAGTGAATAATTCAAGATTATTATTGTAGTCAAATTAATGTTAATATTAAGAATTTTAGATTTTATGTTTTGTACCTTAATATTTATTTCAACATGCTAAAAAACCAAAATATTAAAGTAACTCCCTTCCCAGTCAGTCAATTCGTATTCTCATTTTTTAACACCGACCAAAAAAGAGGGGTGTTAAGTTTGTTAAAATGGTTAAATTACCTATGCCTTTCTTTATGAAATGACTATTTAATACTACTATGAAATGATTATGAAATGACTATAATAAGCTAACATTTTCCTTACAACATTTTCAGGCACGTTTCCTGAGGGCTGTACAGGCTTCGCCAAATGGAGACTATCGTAGCCTGTTGATGAGACGGCAAAGGAACCCAGCTCTAATGGTGCCCATACCGGGGCCGGCTGACCTAGCGCGGGAGCTGCCAAGGGATTTGGTCCTCGCCTTGGAAGCGTTGGACGACGACGAACACGCCATGGCTCTGCTCATACTCCGCGAGAGGTACGCCGGTCTGGCTGCCGACGAGGGTATCAATCATTCAGTCTAATTTCTCTTTGTATGTCAGTCATCGAATAGTTTCGCTCGTGAACGAAAATTTAAACGTTTACGTGTTCTGTCTTGTACTCTTCACTTTAAATCATGGAGGTTATCTTAAACTGGTACAGTCTGAATATAGATTGATCTGACTCGCAACCGTATAACGTATCAAACCTTAACTAATGTTACACCCAACACCAAATTATACTTCAACCTACACGACTGTGTAATGAACAGAGAAAAGCTACATCAATTGACAAGTACCTAATTATAAAGTGACAAAGTCCAAAAATTATCAAAGTTTTCGATTGTTCCTAGTACTACCATTAGTATAGTTCCAACTGTTCATGCATATGTTTTTATTTGTAACCACAAAACTCGTTATATACTAATTTGTATTATATTTCTATAAAATTAACCTTATTTTAGATAAATTACTAATGTGAGAGTAATCTCCCAAATTGGTCGGATTCAAAAAAAAAATTTTTTAAGGAACGAAGTCAAGTTATGGGGAATGTTTTGTTGTGTATTAGTTACAATACAACTAGTATCAGTTTTCCTCCCTGTGAAGCAGGTTGTCTGTGGTTTTTGCCTTATCATTAATTCGTTCCAAGGATGAAATAACAGATACGTTATAATATCAAAGTACGTATTTCTGGGTGCGCAAAGCACATGCGCACATGTAGTCAAACATTGACATAACTATCTGGGCTATAGGCTAATAGGATCGCCAGAATATAAAAAAGAAAAAAAAAACTGAAATAAACCCTATACATAATTAACCAAAACCTAAGATTATAGCAACTAGTTGTCAAGAAAGAATAAAAAATCCTTTTTCACAACTGGTTGCGAAACTCAGTTGCCATGGCGGCCGAAAGGAGATTATAGCACTGTACTGTTACAAAAGGCGAAGTCAAAATAAAAATAAAGTCACAAAACAACGCAATCAGGAATTAAAATCAAATACGTTATTAAATATTTTACTTATTTTTAATATGTTCCTTAATTTTTTACTTCTTGTACATGTTAAAATTCAAAATCCACTCATTAAACTATCATGTGTATTAACTACTTAGTCTACCTATATAAAAGGAAGTGTGTTTAATGTAAGCTTTTCCGAATTTCAAAAATAAATCTCCATGGTGGCACAAGATGTTTCATTGTTACCCCAGCACACCGTATCATAACTGCACCCTACTTGTGTCCCTAGTCTATCAATATTTTATAATTACAGATAAATACCTAAATAGATTATAAAATACGTAGGTACACAAATATACAAATATTATAGACGCACAATATAGTATTAAAACATACTATTTATTTTATATTTCGTAATTTTAAGAACTGTCAATCGCAAACAGTTGACAAAATGACGCATTTCACAAAATCGATTTGGACTAACCGTAACGCCTTTAGGACAAATAAATAAATAATATAGATTACTTACATAATTTCATAATTGGAGGAGCTACAGAACTTATATAATACAATTGAACGTAGATATATTTATATACATATCTGTTGTATAAAACACACCAGCACTTTGTGACAACGGTTGTGATAATGCACAACCCTGGTCGGAAACCGTTGGGGTGCTTCCGAATAAAGCAGGTTCAGAACCCCTTGTGCGCAGTCGTGAGAATTTATTTGGGCCATGTATTGATTACTGACAATGTGCCCTAACCATTACTAAACTTCCTCAAGTTATTAAATCCAAAAGAGCACTCCTAGAACCACAAAAAATATTTAAACGTTTAATAAACTGCAGCCGGCCGGGCAGTCTAACCTGTGGGCACTCTCCCAGATGCACTAGGAAGAACCTGGGAAGACTTTTTCGCTCTATCCATCTAATTTAACTCATAATTCCTTAGGTAAGCCAGTATGTCTTCGAACAAAAATTAATAGATGTAATTTCCGAATACGTTTCAAAATGTAAATAAAAATTATGTTGTTCATACAAGAAAACACATTCTTCTTTAGTAGATCACTATGTCCTGTGAGAGGGAAAAGGAGGGCAACTCCGCATAGAGCGAGGGAGAGAGGTAATGTTTAGCATGCTTAGAGCGAGGGGAGATATAGTTTTGCTCTATTGATTTACTTATAGAACAGCTAGGCTAACGTTAACATTTCTTTATACAGTCTAGAAGAGAGAAACTTGTAAATAACATTGAACAATTTTCTGGTCGCTGTCAAGAGTAATGCCGTCATACAGGTCGTGACCTGAATTTTAGGTATTTAATGGGAATGGTTGTTTTGGTAAATTTTGGATAATAGGGCCAGACGTTACTTTATGACAAATCGCCACCGATGTGGGAAATCATCGACCATGAGACGCATTAGATATGGTCCCCTAGTCTGTAATCGGTCATTAAAATAATGGCAAAAACAACGATTTGAAGAGTTGAGGACTCATCCTTTATAACTACTTTGTTCCCGAAGGAAGTAGGCAGTTATAAAATCATGTTAATTTCTGTTAGAAGGTCATCTAATACAGCTGTACACACCGTGTGTATTATTCAAAAGATGGGCCGAATATATTAATAACTAGCTGTCCCGCGCAACTTCGTCTGCGTCACATTTTCCCCGTTATCGCAACATTTTTCATTGCTGCTCCGCTTCTATTAGTCATAGCGTGATAAAATATATCTAGCAAGCTAGATGGTGCGTTTATTCCTGTCTGCTCCGAGTTACGGTATCTCGGTTCACTCGAGCAAAAAAATGACGAAATTGATGGTAGTGTTAAGCATTGAATTGACACTGAATTAATTGAATTAAGCTTTCCAGTGAAAAACTCCTCTATGATGCCTCGCTACCATACATTCCGGGCGTATAGGGTCCTAAATAAACAATAAATCTTCGACTTGATGTAGTGTCTGCTGCTCGCCTTCATTCCATTTTTGCCGTGATATCATCATTTTCAAACAATTAACCATCTTTTCCAGGACATATCAGACAACTAGAATCTTATAAGCTGTGGTGAGGTAAAAGACAAGCCGAGCAAAAATGGTTAGGCAGCTGAGTGGACAGTCATTTTCCATGGCTTCTACTTTAGTTAACAGCACTTTTAAAAAATGTTTTACTTAAATGTTCATATTTTGTAAGGGTACACTTAGGTTGGAGACTGCAAGCGGAAATTTTAGATCTCTTACGGTAGTACGGTTCCCTGTATTAATACTCACCACGTCGTCGTTGCACTTCAGTGCTCTGGCGTACCACGCGCCGTGCACGCGCAGTGCAAGCGCAACGTCTCGCAAGCCTGGCTCGAGGCGTTACTGCTGCGACACACTGACAAGCGTTACAGTAAAAAAATCGTCTAATATAGCACTTCTATTGAAAATACCGTAAGGCCAAGGCATGGCAGGCAGGCAAGGCTGATGCTGATGCTCTGTAGAGTTGCTCCAAAGCATCAACAAATACCTTAAAAAGTTGTTTCTAAAGAAACAATTATTGCCTCGGCATCAGCTATTAGTGGTATCATCTAGTTCAATTTCCAACATTTTATGGAATTACTAAGTTTTATTCATATTTAATAAGAAACTCAGTATCATTAAAAACAAAGCTCAAATTCCTTTACATCAAAAATTATGTAGGTCACACAACGAGCTAAGGCAATTTACTAATAATGTATTTTTGTTTCATTCCATGCTATTGATTGTATCGGTACTAGGTATTATATTACGTTATATCTAGAAAGGAAGAAGGATATTCTCCTAATTAGATGTTTTAAGTTTTTTTTACCCAGCAATAGATGCACCGATTGACCTTACAGCGTGGACGTAGACGAGGTGGAGGCGCAGGTGCTAACCGAAGTCTATCAGCGTGGTGCAGACCTGCAGGCGCAGAGTGACAGGCAACTCCCGTTTGTCTCCAGTGCGGCTGCATCGAGGACAAGGGCCTTCACACCCTCGAGCATTGTCCTGTTTTGGTGGTGCCGCACCGTGGTCCCTCGCTGTTGCGATTCGTCGCAGGTCGACAGGGTGACCTGAGGCCGCCTCAGAAAATGCCAGCGATAAAAGGTCGGGGAGTGTGTCATCGTCGCATTACACGGCTCTAATGGCCTGTGGCGATCGCTAAAATAATTTTATTGTCAATTAAATATATCCTTGTGTTTCACTATCGTATTACGTCTTAGAAAACAAAGAGGAAG
This sequence comes from Cerastis leucographa, assembly GCA_963082945.1. NCBI lineage: Eukaryota > Metazoa > Arthropoda > Insecta > Lepidoptera > Noctuidae > Cerastis > Cerastis leucographa. The sequence goes on from OY720378.1 coordinate 9,556,496, forward strand.
ACTTATTTCTTCCAAAAATACAGGTGGCGGGCTGACTCACTCGTAAGAACTGGTTAGAGACGAAAAACCGTTCTTCGGCAGAACTTGGAGCAAGATCTTTGCCCAACAGTGGGTCAAAAACGACTGGCAAAACTTAATTTTTTGGAGAATCTAGTTATCAACTAAACTTGTTTACGTTATACCTTAATAACTGTTTAATAACTGGCCTTAATGGTTGTTAAGGCACCTTTTGGTTACTAAACAACAATCCTGTGTACTGGATAATCCGATACTACTTGGTAAGACTGGTCGTCTGACTTTGCTGTTGTCTGCTTTCCAGCGAGGAAACTCGGTATGAAATGCGTGGTCACCCATCCACAGACCAACTTAGGCAAGCGCGGCTTAACTTGAAGATCTGATTGATCCGAGCGGCTGTTATTGTTTAACCTCGAGCTCCATATCAACAGCATATTATACTAAATATTTGTTCAAAACTAGAAATATGTACTTATTAATTTATTAGTTGAATTAATGTACTTAGCTCACGAGTTCTTTCAACCTCTTTCAATATATTTGGACTTTACCTTACAGGAAAGTTAGCAAGAATGATATTAGAGACAATGAACTTCTCAATCCCAAAGTTCTGTTTTGAAATAAGCGGTCACTCCTGTGAGCTAATACGAGGGGAAGTCGCGTGGGGTGAATGAACCGGTCGAGAAATTCTCCCCTCGAAACCCTATGTCAAAACATAGTATCCGAAAACGGAAAACAAGCCAAGATACTGTATTAAGTTTGTCTTAGCAGCGGAACATAGTGATTTATTTTATTTTTGTATTTGCGATGGGTTTGCTCTTTACTCTAGTCTAGGTCAGAGATTACAGAGACAAAGTTGACGATGGTAAACTCGTAAGACATTAGGGATGTAAGCGTTCGGAAATACAGACGCAGGCTGAGAGTACCACTCCTATGCTGTGTGAAATCTGCGGACTCTGGTAAGGTCTAGCCACAGTTTGTGGTGTTGATCCTTGGTGCGTACCAAGGATCAACACCACAAACTGTGGCTAGACCATGGTGAGTGTAGGCAAGCCAAGGAGGCACTTCCTACTATAGATGGCCGCCTCACCAAACGGGTGCTTCGGTTGACCAAATTACAGCTCCGCATAGTCACAGCCGCCATCACTGGTCACGGCTCTTTTAATAAACACCTCTTTGTCCTAGGAGTCACAGATAGCCCACTGTGCAGAGCCTGCATGGAGGAGGACGAGACAGCAGCCCACGTGCTTCTACACTGCCCAGAGGTTGCAACATACAGGGCAAAGTACTTAGGTAACCCAGGTTCTCTTCGCGAGATCGTCAGCAACACCAAGGGGCTGCTGGCCTTTCTCGGGGAGCTGGGGTGGTTGGAGTAATGTTCCCACCCGTACGCAAAATACGCGCTTTAGACGTGGAGTTGCGGAAACCAGCCCGCTATACAATACAATGCTGTGTGAAAGACGTCAGATAACACTTAGTGCGAATTGGTGGGATAGCAATAAGGTAGGGTTGGCAACTTGCAGCGCGTCGAGATGTCTGATGGTAGAAGAGGGCCGGTGGGATAATGAAATACTCTTACAAACGGTGTTGTTAGGTATACCTTCTACTGGCATGGCAACCGGTAGAACAAAACAGGACTTTATTCTGCCCTCATTAAGTTGTTGATATAATACATTTTATTAAACCTCCTACTCCTAATTGAAAAATTGCAACACACATAGGAATTACCATAATTACTATTCATTTTACATGTTTTTGAAAAAGACATTCTTTTAAATCTTTTTAATTTTTTTCATAATATAAGTTATATAAATTAAGTTAAGTAGGTATGTGTAAGATAATTCTGCATATGTTTGTGGTATATTGTGGTATATTTGTCTTTGGGAAACAATATGACGGTCATGATTAATTCAGATTATAATATAACAACCCTAGTACCCAATTTCATGTCCCCGATCATAAAAACTTACATCCCCTTTTTTGTATCGATCCTTGCTTGATAACATATAAATTGAATGAAACATGTGATGTTTTACTACAGAGGTATGTATGTTCTTACAGTCTTCAGTTACGTGTAGCTTTGTTTCAGAGACAATCTCACTTTGATATACTGTGCAACTTTACAGACGGTTTAATTAGTAATCTGAGTTTCATGTTAACATAAGTATAATCAGCCTATAATCTTCCCACAACTGGGAAACTGGTCTAACATCTGTGTGAGGGAGTGGATCGTAAAGTAATCACCACGCAGGGAAACTAGTGGGTTGGTGTAAGTCACAGGGCTTTATACTTTTCATTCTAGGACATGATGGTTTCCTTCACCGTTTTGAGGGCAGTGGTAATCTGGCAGGATAATGCTGATTGGATGGTGGTCTGGCTCGAAACCTACATCTGGTAATTCAGGGCTGCGTGGCGGGGCGCCATTACTGCTCTTAGTTTGAGATTTCACCAATAGTTATACTAACAAAGATGCTGGTGACTGTCTGTCTCAATATCATCTCACAGCAAATATTTACGAAACCCCTTGTACTCAAATAAAAGTCAAGTGATTAAGTCATAAACATATATTTTAACCGCATCAAAGCCGTACTAGAGAAATTCAGAATATGATTCACAAAATAACACTTTAAATATACGATGTAAATAAATTATGTAGAATAGTAAAAATATATTTAAAACAATAAAAATTAAAAAATCGTACCTATACAACTTAATTCTAAGATATAGCAAAACGTTAACGTATAACTTATTTAAGTAATTGTCTTTTGAAACTAAACTGACGTAATAAGAAATTAAAATACCTAAGTAAGTAAAAAAGAGAATTAGTAAAGTATACAATCATTAGAACATCAACCTAACAAATTAATCGATATCAAGGTAATGTAACAATATTCTGACAAAATTAAAATATAATTCAGGTATTCTAAAACATGTTCGGAAACTACATGTTGATTGTAATATTATTTTGGCATCAAAATCGTTGATCTACATTACTCTACGACCATGAGTCCTAACAGGGTTATGCACTACACAGGTACACCGATAAAATAATAGACACAGGATCAGTATTACAAAAATAGGCGAACACAACAAAAAAGCTAACAACATAGGCATAGTCAGTAGGTTTTAGATAGCGAAGTCGGCTAAACGGCGCTGGATATCGCGTTCGTCTGGCAGTTCTGTGCGTTCTGTCTTCTTAGTCTCCCCTTTAGCAGGTGGGTTGGCATCGATAGGGTCGGTGGAAAGTTTGACAAGTATGTATTTCTTGCCGCTGACAGTGACAAGGTGAAATTCAGCCATTACTGAAGACATCAGGCCAACTCCTCAACTTCAGGCACCTGTAATAGATGACAAGGAAAATGTTGAGCACTGAGAAATAAAATTCCAACAATGCAAATCATATTTTGTGTGCCTTGATTTAGGGTTTAGTTTTAGTAAAGGGAGTAGTAGGAGGCGGGGGGCAATATCCTTACTATTATAAAAAAATCGTATCTTGTTTTCGATTTTTTTAAAGATGTTTGAGCCTATATGTTATCATCTGCAATGCCTCTTGTATTAAATGCAGCGCGTTCCTTGACATAAAGCGGAAATATCTTCTCTGCCTTTACTTACATGGACTACTGATGCTACAGTCAATTAATCAAATCAGCCGACGCAGTTCCTATAGAACCTCCCGAGTTCGAGCTCTTCAACTCACTGGCATACTATCTCGCATACTACTACGATGCCATAGTTTATAACATCAAGCCTATATTTTCCGAAGAACTAGGCACTTTGAAGATACATTTTGATAGTTAATGCCCATGTAATAAAAATAAAGTAATATACTTGCTTTGGGTAGGGCTGTCTGGGTACATGAATGATTACTTGAAAATAACTACTTAACTGAAGAATATTTAATATCACCAGTTATGTGTGGTGGGTTAAAAGGAAGATTGACAGAGTTTCACTTACCGAAAGCTAGTCTCGTATGCTGAAAGTCACAGACGAAGTTCCCGACCTGTGTCCAACCCGAGATTATCGATCGATGCAATTTTTTTACATGTCCACACTAAAAGGCGTCTAAAAGCTGAGGACATACTTGAACAAAGTCCCGTTACTAAAATTGACTTAGTTAAATATTTATTTAAATCACAAACTTTTAAAAATAGAAAGAGCACGAAGGTACTGTTTATTTCAATAAAAATCTCTTCGAGTAGACCTGCGACTGGAGAGATTGATAGACCTACAGACACAGTGAATAAAGTATTTTGTTTGTGAGTTGTAGTTTAATAATTTATTTTCTTTTTATTGTAATTTTACGATCACTAAAACAGTTATGTATACTCGAGAACTTCCCCTCACCGACGCGTCGTGGGGTGGCCTTGAGTCCTTTTATGGCGATTGTGTAGTTTATTCGGTAAGTAACAACTGCCAAATTCGTTTGACTTAACTGCGTGGTAACCACATTTTTATGAGTGTCAAAATAACTGTATATTTAATTAGGCCTTTAGATGACTCAATTTGAGTATATAGATTAGTAAGAGCGTGGTTTAATAAAAAAAAAAAAGGAATCTATATTGGCCCTACCCAAAACGGGCTGTAGTGGGAAACTTGGCAAATTTTTACTTTTCAATCTTTGGACTCAAAATGAGTCATTCCAAGACCTTGTCGAGGTTGCGGGGATCCGCTGGATGCGAGTTGCACGGGACTGGTTAATGTGGCGACACTTGGGCGAGGCCTATCAATCAAATCATTTAATTCGGATAACAAAGACCCATAGCATAAATACCTTACAAACTATCATACATATTTATAAAAACTAGGAAATTATTATTAAACTATTGTGTAACACGAAGTGTCGGCGTCGTGTTGCGCTGCGTAGTGTCGCGTAGCCTTCCGCGGAATCGTCGATATATGACACCCTTCGGCCAAAATTCCTCCTTGAGGAAGGTCTCGATATGATGAGTTGGAACGCGCACCACGAATGACTTGAAATTCGTGTTGTGGCGCGACTCCAACTTCTCGACCCTCAAGGTCCAGCTGGTCTTCACTCGAACATACTCTACGATCTCCTCAACCTTCGTGGTGTGATGTAGCCGGGAGACATAGAGCTGCGTCGACCACGACGATTGCCGGACGGAGCATTATATTGGGTCCTACAGGCGCGGTCCCGCACAGGTTCCGACTGGATGGCTTCTTCCTCTTCTTCCTCTCCACCTTCACGAAGCCATCCTTGTCACATGTTCCTGAAGCTGGTCTTTGCTGTTTCGAACCCCTGTTGCCAGGTTCACAGCATTTTTTCGCATCCCCCTTCTTGCTCAACGACACTGATTTGTTCGTACCGACGATAGCTGCGTAGGCACGTTTAGGGGTCGACGTACCTACACGAGTCACTACCTCGACCGGCCTCGAGTCCGCAGCGGCGCAAGTTGCAACGCGTGCAATATCAGCAGCGGGTGACGCAGTGGAGCTCGCTGACTCAAAACTGCCGACGATAGCATTTCTCGCTCCGCAACATGTGCTCACGTTGTAGGCATCAGGCGACCTATTTACCTTAACAGAGTTGCGCAACAACTCTACTTCGGCACGTAGTTCACCAATGGTGTTATTCGATACCTGCAATGTGGACTGTACCTCGGCCAGGCTTGCCTTGAGAGTTGTAATGTCCTTCAGCAACCTGGTAAACCCTCTGGTAAACCTGGTGGCTATGTCCAGCAGTGGGTGATTTTCGGCTGAAATGATGAAGGCCTTGTCAAATAAAAAAGTTTTGAATGTCGTTGCTTCCAATTCACCAGAAACTTTTATTTATACAAACCAACAAAATAAATGCGACCTCAGTCTCATTCAATATTATTGTTCATAGGGTAACTTATGTAATGGACATCATAAATCAAATAGAACAACAAAAAATGGAACAAATTATCTTTTGATTTGAGCTAAAGACGTAATAATACGAACAGTTATAATAAATAACATGTATTCAGATTTGGTCAAAACCAAAAATCTACTTTCTCCTCCATCTCATTAAAGAAGGGTCAGGTTATAATGCAAGTATTTATAGCATTTTAAACGAGTAAACAATTTTAAGGATTTAGAACAATAAAATTGCATCTAAGAGTTTTTAAGGAGACTTCCCGCACGTGCATAGGTCAATCTAATGCCACTCATGTGTTCATCCCTTATAAATCAACACAAAGAACTACGTTATGCTAGGATCTCATAATTTAAAAAATAATGTAAGGAAAAGTTCTACAAGAAGCTTAAAATGAATACTCATTTATTTAAATATTGTAATATCTGATTCAAATAGTCAGCAACCAAGGTTTGGATAAAAAAATAGCGACACGGGCGGGGATTGCCATATCAACCATTGCGTTGATATGGCAACACCATCCTGTGTCACTATATCTGTATGTATAGTAGGATCGGGGGGTAGAGATATATCATATACCTATCATACATGACATGCTTGTCACTAAAGAAACCAACTGAAATCTGCAATGACTGCTGTTTTATTCAAAAAAATAAAACCAGGACAGGCTAGGCTTCTGTCGATCAATTATATTGCAAAGGCTAGGCTTCTGTCGATCAATTATATTGCAAACCGCATACTTGAGACATCCACAACAGCATATTTAAAAAAAGATTATCAGCTACGTTTTTATAATGTACGACGTACTCGTAGACCTGCTACGGCGTAGCGGCTACGAAACTAGATTATTCGAAAGCCGTCTTCCAAATTATGAGATTGTCTCATGTCATGTGTAATATCTTTTAGGCTACATTGCACAAGCTGTGTTTGTATTCTTGTGCGTGCAATCTGTGTGTCTGATTCTCTAAGATGGGAAGTAATGAAAACAGGAACAAGATAATAAAAACAAAGTCTACATACGTTTTTAATACATTTATTTATTCATGTGTTCACATAGCACCCTACAACACCCTAAATACACACTAGTTTGGGCGGGGGTTCACAGGTTGGCGTTGTTCTAGAACGCGGAACTGACCATTGAGAAAATTTGGGCCTCGGAAACCGAAGCGGCGAAGCGGCGGCAGAGGATCGTTTAAAGTCACCTCGGCCTGCACTTTTTTTATGAAGCGATCGGTTCTATCGAGATCCGACGACATCGCGTCAGAGGCTCTGCTATGTATGTGCACACCTGTAAATCGACAAAAGCGAAATGTAAATAAAAAAATGGTCGTCCAGATGTCTAGCATGAGTACCGAAGTAGTCATACCAAGATGCCAGGTGGAGTCGGGGCTCATGGGAGTGATCACATCTCCAACAAGATGTTTGTTGCCCATTGTTTCGGAAGAGACACCAATCTCTATTTAAACCCATTTTAAATTATTCTGAGCACTCACAAATCATCTAAGATAAGCTAAAGGTAGTCATATGTCATATCATGAAGACAATGAAAGGTATCACTAAGTTGAAATAAAATCGAAATAAATATTATCCCCATGACCTACAAACACTTGGGAACACAGAAAACAGTTATAAAAAGAGTTTTACTCACCAAAAAGTCTCAGTAAACGGACAAGGTAATAAATCACCCGATCGTACGGAGAGTAGCAATGGAATGACGCCCTCACAGTATCGATCGGTATTGCTCCCGTTCCGCATTGCAGGGTTAAAATCAGATGCGATCACATTAAACCTATTTAAAAAATCGACTACTATAGACAAAACTCTGCTTAAATCCTTTAAACTCGTAAAAGTAATTTTATCATTGCATCTTTTAAAATTAGTTAATTTATATCTGCAACATGTGTCTTTAAAAAAAAAAAAAAAATTGTCTGTCTAAATTGTTTTAGATGAATTTACAATTTAAATATATAATGTATAGTATATATATACAAGTAAGTATGTATAATATATATGTACAATGTACAGTGTGATACATTCCAAGGGGTGTAATGTTATATCTACACGTAGAAAATAAATAACTGCTACAAAAAAAAAACTGAGGTTTGATTGCGTTAGTCGATTTTTTGGTGCCTGTGCCCCTATAGAGTTTCCGAACGGACGTGATATACAAAGCAATTAAGGCTTTTTTTTTTTTTTTTCCGGATGGGAAATCATCATATGACTTCTCCCGCTCTGGGCGGAGCGGGAGGGAGTGTCAGACTTGTACTGACTAAAACCCACCCATGTTCCTTCTTCGCCCTTTGTGTTCCAGGGCCGCGGTATCTCTTTCGAACAACCCGCAGCCCTGGCAGGCATCGGCCCTTTCGGACCCCTTCTGGTTTGCTGACATCTCCTTGAGGCGCGCGTGGAACACGTACGCGCCGTCGACACGGCCTGTCGTCATGAGACGGACGGACGGTGAGCTAGCCCACTACTCACCGTCCACAGGCTCGCGCCTACGGTGGCCGGGGGCCACTGGTTGCCCCCCGACGCCCGGGGCGTCTCCCGCGGCGGCTGGGACGTGAGGTTCTCTCCCTCTCACGTTCCGCCACCTCCTTCGCTAGCATGACTGCTTCGCAGAAGGAGGCGACGGCATCCCATTCCCTCTCGCTCCGGACCATGGATTGAACCAGGGCCGGACGCGAGAAGTCGCCGCCGCCAATCGCCGCTACGAGGACACGGCGGTGCTCAGCCCAAGCGGGGCAGAGCTCCACGGTGTGCTCCACTGTGTCCTCCGGCCGATCCTCGCAATGGTAACACCCGGGCGTTTCCTCCCGCCCGATTCGGTGCAGGAACCTCCCGAAACAACCGTGTCCGGTGAGGACCTGCGTCAGGCGGAAGGTGAGGGTGCCGTGCCGCCTCGCTAGCCACTCCTCAAAGAGGGGACTTATCGCCACTATTGTGGCGTGCCCTGCACGTGGTTGCGACAGTCGCTGTCTCCATGTCGCCATGAGATCGTGCCGGAGGTCTGTCCGCTGAGCGACAATTAGCCGCGGCAGCGGAGTTTCCCCCCGGCGTAGTGCCTCCGCGCAAGCAATTAAGGCTGAAGTTACAATTTTACAGTAAGTACTAAATGCATTTAAATAATTTGATGCGTTTAAATCTAACAGCATAAATGCTTGGGAACGTCTTATAAACAATGTCTTGAGTCCTCTCGTTTTAGTGATTTTGTTTTAGTCGAGTTCTCAGTACTTGCAATGAATTGCAATAGTAGATAGAATTTATTGAATTTCTGTAGATTAAATTAAGTAATAGTTTTATTAATACTTGATTAAATAGGTAAGTGTGTTAAAGGCTTTCTGCCTTTAACACAATTAAGTATTGCAACAGTTATGTTAGTTAAGTTATTTATCTTAGTCTATCTATATAACTACTTTACCACAATCTTCAAGATGATGATCGGGGCTTAGCTATAGACAGTCATATTCTTAAGCGATATCCACGATAGATAGATTTTTTTTAATGTTCTGAATTAGCAATCAAAAGCTACCATAATGAACCTCTTGAAAATCCTTGCAGAAATACGAAACGTTTGAAGGTGATTGCCACTTGTACAGTACCCACTTTAAGTTGCCACTTTAAGTGTGCAGTTCATGATGGCGTTGCTTGTGAAAAAAAATTGCATCGTTATATCAAACTTTGTATAATTATTTTAGCTCTGTGTTTTCCCGCCTGAGGAGCTCGGGGCTAAATAATAACAGCCGCACGGGTCGAGCTTTAAGGTTAAACCGTGCTTGCCGAGGTCGTTCCGTGGATGGGTGCCCATAATTACATACCGAGTTTCCTCCGTACCTCGGAAAGCACATTAAGCCGTTGTTCCGGCTGTCTAGATTTTGACAGTCGTTACGAGTAGTCAGAAGCCGAAAGTCTGATATCCAGTCTTAGCAACGGTATCGTATTACCCAGTTACTGGGTTGTGGAGGTCAGATAGGCAGTCGCTTCATGTAAAATACTGGTACTCATCTGCTTCCGGTTAGACTGGAAGCCGACCCCAAGATAGTTCGGGAAAAGGCTAGGCAGATGATGTTATACCGTTTGCACAGGTAAGTTGGTTGAAGTGTACCGTCTGATGATTTTTCATACCAAACTCTCTAGTCGAATAGTTCTGTTTTATTTAATAAAACTTTAAAAAGATTTGATTTGATGAACCCTTGTTATACTCGTTTTTAGCCTTTTAATACGTTTTCATTTCACTTGCACTGTTCGTACGTTTGTATGTGGTTCGCTTCAAAATTTCCAAACCATTTTTCGACCACTTTTTGGTATACAATAGGGGATAATCCTATTTTTTTTTTCTTTGTCCGTCGGGTAGTTTATTGAAAAGTATTGACACGTATTTTTTCTTTTTTCACGTGGTCATAAAATTACGGAGATATATTGAGTTGAAAGTGCGCATGACGTCACATGTAGGTAAGTTTTATACCTACTTGTGACGTAGTAAGCCCCCACTCTCCAACTTTAATGAGTTCTAACTAAGTAATTTTTTGATATTTTGATAAAACAAAAAATACGTGTCTAATATTTTTGTATTACCTGTCTGACGGACAAAATAGAATGTCGTTTTCTTTACCCAATCCGATCCCCTATTGAGCTGAAATTTTAAACACATCTTTGCTTCTGGTGACAATACATTTTCATGACAGACATTACTTGATCTTGCTGCCAGCATCGCGTCTTCACGAGAGCACTTCTCAACAGTTAATAGCATGCGACGCGTTCATAGCAAAGCTAGCTAAGCGTGGCGCCTAGCAGAGTCACCTTAACACAAAGTAGGCTCCCAACTTACTACGCCGTAAAGCAGTTACGGCGTAGCCCCTAAGGTTAGTCATGGAATCATAGGCTGTCATTTTTGGTTTTGGTAAAATTATATTATTATGCCAAAAATAAAATTTAAACATAAATAAAATAAAAATATTTTATTTATGTTTAAATGTTATTTTTTCGCACTAGTATTTAGCATTTCGTCTTCTGTGACTAATTGCGATACCAAAATGTACAGTATGACCACTTTAAGTATGCGATTCAAAGTCGCACTACTTGTCAACAAAAATTGTATCGATATGTCAAACTTGATACATTTATTTCAGTTCTGTTTTTTCCCGTCTGCACAGATAAGTTGGTTGCATAATAATATAATTTTACCAAAACCAAAAATGTATATATATACTTTGTGTTAAGGTGACTCTGCTAGGCGCCACGCTTAGCTAGCTTTGCTATGCCGTATCTCATGCTCCTTCATCTTCCTTCATTCATTTTAAACCAATGAATGGTATCACTATTGCAATAGCTACTGACTCTGGGTACAGCATGACTGATTTGTCACATGTGCGAGCTATGCTTTCCAAGAGAAACTCCATTTTTATGTGTGTATTTACATGTATCGTTAGCGTAATGGTATTTTTCTATTTATTGTTTGCACCCTATAATACCGTAATCGTAGCCATTTAATATGTATGAATCATATTAGAGTCATTGTTAAAGTTTTAGCGAACCTACGAGCAGCGTTACTGCTCCTCCGTAGCTGCTACGCCGTAGCGACTACGCCGTAGCGACTACGCCGTAGCTGCTCTTGATCATTTTCTGTTAGCATTCCAATCTTTTTGGGTTTGGCACATCAGCTTTGTTTTGGCACAGCAGCTACGTTGATATGTTCCACTAGCTGTTGCCGGCCACTTTGTTTGAAATTTTGGTGTGTACGTGTGAGAGAATAAAAAAGAAGCCTATATCTGCTAATCCAGACTATTATCTATCTGTACGTCAATCCTCCAGCCACTATGGTGTGATTGAGTAACAAACATTTATCATATAACTAGCTGTACCCAGCATGCGTTGCAATGCACTTTTTACTACCCACCTACCCTATCCGACCTACCTACCCTATCCTACCTACCCTACCCGACGCTACCTACCTACCTACTCTACCCTACCCTACCTACCTACTCTACCCTACCCTACCCTACCCTTACTACCTACCTACCCTACCTACCTACCCTACCCTACCTACCTACCCTACCCTACCCTACCTACCTACCCTACCTACCTACCCTACCCTACCTACCTACCCTACCCTACCTACCTACCTACCCTACCCTACCTACCTACCCTACCTACCTACCTACCCTACCTACCTACCCTACCCTACCTACCTACCCTACCCTACCTAACCTACCCTACCCTACCTACCTACCCTACCCTACCTACCTACCCTACCCTACCTACCTACCCTACCCTACCTACCTACCCTATCCTACCTACCTACCCTACCCTACCCTACCGTATCCTATGTCCTTCTCCTGGCTCTAAACTACCTCCCTGCCAATTTTCAGCTAAATCGGTTCAGCCGTTCTTGAGTTATAAGTGAAGTAACTAACACGACTTTCTTTTATATATATAGATGTTAAGGAGGCGTCCATTATTAACGTGAGGCGTTTGGGGGGGGGGTTAAGCCGTTTCCCGCCAGTGACAGTGTAAAATTGCGTGTATAACTAGGTTTAAGTAAACATGTTTCTCCACTAGAATATGGTAAATTAAACATAATATTTAACAATAAATATATAAGAAAATTATGTTTTTTTTTAATAACCTATTTACTAATAACTACACTTTTTGCTAAATCTCACGTGAGATTAGGGAGGGGGTGAGGGTCCAAGTCAGATCTCACGATATCTCACCATCTCAGGGGGTGGCATTGGCAGTCATAATTTGTCAATCCAACCAGCCCACCTCCTTGCAGAAGCAATTACGGAACAATTACAAATCCTTGTCTATTCAAAACTGGATCTGGGTGACCCAAGAGTTTCTCAATTAACGCGGCTGCGCCCGCGTGAATTCATATTTTATACAATATGTTTATAAGTTATAATGTTAATTTGTAAGATATCGTGGTGTATTTACACCCGTTTAAAGGTCAAAGCTTTAACTTATTTACACGTTTTAAATGATTAATTATGTTTACTTTGCAAATACGTCTTTTTATCAACTAAATGAGGCCGGTGGGTGAATTTCCCAAATGACTTTTTTTTTTGTCTTCGGTGAAATTAGTATTTGAAAAAAGGAATATCGTACTGAATTATATTTTTTAGTATTTAATAGGTAGTTATTGGGCTGTGGCAAAAATATAATTTGCCTAGGACTATTTACAAAGGTTGAAATAAATTCATAAACCTCTACTTTTTTCAAATCGGTGCTGTCCCTCTACTTTTTTTACAAACCAAAAAGCTTATACACTAACAGAAATAAGTAAGTTAAGTATATAACTTATTCTATTTTATAGAATATTAGTTTTGTTATTAATATATAGCATATTTTATTACATAATTAACGATTATTATTACTGAGAGGCACAAACGTACCTGTCCTGAAAAATGTTCTCATATCGCTGGACAAAAGTAATTTAAACCTAACTTTTCATCGACGAGTCCGACAGCGTCCACACCCCAATTTTATTTTCCTCGTTAGTGTGTGCTAGTGCGCAGTCAAGACAGATTTGTGTTAAATCGCTGCATATTCTCACCAATAACATAAGTACGCCATTTCAGTTGCTCCCGGACAATTATTTTATAGTATCGGTGGTTGCATTTTTCTAGTGTAATGAGTAGTTTTATTTTTGTTGTTTGGTTCTAACACAGTTAGTAAGTAAATTAGCTTCATTGACTGTTATTGAATTTATCCTAGATATTATGCATTTTTTCTAATTTTCGGAAAAGTGTGTTATTTCTCACGTCGCTGTTCTCATATCGCTGTAATCGGTGGTCTTTATTACCACCGATGTGATAATTTACACCGAAAAAATCAATCGGTGTCTTATATCTAATATCGGTGTTTTGATTCATGATCAACGCACAGTTTTGTCACATCGGTGGATTACTTTATCATATCGGTAGATCATTTTATCATCTCGGTGATTCGTTTTATCATATCGGTAGATCCCGTGACATTTCGTTAAGTAAAGTAGATACTATCTCACAAAGACAATGATAAGATTTTTTTTTTTTTAATTCATTGTACCTATAGTAAATAATAATAATAAAGAAAGTAAATATAATAAAATAGGTACATAATTAAAAAAAAATATATTGCAACTGAATTTCTAAAACTCCGTTCTCTTTGGATGTGATCTACTTACATAAGACCCTCAGTTCAGGTATTCAGTTCTAAGTCACCCTTGTAAAAATATATAGGTACCTACTAACTATTTCATTTTTTGATGTTCAAAGGGTGGTAGATTATCATATCGCTGGATATGTACATCATTTCGGTGGATAAACTTATCATACCGGTGTACAAAAAAAATAATCGGTGTCGGTTTGTCATATCGGTGGAAACCAGAATTCAAACTGAATTTTCTCCTTAGTCTTAAATGATACGTTGATGATATTAAATTTAGGGATATTTGATATCTTAAAGATTACATTAAACCTGAAAAATATACAAAAAAATTATAAATGAAAAAGTTCACCGATATGATAAAAAAGATGGCATTTGTTGAAATTCACCCCGGTGTAATGTACTTAGCCGCATAGTGTGAAAAGAAACGTAGTACAGACAGTATGAAATGACCTAGGACACTAGACTAAACAGAAAAACATAACCTAAAATCTAAGAAACGTCACAACTCACATGTGGCTAGACAAAAGTACAGACGCTCAAAAGTTGATTTATGTAACATGTGTTTTTCGTACCTGACTACTCCGAGAACAAACAGCTGAAACAAATTCAGAGGTCATAGGCTCTCTTAATTTCCAGACATAACCTTGGTAAACTGACATGAGGACTATGCAGATTAGTGTCTGAGATTGTATTTGAGGAACTCTCTAGTCTGTGCAAGCATTTGTCAATTTTCGTACAGTTTGACTCATAACTCAGGCAGCTCAACGACACGACGCGAACAATACCATAGAAAGAATATTTGTATAGGTTGCTTATAGAACTGAAGCTGCCAGACAATCGTTAATAACAAAGACAAAAAAACAACAACAAAAAAATACCCACATGGTCTTCACCTTCACAATAATCAAATGAAATGATACTTTACAAAATAAATGTTCATGAGCGTCAATAAATGTCACAATTTATAAGATAAAGATATAAATAATAAACAAATAAAATAAAAACCTTGACATTCATTGAGTACATTTAATTGGAGCAGCTTAATAATCCCTTTTATCTTCGAGCTCATAGTGATTAACATCGTAGGCTTTCAGACTTAGGAGAAGGCTTTCTGTTAGTATGTAAGAGGGTACGCTGCGCTTGACCCGGCTTCGTTAGTCGATATTACACGTTAGCTCGGAACGCTAGTGTTTCCTTTCACCGCAACTAACACTTATATTAAAATACATTACAAACATAAAATACATTCATCTTCCTGCCCTCGTCCCATGTTTCTTGGGGTCGGCGCAACACGTTTATTTCTTCCATTCTCTTCTGTCATCCGTCACGCTAGCATTTACTCCTTTTTCTTTCATATCGTTCCTCACACCATCCTTGGTCTTCTTCTCCCTCACCATCCATTCACATTTATATTCATCACTTTTATAGTCACATGCGATTCGTGCATCCTCATCACATCAAACTTCATCTAAAATATACTCACTAACTGTCCCGCGCAACTTCGTCTGCGTCACATTTTCCCCGTTTTCGAAACATTTTTCATTGCTGCTCCCTTTGGTCGTAGCGTGATGATATATCCTCGATAAATGGGCTATCTAACACTGAAAGAATTTTTCAAATCGGTTCAGTACTTCCTGAGCTTAGCGCGTTCAAGTAAACAAACAAACTCTTCAGCTTTTTAATAATATATACTAATATATAGATTCCTTACTTTATCCATTGATGTCACACCACACATGCACCTCAGCATTCTCATCTCCGGTACATGCAATCTTTTTTCATCCATCTCCTTCACAACCATTCGGATCCATAGAATACGACATGTCTAAATCATGGACTTGTATATTTTCCCCGTTAACTTGAAGGGCATCCGTGGGTCGCAGGTTGTTCCAGTGACCCGTCGCCATTATTTAGTTTAAATGTTATACATTTACTCAAATACATTCATGATCCATGAAATATTTAATGCATGTATCCATCAGCATACTGTTTTGAGAGCGTTACATTGAGTCCTACCGCAAACTTGAATACTCACCCAAAAAAAAACACCTTTACCAGAAAAAAAAGTAATAGTTTCATGTACATAATGCTTGATGAGTGCTTCGTGGATGGTTCATTTGCACTCTGTATAGTATGTATATTCTTTATCTGTGTATCCTAATAATATTAAGCTATATTACATCAAAAAGTAACAAACATCAATCCATACATACTCACAGAGGTTCTCGCGTTCGTGAAGTAAGATTTCCATTAATTATAACCGATAAAAGTATAATAATCATATGTAGTAAAAAGAACATGAAAATTGGTTAAACTATGTAGGTATTATTAAGTATTGACGGACTTTAGTTGTAGTCTTAGATAAGTAGAACCGGCTTTTATTGAATGTTATCTAATATAGGTACTCCACAATTTGAGAGAATGTTAGAAAAATGTGTCAAAAACCAGGTGAAGTTAGGGGTCACGACGGTACTGGCTACGACCTCTACGGCGACCCTCTACGGCGTAGCATCTACGCCGTATTCGATCTGGCATTGTTTTTGTTACGGAAACATAAAAATTATCGGCTTTTTGAGTGTGTTTGTGTGTGTAAACGAATTATCTCAATCAAAGACTAATGTATGAGTGTTTGTACCACATCCATAGCATATTAAATAAGGTAGAAATGAAACACAGATTTGAAGCAGAGAAAGCGATTTAATTTTATTTAATACCAATTACATGAAGGTATTCTAATCTACCACGAAATATTTTTATATCGAAAATTAGGCGAGTCCTCGACACAAACAATGTGCAAGCAAGTATGTTGTAAGTCAAAATAACAAAAGAGTTGCTGCTGTCTGTATACAAATAAATCCATTAAGGAAATTTAACATTAAATGTACAAAACAGTTTGGGCCGCGTTCCATTAAAAAGTAATAGATAAATAAACTATATTATACATCCAATTATATAATTCTTAAAAATTTATCAAAAATCTTCTGTTCCTATTCCTGTTCAATTTAGACAACCAAAAACACAATAATCAACTAAACATGATCATTGCAGGAAACTCCTTTTATTTTTATAGAAAACAAGAATTTATGTGTAGTGACGTAGGATGTAGTGCACTAATGCCACAAGAAAACAATAGAAGGAATTGATGCGAAGAAAAGTCAGCAGCATACCCGTGCAGAAGAAATCTTCCGCTTGAGACCGCACGTTAGCTTTGACGCGAGTAGACATCCGCGTCGGCCTCTGCAGCGGCCTATGAGGCTGCTCAGCCTTCGGTACACCTTCATCTTTAACTTGCCACTCTCTGAGGACTCTCTCGAGAGTCAAGCGATTAACTTCAGCCATCTTAGCGATCTGGAATAAGTGAGAAGATAAATGTTAGCGCATCATTCGGTATTGCAAGTGAAAGAAAGGGTCACATCTTATGCGTTATCACTTGTAACGTTCCCACTGCTAGGACTAAGGCCTCCTCTATGTAATTAATGGATTATTAAATAATAATAAAAATTAAATAATTAATCTTCAAATAAAAAATCTAAATTTTTTTTTTTTTTTATTGTAGGAGTGGGACGTTACGAACTGGCGCACACACTTAATGCTAGTGGACATGGTTGTAAGACATTTCGGTTTTTGTGGGAACATCATATGAGTAGTGCACAAAAATAAAGTGTGTGTACTTAACAAAGAAAGATTACTGTATGACTGATTAACCATCCAGTGATAAAATCCAGTGACACTGAACCTAAGACTCTTTCTGGACTTAGGTAAATTTCTAATCCAGCCCAGCATCCAGCATATGATTACTCAGCAAATTTTGATCCAGTGCCAACACGGTGGAATTATCACTGGATTAAACTACTGCCCTTATGAAAATGCCATTTAATAACTGCTGCTGAGTCATATTTGCGGCATACCAAAAAACTTAATACATCACCGGAACCAAATATCTTAAGTTACTTTCCAAGCTAATAAAATGTTTATAAAGCATGGTACTTACCAATTAATATTCCTCGGTAATCACAAGACTCAATTTATTTCCAAAGCAAATGGTCGCAGGTGACGCCGCAGAGAATATTTGATGAACAGCCCAGTTTTATTGATCGAGGCGTCTCCCACTCTGCAGTCTGCCACCCCCCGCTATAGTAGTTTTTTCCGTGCTAACACTGATTGAACAAAATAAAGTTAAGATGAAATTTTATTTCCTTTGATATATGTATGTTCTTTGAAGGTTTAATGCATAGGATATATAAGCAATGTAAATTTGGAAAATTAAGTTTTGTGCACACCACCACACACACTCATACCATAAATTATCAGTTTACTTACTACTTTTTGTTTGTTTTTATTAGCTACACTCCTCCAATATGCAATATTTTAAAAATCGACTAAAGCAATCAAAGATAATGTAGAAAGGTTTAACGTTTTAATGGATCAACAACTCGCAATAACTACAACCCTTTCCGATCGTATGCAAGTCCAGTAATGTCGTTTCACTCACTCAATTTCATTGATCAACCCATCCCCCGTCCACTGCAATTTTTACCTGTATCAAACACAGGATGATATTAAATTAACAATCACAAATAAAGCTATGTTTTAATTAACTAAAAACATATATGTAGCATCTTCTCGCAAGTGAATAAATCTTAAAATTTTACGGTCGTTGCCAAACTTGTAAGAACTCGACTAATTCTGTATTTAGTGTGTTCATAATTTGCTAAATTAAGAAAATAAATAACAGTTAGTTGTATACAAGACCATAGATCGTTTTGTATAAACTAATCGGTAGTCAAATAAAAGGCCAAAGAAGGTCCACAAAGAAAGTGGCGCAATTATATCTCCATACTGTTTTAAAGTACAACTATAGCAGTATCAGGCATGACCATCTTGGCCTATTACAGTTGATATAACAGTAACACAATCTCTATTTGATTATATACAAGCCATCGCAACGCTACCAAAGTACCTTTTTGTCATTCATTCATTTTATATTAGTTCACGCCACTGCCGTGTCTCAGTATTTTTGAAGAGAAAAAGAAAATAAAAAGACAATATGAGCATGTCGTGATGGGTTAGATATTATTTTGTAATTAAATTATTTGTCTCTTACGGGGAAAATGACATGCGACTGTAATTTTACTAATAAACTATGTACGGTTATGACAATATTTGAATGCCCCCTCGAATAATCGAATTATTCAGTTTTACTCAAACAATTACGAATTTTAAGTCATAAACATACTTCCAGCTTCCTGAACTCACGTTATGACAGATTACAACCACCATTAATTACGCTGAGTGAAAATGTCAATATTGTTATAGAAGAGCGATAGAAATGCCTTTAAAAACTGAATTATCATTTGAAGGCATCTCTAGCCTACCTTTATATACAGTAATTATGTTTTAAAAGAGAAAATATCTCCGTTATAGTACTATTGTGTAATAGAGGGACTAAAACAATTGTAAAAAAAATAATCCTGTTTTAAAAAGGTGTCTTTGTGATAAGTTTTTCACTACACACGACTATAACGAGCGTTAACAAACCTTTATTTGACAATTTAAGCTACATAAATGTAATGAGAAAGTCAGCTCTATCACCAAATCACTCCGTTGTAGACTTTTTGTGCCCACTATAGTACTATGTACTGTAACGACGATCTTAAAACCCACAATGTTACAATATCGCCATATTCTTGAGTTTTCATCTTTACTATCACGAAAGACGCGTTATAGTTTGACCAAAACCTTTATTGCGTAAATCAGGTGCATTAGGGCGACAGTAAACATTTTTAACCGACTTCTAAAAAATGAGGAGGTTCTCAATTCGGACTTTTGTATTTTTTTTTTATTTTTTATACAGTTCTTTCGTTATATACTAGTCACATTGGGGGTTGCTATAACGCTTGACTATAACAGCTATACAAAGTCGCGAAGTAAACCTTTACATCTATTCCTAATAGGTCGTTTTTTCTGTATAAACTTATATAGCCAAAATGCTATTATCAAACGCTTTTACACAACAATCAATCACCTCCAAAACCTTTATAAATCGTTTACCCAGCAATTTTGAGATATGAGGTTTGGTTATGTGGCAAAATTGCTGGTTAGGAAGCCAGCTGCAAGATTTCAGTAAGGTTCTGCCAACTGTTCTGCAGTGTATGCCCCTCAGACAGCTTTGATATAGCACTCATCTCTCATATCAATCGTTCCTTAAAGGACACTAGAAATATATACTTTAAAAAAAGCTTTTGCTCTTTAAAGAGTCATTGTGATGCCGCAATGGTAACAGCCTTGAATAATCAGTTGTAGGTCTTGGACTGCTTCGGCATTTAATTTTCTGTAAATTATTTCATCACTACTAATAAAGAAACAGTCAGGTCCTAGAATAATAAAATAAAGAACATCTACCAACGCTCACTGGGACCACGTCGTGGATGACAGCCCACTCTCTTCGAAAGAGTCGAGGCATGTGTCCCAGCAGAGGGGACGTTCCGGGCTGTATGAACTCTCTAAGGTTAGATCCATAAAAAAAACTACTTCTACTTCATTTACGGGCTACAAGCAGCTACGCCGTAGCAAATGTATTAAATGTAATAAACAAAGTAGGCAAAATAAAGTACTGACTACGAGCAGCTACAGCGTAGCAGCTAACAATCAAACTTTTATATAGCAGGTGTTTTTCAACCTTAGCCATATTAGCGATGGACTTAAAGAATGCTTCTGACCGAATATCCGAGACTGATAAAATCTGATATTTCTACTTTAGGCCTAAAAATGGATGATAATATGTGCTAACATGTCAACGACATCTTCAGTATAATTTTCTTGCTCATATCTTAATTTATCTAGGGTCGATGAAACATGTCTTCTTCTCCTAACTTCTCTATCACAGGTTTCACCTGCTTTTTAGCCATATTATCATCATTAACATCTATCATTTCAATGTGTCTCATTCTACTTTAATAGCCATCATATATTCATACTCAAAACCTCACGATGATATGTCATATTCTTTAACTACTACATTTAGACGAAATGATAAAAAGAAAAATATCGATTAGGAAACATCATTGACTGTACTTTTACGTAAACACCCAGTATTATAGGATCAAGATCATGGTGTTTATGTCTGTTAGTGGCATACTTACTTAAACCTCCGTCGAACTGTGGTGCTTATGGTCCTAAAGAATAAAGACCCACATGGCAGTGCCTGAAGGAACAACCAGTCTTGTTGTTGGGTTAGTCTAAATGTCTCTTTATACCTTTTTCATACTTTGCAAAACAGCTTAAGCGTAACTTGACATTTAATAACCAACAAATTTCGGATAAAAAGGGAAAAATAAAACACATATCTTGTCCCGCGTGTTTATATATTTACCAATCACATTATCACAATCCAAAACACTCATTAACTTCAACAAACATTACATTCAACCCCGCGTCAATTATTTAAAATAAGTGTATTTTCAATTTCACAATTAAAAAACACATTATTTTTATATTCTTCAATTACAATCCAGTCCCGCGTGTTTATTACGAGTATTATATACCAATCTCAATATCTTAATCCTAAAATACACTTAGTTGATAAATAAACATATTGATTAATATATTATTTGAATTTCCATCCCGCTTGTTTAAAATTATCCCCCTCTAAATTAATAATAATATGTCTATTTTAAATTGAAAATAGACATTATTATTGTTGACAGTTGAAATTCAATCCCGCTTATTTATTTATTATTCCAATCTCAAATCATCTTAATTCACATAATTGATTAAACACACATGGGTAATTGATTAATTTCTTATTTGAATTTAACATTATTCTTAAAGTTAGTTTAAATATTAAGTACAGTACATACACCCGCGTCTTTAATACAATTCCAATACGTTAGCAAAGCAAGGTCAATCCAACAAAAAAAAAAATGCCGATGTTATGGCACAAATATAAGTTAGGTTATTTGAAGATGCCTAATAATTTGCCTGCCGGAAGGAATAGTCCATCTTTCAGGAAAAGTACTCCATCTTCTGGCTTCAAGTCAGGCTACAAAATGATAGTTTTGACAACGAAAAGTACATTCAAACTAAACTTTTATAAAAAATAAATATTGAATAAAGAATAGTAAACGATATGCATAATTAGAACTTATACTACTCAAAATTAGTTAAATTAATTTAAAAACATTTAATAAAAATATTTTGAAACTAAAAAAAATGTAAATAATCAAAATTTTACCTCGACTGTTGTTTCTATCTTACACAAAACTATTTTGTATAAAATACAAGACAGTACAAATAATTTAAAAAAACCTATGTTGTGGTTTTTGGGTTCTCGTTCAATCAACTCCATCTGTTTAGATATATTAATTATAGCTATGTAAACCCACCCTATTTTATCAAGTGAAATTGATAAGTATCTCCTTCCGGAGTTGTGTGGGAGCTGTTAGTTTACATAAATTGATAAATCTAAACAAATGGAAATTAATGTCATATGTCCATGAACCCGGTACCAATAAACAGAAACATATTCATAAATAATACAAATGAATAACTTTTTAAAACCGTGTGGTATATCAGATGGGCAAATTTTCCATGGCCGGGATTGTAGGCGTAGCAGTGTCGAATGGTCTTCGTAAAAAGAACAACGGCAACCAATTTGTGTCAGGGTTGAGGGTTCCTTTCCTATTGTTAAAACTTGGCTATGGTAACACAGGCTGGCGCACGGCTCCTTCAGCAACTTGCCCGTCTTGGTGTTGATGTTCTTTAACGCGCCTTCAGGAGGCCGGTTACGGTAAGCATCATACTCCTTGTCCATGTCTGAAATTTGAAAAACATGTAATTGAAATTATGCCGTTTCAACTTATGTATGGAATGGGGGAGAGTATGAATGGGAAGTCTTCTTAAGTCGTTTTTTTTACGAATGGGAAATCATCATATGACCCCTCCCGCTCTGGGCGGAGTGGAAGGGAATGCCAGACTTGTACTGACAAAAACCCATCCATGTTCCTTCTTAGCCCTTTGTGTTCCAGGGCCACAGTATCTCTTTCAAGTCTTCTTAAGTCTTCGGTAGTAAATATCACATAATAGACATGGAATAAAACTAGACACTTGGGTATGAGTTACTGCCCATTCTGTACACATAAACTATTGGTATTATCTTAAAGTAGAGTAAAGGAGCCAAATACGTACCGCCAAATCACAAACGTAAACTAATCTGTACATTATAAAATCATAAGTATTTACTCCGATAGGAACTGCTGCTTTGAGACTGACTGCCAGTTAGTGCGCAGCATATATCTCAGCAAACCATGTAGCATACAACAAATAATCACTAGAAATATCCAAATAAAGGATTTATCCATTTCAACCACTCCTGACTACGACTTTCGACTAAAAAATGCCGCAGAGCAAGGCAGGGCACCCGAGTCTCAACAAGATGGCGGCCATACGAACGACCCCCCCCCCCCTCATCTCCTACCCTGCCCCGCCTCCCCAGCCACACCCTTGATTATTACGTAACAAAAAAACAATAAAATCTGCGGCCTACACATCTCCTATCAAAATTAACCCTTTCCCTACCCTATCGACAACAGATAAGGAAACCACTAACTGAACTTCACGTAACATTCGACTCGACTAGAAAACCTACTTTAAAAACGACCAAAACACATAATTGTACATACCTGCGTGTACCGTGTACTCCTCTCACGGATGTGTCGAGATGTTTTTCGACAGCAAAGGAAGAAAAGATGGCACCAACAGCGCCGGCTACGACCGATCGCTGCAGGAGCCGCCGGGGAAAGGGACCCTCGAACGTTGGCAGGGCTGCACCTCGCGCTTCTGCGCAAGTGCAGTTTTTAACAAAGTTACCTATGTATGTGTGCTCCAAGGTGTCCCGTAGCTACACACTACACCCCCGTTATGGACTATGCAGACTTTACTTAATATATCGGACGTTAAGATTTTTTATCGGCAGATATATAAAAACAGGCTAATTGCTATTTGAACTCATCCATCGAGAGTTCCGATAATGAATTCGCACAAAAAAAATTAATCCGTGAATTTAAAATGATGCATGTGAGTCATAATCCTGATCAATCATCATCATCTGCCTAGCCTTTTCCCAAACTATCTTGCGGTCGGCTTCCAGTCTAACCAGATGCAACTGAGTACCAGTATTTCACATGAAGCGACTATGACCTATGAAGCGATAATAACGCTTTATCAAAACATTAATTACAGAATGTACCTACAATAGAAATTTGCATATTTTCATTGTTTCCCCTGATAATCTTTCATTGCAATAATTTTTCATCGAATTAGTACCGTGTTGCAACGTATAGTTCAACTGACTTTGATTTAGCGCTCTCTTCGCTCACTGTTTTCACGCACGGTCGTTCTAACCTAACCGAACTATGACCACATATATCAATTGCGATCTTCTTGGATTTAGTACTCTCCTAACCGATTTAGTACTGTTGTTGATTTGAAAGAGAAAACGCTTTTCAATTAAATTTATGTGAGATAGAATGCATACGTTCAAACGTTTACAACGATGACTTAATATGTTATTAAAAAGACAGGGCTTTTAAGTTTGTAGACTGTCTAACTTCCGCTGTGTTATTTTATTTAAAAAAAATAAAATGGCGGATGTTAGACTGGCTTTAGAAATAATTAAACTTGTATTAATCAGTACCTGGCATCAGTACCTACAAACAAGTATTATCTTTAGAAGACAAACTCTCCGAAATATTACGTCGCGTTTCCAAGAACCATCAAAGTTACAATATTCGCCTTCAGCACAGCTTTTATACGTTTTTTTTTTAAATCTCTTACCTATCTTGATTTTGTTCTTTTATTAAACTTCAGTTTATGTAATGTTTCATTTCTTATATTTAGGTAGGTATTCCAAAAAAACCGTGGCTCCAGAAATAAAAGTATTTTAACCTAGATCTATAACTTCTTGCATCCCAGTTTAGGCCAAGAATAATGTGAATATTATGATTTATATATAAAATAAAAAAAACCTCTTTTATTTGTTACTATGCTCGCGTTTGACCTTTAAATTGATTAACTTGGCTCGTGTTTGCAAACCCGTATGGCCTTGAACTTGAATCTATCGTAAGGGTTGAAGAAATCAACATGTCCGATTCGAACGCTGTGATTTTTGTGTGATACAAATTTCTGTGTTTTTGCAGCTTGTCACCAATAGATTTTGTTAGATAGGCCGGCGTTAAGTTAGGGTGTTACCAAACCAATCGATCGATCGTCGATCGATGCCATCGATTGATGGTAGAATGGATTAGTCGACGTCGATCGATAGTTTCTACTAGGCAAAACTATCGAGCGATTGACGATCGATGGTCGATCGATAGTCGATCGATGATCGATAGACGGTGGATCGATTGGTGTGGTAACACCCTTACTGTGACTGTAACTTAGCGACTTTATTTATAAATTATTGTTGTGTTTACTTACAATTATATATTTCATGAATTTGCTCCTTTAAATGTTTTAATCATGTTTTTTTACAGTACCTACATACATATCTGACCTATCAATTCTAAGAATTTGAATAAATTAATAAAACATTTTTCATTCAAAAAATTAAATGTTTTGGCTGTTGTTTTCCATTAATAAAAAAATAGGTCTTGAACTTGTACCGGTTTACTCGTAGGGGTCGAATAAATCGATGCGCACCCTACTAAAACATGCGACCCGATAAATGCTATGATATCACGGTCACGACGCTAACGGGTCACTGTGACTTGTCAGGTACATTAGATCCGATAATACAAGTTCTTTCG
Organism: Cerastis leucographa; assembly: GCA_963082945.1. Lineage (NCBI taxonomy): Eukaryota > Metazoa > Arthropoda > Insecta > Lepidoptera > Noctuidae > Cerastis > Cerastis leucographa. The sequence continues at coordinate 9,582,314 of OY720378.1, forward strand.
TACATTTGCTGCTGCATTAAAACCACACTTGTTGAGAAAATGAGTAAATGTAAAAGACATATACTCATTTTCTCAACAAGTGTGTTTTTTTTTTTGGTATTGTTCGTCATGTCGTTTAGCTCCTTGGGTTATGAGTCGAGCTACACGATCACTGACTAATGCTTGCACTGACTGGACTGACTACTCAAATCTGTGTGGTTCTTTCTTCAAAAGACCATCTCTGACGCTAATCTACATGGTCCTCATATGACTTGAACTGTGTCTGGACTTAGAAGAGACAGTGAGTTTGTCTGAGTTTGTTTCGGCTGTTTCTTCTCAGTCAGGTACGAAACACCGGCCTCATCTAGTTAATAAAAAAATACGACGTGTAAAAGTGTTTGTAAAAACCTATTTACAAAATAATCATTTGAATTTGAATGTTGTTTCTTTTGTTGACTTTGTTCTACTATTAACTGTACCTACAAAGGTACTTACCCAGCCTATCCTATCTATTTTGTGACTAATTTGGCTCCTTTATGCAAGTTCCTTTGAACTTGACCCACTTTGCAAGGGGTTGAAGAAATCGATGCGCACCCCAGTTTAAAAATGGGGCGATCGATACGCTGCTACATAGTGGGTCGCAAGTTCACGAGTCGTCGACCTAATACACATAATATTACAGGGAAAGCACGGATCCAGCCTTCGGGTTAAAGTCACTTAATCGAGGTACAGTCGAGTTCATTCAATAGTATTTCATCCAGTTAGGCGCCCAGATAATGCTAGAGCGAGCGAAGCGAGCTCGAGAATACTAGAAAATAAGCAGGTGCATGTCGCCCTTCGTCTACCGCCTAGCGCCACAGCCCTCGATTAATAAAATATCTGTTGTAAACCTAGACCCAACCCAGGGGCGGGGTCATGACCGCCGTGACCCCCTCCCGTTGGGTCCGCCTTTGGTACAGGACATGAAAAAAGGTGTCTTCGTTACATGTCTTCAATATATATAAATTTACCTTTTCCAAACTACAAAGCAGTTTATTGGGAGACACAGCTACAGTTTTACTACTTACTTATATTCTTAAAAAGCCCCGCAAGACCTTGACCGTCTGACGTCACAGTGGTTGGCCGTTATTGGTTGGGGTAGGACCAAGACCAATCGATGCGCGGCCGAGCCTCGGCGAGGCACAATTCAACCTCCCCTGACCGCATTGTCGGATATTCTTCTTTTTTGGAACAATGACACGAGATATTTACTGCGAGCCCGAAACTACTTTATATCCACGGTGCCATCGATCGGTGGGAAAAATGAGATCAAACATTTATGGATACAGGGCAGGAGGTGACAAATAGTTAGCGATACAGCTCCTCTTAAGCACCCTGTTGCCTTTTCCGTCGATGTACGGCACTCTAATGACCTCCATTGTTTGTTACCAAACTTAAACGTAACCTTGACCTCTGCAATGCGATGGTTTAACGTGACCTTAAGCTCATTGTTGTATTGAACATGGAGAGGACTGTAATTGTTCATAAAACGCGGTGTATTAAAGTAATTCATAACCCGAAAGCTATTTAACACAATATCTTTCATTGAACCTGTGGCGACATCTATCGCGACACATACGAACTGTGGTTCACCTGACCAAGTACAATGTTTTTCGAAGAGGCTTTGGTAAGTAAGTAAGATAAGTATTCTATTCTAGGGCAGTAGCCCACCAATCACCGTGTGATCGGAGAATTATCCCTTTTCTATAGTGGAAGAGATGCTTGTGAAAAATGATGTGAAGTCCAACGACCCATAAACATGACCCCCGTGGACATAAACTTGACTGAGATGCTTGGGGTAAAGTCCCATCGATGCAGCGGTTCAGGAGTACAGGGCAAGCGGAAGGTAATTAGAAAACTCTTCTTCCGAAAAGGTTATTGAGCTCATAATATAAAACTTCATTTATTATGATTCAATTTTTGATTTATTATGAGACCAAAAAATCACAAATCTCAGAATAGTCGCCTATTATAATAGTACACACGGCAACACATCCAGTTGTACATTTCCAGAATAACATGGTCTCGCTTTGTATTTCCAGCACAATGAGAGAACGTGCATAAACTAGTTTTGTATAGTAGGTATAGCTTGATTTTGACTTTAAAATGATGCGATAATTAATTAACCCCTTTTCTGGACGGGAGTTTTTCAGAACAGCTCCCATGGCGAATAACTTCAGTGCCCTACATACATCTACATGTTCAATACAACAACGCGCTCAGCTTAGGTTTAGGTCAACATTGTGCCCCGCTGTTGCAGTGCATTGATGGGGCAAGTTCCCTGACTGAGTCGTACACTGATTGGCTTTACGGTAAAGCTACTTGGGGGTAAAGCCTTTACCTCCAAGTAGCTCAGTCAACGGCGTAAAGTTCATGGCTAAAAGGGTGGTTGTATTCATCATTATACAATCCACATCCATGTTTGGTACCTATTTATCATTAGCATAAATAGTTCACAATGACTTGCGTTTATAGATCTACAAGCTGTTGCCTGCGTCTTCACGTGCGTGTATGTGTGAGGAAAAAAAACCTTTCTCCTTCCCCAGGATATAATCTATCTCCTTGCCAAATCTCATTACGATCTGATCAGCCGTTTAGTCGTGAAAAGGTAACAAACAAACGCGTTAGTTTCACATTTATAATATCTATTATTAGCTACACCAAATATCATACACATTAAAAGTAGGCAGGCGCTATAACTACCAATGAACCTTTTTTCGTCACCCAACGGTTGGCTCTAGGTATTATTTTTGACCTTTTGGAGCGTGTTTAATACATACGAACCAAAATAAATTACTTTTCCACGCGCCTGACCAAATACATTAGCATCGTGTATCTGCTAAGACACCATTTTATTATTGTGTAAAATTTACAAGGCGTTGCTACGTTTTGGTAGCTTCGAATATTCGATATTTGTTTGTATAACGGAGTTAGTAGGAGTTCGTTAATATCCATTAAGAAGTAGACACCAGGCAAGGGTCTTCCTAATCACTTCAATCATCAACGTAGAAAAGGGGCAAGGCGTGGGTGAGTTGTGAAAAATATTAAGCCATGTGCCTTTGACCATTCGACTATTTCGGAGGCGGTGCTAATATTTACGAGCTCGCTTCGCTCTCTTGTGCATCCCTTATAGCTTTTTCTGCCTATGTCTTATGACTTATGTATAAAAGAAAAACATTTGCTGGGACGGGTGCTAAAATTTTCCGATCTTGCTGTGCTCGCGCTAAGAGCGTAGTTTCTCATTTCTAATAGTTTTCTACATAAGCCGTTAACGTAAAACACCTATGTTTATAAGAATTGCTAAAAGAAAACCTAACCTATTCGAGGTGTTGTTATAATACGCCTAATGACTATTTGCAATTACAAAAAAGTCCATACAAAAGACACTGCAAACAATTAAAAATGGTCCGTTACCGTACCAAACTCTGCGATAAAATGTAAACGGTTCTTAATATGGGTGTCTGTGTTTGTGTCTTACCTGGTAGCCGTGGCGGTCAGGGATTGGCTATAGGCCCGCGGGACGTATGAGCGGGAACCAGGGAGAGGGCAGGCGTCTCTATTGGAAACACCAGTGGGGTGAGGTATATATTGATCGGTATGCCACCCTCGTCAAAAACTGCTACCTTTCCATCGCAATATGATTGCTACCTACCTACTTAGATCTAGATTTTTCTTGTCACCTGTAATTTAGGTTACCTGTAATTGAGTGTGCGGTACAGTACCTACAATTTCAGTTACAATTTAACTCGCCCTAAATAAATAAACTCTTATCAGAACTGATGACTCCCAAATGAGTTATTTAGGAAAATTAATAATTCTAATTAAGAATCCAGTAACAACGTTATTTTCAGGTAAATTTATAGATAGGTACCTCGAAATGATCATATCTACATGTTCTTTAATGGTCTACATATCGTGTCAAACTACACAAATCTTTAGCTAATAGGTACATTGACAAAGGATTTCATACGCACTTGCTATTACCACAGCACTTATACGACCTGTTCTAATCCCGATTTACTTGGGGCCATATCTTCCCTACTATTCTATCAGCCGTCATTTCAGTATTGCTCTCTTTTGTAGCCATATCAATCTTGCATGCAACACACATAATATGGTTTCCGACCTTACTTTTAAATACATTTGTACTCTAAAAATCTAAATTTTCTTGCCATAACAATAACATCACATCTATATTATCCCAAAGGAAAGACAGACTTTAACCTAAACCTTGGTTGGTATTGAGAAATTCCTGAGTGCATACAATTACACTGGCCTGGAAATCTTATACTTGGGCACAGCAGTCTAGCGATCGGCTGTCTGCCGTTTCATTTTTTTATATTTCTGTTTTTCTTTTAAAAAACATTGCCCCTCACTACGAATTTCTCCAGTATCGTGGGTGCATTTACAAACATTTAAACTCACATAATAATATACAAACATCCAGCCCCGGAACAACTACCTAATTTTGTCCAGCTCGGTGGTGGTTGAACCCACTTGAGATTCACGCTTTATATAAATATCCTTTATTACTATTTAATCAAATATATAACACCATGTAAATATAATCTTGTCACCATATATATATATTCTTACCATATGATGGTACTTGTGTATCCCTGTTTCATCCAGCTAGATGATGGGTGAAGCTTTTTGACATACACACTTTTTATGTTTTTTCTTGGGATAGGTTGCTATACTACAATAAAATTAGCTTGTTAGAAAAAGAAACATCCTTTATTACCACATAATCAAAAATATAACACCACATAAATATAATCTTGATAATACCGTCACCAATGAAAAATGTTTTTAAATGAAAGTTTGTATAAAAATTGTTTGATAAATAAATAAATAAATAAATAATAATAATATATGTATTCTTAATAATTACTTATGAGACAATAAACAGCATTTGTCTCGTTCTAAAACCATATATGGTGGAAGGGTTCCAACTCACAGGTGGTTACCACGCATTCAGTTCATTGATTAGTTGAAGGGTCCGAAAAAAAATATCTGTGGTAATTTTTAAAAAACATCCATTCCATACTAAAGTGCAATGATTACATGGTCAAAATGAGTGGGAACAATGTAAAAATATCTATGTGTAATAATGAGAATGATGTACTGAATATGTGGTTAACCAGTTGCAGGTTGGTGTACTTATTTTTTTAGGTATACAGGGTGGAAGAGACCACCCACCCTGTATATCTAAAAAATTAAGTAAATGCTTCGGTATAGGGAAATCACGCGTACCTAAATATAAATTACAGATTCCAACATGTCTCCTTGGACTGGTAACTATATAAATATATTTTAAAACATCTCGCATTTGCTGTGTATATGAAATCAGTCTCTTCAATCACCACTAAATACATAAAAAGGCATTGATTTGCAATTCTTATATTTTTGCTACATTTGCATACCTTGATGCGATAAAAATATGAAATTTATCAGGCAAGAACAAAGGCAATAGCGCCAGAACAAAGGCAATAGCGCCAGCAATGTGGCATTTCATTATGAACAAATGAACTTAATGATATAAGATTTTAAACTGACATTATCATAAACCCTATGATTATCACTAATAACAGGATATTTACCATAATAACTATTTATTTTGAATTCCTGTTATTCTCGCACTGTTGCAAACACCATGCTCATGAGTAAACTTAAAATAAATAGTCAACATGGTAAATATCAATCATTTTCAAGCTACCAATTTAGATTTTAATACATTTAGCCATGTTGAGCTATAAAACTGCTGCATGTATTTCTGTCAGGAAACTTTCTTTTATTAAAGATCATTAAATCACTTTTATGTTATTTGTTGCCATCTAGATTCACTCAAAGCTAAAAAAAACCCCACAACCTTTTACTGTTAACACAATAATTTAAATTAGATTGCTATACTCCTGAAGTAGTCATAACGGTTACGTCGCTGATCTTGTAGCTGGCCAATCTTAGAGGCGGTGTCACAATCACGGCACACACCGCAGAATGTGCTGGTAACCACATGGAATGGGCTGCGGTAGTACAAAGTGGGATCTTTTAGCTTTTTATTCTTTTTGTGGCAGCGTACATGCAGGAACACTTCCAGTACCATGAGGATGACGCAGAAGAGGCCAGGGAACATCATAAGTGATGGTATCAGCAGCAAGCGGTGGCTAATTTGGTTAGAACCAGCTAAAATATTCGCTTTTAATGACTGGAACTTCTTTGTTTTGCTCATATATCCGCGAGGGAACTTCATGTACTTGGGCTCGGGTTCCTGAACATCAAGTGGTTCTCTTATATTTGCAACAGGTGGAAATTTGTTTTCAAGTAATGGTTCCCCTGTCTCGTCGTTTATATTGTATGTAACAATTTCACCGGTCTCATCGTCGTAGCAGAACCTCCGTACAGGACCTTGGTTTACTGTATTCATTTCTGTAAATAGAACACGCTGAATTTAATATTCAATTTCACTAAAATATTCATGGAAGAGGAATTTACAAAAAAATGTGTTATATTAGAATATAACCCCATGTTAAACGTACTTGGTTGTCTTTAACTGTTTACAACACCGATATATAACGATTACTGGACACTAAATATTATTTTAGATAATATTTTAGTTGAAATCTAAATTCTGGAAACAAGTACACAAATACATATTGACAAGTATGACAGCCAATGAAGCAAAGACTAAAGAGGATGGATGTGTCATGGCGTGGACTACAGACGAAAAAAATCTAAAGTGATGTCTTCGATGTCTTGGTAGCGAAATCACGAATAGTTAAATGTAACTTAAAAATGCATCAGAATATCTTCACCATTGTTGTTTTGTAAAAGCTATTTCCAATCATCATTATTGAAGCTGATGACCCTCGCCCAAAAACGTTTATAATAATACTTTTCACTTCTGGCATTATAGCACCTGTCCTGTGCCTAATTCACAAACAACGCGCCCAAAAGAAGTTCTTCAAGTTCTTCGTGGGTTGATGAGAAGTAATGTCACGTTTATTATTTTCCATTTTAATAATTTCATAATCCCCTAAGTTGTGTGTACAGTGTTGAAAAAAGAACTTCCTTTATTACTTCACATCATAGTTGTTTCCACCGGCGAATCTCCGCGTAGAAAACACAATTTTCGTTTAAGAGGTACGTACCTTAGATGTTTGGTAAAATGTTCCTATTTTCTCGTATAGCATTGTAAATACTTATTAAAAATAACCTCAAACCTTTTAGTTCAGCATGTTTTGTCGTTTTCCCATGGAATCTGTGATGCTTAATGTGAAATCTGAGTATTGAGTGGTTTAATTTTTGGTTGTTGTTATGTTCATGAAACTACGCTTATTCTGTTTCCTCTTTCCCGTTTTTTATACCGGACATTCCCACCTGAATCCTATAAATGCAATGCTAAGGAAAAAAATGGCTATCTTACTAAACAAGCCCAGCAAATAGCCTTTGTGATGCTCTTTATAGAATTAACCCATTGATGAGTTGGACAATAAACATACCATGCAACTTTACTATCTCTTACATTACGCGTTAATGAAACATACAAGGCTAGCTCACCAAAACTGGGAGTATTCATTTCTTTGAATCTATTATCAAAAAGCAGCAAGTATGGATAAACTCTTTGTACAAAGAAATTAAATTTCAAGATTATGGGAAAAAATGATGTTATTTTTACATTCTGCAATCCAAGATGCAGTCACCCTGACCCCTAGGTCAGTGCTAATAAGTAAAGAATAACCGGGAAGCTACACACACATTATTCAATACGAAAATTAAATCCAGTACATGTAGCGTGGGAACCTAGGATTTGCATGCTGCATCAAGATTTAGATTTTCAAGTTGTACCTCAAGTGACTTGCACTACACATTGGCTTTAAGCCATCTGAAACTGCTTTAACTGATAATACATAACATGTTATTGCGTTTATTCATTCACATACATATTATTTACATTTTTTAATATTTTTACAACATTAAAAAAAAAAGTAAATTTTTAAAATAGTAGCCCACCGGCACCGGGAACAGGGTCCAGGCTACTGGTAGCCCGGACCCTGAATTCAGCGTGACCACTGGTGGGCAGAGCTCTTGAGAGAGGAACCACCCAACAATATATGCCGTATCCAGAAGTACTCCTTTCTGAATGAAGCAATTGATCCAGCTGCCAAGCAAAAGACTCTTTAGATGTCGGTCGACACAACTATCGGCACAATGACTGCTGAACTCAGGTCCCACAACCTCACGAGCCAGACCTTGATATTTGAATTGCTTATCTTTCTCTGCTTTCCCGAGGTTCTTGTCAATACATAACATTATTATTATTGGACACAGAGCTTGTTGTTTTCTCAATAGGTCTGTGTGTAATGGTGAATAATTCTAAAACTAAGGACAACCTACTCAGAAACAAGCAAGTATGGTTATACTCTTTGTGCAAAGGAAATCCCAGAATTATTAAAAATAGGTTATTCAGTAACAAGTGTTTTGGGCTACCATGTTATGTTTACATTTCACACTGTAACATCCCCACTCATTGTGACCTAAGACAAGTAAAGTCAATTACCAGGGAGCTGTACAAAGATCATCATACACGAGAACCAAACCGCTTACATGTAACGCACCGGTCTATGATTTGGGCATGCTACAATAAAGTAGGAAGCAGTAAAAGCATTATTCTATGTGAGTACCAAATCTATTAAATGTAGTGAGTTCTGGGTATCATAGTTGAGCCTCAAGTGGTTTGAACTGTGTGTGTGGTACTGTTTTAACTGATAATACATAACATTATGTTACACTTTTTGATAAAACCATTGGACGTAGAGCTAGTAGGTATAAGTTAAAGAATGGGTGGTGGCATTCCAAGACCATGGAAATCCAAGACTAATTAAAAACCTTCCGACTCATCGTGACCATGGCCCAGAAAAGACAATTACTAGGGAGCTGTACAAAGATCATCGTACACGAAAACCAAATCAATTACATGTAACTCACCAGCCTATTATTTGGACACATTTGTATGCACCATGCACACTACTTGGTTTGCACCGTCTGTTGTTGTTTATCCAAGTGCAACTGTTTCAATTGATAATACAAAGTTTAAGTGTTGGTTATTTGATTGATAGTCACGCTTTGTTTCTTTACTCTGATAGCCCCATCAGGTGGGATACAGAGAACAGGATTCCCTTATTCCGGGAACAGGATTTCCTTAGGAAACTCTTCCTCCTTTCAATAGAGGCCTTGGCTGTCAGAAAAGCACTAAATTAATATGATCCTTTATTTCCAGATCGCACCATCCATTTTTGTTAATAAGGACATAAACAACTTATATGCTTATTCATTAATCTCGCATATATTGGGTTTACAGTTTAGGAAATGCCGGTTACATCATGATTCATTTTCCTTCACCATTTTTAGCCAGGGTTGGGGGCCGTAAATTCATTTGAGGTTGCTACAAGATAGTCTGGTTGAGCAGTTACGCAACCTTCTAGAGTTGAACTGCAACTGGCCTCATTAAAATTTGCTCATGTTTCACGTACTTAATCTATTAATGGTTGAAATGAACCCATTTCCGGCTCTGCTGCTGTTATCTTATTTGCTAGTTATAGAGTATTCCATTTAAATTTAGTTGTCTTAATCAAGCTCTTCAGAATTGAGTGTTTTAATTTAGCGGTTGTTAGCTAACCTATTTGTTTTAATTGTTCCTGTTTGACTCTTCGGGCTGAAAACCTTCAATTTAGGGTTTTATTTTCTGTAGATTTTTCAAGACTTCTCATAGATGCTGGTAGTAACTTATGTTCCTATAAATATATAATTCCATAATTTGAAAAAGTCACTTTTTTCATACCTCTATGAACTCAAATAAAAAAAGTTCAATGAAAATCCGACCACTATAAACTTATTTCCACCTTGGTTCTGTCTATTAGTCACGTGTGGCTTGCGAAATATGACAATTAATGTGAAATGACACTGTGCCACTTTTGTAAGCACTTCAACTAAAAATAAAGTAAAGTTTATATTCATCAATTGTCATCTGTCATGCACTTTTCCCCATGTTCTACACATACTTACCTAATAATTACAATAATAAGTCACGTTTCCTATGAAGCAAGGGAGAGGGTGTGAAGCGAGGTAGATTGCACACCCTCAAAACGTGTTGCGAACACTGACCTATACTGTATTCGGTAACGGGGTCAGACCGTGAGTACCTCCCCGATTTTCGTGGCTAAGACTGATATTAGTAATGGTCTTAAAATTAAAAAAAAAAACAAATCTTAAAAGAAATTCATATATTTTTCTCTCTCTGTTACAGGTAGTGCCTGAAGACTAGGTACCAGCAACTTCAGCGAAAATGGGAAAAGAGTAAGTGAAACTTTCAGATAGTTTTTAACATTGTTCTTTTTTTATTTAGATGATGATGAGCTTTTAAAAGTACGTAGTGATTCCAAGATTTTTGGGTTAGTTTTTGGGTCTTAAGACCATGAATGGTTCATTACTCTATACACCCTTTTTTAAGGTTTTTTAGAAGTAAAAACTCTTTAGTATTGGTATATGTTCATGTTTATCTTCTGTCTTCTTGAATTATTGACAAACGATGTCATTTGAAACTAAATGAAACTGTAAATAAAATTGAATTGATTTGTATAAAAAGAAACAGTACAAAAAATATTAATCATGTCATGATTTACACTAATCGTCAGCTCGCAATGCAATCGGCAATCAATATAAATATTTCTATCGAATTCAATGATTCCCCTAGTGGAGAACCAAGGTTGAACTTTTTGTTGGTTACGAGCAACAATCGAAAGAACTGGAAGTCATGGGGGAGGCCTTTGCCCAGCACTGGGATGACACAGGCTAACTGCAACGAGCAACTCTATAAATATAAAACTAAAGAAAAAACTATTATTATTAAATTAGAAGTTTGTTATTAACTGTGAAATGCTTAATATATTACATGAAACACAAAATAGTTAAATAATATAAAAATAAATGTTTCATAGTCAAGCCGATCAACCCGGTCCTTATAACATCGTAGCTAAGATTCCATGGCCAGCCTAAAAGTCGGCTTTTGCCAAATCAATATCACATTTAATATTGATAGCCGCCGGCTATTTTAGCAATAGAGATAGACGTTAACTATTGATCCAGAGTTCTGTTTACGGTGAAATAATCGTCGTTGCATCGTAACCCACAGTTAAGTTTAACTTGAAAACATAAGTTGGTGAAGTCCTTGCTGATGATTTAATCTAATATTGCAGAGTTGTTCGATATTTTGTAAATGGAAAAGACTTGGAAGCTAAGGAGAGTGTAGATATAGTAAGTATATACCAGTTTTTTTTTTGTTAACAGAAAGAAAATAGAAGTTGAGAAATCTGCGAATGGCGATAGTGTTGACGACGAATCAAAGAAGAAAAAGAAGAGCAAGAAACACAAGAAACACAAACGTGTTGCAGAGGAAACTGTCGAAAAGATATGTAAAAAAAAGAAAAAAGTTAAGAAAGAAAAACATAGGAGTCCCAAGCAAGAAAGTGAGACATCTTTATCTGACGTAGAGGAACTAATAAAGAAGTCGGGCCGGCAGCGACCCCCGCCCATGGAGGTCAAACGACTGCCAGTCGTAATGCCCAAACCCAAACAAATTACCCTCCTGCAGTCGGGTAAAAATGGCGATGCTCCATCCAAGAGTCATACTAAGACTACTTTTATAAGGACAGTTGAAAGAACAGAAACCTTAGAGATTATATCTTCTAACTCCGAGACTGAAAACTACCAAGAAGACTGTGCGAGCCCTGAACTGACGCTAATAGAAGATGATGATTTGAACCTGGAGGACCTAATGAAGCAAAAAGAGCTACTTCAAGCTCGTTTACACGCCTACAACTCCGAAAAGAGTGATGAAGAAACGAAAGAAGAAAAAAATATTGAAGTTATATGTATTAACGACGATACTAATTCTCCGATTCTGAAGAAACGGAAAAAAGAGAAGGATCCCGACCTTAAAAGGAGCATTAAACATTCAGTGAGTAAAGACCGCTCGACGGAAAGAGAAAAATATAAGCCGAAGAGACAAGAAGAGGATTTGAGGGAGATCATCAATAGGGAAAACAGAAAAGAAATGGAACGTCGGTTAGAAGACAGGGAGAGTCGAGACAAAAAGGAAAAGGAGCGTCGAAAGGCGGAAGAAAAGGAGCGAGACAAGAGACGGGAGCGAGATAGGGAGATCAGAGACCGGGAAAGGGAACGAGACAGAGATAAGGAACGCGACAGAGATAAGGAACGCCGATCGATAGAAATGAGAAGAAGAGGCGGGGATAGAGAACTCTTGAGAATCACTCGTAGGTCGAGAGAGCGGTCGCCTCAACAGACCCGACGCGATCACAGACTCGGGGACCGAGAACGAAGATCCCGCGACCGTCAAATGGACAGGCGAGACAAATTCTCGCGGACTGATTACCGGGGCGCCAAGGTAAAGAAAAGAAAACCAATAGTTTTAAATCTGGAAGCTATTATCGTTTACTTTCCGAAACGTAATCCTAATTTTACGACGAAACAAGAGAGATTTCTTTCTATATAAAATTCCTTATTCAAAGAAAAATAGTGGAACACAGTAGTTCTTTAGTTTATAACATCCAAAGTTCGAATATTAAATGTTATTCCTTATTTATTTTTTCAGAATCTGATCAACGAGATCCCACAAATAGTACCAAGCTCGAGCGATGAGGAACTCAACATATCCATTAATACTGACGATGACGAGGAGTCTGAGGAGCAGATCATTGAAAGGCGGCGGAAACAAAGAGAACAGCTTGTGAAGGTAAGCTGACAGGGATGTTCTAAGGTAATCCGCGAAATTCAAGTCATATTTTCGAATAATCTGAACTTGAGTAGGTGTACCTATACTTCTCGTCACGAGAACATATAATTTTGATAAAGAACTTCTACTAAGTTACTTACCGACAATTCAATTAAAAACAAATAATCCCGTGTAATGTAGTGCGAAACTAACAAGCAATTTTACTTGGTTGGGTTATATTTTTGAGATATGAAGCTCTGTCGTTTAATTTTTTGTGGTACTGGAACGCGATTGACTTACTGTAACGTAAACATTTGGGCCGCCATTCGACTTTCGAATGCGTTTGAGTTTGTTTTCGCGGATTAGATTATCATTCGATCCAAAGGTTGGGAACTCCTCAATGATTTCAAAATTTAAATGTTCTCGTGGCGCAGAGTATAGTGATGTTAATAAGGGGTGACCACACTATCCGCGAAAACGGCTTAAGCCGGTCAGAAAGAGCTTTATGTCCAGCTGAAGCCGATTCCGCGTTGGAATGCATGTCCACCCTTATTTTGTAAATACTTACTGGCGCGAATCATATTTTAATCAAAATATACAATATGATACTGAACTGCAGTTGCAAAACACGTAAGAAGATTTAAATTTGCGGGCCACCTGAGCCCATTCACCTTATTCAATATTATAATCACTTTCTTTTGAGAGGCCTACCCATAACTCCCTAACTTGACATGACCTTGTGTAGTCTAGTTTTTGGTTATTAAAAGTGTTCTTCTGGCCTTCATGGGTTACACGGTGGTTGGGAGTAGTTTGTTTATCCCAGAATTAGGCCTAGTGGAAGTCACCACCATAGTCACTTATAGGATACGTTGTGGAGGTCGCGGAAATCCGGAAGACGGAACCTGTAGGTGGGGCATATTTCGAAAATAAAAACGTTATGGCGTCGGATGTTTTTTAGAGGCGTAGAACTTTAAATTGTAATGAAACACAGAAAAACGGTTTTATGCACTCATTATTGCCGAAATACAGCCTAATTAACAGAAAATAAGTAAACTGGACTGCCAGGTTATGCCATGTACGCGCCAGCCGCGGTGGTTACATGCTAGAAATTATATTCCAACATAAATGCCAGAAACCTATCAGCCAAATAAAGCCAATTTCATGGACATTAAAACAATTTTCTGTGTTTAAAAATAAAAACACCCGTAAGCTATGTCTAGCAATAAATGTCTTTCGACTAAATAATGATATACATAGTTAAGTTATAGTTTCGTTTTATCGTAGCGTTTTATTCAGCTGCATTCGGTTAGACTGGAAGCCGACCCCAAGACCCCAAAATAGTTGGGAAAAGGCTAGGCAGATGCTGATGTAGCGTTTTAAGGACCGCCAATTCCCTCATTATAGTAACTAATGGATATTTCTCTATTTATAAATAATTCATTCCTAACTAGAAAATGGAGTGCCAGTGTGGAAGCCCAATTGTAAGTATTCTGGTAGAGACTGCATATAAAGTAAGGTTTTGTAAAGTTCGTATTACCGTTCCATAAGTAAAGTATTTTTTTTTTGAGAATTCTCAGGGTGGTGTTGTGCCCAGGGAATGTAGGATTGCCGATTCAAAACCTGCTTTAATGATTTATCAGGTGTAGTTGACACATCCACAGATATCAATTGAACAGACGCCAACACATCATGCTACCCGAAACTGTCATTTTCCCAATCAACCTTGAACCTAATACTGTAACGATAAAGTTGAAGATCTATTAAAGAAATTTGACAGATGTTGTAAGGCTTGTAGCAAGATGTGCTGGCGTCTGCACTAAATAATCAAATAACCTGAGTAGGTAAACTTACTTCGAGTCGTAAATAGATCTAATAGTAAAATATCTAAAATACCTAACTTGCTCACTTTGTAATTAAAAGGTACCTATTAGAAACATTATGCGATCTGTGTTATAATCTTATGATTGAGTATCTATACATTTGTAATCATATTTTGTCATCGACACGCTAAGAAGAACAAGAATATGTGCTGTGATAATTAGTCGTATTATTCGCCGTCATTAGTAATCGTACAAAGGATGGGTTGTGAGCTTACGTCGGGCGTCGCCTCATAACCAATTTCTTTACTAATTGTAAGACAGAAACATGTTGCTTAACATAATCAGAATATTATGAATAGTCGTAGTTTTTCAGCGACTTCTAAAACATGAGGAGATAACCTGGTACTACATTTGCGCGTAAACGTGCGTTTTCTGAAAATAGTGTAATACATGACCCTTGAAGAGCGAAAGGTAATATGACAGCACACACACAACTGCCGCATCAAGTTTGTAGTCATACTAGTTTTAAAATCATTGTTCTTTTCGTTTCAAAGCGACAATGCTGCGATAATGCTTCTACTGCAGTCGACGACACATGTATGTCAGCTCCACCATTACCAGATGCTACACTGGAACCTAAAGCCAGTTGCATAAGTTCCAGTTCTTATACGCCGGAGATCCGAACATTAAGTCGTGCAGAAAATATGATAGAAAACCCAGACGAGGAGGTTGTGTGCGATCATTGCAATCCTGGTTTGCATGAGGTTTCCAGTGAGCAACTAAGGAATATTCGAAATGAATTACTGACCGTATGACTATTATGGATATTTGTTAGAGTTGTATATATAGTCTCTAGAACATTTTTGTTTAGGGACGTTGGGTGCACGCACGACCTATTTGTCAGCATTAGTCGTACAAATGAAGGTTTGCCTTACCTATGCGTCTCTTTACAAGTAGTTTAAGGTGCTCTTCCAAAGCGACTGGAAACGCAAACCGTAGCATCAACCACGCCCAGTCACAATGACAGACCTCACATGCCGCTGCAATTTAATTCCGCTCGTGGCGTCGCAACTCCAAAAGCAGCGGCATTTTTATTATACACTTTCCTAAAAGTCGATGACGATATGATACAAAATTTGACAGAGTAACTAGACTAGTTTTCTAAAGCAAAAAATCTTTTTGTAGTTCTTGTTTCGTTTTAAAAACCTTTCGTGGCGCTGCTGTCTGTCGTTGCGATTGGGCGTTGCCGCCTGCGGTTGACGATTGCAGCCGTCTGTCTACGAATGCATCCGTTGTAAGATTCAGAAAAATTATGCTTGACAATCAGAAGTTCGTCTGAATAGTAACAGGGCAGCATTTTAGTTCATTAAATTCGGAAATATATTTTTTTAACCTAATTATGTATATTTCTAAAGCGTTGTTGGTTGCAAATTGGAACCGTTGGTTTTGTCAAATAAATAAAATAATTTCACCGTATGCCTAGTTTGGACATTTAAGTTCGACGAAACCGACATTGGCGAATGACATAACGGCAACATTCTTTTTAAAAATGTTTTTATTTGTTTTCTTTACAGCGGCTTGGCAGCGAGAAACCTCCTACTAAAGTCGACGATACCCAAATAAAGTCACCCCTACCAAGATTAGAAGCGAAATTAGAGCCTAGAACCAACAAATTTGGTTCCGATACTCCAGAGGTCCGAGTATGCAGTAGTAAAGATTCACTTCCAGGTCCGGACTATAGTGACAACAAAGAGAAGAAAAGCTCCAAAGATACTAAGACTCATAAGTCGGAAAAACCTTCTGCTGAAACTAAGTCGGATAAAGCTTCTACTGAACTAGTTAAGAATATCCAGAATGAGTCGAAGACAGAACTCAAGCTTGAAAAGTCTATCAAGAGCGGGGAATGGGATATGTTCGCTGATCAGGACTTTGGCAGTGTGGACGTGAGTATTCCTTCAATTATTATTGATGGCCGTGTAGACTGGGTCATTGGTCTAATGCTCGAAAGCGCGACTGCTGACCATGAGATCCTGAGTTCGAGTCCCAGGTTGGGCAAAGTGAATTTTTCAGAAGCAACCCCTAATCTGGAATAGGGGATCGGACTGGGTAAAGAAAACGACATTCTATTTTGTCCGTCAGACAGGTAATACAAAAATATTAGACACGTATTTTTTGTTTTATCAAAATATCAAAAAATTACTTAATTAAAACTTATTAAAGTTGGAGAGTGGGGGCTTACTACGTCACAAGTAGGTAGAAAACTTACCTACATGTGACGTCATGCGCCATTTCAACTCAATATATCTCCGAAATTTTATGACCACGTGAAAAAAGAAAAAATACGTGTCCAATACTTTTCAATAAACTACCCGACGGACAAAGAAAAAAAAATTGGATTATCCCCTATTGTGACCGGTTAGTGGCTGTTAGCACACCCCCTATTACACGGGTTTACACTTCTGCCTACTCCTTCGGAGGTTTAAAGTCATGATGTTATATCAATAGTGCTTATTACAATTATTTTTTTTTAACTTCACCTCGTGAATCCGGGATTCTACTAACGTGTGTTTGCTTTTTTACAGACGCCTACTGCCGGAAAACCGAGGAGTAAGAATGCCGTAGACAATCCCTCATTGACTGACAATTGGGATGACGCAGAAGGATATTATAGGTAAATATTTATAGTTATATTAGCTTAGAAGTGTGATACTGACTGTCTAAAATGAAAAGTTGTGGTTATTTTCAAATGTCTCATGTTTAGAGCCTAGCTTGCTTATTTTGCCTGAAGTAATCGATTTTTATCAAAATGACACTAACAAATTTTCAATCATTTTATAGAGACGTTAAGCGAAAATATATGACTTCGTGCTACGAGAGACTCTGTTTTGTATCCAACCTGCTAGATATTTTCTTTGACAAAGACCATAGTCGAGTTTTAAGAAATACTTCGTACTGTTGCGAAAATATGTTTTTTTTTTATTTCTTTTCTCTCTTTTGTCCACTTATTCCATCAGTTATTAGTTAGTGACATAGGATTCTAATGGTTATCACAAAGAACATAGAACTGTTAATGCCTGTTACAGTCTTAAGTATTAATGAACTTGTTGCATCATTTGTAATTTCTACAATACTATTGTATCCTATTCTATAATGAAGTTTAATTCATGTTGTTCACACAATGTCTACGGTCTACTTTATTATAATCGCACACTGTTTCATTACATTTATGGCTTTAAGGCCACGGTTTGCAGCAAACCTAAAATATACCTTACTAGGTTTAGTAATAAAACAAACATCTTGAAATTGGCCTAGCCTTTCCACAAATTGGTTGCTTCGCCTTCCTGTGCAGGATTGGATGCAGCTGAATACCACTATTTTCAATAAAGAGACTGACTATCTGACCTCCACAACCCCATTAGGTTAGGTAACACGATACCTGGTATATTTTGACAACATACATAGTGTAACAAAGATACTCGTTCAGAATTCTAGTAAAGATATAGGATAGTAGACCTTATTTTAAAGTGGAATCCTTATAGGTTCTTCCTGTCCGTCTGTCCGTCCGTATGACACAGCTATTTTACTCCGAGACTGTTGGCGGCACACAACTTAAATTTGGAGAGCAGCCCCCGTATTCACAAACGCTTCGATCTGATTTCGATTCGACAAGTCGTATGTCTATCTTGTTTTGGCATTACAAAAGCGAGTGAGATAGACATACGACTTTCCGAATCGAAATCGAATCGAAGAGTTTGTGAATAAGGGGCGGTGTCTTCTATAATTCGCTACACAAAATTCATGTGATATCACGAATGAACGATGATACCTTGAACCTGGATGATGTTGAAACCTTTGTGTGCGAGTCCGACTAGTCATGGCCACTTTTTTTTTTTTTTTTGAAAATAGTTTCAAGTCTTAATAAAAAAAAACTTCTTTTCACAGAGTACGTATCGGCGAAATGTTGGACAACCGGTACACAGTGTACGGGTATACGGGACAGGGCGTGTTCTCGAACGTGGTGCGAGCCAGAGACCAAGCTCGCAACAACAGCGACGTAGCGGTCAAGATCATTAGGAACAATGATATCATGTGAGTAAATTATACTTACTGAGGCCCTATATTAGGATCCCATGGCGGCGCCACCGATCGCGACACCGTGGTGTCTTGAGCTACCAAGCGAAAAACATCAAAACAAACAACAGAATAGGGGATCGGACTGGGTAAAGAAAACGACATTCTATTTTGTCTGTCAGACAGGTAATACAAAAATATTAGACACGTATTTTTTGTTTTATCAAAATATCAAAAAATTACTTAGTTAAAACTCATTAAAGTTGGAGAGTGGGGGTTTACTACGTCACAAGTAGGTATAAAACTTACCTACATGTGACGTCATGCGCCATTTCAACTCAATATATCTCCGTAATTTTATGACCACCTGAAAAAATACGTGTCCAATACTTTTCAATAAAGTACCCGACGGACAAAGAAAAAAAATTGGATTATCCCCTATTGTCAGTTTCAAAATGGACGTCGAAGAGTTAACAGTTCTCTAGCTATACGTACGATTCAAAAGAAAGTTAAATAAAAGAAAAAAAGGCATTGGTGATTCATTCTTTTACACTCGATGTGAAAGACAGGTTTTTGTTTTTCCCTGTGAATAAAAAAGCGACCAAAATGATTACCAACAGGTCGGAAAAATGGGTAAGCCAATAGTCCAAAACGAGACGAATGCAGGGCTATGTCGCTTTGCCAGGGCTGCGGGTTGTTCGAAAGAGATATCAAAAAAAAAAAAGTGTGCCCTGCCCACTGCCACTTAAGTTTGGCAATTCTTCGGGCTACGTCGGTAACCTTGGTTCTCTTGCGGATTTCCTCATTTCTGATTCGATCACGCAAGGAAACTCCGAGCATAGCCCTCTCCACTGCCCTCTGGGTGACTTTAAGCCTTCTGATGAGCAAGCTACATACAGGCAAATAACTCGATCCTTCTTTCCACAGGCACAAGACAGGTCTTCGCGAGCTGGAGATTCTCAAACGCCTAAACGACGCGGATCCAGAAGACAAATTCCATTGTCTACGTCTCTTTCGCCATTTCTTCCACAAGAGACACTTGTGCATGGTCATGGAACCTCTTTCCATGAACCTCAGAGAAGTCCTGAAGAAGTACGGCAAGAATAGTGGAATTCACATCAAAGCTGTCAGAAGTTATACGCAGCAGATGCTTTTAGCTCTCAAACTGTTGAAGAAGACTGGGATTTTGCATGCAGGTAAGGGAAACGACAAAATACATTTTTTAATCAGCTATCTATGAACTCTTTGTGCAAGAGCTTGTTCTGCCATAAAACCTGTTTATTCTACCAATCAGCGGGCAACTGAGTAGCTCGTGGCTAAATATACTTTCTGCTGCCTTGCCGCTCGGGTCGATCTTCAGGTTGGTCCATGGATGGGTGACCACCTATTACATACCGAATTTCCTCCGTGCCTCGGAAAGCACGTTAAGCCGTTGATTCCGGCTGTCAATTGTAGTGCATCTTGGTCAGTCGTTACAAATAGTCAGTGGCCCGAAAGTCTGACAACCAGTCTTATCAAGGGGTACCGAATTACCTAGTACAAACTGGGTTGTAGTGGTCAGATAGGCAGTCGCTCCATGTAAAATACTGGTATTCAGCTGCATACGGTTAGACTGGAAGCCGACCACAACATAGGTGGGAAAAGGCTAGGCAGATGATGAGCGGGCAAGTGAAACGTTCCATCTTGTATTTAAAATGGCAACGTATTTGCGATGTATCTGGTATTGCAGATCCATAAGCGGCGGTGGTTGAGAGCAGCGGTGGCCCAGTGGTGGCAGCCCCGACTTACAAGCAGTAAGCCGTGGGTTCGAACCCAGGCAGGCGCATTACTTTGTGAAATTTATTTCATCACCGCTGCTCTCAAAAACGGTGAAGGAAAACATCGTGAGGAAACCGGTATGTCCTAGAACTAAAAATTCGGAGACATGTGACATCTACCAACCCGCACTGGGCCCGCGTGGTGGATTACAGCCTACAGTCTCTCATAGAGACGAGGCCTGTGTCTCAGCAGTGGGAACATTATAGACTGATGATTATAAAGATGATAAGCGGCGGTGACCACTAACCCTGGTGGACCGTTGGCTGCCTAATGAATATCGTGTTAATGCGTATTTTCTAGCACTCTTTCACTAAACATACAACTATCATCTTTCCAGACATAAAGCCCGACAACATCCTCGTAAATGAAAACAAATTGATGCTGAAACTCTGCGACTTTGGCGCGGCGGGTCACGTGAGTGATAACGAAATCACTCCGTACCTCGTATCAAGGTTCTACCGGTCTCCAGAAATCATTCTAGGAGTCCCTTACGACCATGGGATTGACATGTGGTCAACTGCATGCACCATATTCGAACTGTCTACAGGAAAAATCATGTTCAGTGGGAAATCAAACAATGAAATGTTAAAATATTTCATGGATCTAAAGGGGAAGCTACCGAATAAGATTATCAAGAAAGGTTTTTTTAAGGAGCAGCATTTTGATGCAAATTGCAACTTTATGTATCATGAACTGGATAAGATTACTGAAAGGGTGAGTTTTCTTAAACTTTAGTTGTAGTTATTTTACCGTAAATGTTGTACATAGCTATTAGTAAATTTTAAAAGGGTACAGTCAATAATATTCCACATTATTAACCCGTGACTGGTCACAGTTGCTGCCAGTGCACCCTGTAACTTACGATCAGCGGAAAAGGGTTTCTCTTCCAAATTCCACAAAATCACAGAGTAGTGGTGGCAGCCCCGACTTACGAGCAGTAAACCGCGGGTCCAATTAAACCCAGGCAGGCGCATTACTTTGCGTAATTTATTTTATCACCGCTGCTCTCAAAACGGTGAGAAAACATCGCGACAAAACTAAATGTAAATAAAGTAAATGTCCTAGAACTAAATATTCAAAGACATGTGACATCTACCAACCCGCATTAGGCCCACGTGGTGGATGGCCTATCCCCTCTCATAGAGAGGAGGCCAGTGTCCTAGCAGTGGGAACTTTATAGGCTAAGTTACGCTATGCACTGATGTCAAAATACTAAATTAAATTAATCTCTTTTACAGGAGAAGGTCGTGATAATATCAAGCATTAAGCCGACGCGGGACCTGCAAGCCGAGCTCGCGCCACCACACCATCGCATCGCCGCTCCTGAAGCGAAGAAGATCACTCAGTTGAAGGATCTTCTCGAGCGCATGCTCATGCTAGACCCCGCCAAGAGGGCCTCGGTGAACCATTGTCTCGCACATCCATTCATACAAGACAGAATATAACGGTACCCACGACCTCCCCCGGTTAACCGGGGCAGGTCAAACAAACATAAGAGACGTGTGTAGAATATTAATATTCCACGTAAATATTTAGAATGCAGACAAGATAGGTAAAATAAAAATGAGAAAAAATGTGAGTGAGCCATGCTTGCGTTTTAAATTCCGTGAACGATATGATAATTGTAATTGATACGTGAGCGATATAATATTTTAATAAGTGTTATAGCAAAATTTTGACCATGAAAACAGAAAAATCCTGACAATGACATATAATTAATAGATCATGCAGATGAATTGGAAATATTTGGGGATAAGGGTGACAGAAGTAAGGTGTGTTTGTATGCGTTTCAAGTTCCATGCACGATATGATAGTATAATAGATCCAGTTTAATAAGTATATTATCGAAATAAAAATATGCGAACCCTTGAAAATGACATTTAATATCTAGCATGCAAAATTGCAGATGAATTTGAAATATTTTGGGATAAGGGTGACCGAAGTCGTGTAAGCTTTTTAAATTCCATAGACAATTAAATATCATTAATACAATTTTCAAATAAATGTGATGCAGCCGAGTGCAATACGCCTATAGTGGAACGAAGTTTATAGTGATTGTTGAGTTGCTAGAGGCAAAAAAGAATTGTTGCGTTTTTTTACTTTCTGGACACCTATTATGGCGTAACTGTGTAACCAGTATGTTATCATTCACCACCTCTTTGGTGTGTCCGTTTGTCAATTGTTTTCTAAGAGTTGCGTCAACTTCATTATCAACTTAGGTCCACTTTTTGAGCATTATTATCTCATTGCACCGGTAAACAGTGTAGTGTAATAAATGTTATAGGACAAACACGATATGATATATATAAAACGTGTTCATATTTATTATTATCTCGATAGTTGCAATGAAGAGTTACAATAAATTCTAGTACTTAATTTGTTAATGTTGTCATTATATGAACATTTTACTTGCTGAAAAAGCGGTATATTACTTAATCATATCTTTTCAATGAATAATCCCCAAACTTACACTTGCAATTCGTCACTTTTCAGGGTAAATTTTTCAAGTGGTCAAGGATGGCCAAATCCGAAATTATTATGAAGAATAGCGATTTTGATGAAAACTAAGCCCAATTGTTTTTGAAAAAAAAAACACTGTATTAATAAACCATTCGATAGTGTCGCTAATAATTATCAAATTCTGCAAAGTGTGCTTTCCAGAATTTAATCCTTAATAACGACGTTATCGAATGGTGTTATAATACAACGTATATGTTTTTTTTTTTCAAAAACAATGGGTTCGATTCCAGGCTAGGAATACAGTATTTTTTCTATTACTCATAGTTTCGATACTGTTATTCCACGCCAACTTGAAAAGTTCACTCTGTTTAAACCATGTATCAACAACTTCTAATTAAGGTGCTAGGTGGCACCACTGGAGATTGTTGTTTTATTTGTTAAATAAAATAATCCTAGACGATAATTTTTCCTAAGTCTAGATGAACTGTTAAAGTTGTGGAAATATTGGTCAATTTTACCCTTACTAAGTAAAGCCACCTAGCGATAATGTTTGAAACATCCCAACTAGTTTATTTTGTAGATAATTATACCCATAGTTATACCTACAATATTTGTATCTGTTAAAGTTAAATCTTATTGAATTTATACACTGCTGAGTAGTTTTATCGTTTCGGGAAATAAAACGGGGCGGGTGAAGTGACGCAAGCCATTATTGTACTCTTGTACAAGAAGTCTATGTACTTACTCCCACTGTTCTAGTACTTCGCTACAAGTTTGTTAAACTTACAAGGCATGTTGAATAAATTATTTAGGTAACAATTTTATTGTTATTTTTATTTCTCCTTTTACATGATAAATTGTTAACTTTGTACAGTTGGAAGTAAATAAATACTTATATTGTAACTGTGAAAATGTGTTTAATTGTTTGCTTATATCCTGAATGTCTCAGGGGTTGAAGAGCTCAAAATATTTTTTTGTAGACTGTTGTCACTAGACAGTAGTATGTACTAGATCTATGGAGTCTATGGTGGTCCCGCAAAGGATGATTTTCTAGGCATTTGCTGCATTAGGGGCATTCAGGGGGCATAAGGGCCGGACTTCACCGATGCGGACACGAGAGGAGAGGAGAGAGGAGGTATTGTAAACAAATAGAATTTCGTTATTTAAACTTCTCGGTCGCCGCTTGGCTTTATAGTCAGCGCAGACGGCGGATTTTTGTCCGCAGACAAAAATAGTCCGCTAAAATAGATCGCTTACAACTGTATCGAGTAACGCAAACGAGGGATTAAAATTACCGCGTACAAAAAGTCCCTCGAATAACCGAGGAGAGAGCGGACCGGAATAAAGTACGGGGGACTCCACGCACATGGCGGAGTTTAGTCCGCGTTGTGCGGAGTGACGTACGTAGGTATGCACGACGATAAATGATGATACCGTGTGCGTTGAGTTCGCGGTAAATCCAGGAGAAAAGCGCGTCGTCTGCGCAGGCCTTTATGCACCCATTAGACGGTAGGTTTTGCCATGGCAAAACCATGGCAGAGATTTTGACTGACGGAAAACTTATCGTATAAATAAGTGCCTGACATGTATCCATGATTGCTTCGGTGATAGCAGCTGGTGACATAATTACTGAAAATTTCATGTCTTCAATACTTCTGCCAGTTGCTAGATACCGCAAAATAGCTCCAAGTTTTTCTTCGGGAGCTATTGCTTTTCGCATACAAGTATCTTGTTTTTTTAGGTAAGGAGTTACTAACATCAAAAGGTTATCAAAACACGCATCTCATGCAAAAATAATTCTCATAGTCCTTATCCTCTTTACAACTTCTTATATCAGCCAATAAATTTACATGGGTATAGAAATCCCTTTTTAATAACCATTCTTTCACCCAACGCTTTCTTTTTATGCGTTTTTTGCTCTGAATTGCAATGACAATGGCAACACAGGCTTTTTTTATGAATACCTATCCATATATTTTGGATATACTCGTGTAGGCTGTGCAATTTCTTAGGTTTGACTGACGATCAGATCAGTCAGAGTGAGCGTCTAATCTCGATAGAACTCCATCAGTCATGACTGATGGAATTTACTGAAACTTGCCATGGCAAAACCTACCGTCTAATGGGTGCCTTAGGGGAAACGGATGAGCAGATGAGAGAGCTGAGGAGATGTCGGTTAGACGTGATTGCCGTGTCGTTTTAAATATCTATAGCGCACAGCTCTCGTAGATACAACCTAGCTGTAACGCATCGCTTTTCCTCTCCGCTCGTCTCCGCCCTGGTGGACTCCCGGGCTTTATAATGACACCATTTCGCCGAATGTTTTCCGTTTTGTTTCACTTTAAAGTTCTCCCTCTCTAAAATACATCCTTTACAATAAATCTAGGGTTCTAGGTAGGGAATCTAGGGCTTCAACAAGTCAATAGTTATACTTTTGACATTTTGAATAGGTATACTTTTGACAAAAGCGGAACGACCTCGAACATTTTAGTATGCTACTATGCTACGGTCTTGCCTTTGTTAAGTTTGTTTTGACAGCCCCTGACGATTAAATTCCTTAGTACTCTGTGATTAAAACAAAATGTGTATGTCTGTATGGTAACATTGAAATAGTAATTGTGGGGAATTTGTTGAAGGTTAATAATTTAATATTTTATTTATTGATATGTGGTAGCTAGAAATGCTAGAATCAAAAACTACAGTTCGTTGTACAATCTCTGAGTGTGAACCTGTGAAGTGCTGCAGAAGTTTTCATTTGGTGAACTGCTGCAATACGAGTAACTGATCATAATGTTAAATCTACCACCAATCTATAAACAATGTGAGCAAAGTCCTTTAGACGGCGTCTACGAAGCACTGCGCAATAAGGACCTAGCGGTCTGTGTAGAACAGGCGACAAGAGCAATTAAACAAACTAACAACTTCATTGAATTTGAAAAAAAAGAAAAGTCATGTTCGGAAGCGGTTCAATTTGGGATAGAAGGTAAAAAAGCGTTTTGCGATGGTGACTATCAGATGGCGTTGGTGCAATACAACTTGGCGTTAATGCGGGCTCCACCTAATTCTGAACCCATGAGAATGACTTACTTCAGCAGAGCAGAGCTATTGCTGAAAATGAAGCAGTTTTCGGCTTGTATGAAGGATATTGACACCTGCCTCGCCCTGAGCTGCCCCAACAGCTTGGTCAACAAACTCCAGGAGATGAGGGCTGAAGCTTCTCAGTATGGATGGTTAGAAGAACTGGCACGCGAGCAGTCGTGAGTATGTCGGTCTATTCCCTTCAGTTATATAAAAATGAAATGACGTTTGTTAGTCTCACTAAAAGTCGAGTCGGCGAAACCAATTTGGCTAATTTTGATTTAGAAATATTTTTAGAAGTCCATGGAAGGTTCAGGTAGGAGGGTAGGCAGGTAGGAAAAAGAGCTTAGCAACGCATTAAAGCTAGTATGATAATATTTTTTTTTTTTATAAAAACAGTTACTTACATACTTTTTGCAGCACAGACCACAGTAATATGATTGGAATTATGTGTGTCTGTAGGTGCATGCATTCAATGTATATTAGACAAGATTTCCTTTCTTAAAAGATATTTGGCTAAGGTGGAATTAAACTTGTCAGGACTGGAGTATTTTTGAAACCAACAAGATCTGAATTCAAAAATATATGAGCAATCAGTTGAGCCGTCTTCTTTACTTGCTAGATGGTTGCCAAGTTGTATTACTGGAGATGGTCATGACATTTTACATTTTAAGTAGACAATAGGCAAACCAATTCAACACCAACCAGATTGTGGGGGTTGAAAATCTTGTTGGTGTTAAATTGATTTCCTGTAAAAGAGAGGAATTGAACATGTTATGGATATAACATGTGAACAATGGGACAATTGCTAAAAAAGATGCATTTATGGAAAGGAAACATAAATGTCATCATCATCATCATTAGCCTATAATGTTCCCACTGCTGGGACACAGGCCTCCTCTCCTATGAGAGGGAGTGGGCTGTAATCCACCACGCGGGCCCAGTGCGGGTTGGTAGATGTCACATGTCTTCGAATTTTTGGTTCTAGGACATACCGGTTTCCTCACGATGTTTTCCTTCACCGTTTTTGAGAGCAGCGATGATGAAATAAATTACACAAAGTAATGTGCCTGCCTGGGTTCGAACCCACGGCTTACTGCTCGTAAGTCGGGGCTGCCACCACTGGGCCACCGCCGCTCTCATTAAACATAAATGTACTAACTATAAATGAATTGGGTTAGGAGCCCACGAAAGAAAGAAAATTAAAAAGAATCCATCTTTCAAGCTTTACCTAAACAAATTACAATATAATCATGAGCTATTTGTAATTTGGGAGAAACTATTGTTATTTACATTAATATAATAATCACGTTTCAGGACCACTCCATTTATTGAAGAATTCTTTAAACTAAAAGGACCTTGCAACCCGGACATACCATGTGCAACTTTAGATGTGGAAGTCAACATGGAGACGGGAC
The DNA here is from genome assembly GCA_963082945.1 of Cerastis leucographa. NCBI lineage: Eukaryota > Metazoa > Arthropoda > Insecta > Lepidoptera > Noctuidae > Cerastis > Cerastis leucographa. The sequence goes on from OY720378.1 coordinate 9,609,787, forward strand.
AACCAAAAGTGGTTGCTGCCAGAGATATACCTGTTGCTACAGTTGTAGCAGTAGAGACAGCATTTACAGCATCTACTCACATGATGAATCAGTTCACATCATGCCACTACTGTCTCAAGATGGACTTAAATTTAATTCCTTGTGAAGGATGCTGTACCATCATGTTTTGTGACAAAAGATGCAAAGATAAAGCCATGCAGGAAGGGCATAATGTTGAGTGTAAAATCATAGAAATCATAGTGGATGGTATTAAGCCAGCCGTCAAAGCTACTCTCAAGATTCGTCAATTGTGTAGCTCTTGGGATGAGTTCATCACAGCATCTAATGATTTAGGTGCTGATCGAATGAAAAACAGTACTTTTGCTGAGATTTTTGGTTCGGAAAAGTTTTCTTTACTGAATTCACATTATGATACACATTTCATTTATGGAGCATTGTTTAACCGAAGTATGTATTTAGCTAATATCATTCATTATTTGGATACACGTACATCGTTTCTACCCAAATCTCCCGACGACAAGAGTGCAGCCATACGGGCAGTGTCCAGGGTGATGATGCACCTGTCGCTGTTTTGTACTCCGGTACAACTGCGGCATTGCACCGCAATATGTACTGAAGGTCGCACGAAGTTGCATAACCACCTAAATATAGGATATTTCCCGTTCATCGGTAACCTGGCTAATTCGTGTCTTCCGAATTCTTATGTGGCGGGTCTTCGAAACAGCGCAGCTCTGGTCACCTTAGTACCAGTGAAAAAGGGAGCTGAATTAACCTTTTCTTATGTGTGAGTAAATCCTTTTTTTTACATTTATTGGCAATGAGTTGGTGTCTTGACTTGCACTTGGAATATCAAAAACATATGAAATGGCATATTTACCGTGTAAACATTGTAAATACCCCATTCCAAGTATTATTTCAAAACATGCTCTTGAATGCCTATATGACCTATAATTTTACTTATTATTTTTATACTTTTATCAGGCATACTGTAAATTAATATCATATGTTGTATAGTTCATCCAAAACAGTGACTTTGTAACTGTACCTCAGACATATGTAATAATACATAGGTTTTCTTTTTCAGAGGTCATTGGTTGGAAGTCATCCCAGAGGAAAATTTTATGCAAGCTAAAAAACTCTTCAATCAGTATAGAACTGTCTGCAAAGATTGTATCATCTGTGGTGGTCGTGCTGACAATATCCGTCTTAATGTGCCCCTTAATGATACACAAGAGAAAGCGTTTAAGAAATTTTCAAAATACTACTCTAGCCTAAGAGATTTACCTCAAAATATTGAAACGTTTTATAAAGAGACATGTAACATCTTGTTGGCGTTGAGTGATGCACCTTGCTCCAAAGAATATGAAAAAGCTTACGTCTCATTTATACAATGTATTATATATGTTGGGCAGCTGAAGTTCCCCAATGTCATTATGAATGAATATGATGAAAAGCTATTTGCAGGAAAAAAATAGTTCTTTCCTTTGGCTTTAGAGGTAATTAAATTATTAATTTTAAATGCTTGTTTATTTATATGTTTTTTTGTACATCTTTTTTATGTGTTTGTATGTAGGTATAGTCAAGATCTCAGATTGCTTTCCCTCCTTAAGTTGGAATGTCAATTGTACGTAATACGTCAGATCAGATACACTGCGGGCCTGTGGACGGTGAGCGGGCCTGTGGACGGTGAGCGGGCCTGTGGACGGTGAGCGGGCCTGTGGACGGTGAGCGGGCCTGTGGACGGTGAGCGGGCCTGTGGACGGTGAGCGGGCCTGTGGACGGTAGGCGGGCCTGTGGACGGTGAGTTATGGGCTAGCTCATCGTCCGTCCGTCCTATGACGAAAGGCCGTGTCGACGGCGCGTTCGTGTTCCACGCCCGCCTCAAGGAGATGTCAGCAAATCGGAAGGGGTCCGAGAGGGCCGATGCCTGCCAGGGCTGCGAGACTGTTCGAAAGAGACCGTGGCCCTGGAACACAAAGGGCTAAGAAGGAACTTGGATGGGTTTTAGTCAGTACAAGTCTGACACTCCCTTCCGATCCGCCCAGAGCGGTAGGAGTCATTTGATGATTTCCCATCCGAAAAAAGAAACCTTTAATTTCAAGACCAATTTATTTAATTAAACTTCTCGTAAGGTCGAACGCAGACTTAATGCGCTAGACATTCTCTACCAGTCAACCAATGTAACAGTTAAAATAGATTGTTCAACCTTTGTGCAGTTTCAATATGCTGAGAGTAACCGTGAAAAAAGATTCAAGTAATTGCGAGCTCGACTATATTAAGTCATAAAGTAACTCATAAGTCATTTATTTCAAAACAATATGCATTGTGTAGAAATTTTGTAATTAAAACAGTACCATCAAAACATTACAATCGAAAACATTACCTAAATAAGTAGCCATTAGTTCACATAAGTATATGTAGAATAACATTTTCAAAACGATTTAATCCACATTCAATTAAAAATAATTCATATACAATAGAGCAAAAGGTCACAAAAAAAAAGGTAAAACGAAACCAAAATCAAATTATCATAAAACGAAATGTGACCTTCTATAAATAATGTAATAAAAAATAAACAATAATAAAATAAACAAATCGTGTTATAAACTTTAACAATATGTCTTCTTATTTTCTGGGATTAACAATAATAAAAATAGAATGTCAAATATAAAACAAAAGAATAAAAACAAATGGATATAAAAAGGTCAGTAATATGTCATATAAATTGTAAAAAATCAATAGTAAAAAAAAAATTCAAATTAATGTCAAAGATAAAATTAATCATAATTATTACCATAGATAAAACAACAATATTAAGTAAAAACAAAATTATGACAACGTGCTAGTTAAAATTAATTCAAATCAATAACAATTACGGTTGTCGCTTATCATCTAGGTACTCGTCGACACTGTAATAGCCCTTCCTCAATAGAAACGTCTTCAATTTGTTTTTAAATAAGTTTGCGCTATTTATGCTTTTAAATTCTAAGGGAAGCTTGTTGTATATAAATACTGATTGGTACCTAGGACTGTGATGAACCACGTTTATTTTCGGTTGGATTGTGTAAGGCAAGTCCTTCCTACGTGTGTTAACTCTAACTTGTCGTTGGTCATCAGATTCAAATTTGTGTAAATTCCTAACAAAACTGGTTAGCAGCACCAGTATATAAAGGCATGGCACTGTCAAAATATTAAGTTTAATAAAATGGTCTCTGCACGAATCCGCCTGTTTTAAGCGGAGCATTGTCCTTAAGGCTCTTTTTTGAGTTCCAAATGCCGAGTGGATATTGTACTTGTAGCTGTTGCCCCAAAACTCAATACTATACCTAAGCCTAGACTCAACCAAGGCAAAGTATACCATTCTCAGCTGGACCAATGTCAGTTCTTCCCTTAGGCTTCTTATTGCATAGCATGCTGAGCTAACAGACTTCGTTACAGACGATGTCTCAACCTTCCAGTTTAACAAAGCATCAATGTGATCTCCCAGGAATTTTACATAGTCAACCACTTCGAATTTGTTGCCACATGACAAAACCTCAAGACTAGCATTGTTCCGAACGTTCGACTTGAATAGAACACATTTTGTTTTATTTACATTGAGCTTAAGATTGTTTGTGCCAAACCAGTGTTCAAAAGCTTTTAATAAGTTATTAATTTTTAATTCTGTTATTTGCAGACACTATTGCATTAGTGTCATCCGCAAAAATAACGAGTCTAGTGTCTGTAATACGTTTTTTTATGTACTCAATTAAATCATTAAGGAATAGGATGAAGAAAATTGGGCCCAGAACAGATCCCTGAGGGACACCTTTATTATTATTTCGTATGCAGCGTAAACCGAAGGGTGTGCTCATTTTCAAGTGTGATGCAGAGACCATTAAACTGAAAAACGTAATAGCGAAACTAAATCGGCTTTCCCATACATTTTGGCCGTGTAAGTAATGATATTGTAATTGAAGTTCTGTATGAGGCAGCTGATTATTTCAATGTACCGCTCAGCCTTACTGTGCTTTACAAGCTTTATAAACTTATTTATGTTAGTTTCAACTTTTCTACCATCTGTATTATGTTATCCACTATTTAATTTTAAACGAATGAAAGCCAAAGTATTTGTCGGATGATCACCTGGAATGCACTATATTAATAGTGCAATTCAATAATATATTATAATTATTTTCTTTTATTCATCCAACATATACCCATACGGCTGCTGAGTTGCGCAATCTAATAGATTTTGAACTTGTATACTATTATAGTAATGTTAAATGTTTTTGGCTATTCTTATTGAGAGGTTCACACTAACCCGAAATAAAAAAAATAGACGTAAAGAAAAAAATAGAGAATAGAATTTTAACAATATTAGTATATTATTATGGAAAATAAAAGTAGCCGTAGTTCAAATATTTAGTAGTCAATAAATTGCTGATAAAATAAGGGATGGGCCGACTTTGACTTTGCCCGACTAGTCGTTTGTAAAAAAGGCTGACTAATCGGCGACTGTTTTCGTAGTGGAAGAGGTATAAGTGTACAGTGAAGCGCATATAATTATCTGGATTATTTGCCACAAATGCTATTCCTATTAGAAAAACTACTTTGCAATCAAGGATTCAACCGAACCGAACCTTGCGTGCTATTCGCAGACGACATTTCTCTACTTCCCTCATGCCAAACAACTAAACAGCTAAACACGATTTTCAACAAAATGGATGGACGAGCAAAACCTTGAAATAAATTATAAAAAAACGAAACTAAAGATCCCCATTACTTCCCAACAAAAGGCACAACATTTGGAGTAGTTAACGACTTTACGGATTAAGTACAACTTTTTACTCTCTAAAATAAATTAATTCGTATCATTGTAAACAGAAAAAACCGACAGCTGTAAATCCATTTTGTATTAAACATAAAATACTCACTTATTTATATCCTAAAATATGAATTTTTTTTTTTTGAAAAGCAACGAACCTTTTTACAAGCACATTTAAACTAGAGACACGACTTTTACAAATAAGCTTAAACAATTATTAATTAAAAAATCATACTAAAAAAATGACAAACACAAATATTTAACACAAACAGACACCATACATTGTTAGTTGTATAGAATTCACACTCATATTACTCGTATTATTTATTCGTAGATAAATATTATATTATTATAATAAAATATGATCTAAGTATATAATCAAATAATTTTTATGTCACAATTTAATGTTACCAAATTAATTTTATGTTACTTATAAGTTTATAACTGATCTCAAATAATTGATCTCTGTATAAAATAATGTATGTTATAATAAAATTAAGTTAATTAATTTTAAGAGCATGTTTTAAAATTGTCAAGTAAGTAATTGATTATGTATTCATTGTTAAAGTTAAATAATTAATTGGAGTTATGAATTTGAATACCTAATAGGCATACCTACGGTCTTTTTTGTGTGTGTTGGTGATTTTGAGTTTAATACATATTCTAAATAAGTGTAATGTATTATTTCATAGTTTTGATTTATTATATTTTACAAATTAATGTTATTTTTAAAACTAGATAACTAAAATAACAACAAATTATAAAAGGGCGTCAAAAAACTCCTCCTCAACGCTGTCAACTGGTAACGTGCCCAAGAGACTGGCGGCGTTGCCACGTTGTATGGCAATACTTAGCCTCTGGCCAAAGTAAAACCCAGCCCTTGGGTCACGGGAAGTGTCAACTAGGCGTTTAGATATTTTCTTGAAAAGGCTGTGAGCACTCGGACCCCACGGCCCCAGAGTTTCAATCCCAAACGGCTCAAAAATATAGTTACCGCAAAGGTTACTATATTTACGCTGCTTGAGGTTCTCCGCAGCCGCAGCGGCAGCGCCTGTACAGCACGATGAGCTTGGAAGATGTGATGGCGCAAGAGTATCGACGCAAGTTGCGTCCCACACTAAAGGCCTACCCATCTTCCAAGGAAACAAAGACATGCCGTCCGGTCTTTTGCCATCGTCGCGTGCCAAGCCATTGGGTTCTAAGATAGCTGGAACGCCGACGGTAACAAGAGCTCGACGGATGATGTCATTTATGTTCGCGTGCCGCGCAAAACGTCCCGCACTTCGGTTGCATGACAGGCCGTGGTGTCCGAGGCTGTTGACAGCTTCACCACAGTGACAGCGATGAGGAGAGCAGCAGGCGGCACCAAGACGTAAAGAAGCAGCGAGGCGGAAGGTCGTGTCGTCGAACAAAGTGCCTATGCTCGACGATGGCAGTGCGAGAAGCCGACTCCCACTCACCCACAGCCAGCAGTCGCGCACGCTCAGCAGTAGTAGCAGACGTGTTGAGTAAATTCTCCTGAACTATTCTGCAGAGTGGCTCGTCCCACCGTCTCAGGGATAATGGATTGTCGGGTTTTTCAGTATTACGGCAAGCGAGTTTCATAGTATATTATTATTATTATTTCATAGTAGGTACCAACCTAGAGCAGCAGAGCTAACGTCAATATTAAACTTTGATCCAATTGATGTTATTTCTTTGCCGGTGTAGGTAACTAATCATCAAGACAAGATCAAGTCGATTTCAGAATGATTAGTGTTATAGAAAATGTCTGCATCAGGTGGTCGCAAGCGCAACCCTAGACTTGGGTCGAAATCCAGATCGGGCAAAATGCTATTACTTAGATTGTTCCACCAGAAAGGGGTTGGCAGATTTTTGTATGAAGCGTGGCCTGCTTAACAGGACCACATCCTTCTGGAATTGATACTGGAACTGCTTTTAATAATTTCATCCTCAGGCCATTTAATCAGGACATCTCTTAACTATATGTATACCTACCCAACCATTGTGATATAAAATTGTGGGATAGAAGCAACAAAGCTAAGTACAACTAATATCCACTAGTAATCAGCAAAAAAGCCACCTATGTTCCCGCCATTATAAAACTTACTCTTTCACAAGCATCAATAATTACTTTTAACGGGTCTACTTGCTGTTTAACTCTAGAAGGTTGGTGGCTGCTCAACCGGACAATGAATTGCCCCCAGGTAGCAATCAGGAATAAAATTTCTAGTAGCCCCCGTGTGGCCACTGGGAAGTTATTGCCCCAACATGTGATTCCTTCTCATTGCGGCGTGGTTCGCCAACATCGATGACTGTCTTACGGCCGCGATTGTTGGTTGGCGGTCAAACTTTCAATGTGCTGTTATTAGTATATAATACAAATGTTAGGGTCAGTTCACACCGAGACGCGACGATACTTGAAGAGGCCAGTGATTTCGCTTCTGCGTCGCTCTACGCCGCGAGGCGCGGCGCAGCGCTGCATGGCGCAACGTATTCTGAATTCTGACAACGAAATGTGTATCTTTTCGTGTAGAAAATAAAGTTATATTTTGAATTGCTCTTTAAAAGTGTGCGCGCAGCGTCGCGTCGCGTCACGTCTCGGTGTGAACTGATGCTACGGCGATTTGAAGTGGGGGCAAAAACTTCCCAGTCGCCTCTCGGAATTGGGAATTTTATTCCCGATTGCCACCCGGGGGCAATCCGTTGGGTGCGACTAGGAATATTCGCAAGCATCAAGAATGGTCTTTTAAATTTTTGTATTGCAGCGCAGTGCAGCCAAAGAGTAGAATACTTATACCAAACGGATAGCGCAGCTCGCAATCGGGTTTTTAGTTGTTTTGATTATAAGCGTTGGTAAGTACCTATTCTACTCTTTATTCTATACCATAAACTAAACGTCTAAAACTCTGCTATGAAATTGTCAAAAAATTTTAGGTTTTATTAAGTTATTTTGTTTTCGTAGAATAATTTAGCCTGCGCCTTTATATCTAATAATAAAAGTATTATTAAAATTTTATTATTTAGATCTAATCCTAGTTAGCAGTTTTTCAAGTAAGTACTCCGTTTTTTCATAACAATAAATTAAATTTATAGGTTATGTATGTAATGTTTTGAGTCCTAAGTATTTCAATAAACATTAAACAGAAATATATTGCTATTCTTTGCTAATCATTTACCGTTTTAATTGTTTTATTTTGTCTAAAGGTTGTGGTTTCTTTAATCATTTGTAGAAATACGGTTTCAAAAATAATGATCTCCCTCTGCGTCTGCTATTGCCAACCACTATTTTACAGAATGTCCTCATTGGAACATGTTACCCGGGTCCGAAGGCTCTACAAGCTGATATTCCGAGTGCACCGCGCTCTCCCGCCTGAACTTCGGATAATGGGTGACAACTATGCAAGAGACGAGTTTAAAAGACACAAGAAATGCAACCCTGAGGAAGCTAAAATATTTCTCAACGAGTGGACGGTAAGTAGTCTTGATTGTTAATTCAAGTTTTTATTTGTAATCCCCCATTCTTCTGTGTTTCTCAATAGCGAGTTAGCCATTATTAAAAAATACTATTTCATCATTAAGAATGATTTAAAAAGCAGACAGAACCATGCAATCAGACCATACACTGTACTCAAACCTATACTTTATTTTCTCCTTTGTTAATTATGAGGGTCTCAGTGAGCAATGGAGCATAGTATCCTTGGAGTTAAACTTACTGATAGTTTAAGTAACTCGATACTGCATGCCAAAACTCAAATTACCAATGTAGGTCACACGGCTGCCAAGCTCAAATGGAACTGGGCTGGTCACAACTGTTGCATGCCCTGGTTAGGGATAAGTGCAAAGATGGAAGGAAAGCCTTGGCCCTGCATTGGGGCACAAATGGCTAATAATAAATAATTATGTGCAGTTTCTTCCTATCCACTAGACACACTATGATCAAATATGTACATTATTTCTCAAATTCATGAAACACCATTTTTATTCCAGGATTATGCAATAACAATGGCAAAGCAGATGAAACCATTACAACAAGTGAAAAAGAAGAAAGTTGGGGAATACTTAGACCCGCAACTGTTGGATCACATGACAGATGAACAAATAGTCCAGTTGTATGAACTACACAAAGCTGCTACAGAATCTACCGATGATGATATCAATGTGACTGGAGATAAGTGATTGTCACAATAATCTTATTTGAGTATCTTTACTCATGGGTTGAGTTAAATTTCAAAAACGATATCAAACTGTAAAAAGTACCAGCCAGGTTTAACTGTGAGTAGTTGCAACTACTCACAGTAAAACCGGACAACAGTTGGTTCACTTTAGCCAGATTGATAGATTATAGCATTCTTTGTTTAAAAATCATGAATGTGTAGTTAAATATCAAATCCCAGTAAGACACACCCCTACTAGAAGCTTACTATTAGCGACACTTAATTTAACGTAAAATACTCTAAAAGATTGTTGATTTTAAATCAAAGTCAAAATCAACGATTACTTTCATGTCCTGGTAAGTCTAATCCAACCATGTCCAAGCTGACCATTTAGGATAAAGTATAGTGTCAAAGATGGCTCCCATTTCTTTGAGTAATCGAGAGTGAAGCATGTTCAAACTTCAAAACCTGGCAAGTCCACAGTGATTTCGGACTAACTCCAGTATGTGTTGCTAATATTACATCAAACACCAGTTTGTCCATACTTACTTTAATCTGAGTTTCTAGCTTAGTCCGTTATTTTTATTTCTATTTAATATATACAAATACACAAGTGGCTGTATAAAAGTTTGTAAAATACATTATTAAAAAAAAAACTTATAGCCAAAAAATATTTAGTTAATTTCCTTCTTCTCACCTAGAGTAGACATACTGGGTTTTGATATTAAACTAGACAAAAGAATAACTTAAAAACAAACATAGGATTCGATTTCCTCCAACAAATAAGGGAAATACCGTACTAGTATTAGTATTACGATAACAGCCACCGCCATGTTAACACATCAACTATAGTGTTTACACAATTATCGTGCCATGGAACTTGCAATAAAACAAGCACTACCATTGCTTAGCCCAAACAGACCATGATATATTCATAATTTATTTAGATTAATTAAATTAAACCCTAAACACATTACATTGAAATTTTGTTCAACCCATGTGTGTAAAAAAATAACTAAATCTTTGTTACCTCTTTATAGTTTGTACAGTTTGGCGTATTTTCTGTGATTTGCTTGTTGAGTAATAATTTAATTTGATGTAAATAGTATTATTATATTAGCATAGAATTTGTATTATTTCTAAGTAGAGAATATATAAAAATGACAATAGAACAATTTAAAAATATTAAGTCTATTATTTATATTAAAATATCCGCGATCCACAGGTATTTATTATTCACTAGGTTTTGCTCGCGGCTTCGCTCCTGTAATGTACAGAGATTATCCCACGGAAACGTTTTAAATGTAGCCTATACACTCAGGGTAACATAGCTTCCCGTTAGAGAAAGAATTTTTGAAATCGGATTAATAGTACCGGTAAAACGTGGTGAATTGGGATGCGAGGGAGAATAGGGACAAAACTTTGAATGGGATTTCATAGTTGAATACAAGTAATTCGTCACCAAAAAGCTATTGGGGTTTTTATCCGTTTTAATTTAATAAACAATAGAGTATTTTTAGGCTAGCAATATTCTTTTGATTAAATAACGTGAAAATGCCTTTTGTCCCGATTCACCCCCGGTGTCCCTATTCACCCCATTTTACGGTACCGAATATTAACCCTTACATACAACATAGGTACCTCTTTATATTATTGGCATAGACTATGACTGCTCATTGTTTAGATACAGGTTGTGGCTAAATAATAACAGCAGCACTTGTTCCTTGCTAAAGTTGGTCTGTAGCTGAGTGACCATCCATACATACAGAGAGTTATCAGTACCTCAGAAAGCATATTAAACCATTGGTCCTGGCTGTCATTTGTTGTTCTTTGGCAACTGTCTGTAACAACTGTTACAGGTAGTCAGAGGCCCGGAAGTCTGACAACCAGTCTTGTGAACCGGTATTGTATTACCAAGTACTAACTGGGTGGTGGAGGTCAGATAGGCAGTCTCACAATCACCACCGTAATGGTATGCAGCTGCATCCAGTAACACTGGAAGCCAGCACCAACATATTACTTGGGAAAAGGCTGGGATACGATAATGGCTGCATGTACATCTTATGTCAGTAAAAAAACTACAGAATAGGTTTCAAATCAATCATTTTATTCGACAACCAAGATATATTTCAAATAATACAATAACAAACTATGAGATTTATAACATTCAAATTTTTGTGATTCAAAATATACTAATGTAAGTACCGACTCGGTGGATTTACGATTCTATTATTTACAACTAAACATAAAAAAGATTATTATAATAATTATTATTTTGAGTCAAGCGAGATCGTTGCAGTAATATTTGTGTCCATTAAAAGCATGCTGTTAGTCCGACAAAGCTATGGATTGGAAAAAATGGATTGTGTGGAAGAAATAGGCTCGGTCTTATGTTGCGATACAGACTTAGTAAGACTCATGTTCCCACAGCAGAGTGATTGATGTTGGATGCAATAATCGCCAGTGGGCGCAATACTAGATGCTGGTTACGTTGCACACTCAAAGATAAAAGCTTTCATGTATAAATAGAACTTCAATGAGCTAATTTTCAGTTAAAGTTGTTCCTCAAACATAATTCAGAAATTGTGTCATACAAGACACCCATCACTTTCCAGACCATAACATGCACTGACCACATAGACACACTGTGTTTTGTTTATAACTAAAAGTCGGCATCGAAAATACAATAAATGATAATGAAAATACTATAGTTATTAACAATTGTATTTTTTACCAACCGACTACAGAACACAAAGTTTTTAAAACTAATATTTAACTAGAATAACAATTAAATGCACTGAGTATTTATATTGTTGAGATAAACTCACTATTATGACAAATTGAAGCTTAGATCTAGAGTCTAGATCTAAACTATTAGTAACTGCTTATTGAGAAAACATAATGCCTATTTTTGTATATAGAAAACTAGCTGTACCGCGCAACTTCGTCTGCGTCACATTTTCCCCGTTTTCGCAACATTTTTCATTGCTGCTCCGTTCCTATTGGTCGTAGTGTGATGATATATAGCCTATGTCCTTCCCCAGGTTGAAATCTATCTTCTTGCCAAATTTCATTAAGATCCGACCAGCCGTTTAGTCGTGAAAAGGTAACAAACAAACATACAAACAAACAAATAGGGTGACATTCGCACTTATAATATTAGTATGGAAGTATGGATAGAGTTTGTTGTGACATGTTAACATTATTTCCTCAATATATACATTGCACTGGGTCGAAAAAGTCAATAGGTTTAACAAAATATATAAATTAAACAAATTAACGACATTTTAGGAGTCTCACGATACGTAAATGACTAACAAAAAACAATTAGTTTTCTCAAAATGTATCACAACCGTGAAGTGAGCTAGTTATAATTGATCCATATTATGATATAAACATACATAATCTATGCATCTATCGACTGCTGGTACGTAATAGTACAAACTAAGAGTTATTTGGCAAAATTGCCTCAACACTGGTTATTTAAATACATACAAAATTGATCTTAGATATTATTTCAATGAAAAAATCATCATTCACTCATAATTACACCATTCAGTTTTACTGAGCTCAAACCCTTTTGGGGTGCAGTTTCTACTAAGTAGAAATTATCCACAACACTATTAGTCTTGAATTATTAGCACATGAATACATTCTTCAGCCACTGTGAACAAAATAATATTAGATTAGTAAAATGCCTGTGAAAGAACTGCAAATAATGCTATATTTTCATTCAGTGTAGTCGACCAAAAAAATGGAAAGTGCAAGACTGCTTGTATATCTGGATAACTACCCAGATTGGTCATCACTCATCTGGGTAGTACCTGGGTGGGTTCTTATTAGTTTATATTCTAGTGAATATAAACTAATAAGAAGAGCTTTTTCGAAATTACTTGTATTTCTCTGATTAGCTATCAAAGAAATACAAGTAATTTCGAAAAAGCGGCGTTTAAAATTCGCCGACACCTGTTACTCAAACTTGTCGAATCAAGGAACAACAAAAATGACAGTGCCAAAATACCACATATTCTGTATGATAAGGTATTTTTGCACTGACTTTTTTGGTACCCATTAATTGCATTGAAATCTAACCGTCATCATCTTCCTGTTCTTTTCCCATGTTACTTGGGGTCGGCCAATCACGTTCTTTTCTTTTATTCTCCTCTGTCATTCGCCAAGCTGTCATTTACTCATTTTTCTTGCATATAATTAATTTATTTGCCTAGAAAATCTTGAAATCGAAGCTTGCTATAGCATTTCTAAAAGGGCTTACCTCTGTTAGATTCATTTGAACAGCTTCCGTTCGAAGACTGTTGCTTTTGTGGAAGATTTCTGAAAAGTTAAGTTTAGAAAAACTGATTTAAATTCAATACTGACTAAGATAAACTCTTCATTGTTGTTGAGTTAATTTAAAAAAAAAGTGGAACATCGTGATGGTGGTGGTCCATCACGGTGGTCCACCTTTCAATTCGGCGATGGAAGGGGGTGGTGATCAGGAATTTCTCAGTAGTAGCCACGGAGTCTGGATTTGTGCACGGTTGATGGCAATAGGCTCGCCCCCTATTACATGGGATATAAACATAACTGGCGAAATGTGGGTGTACTATTAGTTACCTCTGCCTCTCCCTTCGGAGATTACAGGCGTGATGTTATGTTGTGTGTTAAAATAACATAGTGTGTAGTATGCAACTGCCTATTTTGTCCCTCTCCCACCTACCTACCTCCATTAATTGCATTTCATATTTTCTATTAAGCAAAAAGCTTACCAAAAGCCCGATGCAGATGCATGACTGCAGAGACGAAGTCCCCGAACCTGAGCATGCCATCTTTCCTCATATACCTCAGAACAAGGAGGTTCATTACTTTCTCTGGGACTATAAAGCCGACGTCACGTAGGGCGTCGCGGAACCTCTCGGCTCTGAGGACGCCCATCTTTTCTCTGGCATGGGTCCTGAATACAAGCTGCCAGTGTTTTAAGCTGCACATGAGGTCTTTGAAGTCTGATAACGATATGCGACCTGTACCTTTTTTCTGGGATAAAAGTTAAGGAAAGTTGAGTATATTGAGACAGTGATTTGAATTCACGGGTTACTCCTGATCATTTATCATTTACACATATTTCAAATACTCTAAATTGAAGAGTTTTAACAGCTGAAGTCTACATATTAATCGGATTTTTTTGTACTACTAACAAGAATAATATATTTTGGTCAGTCACCAGTATCCTCCAGTCGGATAACGGGATCATACTGCTTTCACCAATCTAATTACCTACGAAAGACTACACACTCTATTTGGTATAATGACACATGAAGGCAATGGACATTGCCAGGCAGCCAAGCACAATCAGCCTTTAATGGCCGCCCTAGGCCGACGTGGGCCCAGCCCGCGTCTATGGATGTCATATGTCTTAAAATGTTTAGCAATAATTGCAAAGGATACATCTAAAGACAAAACGATCTGTCTGCACGTATCTATTGAGGCACAGCTCTTGATGTAATCATTCGGAAGGCACGCGTCGAGTAACTCTTGCAATTCAAATGGGTCTATTGTCTTATGTTCGTCGGCTAGTTGTAGAAACACTGCTTCGTACTGTGCAAAGCTATTTACTTCAACCACCGGAGGCGCCTTTACTAATGCAGTCTTTGTCATCTTCGGTGGATTATCTAACACTTTCATCTTGATCGGTTTGTTCGAGAATATTCTAAGTGTGAAGTTAGCTTCGTCTCGTGGCTCGAATGTTGTAGGCATTATGATGAAGGCGCTCGCTTCTAGTGGTGATCTGGAAAATTGCAGGAGGATATTTTAGTAGAGGGTTGTATCTACAAAAATGTCGTGAGGATAGTCTAGAGTGTGAACGTAGATAGTTACAAGAGTAGGGCAAGACCAAAGAACCGATGGATGGACTGTGTACAAAATTATATAGCGAAAGAGACAGTGCCTAGTGAATTAGTGAAGTATGAAGGAATGATATGCTACGCCTTCCCTAAATTAGTTGTCATAATTCGGATTTTGATGTTTTCTGTTTCTTGGATTATCAAGGGCAGCATGTTTTCTGAACACCAAATCAATCATTTGACTAGCTACAGTTGTAGGCGATTGAAGACCCCCGTCAAGGTCTTATATAGTGAGTAGAGTGAGTAGATTCCGACATAATTTCCAAAACTTCTGCTTCACATCCGATAGACATTATTTCAATCAAAGAAAATACAGCGAGTACCAGGAAGGTGTGGACACCTTTCTGATACATACTATATACGCAGGATTATGATGACTCCTTTAGAATATTCATTTCAGCAAGTTGTTCTTGTTCAGGTAAGAATACCTTATCCGGCAGAAGTATTTGTTTCACAACAAAGCCTGCCCGAAAAAAAAACTACACATATTTGACTTTCATGCGGGTTGTGCTGATAGGCAAACATACATGATCCTCGCTGAATCATCTCCGGGTGGGCTCAGAACAATTTGAGTTAGACCCAGTGAGTTTTTCGAGATCATAAATATTCGTTTTAGCCGTAAGGCTGTGGTGAATCTTGACGACCCGAATAATTAATGTATAGGACACCATACAAATAGCTTACAGTAAACATAAACTTTTTCGAACATACCTGTGAGTAACTTGCCGACTATTTGTGTATTGTGAATTAATGGTACTCTTCACTTTCCTAAAGAACACGGCTTTCGCAGTCTCGTTCAATGGCGAAGGTATCTTATAAATGCTGAAGCCGATGACTTTCGGTTCCATGATGCAGTGTTGGTTTAAAGATATAATCACGGTGTCCGGTTCGGTCAATACTACTTGTATTTGCGGATTCGTGTGGAAGAAATCTGTCAAGAAGGAAATAAAAATATATAGTTAACATAACAAAACATTACGCTTGCTTTCTCTAATGGTTGGGGTAAACACCTCTGGTATTCTATAAACCAGATTTCGCCAGTGATATTTAAGTTTATGTATTAGAAGGCCATCAACCGGACACAAAATTAGAAGCGGGGATGATACTGAGAAAAAGTGAACCAAATAGGTATTAGGTACTTGTAACGGAAAGTAATTATAGTTTAAATTTAGTTTTCCAGGTAGTAAATGGCAAACAGGCATGTCTTAGATCATGAAAACATAGTACATTCACCAGTCTCCAATGATGTCCGCGTGGTGGATTATGCACCCAGCCTCCAGGAGACACAAAGAAGGTCTTACGAAAAAACTCCGCCGTCATTGCAAACTTCCCGTCTTTTTTTGGAGGGGACCCGTGTACTACGTTGCTCCTCATCTATGCCAGTTAGCCTATTCCAGCCTCATTTAGGTTTAATAGCGATGGCAACAATGTTGACTATCGTTCCCGCTCAACATTAATTTGAGTTAATGTTGCCAGGTTGTAATGGAGTGGTGACTACAGAAGAAAATCTTTAACAAATCGGGTAAGAGAGTTATTTCTGTGTTTTACGATTTTAATGTTGTTGTCAAGAATGGTCTGGACTCAGATAGGCACTCGCTCCATGTAAAATACTGGTATTAAGCTGCACCGGGAAAGACTGGGAACCGACCCCCAAAATGGCTGGGAAAAGGCTTGGCAGTTGATGACTCTCACTCATACATTGTGTTTCCTATTTGATAAAGTACTTACGCACGTAGTTCCGGCATCCGCCAGCCGACACTCCTCTCTTCCAGCCAGACTGGTGCATCTTCATCTGCCATTTCAGCTTATCAGCTAAGAAGGGTTCTGCTCTACAAGTCTCCGAGTCCAAGTGAACTACTTCTATGCGGGTGAAAACGCGCTGGAACTCGGTGAAAAGCATCCAGATGCCTTTGGGCGTTGAGATGAAGCGGTCGCGTTCTTGTTGCGGGATTGTGTGCCAGCTGTTGAGAATTGTAAGAGTTTTTGGGAAACGAATCTATGACTTCAGACTCAGCAGTTGCACTAGCGACCACTAGACCAAAGATTTTCGTGGTTGACAAACAGGTTTAAAGTTAGGCAAGAAATTGGACTTGTTGTCTAAAATAAGTCTTTTGTGATAATTTCGAAATTGTGTCCATTAAAATAAAATTATATAATATATTCTTAAATAAGGCAACTTACGATTCTGGATTTAAAACGATATAGGGTACAGGAACTTCTCCGATGCCAAGGGGTCGACGCAACCGCACGACGTGTACGGGACCTTTTGTGCTTTCTACCTGTAATGTTGAGAAGCAGAATAAATTATAACTAATTAAGCAGTGCAAGAGAATATGTTCATAATCTAAATTCCCACAAATTATTCTGTTATAGGTAGTACAATTTGTGATGAGGTATAAGGATAAAATGAACATAAGAAAAACCTTTACCAAAGAAGGAGCCTTGAATTATTTAGCTTACCTAACTTCCGCCATTTTATTTTAAAATCGCGACCGCAAATTTAACCTGTTTAAATCAGTACCTTCACGCGTAGTGACCACTGTAGAAACGAGTATTGTCTACGAAGGAACCGACATAATGACAGATAGACAATGACAACGTGTCAGTTTGTCGATTCTTCCGTCGACATACCTCATTTCTACGGCGGTCATGCTATCCGTGCAGGTATCAGTACAAACAAGTATTGAATAGGATAACCTTTTCTAAAGCATCACATTTCTGGAATATAAGCTATTAAAGTTTTGGCGGTGGCAAAGATTGTACTTTGATGGGTTATGTCGGAAACAATATGACGCTTTAAAAGATTTTTCGTTACTACCAGCCGCTCTGCAAATATAGTCGCTCTCTGTGGCACGTGAGCCACAGCATGTGCTGTATGTGCCTCTGTGTGATACGTTCCATCGAAAACTAGAAACTGAGCGACTGTTACACAAGCCGCCTGGCCGGCTACGAGCAGATTTAGACCACCTTAGCTTAGGTGATTGGCGGCGTCCACTTTCTTCTCGGCCTTTTGATATGACGTTCATTACTGTTCTATTCTAGCAATAAATATTCAAGCACTGTTTTAAACTGAGCGATACTGCAAGCGCCATGATCCCGCGATGGCGCTTGCAACAAAATATCGGGAACTCAAAACAATCTATTATCACGGAAGATATCCCGTAGCCCATAAGTGATAGTATAAGTTTAAATATTCAATGTTTTCATTACCTGTTCCACATTCAAGACGACATAATTCATTTCGGTTTGAAGCTCGGGAATTTTATCTTCAGGCGCCTGAAAATGCAATTTGATGATTGAGTTTTGCTGTAAAGCCTCAGCATTTATATCTTATACCTGTGTGCCTCTTATTGTGAAAAGAAACAAAAAATAATCAATTTACCAATTTTTTCGAAAATTGGTTTAACTGCTCTTTTAAATACTTTAACCTTGACCTTGAACAACCATCTCTGATAGATATATCTCATATCTCATCTTTATAGTTTTTTTTTCTGGGGCGGAATCATTAGCTCTACCCCATAAATCATATCATCAAAGTGAGTTATAACAGAAGTCATGTGTTTCACAACCAATAATTCAAAATATATGCATGAACAAGTTGAATAATTTAGCATTCGCATTTGCACACAATACGCCTGCTAAGGAAGTGGTTGATTACCTTTGCTGGGGTTACATTGGAAGAGATTCGCTACTCTCTTAAGTAGACTAACTTGATGTATTTAACTTCGTTGATGATAAAACTTACAGCAGCCACATGATGAGCGGTAACGAGGCTTGTATTTTTAAGCAAGTTCCTCAGCGTTTCGGCATCAGCCAGTTCTGCCATCTGCAGTGACTCGGTAATGCCCCCTGTGAGGTCTGCAAGCCCATCAAGTAAGCTCCCATACTTAAGAGCTTCGTAGGATCCGTGCAGTCTGAAAAAAGATAAATGTAAGAGGTCAAACATAAATAATAATAAAAGTGCAGTTTGCAAATGATTTAAGTACTTGCCGCTCTTGTTCCTAAATACTTTTATATTTATCTTGGTTCAATTTAGACTTGTAACATGACAGTATTATGGTTGAATTATGTTTTACAATGTTGAACCAATGTTATTTATTTGAGGTAATCTGAGCTCAGTGATGTAACTTCGATATGCTACTGTGAGAGGAAGTTTTTTACAGAAGCATTTACAATTATAGCAAATTATACATGGTTTTTAGCAAATTGGTATTCCATCAATTCATTTCTCCTCTAACAGGTAAAACCAGTTACTATCTAGTTTTAGAATGTACGATAATTTATTTATTTACCGTTCATAATTTGCAGGAAATCTCGATAGGTCCATCAGTGAGGACCAAAAGTTTCCATCTTCAACTACAAAATTAAAGATTAATATCCAAACAAAAATGGATTAAAATAAATGTAGACTATTTTGAACAAAAAAAAAATACTTTTTTTACTGTGGCTAACTAGAGAAAACTTCAGTAGTTTAATGAAATGATTTTTTTGAGTTTTCTATTCTTCTTTCTGATTAATTTAATGTGTTTTCTGGAAACTTTTGGACCATACCATGTGCCATATAGAAAAAATGACTAGTATTTTTTTCTCAATTTTGTTACCTAACTGTAACGTAAAAGTTTAGTTTTTTTTTTTTTTTAAACGTTGCCCCACTAGGAATTTCTCCTGTATCGTGGGTGCGTTTACAAACATTTAAACTCACATACACAAACAGCCAGACCCGGAACAACTATCTGTAGGCCATACAAATATTTTTTCCGTGCGGGGATCGAACCCGCGACACACAGCGCAGCAGTCGATCGCTCAACCACGGCGCCAACCCTGCCGTCGAGTTACGTCTACCGAAGTTACTACTTTGATTAGCGAGCTGTGATGAATATTGAAAATCGTACTGTGAACCTCAGTTCTTAATTCGTTTACAGTTGCATTGGTTTTGAACAATCAAACTTGAAAGTGTCCCAGACAACTTGATATCGTACGTCTAAATCTGGCACTTATTTGAATGAGCCTCACAAATGTGATCAGAGCGAGTAAGGGTATTAGAACAACATACTCATACACGGTGGTTCAAAAACGGTGAAGGAAAACATCGTGAGGAAACCGGCATGTCCTAGATCTAAAAATTCGAAGACATGTGACATCTACCAACCCGCACTGGGCCCGCGTTGTGGAATATAGCCCACTCCCTCTCATAGACAGGAGGCCTGTCTCCCAACAGTGGGAACATTATAGCCTGATGATGATGGTGATGTGACTCATACACAATTTTGTAAAAAATATTTTAAGTGTGTGTGATGTGTGTCAGTATGTTTTAATAAAAAACGTGATTTTATAAAAGATATTCGAGTTCACACCGGTGAAAAATCTCACAAGTGTGACTATGTAAACGTAATTTTAGTGAACAGGGTTCTTTAAAAACACGTCTCTGGTGAAAAACTTATGTTTTTCCATTGACAAGTTCAAAAAATGTGAACAAAGTCACTAAGTCGACATAATTATGTACCTACTGGTGCGTTATATGCAAAGCACCAGAATTGAAGCCAAGTACTCCACTATTCGGGCTTATCTTCTATCTATTTTCTTAAGAAGGACACTCTTACAACGAGTTCTCCAGCGCCCATATACTTTATTCTTTCAAGATCAGATGCGGTTGAATTTAATTTAGAAACATTGAGGATTTTTTTTTTTTTTTTTTTTTTTGAATGGCTTCTCGCAGTTCAACCTATGAGGTTGTCGTCTGCTTAACCGGACTATCCTGTGGGTGCCTTTAGAGTAAGGCCTCCAGCCAGGGCATAAAAACTTACAAACTAAGCGACTGCACGCTAAGGGCACCCCCTGTGGGGTACGAACCTCGGCTTAGGGCGTCGCTGGGGGAGGACTGCATGGGGACAGGCTGGATCTGAATGGTATCATTATTTAGGGGCTGATTTAAAACTACTGGCACAGCATCGCGGGCTGGCTCGAGCGAGGGTCGGGGAGGGCATGGACCGGGACGTCGCGACGGACCTCGACGGCGAGGTCGGAAAGACGGCGGTTTGAGTCGGAACTTTTTAAGAGTGCTAGTCTCTTTGCTACTCTCCTGGAGGAGGGTGATAGCATCATCTGGAGTGACAAGGGTATGCCTAGGTCGGCGTACTGTGCTAATGCGCGAGGGTTCGTAACGGGCGGCCGCTGCGATCAGGGGATTACGGTGTTTAATGGCGTTATCGAAGAAACGCTTCGAAAGACGTTTCATAAACTGAAGGACGGTGGGCATTCTAAGGTCTACGTGTAGACGGTCATTACGGACATAAAAAGGGGCTCCCGTGACTCTACGTAAGAACCGGTTCTGTAAAATTTGCATCCTATGGATGTACTTAGGTTTGGTGTGAGCGTACACGACGCAAGCGTACGTCATAATGGGGCGGATCACCGCGGTATAAAGGCGCAACTTGCACTTGAGTGACAACTTGCTTTTTGCCGAAATCATGAAATGAAGCCTACCCATAGCAAACGCAGCTCGGTCGCGAGCTGCTTTGATGTGCGCCGCGAAAGACAAGTGGTTGTCAAGTATGACTCCTAAGTACTTGGCTTGCTTCTCCCAAGGGATAGGCTTACCGTACATAGTGATCGGGCTGAGCGCGGGTGGCTTAATTTTACGCTGTTTAGAGAAAAGAACTGCCTGGCTCTTGTCGGGGTTCACCTCGATTCTCCATTTCCGGAACCAAGCGCCTAAGACGTTGGCTGAGGTTTGGAGGGTGCTATAGATAGCGTCGTGACTGCGGCCAGTGTAATAAATGGCCGTGTCGTCCGCGAACAGGGCTAACTGAGCCTTCTTGCTCTTGGGGATGTCACTGGTGAACAGAGTAAAGATAAGGGGAGAGACGACGGAGCCCTGAGGGACTCCGGCTCTAATGGGGTGGGGGGAAGACAGTGCCTTCCCGATGCGATAGCGGAAGGTGCGATCCGACAGAAAGTCTCGTAAGATGAGTACGAGACGGTCCGGCACTCCCAGTTTGTACAGCTTATATAATAAGCCGTTGTGCCAGACTTTGTCGAAAGCCTTTGCTATGTCGAAGAACAACACACCCGCCATCGCTCCTCGCTGGAAGCCAGCGCTCAAGTGTTCTACGATGCGATGGACCTGTTGAATGCAAGAGTGTCCGGTCCTGAAGCCGAACTGCTCGTTGGGGATGAGACTCTTAGCCTCGGCGAAGTCTTTGAGTCGCTTATAAATAAGTCTTTCGTAGATTTTGCCGAGTGCGTTCAGGAGACTGATAGGTCTGTAGCTCGAGGGCTCAGACTTGGGTTTGCCTGGCTTGGCGAAACCGATGACAGTGGCCTCTTTCCATATTTGGGGAAAGGCGTTGTTGCTCAGGGCGCCATTGAAGATGGCCGCCATTAACACGACGAGCTGAGCGGGGAGGAGTTTTAACACCCTATTGGTGATTCCGTCGGAGCCGGGTGCTTTCCGCGGTTGAAGCTTATTAATGATGTCTTGCACTTCGTCAGCTGTGACCGAAGGCAGAGGATCATCAGGGTCTTCTACGGGGGGGAGGGCGGCTTTACGTTCGACGAATGCGTTCACCTCATCGAGATGTCGCTTGTCTACTGGTTGAGAGCTGGGGGAGCACTGGGACTCCAGGCTGTCGGCTAGACATTCGGCCTTCTCAGAGTCGTCGAATGCGACGCTCTTATCGGGTCGGGTGAGGGGAGGCATCGAAGCCTCTTCGGTGGAGCGCAACTTGCGTTGCAGCTGCCAGAAGGCAAGGTGGGTAGGCTCGAGCTCGCTAAGCGTCTTGTCCCATTGATCTGAACGATGCTCACTAGTGCGCTTCTTTACAGCACGCTGTAAATAACGCATGTGAGCTTTGTTCGCGTCGCAGGGAAAGTTGCTGTAGGCACGGATGGCCGCGTTCTTCTCGGTTATCAGTTCACGTACGTCAGCGGGTAGAATCCAGCGTTGATCGCTCATTGCTGGAACTTCCCGTGAGCAATCCTTTAGTACGGATTGCACGTGTTCTGTAAACGAGTTGATGGCGGCCGTCGTGTCTGCGACTGAGACAATGTGGTCGGGGATGGCCTCCAGGTGAGGCGACGTGGTGGATTTCAGCTTTTCGCTGACTTTCCTCCAGTCGGTTATCACTTGGGTCGGCGGGGGCTGACTGGGGTCAGAAGGACCCAAGCGCGGAACTAAGTGCATGACCACTGGTCGATGGTCTGAGTTAAGCTCATGTAAAGTCTCGATGGAATGCAACTTAAGGTTGACATTCTTGAGTAACGCTATGTCGAGAACGTCCGGGCGTTGGTCGGGGTCGTGGGGATAGTGGGTGTGCTCCATAGGAGCGATGGGATCGAAGTTGAGGGACTCGCCCAGGTTATACACGTGACGTCCTCTGGCAGAGGTCGTCGTGCTGTTCCAGGCGGGGTGTTTGGCGTTGAGGTCGCCCGCTATGATAACGGAGTCACTCAAGCCGAAGAGGACGGCAAGGTCTTTGGTGAACAGAGTGTGCTCCTCGGACGTGCCGCCGGGAGGGATGTACGCGGAGGCGATAGTGATCGATTGATGACCGGTCATGCCTAGTCGACAGACTGAAGTCTCGAGCAGAGACACCATGGGAGGGGGATCTAAGGGGATGCAGTGCAGTTCCTTTCTATAGTAAATTAGAGTTCCGCCCTTGTGGCATCGTGACCGATCGTTGCGAACTATGCGATAGTTGGCAATTCTCGGATCGCGGTGACTGGGCTTGAGGAAGGTCTCCTGTACGAGGAAGATATCAATTTGATGGTCGCGGAGGAAGGTGGCGATCTCATCACGCTGGCCTCTAATGCCATTGGCATTAAAGTACCCTAATTTTAGGGATCGGGGTTTGGTACACGTTAATCTCGTATTATCCATTGGAATTAAAGATTAATGCCGCTGAAGGCTTCGCCTAACTTGATTAGGGACTTGAGGATAATTTTAAGCTTATCACCGTCAGTGTTAGCCTCCCTGAGATCTGCCGCCATGCGGTCTGCTTCGGGGGTGACTAACTTTGCTAACGTTTCTAAAGTTACGTTAGGAGAGGAGACCGCGGCCGCGGGGCCGGGAGGCGCGGGACGAGCGGGCGCCGGTGCGCTCACTTGGGCCACGGGAGTGGGGACAGGGGCATCTAATAGCCCGGGAATGGGGCTCGACTTTGCTTTGCCGAGTGCCGGGAAGGCTCTCTGGTGGTTCAGCGAGGTCCAGGGAGAGGGCCTCTGAGGGCTGAGTCTCTCCGGCATCTGTGCAGTTGGTAGCCTCACCGATGGGCTTTCTCTCTGCTGGCGGGCGTTTGCACGCTTCGCCAGTTTAGAGGAGGAGCCTTTGGGGGCTTTCGGGCAGCCGCGGTAGTTAGCCGGGTGGCCCGACTGGCCGCAAAGCACACAGCTCGGTGGCTCCGTGCATAGCGATTTGTCTTTGGGACGGGGGCAGTCTGCCGTACCATGGTCGCCTAGACACTTTACGCATCTGTGCGGCGCATGGCAGTTGGCTTGGCTGTGTCCGTACAGCTGGCAGCGGTGGCACTGCCCTACTACGGTTGAGCGGTAAGGCTTCTCTATTGAGATGCCTGTGAGGGAGCATACCGACTTCACTTTGAAGATCGGGTGGTGTCCTTCTACTGGGTCACAGATGACCAGTACCATATCGTACTGGTCTCCACCTCTCGCCTTATGAAGGCGGTGGACGGCTGCGACCGGGATGTCCTGGCCTTGGAGGTCGTTTAGGATGTCCTCCGTGGGGATTTCCTTCGGGATCCGCCTGATCACCACGCGGGTGGGCTTCTCCTCTGGAAGGGAGTAAGTATGGAAGGCTATGTGCCTTCCGATCAGCTGACGGGTTAGTTCCCTGAAGTCAGCGGTCGTAGGGACCACCACTTTGATGCCCTGTTGTGTGCTTTTTGCGCTTGTATATTGTATGCGGCGCTCAACACACATTTTGGACACGTCTGTCCATTTCCCTTTGTCCTGAATGAACAGCGGGGGAGGGGGCTTCAGCTTCTTTGAAGAAGCGGCTGAAGGGTTAGCCTTAGGGCTGGCTGGCCTGCTAGTATGAGCAGCGGCGGACGTTGGTACGGGGACCGGGGAGGTGGGACGGGAGGCCGCGTGAGGGGGGACAGAAGGGAGCGCGACGATCTTTTTAGCCATGGCGGCCTGGGAGTTTTTTCCCTTCTTTCTCTTGCCCTTTCCGACGACTTGATAGTCGTCTTCAGATGACGAAGCGGCAGAACACGAGTCTAAGATTGATTCCGAATCGGAGACTGGCTCGGTTGTGTCCATGTTCTCCGAAATGAGAACAACGGGCGCAGGTGCGGACTGATCCATTGTTTGCGAAACAATGAGCCTGGGTTTAGCCGGAATCGCGGTGGCGACGGCTGGCGGTAAGCCTTTGTCCATGTTTCCAGAAACGGGAACAATGGACGCAGGTGCGGGCTGACCCTTTGTTTGCGAAACAAAGGGTTTCGCAACAATGGGTCTAGGTGTAGCCGGAATCGCGGCGGCGACGGCTGGCGGTAAGCCTTTGTCCATGTTTCCAGAAACGGGAACAATGGACGCAGGTTCGGGCTGGACCTTTGTTTGCGAAACAGTGGGTTTCACAACAATGGGTCTTGGTGTCGCTTTAATCGCGGCGGCGACGGCAGGTGGCAAGCCTCTGTCGGCAGGAGGCGGCGACAAAGGGCTTTCAAGTACGTCACTGAAGTCAGTGACGTTATCGCTGGTTTGCCGGATAGCAGCGATTTCGGACCCATATTTTTTATTAAAATTTGGGTCGGTCGCAATGATGCGCAAGAAAAAGCGCAAAAGTGCTTTTTCTGTCTCGTCGAGAGACGACATTTTATCGGCTAAAAGTTAGCGGACATTTGAGTGAAGCTCCGCGCCTAAACAGCCTAACAACCTATTTCCCTGAAACAATTATGTAGCGAATTTACTGGGTCCAGTGACTCACCCGCTTCAACCTTCCCGCAGCCACAGTCCGAGGGTCCTGGCTTGGTAGCAACTCCAACTCCAGTCCAGGGAACTTTGCTTTCAGGAACTTGTTAAAACGGGATACACTAGCACAGTAAATCGGCGGCGCATACGTTCGCGACGGAGCCCAAGTTTTCACCTAGACCCTGAAGGGGTTAGGCGGGCGGATTGGGTCACCACCCTCTCTTGGTTTCGTTGGCACCGTTAGGTTTCCCACCAAGAACCTCGAAACTGAGGACTTTTCCCTGATGGGGCAAAAGAAGTTAAATCGGAATAATATCCGAAGCAAATGAGCAAGTGCTGTCTTAATAAAAAGACAGCAATTGTTCGGGGGTGTAGTCGAGGGACTACTGATGACGTCACGACACTGGGACGCGACGAACCGATGACACACACTGATAGCGAGCGGGAATGCGAGCAGGTAGCGGCACGTCCGTACGCGGCGGCGGTCAGGCGGCGAGTGAAACATTGAGGAGTTTACATACCTCTTTAAATGTAAGCTGTGGTTACCTGTAATTGAGTGTGCGTTGCAGGACCATGAATTATGCAGTAGTTTTAATTTAATGTAAGATGTAATGTAACTCATTGGTAATCCTTAGTAAATAAGTAAACAGTAACGAAATTTTATAACACAAACTGTATAACATTTCAAATCTGTAATCATAAGTATTTTTCAATCCACTTGTGTAGACATAGAATAAATAATGTGGAAGCTTTGACTGTAAATAAATCAATAAAATATGGAATATATTATGCAAAACTTGTTTCATTATGTGCATTGTGTCTCAGACTATTTACGCTATAAGATCATCATCCAAGTTAGGGATGTAAGAGGCCATCTTAGTGTAGGTCCAAGTGCGCAGTTTTGCTTCCGCGGGAGTTGAGCGTAGGCATAGCGGATGTAGACAAATAGAGAAATAAACTAGCCAAGTGCGTATCGGTACACGCACAGTGAATGGTGCTTCACTATCCAGGGTGTCGGCAGATCCAGGTGAATGATGAGCCTGTATCGTCGGCCTCAACCCGAGCTACTGGTATTAAAAAAAAACGTGTGGGCCTGTTTCTGGGCACTCGGCCGTTGTTTTATTATTTTTTTTTTTTTTTTTTTTTTATTTGTTTTGGGAGAAGAGAGCGAATCTCTTTTTAGTGTTAAAGTATAAAATGCGGCGGTAAGAACCGCGAAGGACTGGCTGGCGTCCTCACTTTTCGACTAACACAGGTATTCTCCAGGCAATGGTGCTTCGGAAATTACCTGTGCCCCATAGGTCGGGAGCTGACGCCACACACGGCAAAGCACACTGGAGCAGTGCCCAGTACTGCCCAGCCCGGGCAATGCAATGTAGTTGTCTTGTAGAGGCGGTCGGTGCTGCGGGTACTCGTTCCGGTGATGGTTCAATCCGCGGTGGGATGCCATCGACTCGTTTTGCAAGGATGTGCAAAGAAGGCAGTGGAAAGGAAGCGCGAAGAAACAACCTCTCTCCTTAAACACATCAGGCACCGGAGCTCGTACAACAATATCTGGCCACCATAGGTGGTGGGCTTTACTGTAGTAGGTAAAAAGATATCACCACTCACTTTGCATAGGCCTTTTCCAGTAGTGCTGGCCACATCTGTTCTGTGTGGTTGCTCTGGAGGAATGCCAGCTTGCCATTCACAGTTGGCAGGCGGTCGTCCACGAGCACCTCTAGCCATTGTCCGCACCACCATAGCCGAAATCTGCAAATACAATATAAAGGATATAAAGGTCCTATTCAAATGAACGTTACAACCTATTTTTTAACCCCCGACCAAAAAAGAGGGGTGTTATAAGTTTGACGTGTGTATCTGTGTGTCTGTCTGTGGCATCGTAGCTCCTAAACGGATGAACGGATTTTGATAAAATAAGTGTCATTTGAAAGGTAATTTAATCGAGAGTGTTCTTAGGTAGGTATGTTACGAGAAAATCTGCTTAGCCGTTTGAAACTCATCACCTCTTTTCTAGTTGATGAAGGGATATAAACAACTTCTACGGGTCTGGTTGATTCGAAATTTGAATTCTTGTCACTTGTCACCATGGGCATCGCCAGGGGCGTAGGTTGCATACGCCCCCTGTCCCTAAAAAATCAGTTTTTTTTTTTAATTTATAAATTTCCTTGTTTTCGTATATGAGCGAGAAGAAGCGCAACACCGATAAAAGTGGAAGGAATGAGAGGAGACCAATGCACAGGAGTGGTATAGTCAAGGCTAAAAAAAAAATAAGTTTAAAAAGCATGAAATATAATAAACTCGGGAATAATAGAGAAATATGGAAATATAATAACGTCGGGGGACCGCTAAGTAGACCGCTTAGTACTAACACTAAACAAAGCGGACCCCCGACGCTACGACGCTTGGTTTAATTTTAATTTTGGATTTTTAGGGGATTTTTTGTGTCGGGGGTTTTTAAAATTTTAAATTAATTTTTATATTCGAGTGCAAATAGATAAAAAGGTGGAACGAAGTTTATAGGTTGGATTTTCATGGGACTAGTATTTTTGGTCTAATTGCACTGGGCTAGAAAATAAAATCTGTCTTTTGCTCACCTCAGTGATGGTTTAATTTTAAAGCAGAAAATTTCGCTACTGCACATACATTGGTCAGAGGGCCATCTTAGACCTAACATACGATGGATATGAATAATGTGTGAGGATATGATAGAAAAGGGAGTGAACGAAAACGGATGAATAAAACGTGTTGCATCAACCTTATGAAACATGGGACAAATGCAGGAAGATAAAAGTCGAAATATTATTGGAAGTGAAGCTTATTATAAAACACAAGAGGTTTCGAACTTTAAATAATTTTGCAAAAAAGAAAACATCGACTAGTACCTGAACACACCAGCATACGCTTCGTCAACCCTTTGGTCTGCAGGCACAACTCGGTAGAAAAGACCTTTTGTGAGGTATAGGACACCAAGGCAGGAAACCATCCATTTGTCACCTGCAACCAAAATCTGTCTTCAACACAACATAGGTGACAAGTAGTTATAATTAGACAATATTCGCCTTATAATCACACAAAAAAGTCGCAAAACAAATGTGGTTATGGCAAGCAGCAGTGAAAAATAAACTTAAATCTCACATTTTACGATAATTATTGCATTGCATTGCATTACAGTGAACACTATGTTCCTACTGAGTTACTGACCTAATAAACTAATACCGTTAAGCAGCTATCGTTTGCTAGGTAACTCGCAGCCTAGATCGGAGAGCCAGTCAAAGCATGCGCCGCCGACGCCGACGCCGCCGCTGCCGGCGCACAGTGATCAATTCCCAAAAGTTAGGAGGACGAAATTATTAAATAAATCTTAAAGTCGCCATAGCAGCAGATAAAAAAATACTCTTAAAATATTTCGTGTATGAAAAGAAAGACCTTAGTTTATACATCAATAAAAAGTAAGGACCTTAATGTGCAGTCATTTTTTCAATTAACAGTTTACTCTGATAACATAACCAGCTTAACTTGAATAGGAGCGCAAAACAACTATAAATCAGTCTTGCTTTAACATTTTTGCTTTCGAGTTAACTTTGACATGGCATTATTCAATAAACTACTTACTACATATTGTTGATGTTTTTGTATAATGTAAACAACTTGCCTTCAAGTCTCAATTAAATGTTTTTTCGAACTACCGACATATAGACCAAAAATAATAATAGGACGCTAACTTTTAATAATTGATCACTGTGCGGCGCAAGTAGGCCATGAGAAAGAACGGGTGTTCGTTGTGTAATTATGCACTTCCCGACGACGGTAATTCGCTTGCTTTCTTCCCCCTTACAGGCGTGCATTTTATTATTATTATTTCGTTTGTTCATCTATAGACATTTTTTTTTATATGTTAACATATTTCGTTAGTGTCCGGAGCATAGTCCGAGCTAACGGTGGTTAGGGCTCCAGAAACAGCAACCTCCTAACAATGCTGGCCGTATCGAGGAGTACTGCCTTCTGAATCTGCTCGTTGATCCAAACGTCTAGCGAGAGCCTCGAAAGATGGTTGTATAGGTTTCAGTTTTACGGTTCCCATGGTTGTACGGTTTGATGATCTGAGTGCCACCCTGAAATATACACCTTTCTGGGACAAGCTGTACTACCTACCTACTGCAAGAAAGTCCACACCCGAATAGCAAACATTCTGTAGAACATGGTTTATATAATATTGAATACACACAATTTCAATTTTCGCGGACGAAGTCGCGGGCGAAGTCTAGCACTTCGCCCGCGACTTCGTCCGCGAACATTGTGATATAATATGCCTACGTTACTCGGTAAAGATATAGCTTTCTAACAGTAAAAGATTTTTAGAATATAATGGGTCGAGTTGTTTTTCAGTTAAATCGTATCAAACAAAAAATCTAATCATTGCTCTTTATAATATTAGTTTAGAGTTATGGCCCATTCCGTCCGCAGTCTGCTAACGCAGCTACGCTCGCGTTAATTTAGAATTTGACAATATCCGGCTCGGAAAAGTGGCGCTATCTATTATCATAAGATCGTTTATACGTTAGAGATAATCGACTTTAAGGAACTCCTCAATAGCGAACAGCGCACATATTTGTAATTGGTTAGTGTGGTACAGTAAAGATCGTGCTGTTTAGGTAGGTTCAGTAATCGGTAGACAACAACTGTTTTATATAAACTAAAACCAAAACAAATATAAACTGATCCGTGTCCTAAATATTTTATTTTATAAATAAAAAAAACTGCTATGACTTTGCCTTATTTCATAAGTTGGTATAAGGTGTATTTTACCGACAGATTTCATCTCGCGCTACCGCTCGGAGCGCGGGATGAAACCTGTCTGCCTGATGTAGCGAGCGCCCGGCGATCGCAGCTCGCCGCCGCCAGCTTCAGTTGATTTGGTAGGGAGGGATACTAGGAACGGCGACGAAAAACATGATATCGATGTTTTTAAATATCGATCTTTTTTATGCTTTTAACCCCCGACCAAAAAAGAGGGGTGTTATAAGTTTGACGTGTGTATCTGTGTCTGTGTATCTGTGTGTCTGTGGCATCGTAGCTCCTAAACGGATGAACCGATTTTGATAAAATTGGTTTCGTTTGAATAGTGTTTTAATCGAGAGTGTTCTTAGCTATGTTTCGAAAAAATCTGTTCAGCCGTTTGATGGTCATCACCTCCTTTCTAGTTAAAGGGAATTTAACAACTTCCACAGGTCTGATCGATTCGAAAGTAATCTTGTCACTTGTAACCATCGTTTTTTTTTTAAATTTACGTGTTTTTGTTTATTGGCGAGAAGTCGCGCAACACCGAGGAAAGTGGAACAATGGGGAGGCCTATGCCCAGTATTGTGACAGTCAAGGCTAAGATAAAATAATATAAGTTTAAAAAGCATGAAATAAAAATTAAATAAAATGTAAAAAACTCCAAAATTTGAAATTTTGTCACCAAATTGCTTATTAAATCCACTGCCCGATTCAAAATTTCCTGATACTACTGATGTTACGATCCGATGTTTTACCATTTGTATTATTTTGAGTATGACCTAGTTGATTCTAACAATATTGAAAAGTTTGAGGCCCCAAGTTTAATTTCAAAATTCGATCCCATCATTTTCTTTTTTGTCGTGTAGGTATGTGATGTTTCATAATCCGTAAGTCCAAAGTATCGATAGGTTTTCGACGATAACTCGTATCTACGGTAGTTAGAGCGCACTTAGAGATGCATATACGTAGAGGTACTTGCTATAGGTGCAGAGATTCAATTTGAAGACACAATAAAGCAACAGAAAGCACTCACAATCGTCGATGCTTAACTGATTTATATATTGTTTGGTAGAAAGATGATCGCCATGTTCGGATGTTTTTTTTACAAGAAAACTTTTAAGAATGCAGGTTTCATGGCCTAGTAACTTTGGATGCCAAATCTACTTCCTAGCTAAAACCAAAACTTTTTGTAGTGATAATTTGTTAATCATATGGTCGATTTTAACAGTATCAGAACGCTGCACTCATAATAAAAGGGAAGGGATCCTCATGACTACCCATGATTCAAGATATCTATAAAGACACCAGAAACGTATAAAAATCGAATGGACGTTATAAAGTAGGCGCAGAGGCAGGCGCAATCACTAATAATTTAGTCTAATTCTTACCGTTTCATAGATTTTAAATGCAAAAAAATGCATTTTATCGGTCACCGGGTACATACGAGTACTTCGACCTAAGTAGGTACCTACTATCACTTATTGCAGCAGTATTTTATAAGACTACATAATTGTAAGTTACTCAGATATTTTATTAAGTACTCTCTTCATAAATCCCAAAATCTACATATTGTAAAACAAATTAATCCTCGTCTGTATTTTGGGAAGGGTTGGACGCTACACCCCCATCCATGAGGGTTGGAGTAGGCTATAATATACATAGGGATAGGAGAGCCGACATGACGTGTGGTGTCTACCTGTCTGCACTGGCCGTGATACTAAAATGTAGAAAACCGATAAAATACTAAACTGGTAAAATGTTAAATTAATAAAAGATTGGGACCACCACGAACACAGCCAGTGTTAAATGTGGTCCAATGTGTCCAATGTGTTTCGAGAAAATCTGCTCAGCAATTTGAAGGTCCTTCTACAGGTCTGGTCGATTCGAAATCTTGTTACTTGTCACCATGGGCATCGCCGGGGGGGGGGGGATGCACCCCCCACTCCCCTTAAAAGCTCGGTTTTTTTTTATTTCATATCTTTCCTTGTTTTCTTTAATGAGCAAGAAGAGGCGCAACACCGAGAAAAGTGGAAGCAATGGGGGAGGCCTATGCCCAGGACTGGGACGATCAAGGCTAAGATAAAATAATATAAGTTTAAAAAGCATGAAATAAAAATTTAATGATATTTTTGTAGTATCGTTTTCAGGTAATGCACCTAATTACAAATGACCCAAGTTATCGGCTCAAAATTTTTGCAAATTACTTAGGTGTATTTGCAACAATATTGACGTGATAACTGGGTTGTTTTTGAAAAACGAACTTTTGAAATTTTTTTTTGGAAATTTTCCACCTCTCCACCAGGAACTGCTGATTATGAGAAATCTACGCCGTTCAGGGTGTTACATTAATACTTTTCTGATGGCTCAGGAACGCATTACTCATTCGCAAAGCCAATTTGTCAAAAAAGTACATCTGGCTTTGGAAATTAAGCGCCACGAAGGTTATCCACTAAAATTTTAGCTAGTACAATAAACATCCTTTATATTTTTCGAGGCAGTTTTCTCAAAATATGTAATGCATTTGTCGCGCAAATTACAGGCTCGACTTCCTTATCTCATTAGCTTTCTAAAATGGTGTGACAGTACCTATCTACCCATTTTTAGCATGTCAAATATAAGAAAACAACTTTTGTTTTGTTTCTTTTGTTCAGTCATCATCATTCATCATCATCATTTCAGCCGAAAGACGTCCACTGCTGGACATTGGCCAACCCCAAGTAACGCCACATTGACCGGTCCCGTGCGCCTCGCATCCAGCGGATCCCCGCAACCTTCACCAGGTCATCGGTCCACCTAGTGGGAGGCCTTTCAACGCTTCGTCTTCCGGTTCGCGGTCGCCATTCCAGAACTTTTCTGCCCCATCGCCCATCCGTTCTGCGAGCAATGTGCCCTACCACTGCCACTTAAGTTTGGCAATTCTTCGGGCTACATCGGTAACCTTGGTTCTCTTGCTGATGTCCTCATCAGGTAGGTCCTGCCACTATCTGGTGTTTTTTTGACCTAGGGTAGGACCAGAAAGACGAACAAGTAATTTTTTTTTTCTTTTTGAACATCTTAAACTGGGATGCACCCAATCAATTACCAACCATCATGTATGCTTGCCAGGGAAAGTTTGGCACAAACCTTCATTTTTGAAACATAAACTTGCAAGTGAGATGCAAGTTTAAATTGCTATCTGGTGTTGAGGAGTTTTCTCGTAAGGAAGCGATCCTGGCTGTAGGATTAAATCAAGTCTGCCGTAAAATTTCAGCTCAATCTGTTCGGGGACACAGGTTTAAAATTCAGTTGCATAATTTGACCAATACTTACTAACAAACTAACTAACTATAACTAAATTTTCCTTTTAAAATAAGGTTTGCTGTAAGAAAACCCAATTCTGGGTTAAGCTCGCCCTTGTACATAAGCTATATATTATTTGTGTATATATCTTGTAATTTTATGTGCAATAATGAATAAGAATAACTAAGGCCAGTTACATAAAAGATTATATGAGTGAATTATGTATTGGCAAGCGGCGGCGGCCCAGTGGTGGCAGCCCCGACTTACGAACAGTAAGCCGTGGGTTCGAACCCAGGCAGGCGCATTACTTTGTGTAATTTATTTCATCATCGCTGCTCTCAAAAACGGTGAGGGAAAACATCGTGAGGAAACCGGCATGTCCTAGAACCAAAAATTCGAAGACGTGTGACATCTACCAACCCGCACTGGGCCCGCGTGGTGGATTACAGCCCACTCCCTCTCATAGGAGAGGAGGCCTGTGTCCCAGCAGTGGGAACATTATAGGCTAATGATGATGATGATGTATTGTAGTAGGTACTAGTTTAGGTACCTTCTGACTTCTTGTTAGGACTATAGTCACACAATATTCTACGAAACAGACAAATAGGCTACCAGGTCACATTTAGCATTTTTTTTTTGGTAATGGTGCGTCCATTACCAAAAAAAATGGAAAAAGAGCACAAGTTGCGTGAGATTGTCTCATGTAGTGAGTGTGAGTGTGAGTACCTAGGTAATTATAAGTATATTAAATTATCGTAATTATTTAAACCAGTTCAGAAGAGCTTACATTAATTTATTCGCATTTGCAAGTTTGTATCGCAAATTCTTTATTTACACCTAGCCGGGCAATATGTTGAGCACATAAACAGCAATAGAAAATATTTTCTTCTCATTTCCTAAGTTGAGTAGGTACGTTTTTTGTAAATCTCTAAACATAAGTGATAGTAATAAAATATACTCCATTAGAATGAAATCGCAGTCAGCACACACACCAAACATTTTCACTTGGTCAGGCTATCGGAGTAGCTACTCAATCCCTTCACCATTATTTTGCGCGTAGCTTTATTTTACTTACCTAATTTGCCAGGTATTACATCAAATACCTCGTTTCTGTCGTGTATGAACGACGGATTCGTGTATATTTCCTGTAAACAAAAAAATAACGTTTTAACATCAAGCCAGCAGCTTCAATAGGCATAACTCTGCCGGTGACCATTCTTCGCTGATGTGTTTAGCCACGGCAACGCCTTAGTAATTTTAGTGTGTCGTGTCGCCAGATGGATTTGTAGAATTTCCCCTCATTTTCCCTAAATTATTAATGTTGCCTATTTTGAGACTGAAGAGTGTTTTTCATCTTTCAAAACTAAACAATAGCACCTTAGTACTAAATCAAATTCAAACACAAAAATTATAATGTAATAGTTCAAAATTGTACTTCTCCAAAATGTCTGATAATATCTATTTTCCTCTCTCAGTTATTTTACCGGTAATTCGTCTGCACTTTACTGATATGTAGAATTTGTGAAGTTAGGGTCGGTAGAGTTAGGCCGTGTAGATTCAGAAGCTTGGCTCTACATGAGATCTGATATCTTTTCACAGGGCAAACCTTATGTGGTCGTCTTGGCAACAATTTACATGAAATGTTTTTGGTGGGATTATAGTACATTATGATATAAGTGCGGTAAGTTGAAAATTACAGCCGAGGCGATATTGCTAGCCCGAGCCGTAGGCGAGGGCTAGCAAGAAAGCAGAGGCTGTAATTATCAAAGCGCACGTATGTCATACGACGTTTTATAACATATTTGTGAGGAAATAAATAAAAGTCGGACGACATTTTCAAATAAAAACAAAACAGTGAAAAGCAAAACGCGCGGAATAATTTTTACTTGTTCACAAATTGAAACTAGCGATGCGCGCGCATTAGCGCTTTTTTTTTAAGGCAAGGGCACTGAAACAGCCAGTATTACTAATAAAGTAAATTAATATTTTTGTGTTTTGTTACAGATAAATGGTTGTAATTTATAGTCAAAATTGATTAAATTAAAGAATTAAATGTTTATTTATTATATTTTATCTCCCAAGTTAATTTTATTCATAAAATGTTGACCACTTTTCTGACATAAAAACTCTTTGATAAGATTTAAAAAAGTACCGTTCGTTTTAGACGGAGCATTATGTTAAGCCGTGCGTTTTACTTTACATTACCGCACTAGTGCGTAATGAGATACATTACGATACTGAACTTGATGCAATAAGAGACCCTTTACGAGCAAATGTGTTATAAATTTATTTTACAACTACAACAATGATAATTACATTTAGACAAGGTGTTATGTTTTGCATCCTCGTCAAAATTCAGGAGGTTGTCACAACAGACATAAATAATCAATTTACTTAACTAAAACTATAAAAAAAACGTGATGTCGTATTGTCGTGGATCCGCGTTCCAGTGGTACTTAAAGGCTAATGTCTAAAATCATCATCTTTCTGCGCATGTTCCATGATATTTGGGGTCGGTGCAACACGTTTTTTTCTGCCAATCTCACCTAAAGGCTACTGCAAAGTAGCATTATGACATTCTATTGAGCGGCAATGACATTCTGAAGGTCATTAGTGAAAAGCCGTGCCGCACCATTGGGTACGTGTACAATTTATTGTACATGTAGGTACATATACCCGATGCGTCAGGTACGTGCAGCAGAAAAATGAATTAAAATCTTTTATTTCGTTTGTTACTAACATAGGTAGCATATAAATAAGTATTGTGTATTACTAACATCATATGGATCAAGGTCTGAAATAAGTAAAAAAGTATTAAGTAGTAAAGTAAGTTGAAGTATTTTTATTTATTGATTTTATTATAAACTAGCTGTCCCGCACAACTTCGTCTGCGTTTTTCCCCGTTTTCGCAACATTTTTCATTGCTGCTCCGCTCCTATTGGTTGTAGCGTGATGATATGTAGCCTATGTCCTTCCCCAGGTTAAAATCTATCTTCTTGCCAAATTTCATTAAGATCCGATCAGCCGTTTAGTCGTGAAAAGGTAACAAACAAACAAACATACCTACAAACAGAGTGACTTTCGCATTTATAATATTAGTATGGATGTAAAACCTAAGGAAGTCCAAAACTACAAGTACCTACCTACTAAATTCCGAAACCGCGAATAAATCAATTCATAGCAAGACTTTCCCCGTCAGTACAGCTTAGCACATGCCAAACCTGTTAATAAAAATGTGTCATAAAAGGAATGTATGAAAAGTAAGAGGTGACTGTGGGTGGCAGTCGACCTTGCTGCCCACCTGCAGACAAGGCGCTCAATTGCTCATCTTGGCAGTTCATTGATACCACGCAACTATTGGGCGGATTACAAAATTAACACTGTTCTATAAGAG
Source organism: Cerastis leucographa (assembly GCA_963082945.1). Lineage (NCBI taxonomy): Eukaryota > Metazoa > Arthropoda > Insecta > Lepidoptera > Noctuidae > Cerastis > Cerastis leucographa. The sequence goes on from OY720378.1 coordinate 9,647,032, forward strand.
GCAGCGAGTTGCAAAATTACACGTCATTTCTTTTCTTACATACGGGCTGTAAAACGATCCAAGACCTATCTAAGAATTCGCGTTATCTAAGAATTCTGTACACCATAACTAGTAACATTCAGCATGAAATCTTTCTGGGAAAGCTCTATTCTTTAGCTTTTCAAAAATGGAATAGTTAAAGAACCAAATAAGTAATGGAACACGAGAGCAAAGCTTTCAGTTAATGGTAAAAATGGCATTAAACATGAACATTATATTTGGCTAACATAAAATAAAATGGCATTTTATGCAATAATCTAGGCTTTAAAATTAGACACCCTGACATCTATGTTTGGCTTTCAAACCAGTAAAACAGGGATTGCCATTCAATTTTTAAACGTGACTCCAAGCAACAACGTACAGATTTGAGTAAATGGGGTGCTAGTGCACGATCTAGCGTGCAACTGTGAAACTTTTAAGGGTTGCGGCTGACTATGCGCTTTGCGATGTGGCTAGGTCCCGCTGGAGGCGCTGTAGTCAGAAAATCACTGAAAAATTGGACTTTCAGCTAAAATACAGCAAATAAACTAAATATTTTTCTCTATAAACATGTGTAATACTCTCCCAGTGCTTATGTAACTTAAAATTGTTACTAAAAGGCTGCTAATGCAGAGAAATTCGTCATTTTGTGCTTTAATTGAATCAAGTAAAGCCCTAATTCAGGTTCTTCTTCATAATCCTTGGTAGTATAGTGGTTAGTATCCCCGCCTGTCACGCGGGAGACCGGGGTTCGATCCCCCGCCAGGGAGGCTATCTTTTTTGGGAATTTTGGAATTTTTGAGAAAAACTTGTGCAATAACGAATATTTTAAAATCTATACATTATGGAGAAATAAAGCTCACTCTCAAAATTACACTTAAAAGCGTTTAAGTCTATTTTCAGAATTAAAACTGTATTTTCAGTTAATTGTTAAGACAAGAGGAGGATTTTATTGAAATTTACGTTTTTTTTTATCTAAATATGATATTGTTGAGTACGTCATCATTCTCTTGCCCTAGGCTCGAGGCAGCATGTCTTCTTCTTCAATAATTTCCTATTATTCGTCATATCATCCCTTCATCACCTTCCTTCTACGCAGTGACAATCGGTTTTTAACCCAAAACATATAAAACTTCAAGTTTGAGAATGACAGACTTGTGTTTCCTTAGCCACATCTCATGTTACAGCTTTGAGAAATATTTGGTCAATCAACTAATTAACTATTGAACTTAATGAAGTATTACTTAATAAAGAGAAACAAGTTTCCTAAAAGCACGCTCAATCGGCTCTCAGGTCGATAACATGATGACAAAGAGAGTTCGAGGACGGGCTGGCATTGGACATGGACTGGCTGAATTAATTGTTGGTTCTTTTAGCCGTTCAATTACTTCAATTAGCCTTTAATTTCAATTAGTTTTCTTCAATTAGCCGTTCGAATCAATCTTCAGGTAAAGCCGCGCTACCTAGGTTGGTCCGTGGATGGGTGACCACCCATTATACACCGTGTAAATCACCTCATCACGAAGCCGTCAACCAAGCATTCTGTACATGAAACTAAGTAACTTTACGCAAAAATTATTGCTGGGAAACGACTTTTTTTTCGGGGGGTGTAAAATTATGTTTTGTGGTAGAACTCAATGTAACGCACTCAAAACATTGTGCTGATGGACGGATTGAACAGTACGGGGGTCGTGAAGGTGTTAAAAGTAAAAATCTTACATTAAAAACTTGTATTTAAAAAAATACTTGGCAAAAAGTCGGAACTTTGACCCCTAATATCTCCGTAACTAAAAGGTTCCCAGGTATGGTGTAGAACAAAAAAAATATCGCAATGACAGGGAGGACCAGTACCTTTCGGCTTCGTTAAGAGATGTTTTACACCCTTTATTCTGAGTTTCTTCCGTGCCTCGGAAAGCACGTTAAGCCATTGGTAGCAGCTGTCATTTGTAGATCTTTGACAGTCGTTACAGGTAGTCAGTGGCCCGAAAGTCTGATAACCAGTCTTACCAAGGGGTATCGTATTACCCAGTACTAACTGGGTTGTGGAGGTCAGATAGGTAGTAGCTCCGTGTTAAATGCTGGCATGCAGCTGTATCCAGTTAGACTGGAAGTTGAACCCAAAATATTTGGGAAAAGGCTAGGCAGATGACTAACTGAAAGCTTCAAGGGCTCAAGCACTGAATGTCAAACTGCTTACATGAAATTCACCATGTATATTGATTATACATGGTGAATTTATTGCGATTATTTGAAACCGATTTGCTTCTGGCGCGTCACGACACGCCACGACACGTAAGTATGTTTCCGCCTTTATACAGAGAAACCCTATGTCGGAACAGCAGGATGTTATTATAGGCTGATTATACAATCTTTGAACAATTACCTATCTCACTGAAAAATGCACTTTTTTTTTCTTTATTCTTTTTTTCAAAAGGATCGTTGCTCTTATCCTTTTTAGATTTTAGCTACTGGGCGTAAGTTTTCATGATTTTATAAGCTTGCCCAAAGCACGACACTTGACTAATGGTAGTTATAAATCCATACTTCCATACTAATATTAAAAATGCGAATGTCACTCTGTTTGTTTGTTTGTTACCTTTTCACGACTAAACGGCTGATCGGATCTTAATGAAATTTGGCAAGAAGATAGTTTTCAACCTGGGGAAGAACATAGGCTATATAGCATCACGCTACGACCAATAGGAGCGGAGCAGCAATGAAAAATGTTGCGAAAACGGGGAAAATGTGACGCAGACAAAGTTGCGCGGGACAGTATAAGAATAAGCATAAAAAAACATTAACATCATGTGTTTAGGCAGAGGTGTACCATACCCCACAGTGTGGGGAAATATGGGTGTGGGGTCCACACCCATATTTCGCTAGTTATGATTGATTCATATTTCGCTAGTTATTGTTATGTAAAAGGCAGCTAGCCTATTGACAAAATCGAATAAGCCTTTGTCCTAAAAGCAGACGTTTTTAATTCCCAACAATGACGCATATTTAATAATAGCTGGTATTATTTATTATACAAGAAAGTATTACTTACTAAATATTCATTTCGAAATCAAGACAGACTGGTTTTTTACCTGGTTTTATAATATGTTTGACACAATGTTGTCGCTATCACCGGATGCAAGGGCAAAGTTTTCAACGTTATCAACATTCATAGCTATTTAATTAGAAATTCAAGTCTAAATATAATGGCCTTGTTGGAATTTTAGCTTTCGCTGCCGAGCCTAGTGTTGAGAATTAAATAACGGCCTTTTTACAGGCATTCGTTTAAGTCTCGGTTGTGGAAAACAAGCAGTAGTGTAGTTCTACGGTATAGTTCACTTTTTGGACATATCAAGTAAAGTAACTTTACCGCCAAGGTCTAGCTTAGCTGCGGGTTGTTCGAAAGAGATACCGTGGCCCTGGAACACAAAGGGCGAAGAAGGAAGATGGATGGGTTTCAGTCAGCACAAGTCTGACACTCCCTCCCAGAGCGGGAGAAGTCATTTGATGATTTCCCATCCGCAAAAAAAAAAAAAGGGTCTAGCTTATTATTTTCCTTAGTTTTTACCCAGATATAACGTTGGTGTGAAGTTGAAAATAATCCTAATAAAAAAAAAAAACTATTATACTAATATGCAAAAGTTTGTGAGAATGTACTCTTTCACTCGAAAACTATTGAACGGATTTGGATGAAATTTGGCACACAGGTAGTTTATAACCTGGATTATTCGGGTAGTACAATCCAGTGGGACAGTTACCGAAATCCACGCGTACGAAGCCGCGGGCATAGGCTAGTGTAAAATAATGTATCTAGCGGTTTCGTCCTTGTGAAACTGAAAGTTAGTAAAAGTCGTTTTTTTTTTCTAGCCTATTCTTTCCCTCTCCTGGGCAAGGGCCTAGTAATAGTACATTGTTACACTAGGGGTGAGTAACTTATTTAGCCCCGAGACGGGGTTTGGGCGCCAATAGTTCGAGTGACTAAATAAGTCTTTAACCCGAGGTAAACACTGTGCTTTTCATTACGAATACAAGGAAAGTAAAAATAAAAACATTAATTTTATTTTACAGAAATTAACAACTTTTCCCGCCTATTTTGTTTTTTTTTTTCTGTGGCCAGCATTGAGAAAATGATAAATATTTTGCCCAAATCTTTGTTATTTTAAAGAAATTGTTGAAACTAAATTATACTAAAGTTATTTAAGAAATATATATTCTTTAATCAATACTTAACTTTAAGTTATTTAAATTTTACATCGTGGCCGCATAGAAAGTTGAAACATGGTTCAATAAAAATGTGAAAATAGAACTAGTTATTTTTTAATAAATTAAGCGATTCTCCCTAGGGATGAAAAGTATTACTTTCATCCCGCTCCTCAGGCAACTTCAAACCTACTTTCAGAGTATGAGTAGTGAAAAAGTTTAACTCAATTAAACATAAAATACTGATTGGATACAATTTACATCCGTAAAATTCGTAAAACCAAGTTAATATTTTGTAATACCAGCTATTGTATTTATGTTTATTTTATAGAACACAGAACAATTAAAATGTCTTTTACTGTATTTTGGCAATGTAAAGACACAATGCCCATTGTGTGGTTTCAAAAATGTTGACATTACGGACGTTTTTTTTGTACCTAACATTAAGAAATCAACAGGCTTTGTTTTAATATACTAAAAAGGATTATGGAACATTAAAAGTAAGTGAATAACATTGTTCTCTACGTCAAACTTCGAATCAATATTATTGAAGTGAAACTTCTTATGCGACTTCCAACAAGTTAACGTTTTCATGGAGGGGGAATATTTTCTATTACCCACTAAGAGATGGCGCTATTACAAGTGCGATGCGTGTCACTCGAACGCATGCGTGTAGTATTACGAAGTTTCACTTCTTCCGCGCGGAGTAAAAAATAAAAAAATTGTGCGTGGAGTCCTCCACGCACTATTTTTTTATTTAATCATATTCATTTCTTTATTTTACACAATACTAACTGGGTTGTGGAGGTCAGGTAGGCAGTCCATGTAAAATACTCCTATTTAGGTGCATCCGTTAAGACTGGCAGGGGAAAACTTTTGGGAAAAGGCTAGACAGGTGACTGTTTTCTTTATTTTCATTGGAAGGATAATTTTTATTTTTCGTGCATAATTAAATATTTTTTGGTGTTGAATACGTAACGGCTAAAGATGTAAAAAAAACCTTAAGATTAGCCGGGTAAACTGCAAATTGGCCTAAACACAACGGCTAATAAGTATGTATGATCTGATTAATCATTTAAATAAAATTGAAACTAGATTAAAATTCCTGATGGAAAAACCCTTATTGAGAAATTCCTGGTGAAAAAACACCCAACAATACTTTGTTTGCACGACCCGAGAACCGAACCCATGGCCTCATTCGTCATCAATCATCATACGCATGCTTAACTGCCTCATTAGTTTAGTGAACGCTAGTGGTGATGCATCCAGTATCTGTTTTTTTTTATACAAAGTGTTGTTTTGCAATCTCGTCAAATTTAAGGAGGTAACTATGCTAATGATTCGGGATTCTTATTTACGGAAATCGGTAAGTGTGGAACCACCCGTGTTTTAAACGCGGGCCGTCTGATTCTCGCTTCCACACATAAAAACAATCTCAAACGTTTATTCAATCATTTCTAATTCCCTAAACTACGTTAAGGGGGTTATTCTGAAATACTGACAAACATAAACAACCAAAAAAATCAGTGTTTATTAATAATTAACTAGGTACCGTAATTTTAATTGATTATGTATGTCTTTTGTGACAACCTCCTGAATTTTGACGAGGATGCAAAACAACACCTTTGCAAAAGCCTTGAAAATATTGAACTTCAAAAGACAGAATATATTTGAACCAAATCAACATTAAATTCACTATAATAGTCATAGTTGGTTAAAATTAATAAAGGTAAGACCACAACTTGGGAGCCCCGTAGTCAATCAAAAGGAATCATGAAAATTTGTCAACGTGGTAAAGAATTATCGCTGAACATACATACAAAAAAACTGTCCAATTGAGAATCTCTTCCTTTTGGAAGCCGCGAGCCGGTTAAAAAGCATAACCCGCTACGCTTATGAACATGCCTGTAGCCTAGACCTCAAAAGCGACAATCCTACCAAATCAAAAGGTCGATTACAACAAACCACTCTTAATTTCTACAGACCACATAATTTAGCAGCATTATAAATCCTAACGGGTTCTTTACAATCGCGTGCTTTCAATACGAGATTCTATTTTTGATGACGTCATGATTATTGCACTTTTTTGTGTAACTTTTAAGTAATACATGCGTATTATCTATTATGTTAGTGATAGGTTTTGGGTTATAAGGCCTTGTGACGTCATTAAAGATTGTCAATTAAATTGTGATAGTGTTAAGCGAACACGGTTTCAAGTTCACCGTATTCAATTGCTCGACAGTAGCTTGGCAGTTGGTGAGAATAAATCTTCTCATAATGAGGAAGCGTTTGTCCCCGGTCCCCATCATTATAATACGCTGACAACGCTATGATTATGTTATAGAGAGTGTAGCATAAGTAATTATGATTGTGTTTTATACAAAACAGGTCTGGTTTTACAAAACAAGTTCGTTTGCATACCTTTGCCTATTTACAAGACAGACAGGGGACTATGTTTTATAATATTTTGTAAGAATTAAAAAAAATATCGTGATGAAAGTTTTGAGTAAGAATGTGATGGCTTTAGGAAAAGGGTAAGACCTGAAAAACTATGGATGGACTGTGTGTGAATTGACTGCTGCCATGATAAGTAATATATAGTAAGTAAGTGATGAAAGTAGTAAGATAATACATGGCACTGTTGGCGCAGTGATTGGCTACTGCCCTACGTATCGTGGGTCAATCCCCTTACGGAACAAATATTTGTATGGCCTATTGCTAGTTGTTGCGGGTCTGGCTGTTTGTATATGAGTGTTAAAATTTTGTAAACGCATCCACGATACAGTAGAAATTGCTAGAAAGGATAGTAGGTCCCTACGGGCGTAAAAAATATACACGGTGTAAATCACCTCATCACGAAGCCGTCAACCAAGCATTCTGTACATGAAATTAAGTAACTTTACGCAAAAATTATTGCTGGGAAACGACTTTTTTTTGGGGGGTGTAAAATCATGTTTTGTGGTAGAACTCAATGTAACACACTCAAAACATTGTGCTGATGGACAGATTGAATAGTACGGGAGTCGTGGAGGTGTTTAAAGTAAAAAACTTACATTAAAAACTTGTATTTAAAAAAAATACTTTTCAAAAAGTTGGAACTTTGACCCCTAATATCTCCGTAACTAGAAGGTTCCCAGGTATGGTGTAGAACAAAAAAATGATCGCTATGACAGGGAAAACCAGTGCCTTTCGGCTTCGTTAAGAGGTGTTTTACACCCTTTATGTAAAGTGTGCCAGAAGCCATGCTGCACCAACTCCAAGTAAATTCTGATAAGGGGAGACAAATGATGATAATACAAATTGAAATTCAAAAAGTATATTTACAAGACAAAAAATATTTAATTTACCACTTGGCAACCCTATGACACTATGGAATCGTTTAGTGTCCAGTTTGCAATACGATACTTAGGTACACCCACGCGGGTAAGTGTTTCACAGTCGTTGCCCAACGTTCTTATAGGTATACTTATCCAGTAAAAGTAGAAGGTAGGTAATAGGTATATAAGAACGTTGGGTAGTACAGACTAGTTGTGTTTACAGTAAATCCAATATGCTTAAACAAGCTGTATTAAAAAAAAGTTTGGTCATTTATAAGGGTGTAGTGCAAACCGCCAAAATTGTTTCATACAATACTTCAATACCTTCTCTACAATAATACTCATGTCTTGACTTATGAAGTTATGAACTTTATGCCAAAACAAAGAAAAACGAAGTTCAAGAAATCTTCTGCTTATCGTCCCTCAGACTTTACTTCCTTGACTGATAAGCTCAACTATGCAGGAGAACCCTAGCGTGTACTGAGCTACCATACTCGGTTAAAATACCTGTAAGGAAGTGTAAGGTAGCGATTACCGATTTTAGTCACCCTTATCGATTTTGGTCAAAATCGTTAAGGCGGTTTCCGATTTACCCTTCAAAATTGATAAGGGTAATCATCATACCCTTACCTTTTTTGACCTACATTAGGCTTTTTTACCTCCTATTTCCCAACTGTGTTGGGGTTGGCTTCCTGTCTAACCGGACGCAACTGAATAGTATTTTACATAGAACGACTGCCTATCTGACTAGATATTTTTACCAGACAATCCTTAAGTAAAGAACAGTCAAGAGATTATTAAAGTAAACGATTCGTACCTTCGAACGCTTCCACTCGAAATGAAAAGGGGGAGTCTGGTAGTAGAACACTGAAGACTGATTGGCAGGGAAGTCGGGGTCTTCCCAGAGTTCCGCCTTTTCCAGGCACGTCTGCTTGATGCGCTCGTAATCCGTCATCCTGGGGAGAAAGAAAACTTTGTTTAGTGACTTCATTCATACAGCTGAACTTCATACATAAAGGAGTACTCCGTACATACAACTTCATACTACCTACAGAATGCTACGCGGTGCGTTAGGTCCTAGTATAGTTCTGTTCAAACTTTATGGCGGCTCAGAAGTTAGCTGCGAGTGACGGTCTGCGCAGGTATAACGGTTTAAACTTTATGGCCGGCTCGGAACATCTAACATAAAGCTGCGCAGAACACAATTTCAGGTATCAGCGGGACCCTGAGGACACATCGTCTTGACGTATAATGCGCAGTCTCGCAGCTAACTTCTAAGCCACCATAATATTTGATCAGAACTATAAACTACTACTGTCTGCGGTCTTGGGCCACATGCGCGTAGTCAGAGCAAAAGATTATATAGACACAAGACGCATATTGCTTTTTTAATAATCATTGTTGAACCTGTAAGCAGTTTCTTCGATCCCTTCATTAGTGCATGTCTTTGGGACACAGCAACAAGTAGGACATTGCCTGGGCATTCTTCTATCAGGCTCGGTATTGAATTACTATGGGTAAAGGAAATAAGAATGAGTATCATTGATACGCAGGATTAGAAGAAAATATAGTCGGATCATGTAAAAGGTGTAACCTTTATATTGTCAGTTGTCATGGTGCTGATGATCGCAACAGGGGTCTTAGGAGTCGATGATGGATCGTGTCAATAGGAGACCATAAACTTTTATGAAGCGTTTATCATTTATACATCGTTATCATCGTCAGTCCGACTTTGCCCACTGCTTGATATAGGCTTCTTTTTGCTTGCACTAAGCTGGAGTCAGGAACGTCTCCTGTGCTAGGCTCAGGCCGCAATGGCAAAAATGTCGTAATACATACTGCCTAAAAGCGAACTTGTGTGCTTTAAGTATCTGATGTCATGAAATATCTTGGCTCTTAGAAATCCTTTGGAAAACTGCTACTCAGAAATGCTGGTTGAAAAACCCAACCAGGGGAATCATAACCAGGACCTCATAGTCAGCAATTGCGCTTTCGACCACTAAAATCAACGAGGCAGTTCATACATAACAGACATAACCTGGTTGATAAATTCAAGTTTTATTTACATTGGTGTTAAATCAGTTTGCTAAGCTTTATTTTTTAATACGGAAAGTGCAATAATAACTGAACGGAACTAGATAATACTGGTTTACTGACACACTGACGAACTGGAGCGTGGTAAATATGGTGTCCAGTCGTCCAGCCGTAATGTATCCGATTAGAAATAACCATAGGGATAACACTTCTAGTGTGTTGGGTAAGAATAGCATGCTTTGGTATTACATTTTTGGGGGCTTGCATAGCGTCAAGACATTTTTATGAGCCTTGCAACGTGACAAGACTTTTTTGTAAGCCTTGCAACGTGTCAAGACATTGTTGCGCTTGAACTGCACAATTGTTGTTCGATTAGTATAGTTTGCTTGTCGATAAACACAACTAGTCTTCACGGTTGGTCTGTGGAAACGGAAACGTATCATACAATTATATAGAAAGGTAAGGTTTACTTAGTGCAATCACTTTATTTATATTTGCTTATCGAAGCGCCTAGCGCCTTTCGTATTTATCGTTGGAACTTTGGTGGTTTTGTAGATTGTGGTCGTTTCGGTCTATCGAAGAGAGAACCCAATAATTCAAAGACATACGACGTCTAACTACCCGCATTGGGACCGCGTGCTGGTACACCGAGACATTCCTTCTCACATAGAGGAGACCTGTGTCCCATCAGTGGGAACATTATAGGCTGATTATGTATTCCGCCACTAACCATAACAAATCCTACTCCCACGTGGTTATCTTAACCGTGAGCGTAACCGCAGGTTTCTCTCATTCCATTGGAAATCGCAGCTTATTGTTTGTGTCTACAATAGAAAATAATTTTTAAATAACGTCAGAATTCAATGGGATTCCACTTTTTATGAAAAACTTTCGCATTGTGAATGTGTAAGATCACGGTTGGGGGCATGTTTTTAATGTAAGTGAATATTAAAAACATGATGTAAATAGTGCGTCATTCATGGTCTTGAAAGACATTGCTTCTCTAAAAGAACCAGTTATAGCCAGTATGCTGAACAATTCTGAAATGGCCTATGGAAATTGTGAAAACAAGATGGTGGCATTTGTTCCGACTATAGACATATTATTCGACATATATATCTATGGTTCTGACGCACTCTATATTTATGTAAATCATAGTTTGGAGAAAGGGGAAGGGTGCTAGTAAGATGGCGATGTTCACATGTTGCTGTGTAAAGACGTTAACGGATTGTAACGATATATAAATATCAAATAAAACCAATTGCTTTCCTTACAGCAGTCTACCATCATCTGTTACCTGTTTAATAGCAGCATAATTGATTCTCACTGCAGTTTGGGAAAAAGATGAAGCTCAATCTCTAGTCCATGCTGCAGTGACATTCAAATAATACTGCTATAAAAGGTGGCGGTACCTACAGGCCCTGGTGCTTGATTTCCGACAAACTTCAATAAGCATGAAAGTACCGCCCTCAGTTAATATTACCAGTGGCCACTCGTTGCCCTTTGAGTCTTACGACGTTTAATGGAAATTAACAGAAATTGTGTTGTTTTCCACCAATAAAACTTTAGAACTTCCGACTGATAGACCTTCTTACCATCTTCTTAATACATAGGAAAGGGTATCTCGCAAGCCAAACTGCTTCAAAACCAACATTCGGATTTATCTCACTGTAGATGTTTTCATGCCTCTTCCAGGCATTAAAACATCTGGAGACAGCCAGATAACTTATGAAAACTCGTTGTGGTGGGGAAAGTGGGTGGAAAAAGACCATGCAGGTGTTCGCTTAATCATTGGTCAGACCAGATCAAGACGCTTACAGGACTCACTGTTACCTCTGCCCGGAGACGAGCCGAATACAGAGAGATAATAAGAAATGTCACATGACGGTCACTATCACGATGTAAACTATGGCCAATAAAAAAACTTGTTATAAAAAAAAAAAGAATTGCAATCTTATGTTTTCGAACGCATTGATGTCTTTCTTAGGTAACCATTCTCTTATGCACTACTGCGCGACAAAAGATATTGGTCAAAATGGACGGAAATCTATAAGAATTTAAATCAATCTTAAATCATAGATCGTAATAAGTACTTCAATTCATACTATTGCGACAAGTACCAAAGATACCGGAGACCAGAGGTAAGGCAGATTGAAAATTTTCCGTGTTTTAAGATTTGACTACATCTGTCATTTTGTTTTTAGAGCTAGTGTTGAACAAATATTTATTTATTTAAATTATTATTATTATATAATTAATTACTCCAACGACTTATTCACTAATTCAACCTTTGGGGTACTGTTACAAATTAACTTAAAATCTAGAGTGAATTTGTCACTTACAGGTGTGCACAGCTCTTACATATTTCAGTCTTATAATATAACATGGATTACAGATAGGTTAAAAATAGAACTACTTACATGAAAACAAAATTATAAAATTGAGAAAAAGAAAAAAAAGAAAAGTAATTACTGAATCTATAATGTTGTAAAATATCATACACAAACATTTACTTTTGATTTACTTCTGTTTAAATTTAAAAAAACTTGTTAATTTTACTATTTCAATTCTTTTTTATCTTTACTTATATTTTTGCAAACATTAAAATGTTTAATTCTAAGCCCGAGAGGTGATCTGTACCTCAGGATCTTAAAGTTTTGATGTGGAGATAAATAAAGATTTATGATTATGATTACACAGTAATTAATCTAAACTAGCCCAGCGAAATCCTAGAATTGAAAAAGGACTACCTATTAGCACTGGGCAACGAAAACCCCTTGTGCATAATTGATTCCTAGTTTTACCCCTTCGTTATTCTAAAAAAAAACTAATATATGGTGGTAATATAAAACAAATAGGTACCTAATCTAAAAAATACCAAGATCGATGAAAAACTTATTCCAAAATATTCCCTTTATTTAAAACTATTATTTCTATCGAGAAAGTACTAAATAAATGAAGAAAAATAATAGGTTATCCAAAAACTACCAAGACCGATACCAAAATAAATTAAGTCACCAATTCCAAAATATTCCTACAATGAAATCGTTTCTATTGTATAAAGAAAGAACTAAAATAAATAATGCAATTACAAAACAATTGGATTTATTTCGAAAACTACCAAGATACCAAAATACATTAAAATAATTATTGTAACCAAACAATCCTGAAATTTCATTTTATTTAAAACTACTTCATTAAATCAAGATAGTACTAAAATAAATGATAAAAATGTAAAACAAGTGGGTTAACCTAAAACTACCAAGTTCGATAGAAAAGTATTTTTTAACTAAACAATTTTTCAAAATATTCCTTTATTATAACCTCTTTTTTCCATCAAAACTGTACCAAAAAAAATATGCGAAACAAATTGTTGATCCGAAAGGTACCAACATCGATACCAAAATACATTGATTTATGAATAAAAACGAATTCCAAAATGTTACCCAAAAAAACAAATAAAAAAAAACATATTTATTTTTAATATTTAAAGGACAGCGTTTTACGCGGGGAGATTTATTCCAAGCCGACCGTTCAGGGCTTGGAATAAACCTACCCTGACGGAAGGACGCGTCGTTTTTGCCCTTCGCCAGGACGTACGGCACGCGCGGCGACGCGCAGGCGCGGTAGTAGGGAGATACAATTTTTTTTTGAAGTAGTTACTATTTTTGTTGTTTAAGGGTCAGCTCTCACCGAGACGCGACGCGACGCTGCGCGCACACTTTTATAGAGCGATTCAAAATATAACTTATACTCGAAAAGATACACATTTCGTTGTGAGAATTCTCACAAGAGCGCGCAGCGTCGCGTTCGCGTCGCGTCTCGGTGTGAGCTGACTCTAATAACGCTGGAAGGTATTTTGGCAAAAATAACCAGTATTTGGAACAGACACTATATTTGCGGAATATTTCCGAAATATGCCTATAAAAAGCCAGATTTACAATAGTTATTGCAGTTCTAATAAAATGTAGACAGCTGGATTTATTAGCTGTTCAAAAAATACGTCCCGAAGAAGTGAAAAGTAGAATTCTTCATTCTACTTTATTTACGTGTTGAACACGTCTTTTAGACTATTTTAAGTATGAACAAAATTCAGATAACATAACATCACGCCTGTAATCCCCAAAGGGTTAGGCAAAGTTGGTCCCATTAGTACACCCACACTTCGCTAGTTATGTTTAAATGCTATGTAATAGGGGGCGAGCCTATTGCAGTCTACCGGGCACAAATCCAAACTGGCTGCTACTGAGGAAGTCCAACCCAATAACACTTCACCCAACCTAGGAATCGAACTCATGGACCTCATGCTCAGCTGTCGCGCTTGTGACCACCACACCGATGAAGCAGTCAGACAACTAAAGCTACATAAACACAGCAGTACATATTTCTCGTTCCTAGCACAAGCATTACGGATCATACCTCATATAATGCATCGAGTATCAACATGGTACCGTTCAAGAGTTTAATTGACCGAAAAGTTTTCAAGCTCATCTCTGTGGCAGACATTTCGACCTGAATAGCACGGCAGCGAAGCGGCTGTGGCTTAAGCCTCGTTCCCACTGCGGCTTAACATAATATAATGCTTGTTCTGTGACATAAACAGCGGTATTGGTAATTTGGGTGCATGCCTTGAAATGAGTGATATTGGACTTAATTTTGATCCCGATAATTTGGGTCCAAACTGCGTTGTTTTGGACAAATCGAAAAAGTAACTTTTTTGGAATTTCCACCTCTCCACTATAAACTGCTGACTTTGAGAAATCTACGCAGTTCATTATGTTAAACTGATACTGTATAAGTCCATGAACGAATGAATCCTTCGAAAATCAATTTGTCAAAAAAGTATATCTGCCTTTGGAAATGAAGTTCCATAAAGGTCATGTTCTGAAACTTTCCGTGTTTTTGGGACAGTTCTCTCAAGGAATGCATACAATTGCCAATCACCCTGTGTATGTCAGAGTCTTGTTTTTTCTTTTTAATACATTACACAAATGTTTCTCAACAGCACTTCCCTGGCCATGTTATTCAAGCGCAAGAAGAAATACGCAGCACTTTATTTGACACATGTGTTTGAAACATTTTAGATACATGTGTCAAATAAAGTGACACGTGTTTCTTCAGCACCGTACAGCAGTACGGTGCTGGCAAAAGGGCATTTGACTTCGTTTTAAGATTGGCAACGTTTCAAAAAATTCTCGGTTTTAATACTTGCAGGTGGCTATACATGACGACATTATGCTTTCCGTCAGGTGGGCTGATTTCTTTACCTTAAAATAATGAGGTCTCGTGTTATTTTCGCATTATGCTTGTTCTTTATGATACTTTGTGGCGCGTCTAAAAATATTTTGACCCTAAATAATACAATAAAATATCATTAAACACCTGCATGTACAAAATGTAATCATTTTGCTCTACTAAATTCAATCATTAACATTGATCGATCTTGACAGAAAAATAGTGCAAGGATAAATTATTGACTTTCTGTTACCACTACATTCATGGTTTAATTCGTCACAACATTATAAGTGACAATCTTTGTATACGTGTGTGCATTTACATTGGATAATTTGCGACGTATTTTTTACCTAAGTCTTGAATTTTTAATTTTATCGCTAAGATCATTCTTAAAGTTTTTTAGCAATAGAATAGCGTTTGAATATTACACTGCCTATGCTAATCAGGCTGCTGGTTGTATTCATTTGATATTTTATCTTCATCATCTGAGTTAAAAGACGCCCATACCTACCTCAAGATATCTATGACTGAGGGCAGCGTTTGGGTTGCCTTTGGTAGCAGCTTGATTTGCGGTATAGCTGTTCTATTATTTTGACATCTAGCATGATTACATAAAAAACTGTACTAATATATTAACACAAAAAAATACAGTTAAGCAATTAACAAAGTCACTGACGTAGGATTAGCTGCACATGGTTGCAAGCAACGCAACACGAATGTCATAATCAATTAGATAATAAACATTACAGTCATAAATATCAATTAAATTAATTGAAATCACAGTGTTGCAAGTACCGGTAACTTTGATAAAGTTCTGGCGGCCATTTCTCGGAGATACCTACGTTGGGACAGTTAACTATCTCGGGGCAGTTACGTTTGTGAAGTTACGAAACATATGTGTCAATAATGCAATATAACTTATCGCTTTTAGTGAAAGTGAGGTAACTAATTTGTAACACTTAAGGTACGGCTTTGTATAAATGGATCAGATTAAACTTGGCTTTATCTTAAAATCTACTATTCTGTATACTAGCTGTAGTACAGTAACCATTATGTTATTAAGATTGCTTCGATTCTCAGCTGAGAATCGAGGCACGCGTGCTTTGAAGATTGTTTAGCAGAAGAACACGAGACTCAGAGTTTCAAAGAAGCTGTTGTTCGCAAAAATAAACTTTTGACGTTGACCATTCGTTTGTATTCCTCACTCTTGCACTTAATGTACCTGTCAAAATTACTTCAAGGATTGTCTTTATACATTTAACTACTGGTTTTTTCTCTTCGGAGTTCTTAACCCTCATCTATACGTATAGTCTATCCTCACATATAAAAGTCTACTTGAACGCTTGATTATTTCGTCGTTTCTTTTGTCATCAATGTGGCAACTATTATTTCACTTAACGAAGGATTGTTGAATGTGTCATGAACATTTGTGAACATTTGTGTTAAAGCGTGGGTATTTGTACATTTGTACTATATCTGCTATTGCTAGATTGATTAACTGTTGCATAATTGTTAGGCCCGCCATTTCCCTTGTGTGTTTATTCTAGAATTCTGTTTAACTTTACTTCCATCTTTTTAGGACTGTTTCATAGATTAACATTGTATTATGCTTATAATTTAAAAAAAAACGAATATTCGTCCACTGAGGGTAACGGTTTGCTCACCGTACCTGACTTTTGACGACAGGGCACTGACCTTCGCTACTTTACCACTGCGTTCTTCAAACCCAATATTTTATTCTGAACGTGCTTCCTAAGTACCGCGCCGTGATTTGATGGTACCGCTCGAAGTTCTACTTACCTTATAACCATTACGATTTTGGTTCGAAAACAAAGATGTTTTATTGGACGTGAATTTTATGTAAATTAGGTAAAGGTATTTTTGTACCGCAATATTTTACAAGCAATGAGTCTGTTTTACCAATAAGCATTTTGCAGAACCGCTCGTGCGTAAAAAGAGTACAATCAGTAGTAGAACCAGATAGTTCGGAGATGAATTAATCTTAGACTGATCTACGGGTGATGTTCTAGAGCTGAATAAGCCTTTTACGCTTGAGGTGCTTACAGATACGACGAACCAGAGAATTTGTGAATGCTGCAGCCGCAATCCAGAGTGGGCCTATAGTGTGTTGGGAAATGTCCCATTTATTGAAGTCTTCATTTTTACAATAGCCTATCACTCAAATGTTCTAGGGCGAAAAAGGAATCACGGTCTCCACTCTAGCATACAGTGTCTACTCCAACGATCTTCTGTTAATCGGCTAGTATAGCCGGTGTATTGTTACTTTAGTCTAAAGAAACAATGCTCCTATCCTATGACGATGGTTTTTATCCCTTGTCAGGTCATTCGACTTTTTGAAAAAGTCCCATCATAGCCACTGTTACCAGTTTCCATACAAAGCCAGCTAAGCATTATAGTAATACCAGCTGTTGAATCATCAAATTATAATACTTTTAGACGGAAGAAAATTTCTTGGGTGTTTTGCTAAACATAATGAAAGTAAAGAAAACCGCGCTTTAATGCGTCCGGCGGTGCTAGCGACCCAGTTGTTCAACTCTCCACCGCATTGATGTGTGCAGCATTTGTGTGGTTTAAGTAGAAGCGGTAGTGGATACTGGATGGAGCTAAAGATTTCGTATTCACACATATACTTCTATCGCGAAGTTATCGATAGTACGAGCAGTGTCGTGAAGAAAGTACTATCTTTTGAATTAGGCCTTTGAGTTAGCCGTCTACAAGAGATAATATGTTGGTCGAGGCTATCGGCCTTTGCGCTAGTTCCCATGATCTCCGGTGCAAATGTGGGAAAGGAACACCGGGATGGTTTTTAGTCAGAAAAAGTCTTACAGACCCCTACATTCGCCCCAGAGTGGAGGACATCAATGAAGATTTTCCAACCCGGAATAAAAAAAAAGGCTAACGGCGTTTCGGCTGTCACGATAATTGGTACATTGGCAGCAGAGCTTCCATTCAACGTCAACAACCCCCTGTGCTAACTGGCGTTGTTTGTTTTGTCTGTTTTAACTAGCTATTTTTATCTTCGTGCTTATAATTTTCCTTTTTGTTGTTCTCTGCCATCGCTGTCGTCAATCCCTCGTACCACACACGCAAACCAACTACCGGATGTTAGCTACAACGTGAAACGTCACCATTCATACACGATGTGAACTGTTACACTATTGTTTTTACGGCTTTTCATTGTCAAGGGGCCTTTAAATATATCGGTTACTTTTTGTCTCAGCAAAAGCAAACCTACTGAGTTTTGAAGTGCTCTGTTTTTGACGATCCTTTTTGACCCAATTAGCCGAGAACGTTCCCAATCCTACGACACGTGCCTCCTTTCTGTAAAAGGAATAAAACCCAACACGCGGGCCTATACTATTACCAGTATAAGTGTGCAGTTAAAGGTGGCGTTGCTTGTAAATAAAATTTGCATCGCTATGTCAAACTTGGTACATTTATTTTAGTTCTGTGTTTTCCCAACTGCATATATAAGTTGGTTGGTTTGATAAATGTTTTGTCTTTGACCTTTCAAGTTCTTGGTCGCATTTTGATAGTTTGTCTATAATAATAAGGCTTGGTGTTACGTTTCTAATCGGGAATTAATCAAAGTATTAGACTGCGTTTAAGTATGACTTGTTAGCAATAACGGTTGTTTATCTTTCTTCATGGTTTGCTATTATAATTGCTTAGAGGTGTTTCCGAGTTCTTCTTTTTATTGTATCAATGTTTGTATGCGGTTACTAGTGCGATAAATTTATCGTATCAGATTTTATGTCTGACTAACCGCAGAGTTCTGGATTTGTATAAAGGTGTTTCAAAATAGGCGTTAGTTACTAAAAATTTTCAGAACAAGCCGTGCTTGTGGCTATAAATTTGTATGTTCTTTATTCTCTTGCTTTAGATATATTCCAATTTATCTGGCTGTATTTTGTTTTAGTGAATACATCATAATCAGCAGTAATATTTATTTGAATGAGTCGTTTAAGATTTAAAGGCCTAGCGAAAAAGTGATCTAGCGGTGTATGTTGTATGCTCAACATAAATGTAAATTTGTTGAAGCATAAGTAAATTGAATTGAATTGATCACTTTAAAGCGTTTCATATTTCAACTACGAACCGGATTGTCACAAGAATTTTGGTAGCTTTTGTCAATCCAATACCATTTTGTCAACTTCATCACCGATTTTGCTGATAGAAAGTCATTTTGTCCAAACGAGGGCTACATTGACGTATAAAATATCTAAGATACACCTTATTACCTACCTAAAACGCAGAACTAAAATAAATAAACAATGGCTGCCAGACGGCCATTATTTTTCGGGATGTGAATTAGAAATGACACATAAAGTACATAGTTAGCGTTTAAAAAAACACTTTTTGTGGTTGGTGTAAGTTAGAGTTTGTGTTTAATAAAAAAGAACTTTTATTATTTTTGTTTGCATTATCGACGACACTTTCTACGATGTGAAATTTGCAAGGAACTGAGCATCTAGGTTTATTCTATTTAACATAATATCAATGGCCTCATATCTTTCTTAAAATCCATTCAGTGGCATATCTTTGATCTGAATCATTTGAGAGTGTTTCTATTGGATCTTAATGTCGGTGATAGTCAAGGACTAAACATTGAGCTAAAAATATACATAAGTATTTTTCGATATGATTAGCAGCATTTTATTTTATTGACATAAGTCTTTAGATAGATGTTGTTGGTTCTTGCATTTCAAATTAATCATTTTATAAATATTTACGAAATGCGATCTTTTGTAATAGATCTATTGATATATTATATTCCGTAAGAACCACGGTAATTAGGATTTTGTTTACATCATAGGCCTTTGTTCGAAAATAACGATTTTAAGTCATCATGACATGTCTTACGAAAAACAGTAGTTTTAATGGAATTTGAAAAAGTAAACGATCGAAGACAAGGGTTAGAAAATTGCTCTTTTGGTATTATCCGTTTTATTCCGGGGCTAGGGTTGATGCAATACTTCCATTTTACTTACACTGATCCCCTTAAGATTGATTTTCATTATACGAGGTGTTGTTTTGCATCCTCGTCAAAATTCAGAAGGTTATAATCTTATAATACAAGACATGAATAATCAATTTAAATTACGGTAACTACTTAATTATTGATATACGATGTTTTTTTTTTGGTTTTTTATGTTTGTCAGTATTTCAGAATGACCCCCTTAACGTGGTTTAGGGAATAAGAAATAATTGAATAAACGTTTGAGATTGTTTGTATTTGTGGAAGCGCGGTTATAGGGCGAGAATCAGACGGCCCGCGTTCAAAACACAGATGGTTCATACTTACAGATTTCCGTAAATAAGGAAAAAAAAAAAAGAATTGCCTACCCATTTTATTATTGATTCGGGACGAGAATTATTAGCATAGTTACCTCCTTGAATTTGACGAGTATGCAAAACAACACCTTGTATAAGTCGGGACCACTTACCCTAATTTTTTAAAGGAATTCCACGGATTCTTGTTATCTTCTTGCCCGAATTCTCTAAATCCAAGTTAATTTAGGTCCTGTTTAATTTAGTTATCTATTCATGTATTTGTATACTTAAGAGCAAAATGTTTAAAATCCATATTCCGGTTGAAGTGTTGCCAAAGTTGGCATTGGCCTTAACATTTGTAACCAATACATATTAAATGCCTTTTAAGTGAAAATAATGCTAATCCCACCCACTGCAACGCCTTTGTGGCCATTGTTATTTTAATTAAATTGTGAATAATCACAATTTCTCTTGGTTTTTAAGAAAATACTTAATACGTTTTTTAAGAAAATACTTAATACGTTTTTTAAGAAAATACTTAATACGTTTTTTAAGAAAATACTTAATACGTTTTTTAAGAAAATACTTAATACGTTTTTTAAGAAAATACTTAAGAGCGCGCTCACATATTTTAAGCGTTTGACCAAAAATACGTACTTTTTCAAGTTCTCGATATTTGTTATTTAAAGATAATGGCATAATATTTCAATGAAAACTCATAAATCTAACTTTGATTTAGTTTGTAGATTGATTAGAATTTTGTTATATACATAAATATTTCGAGAAATAGCAATTTCCCGACACCCATTTTCAAGCAATCGTAAAACATCAGGATTTTCCCTGCTATTTGTGTTAAACTGGCAGCATGACAAGATCTGAAAAAAAAAATATTTACAGGTCATATAGTCTTCAAGTTCGTAGATTGATTAGAATTGAGATAAAAATTGAATCCACGCAAAAAAAAACGATATTCAAAAGCAATACTGATCTAAAATGTATGCATTTTAAATATTGTTTAAACATAAGGTAATGATAAAATTAACAAAAAAAAGTTCACCATACTATAATATAAGACCTTACCTTTCCTCTAAATATTTTTATTTTTACTTTTTACCTGCACATTTATTTATTACAATATTCTAAAATAATGCCTTATTAGTTGATATACGACGCGCGTCCTGTCAGTGTCGCCTGAGGGCTTGTGGAGAATGGACCTGTGACGCTCGCGCTCCCGCGCGCCTTAGTGTGCGTGAGGTAATTTTGACAGAAAACTCAGGGGTCGTCAGCAGTTTAAATGTTAGTATTCTTTGTACTTATGATTCATTGTAGTCATGTTTTATGATTCAAAGATACACTTTGTACAATCTAATTATAAAGATTAATCGTCAATAAATTACGGGTAACAGAAATCTTTCTTTTAGAAATAATGGGTCGTAAGAGTAATACATACGGTTCCTACCCAAAGAAGAAGAGGAAAGATAGTAAAAAAGAATACTTACAAAAGGCGAGAGCAGTTCTACGGTAAATGTAAAAAATACCTAGTTGATCTGAGTAGTGTATGCGGTCATTGCTTAAGTTATATTTTATGTTTACAGCGGATTAAAGGACCCTGTTATTAATCAGCACATTGATGGATTATCATCATGACATCATCGCTTGCTCAAAACGTTGATACAAAGTTACCTCTGTCCTGGAGGGCATTGTACTGCGCCCCTCCCTGGCGGCAAACAAGGCGACCGCGGGCCCGGGGGCGGGCTCGGGCCGATGCGACCGAAGGTGGTCCCGGGCCCAAAGGCAGTCTCATATGCGGCTGCTACGGCTGCCAATTCTGGGCCGGGGCAGTCTGGTCGGCTCCGCCAAAACCGGCAGCGGCCCAGAAAAAGGGCAAGGTGGCTCCTCAGGTGGTGGCGGTGCCTGCGCCAGCAGCAAGCCAGCCGCAGCCACCGCCACCACCCCCCACGCCGGCCGCGGCCAAAACCGAGTGGCAGGTGGTCGGGGAAAGGAGGAAGGGATGAAAGGCGGCCAAAAAGGCCCGCAACGAGGAGCGAAGGCGCCGGCACAAGGCGCGAAGCATGGCGGCTTGACTCCGCGCCCCGAAGACCGCAACTGTTGTGATCACGCTACAGCCGGAAGCGGAAAAGAGGGGCGTGTCCTACCGCGACATGCTCTCGAAGGCGAAAGTGACGGTGGATCTCGCAGAGCTCGGAATCACCGGGGGCCTCCTGCTTAAAGTCACCGCGACAGGGGCTCGATCGCTGGAGATCCCCGGTGTAAATAGTGGCCCGTCCACTGACACTCTAGCTGAAAAGCTAAGAGCGTCCCTAGATGCGGACGAGGCCCGAGTGTCCAGGCCCGTCAGATGCGCAGACCTGCGAATCCTGGGCCTGGACAACTCTGTGACCCAAGAGGAGGCGGTCGCCGCCGTCACCAGGACCGGTGGGTGCCCTGCTGAGTAGGTCAGGGCAGGCACCCTACGTTCGGACCACTCGGGCATGTGAACAAGCAGGTAGCAGCAGTAGCACATAGCAAACAAAAATGTTTATATATTTGGCGTGTGGACTGGCTCAGAATTTCCAATAAAATGTAAAAATTTAAAGAGGTAACCTATCCTGGATCGAAAAAATGCTACCTAAATTGGAGAAATTTTATACTGCTTGCATTCTCCCCGAAATTGTAGATTCCAGACAGTCCAGATCGATGCCCTTTTTTTTTTTACGGATGGAAAATCATCAAATGACTTCTCCCGCTCTGGGGAAGTGTCAGACTTGACTTACTGAAACCCACCCATGTTCCTTCTTAGCCCTTTGTGTTCCAGGGCCGCGGTATCTCTTTCGAACAACCCGCAGCCCTGGCAGGCATTGGCCCTCTCGGACCCCTTCCGATTTGCTGACATCTCCTTGAGGCGCGCGTGGAACACAAACGCGCCGTCGGCACGGCCTGTCGTCATAAGACGGACGGACGGTGAGCTGGCCCATTACTCACCGTCCACAGGCCCGCGCCTACGATGGCCGGGTGCCACTGGTTGCCCCCCGACGCCCGGGGCGTCTCCCGCGGCGGCTGGGACGTGAGGTTCTCTCCCTCTCACGTTCCGCCACCTCCTTCGCTAGCATGACTGCTTCGCAGAACGAGGCGACGGCTTCCCATTCCCTCTCGCTCCGGACCATGGATTGACCCAGGGCCGGACGCGAGAGGTCGCCGCCGCCAATCGCCGCTACGAGGACACGGCGGTGCTCATCCCAAGCGGGGCAGAGCTCCACGTTGTGCTCCACCGTGTCCTCCGGCCGATCCTCGCAATGGTAACACCCGGGCGTTTCCTCCCGCCCGATTCGGTGCAGGAACCTCCCGAATCACCCGTGTCCGGTGAGGACCTGCGTCAGGCGGAAGGTGAGGGCGCCGTGCCGCCACTCTAGCCACTCCTCAAAGAGGGGACTTATCGCCATTCGTGCAGGCGCGCGAGCACTATCGCCTCCAGATCCCATGGCGGCAATCCGGCCAAGAGGCTCGCCGCCTCGCCGGAGATCGTGCGTTACCCCCGGACCAGCCTTACGGCTACCACCTTCTGGGGCGCGCTCAGGTAATAGGCGGCTCGCCACCTCAAAGAACGCGCCCACACCGGGGCCCCGTAAAGGGCCATGGACCGCACGACCCCCGCATAGAGCCTTCGGCAGGAGGCGTTTGGACCCCCCAGGTTGGGCAAGAGCCGCTTGAATGCAGCCCCTGCCCGTTCCAGTTTTGGGGCCAAACGTCGGAAGTGCTCAACGAAGTTCCACCGGCTGTCAAGGACAAGCCCTAGGTACTTTAACGTCGACTCGACGCCGATGGGAACCCCTCCTACCGTCAGTATGGATCCCGACAGTGGCACATTCCGAGGCCCATGAAAGCACATGGCCTCGGACTTATGCAATGCCACCTCGAAACCCAGTTGCCGGATTCTTTCCACGACTATCGCAACCCCGCGTGTCATTAATTCGGCCGCCGCGCGCCGCCTCGTGCGACCTCCCCTGTGCCAGCACCAGCGTGTCGTCAGCGTAGCAAACTACGCTGACACCGCTAGGGAGGTCAGCGCGCAGCACCCAGTCGTAGCCGATGTTCCACAAGGGTGGCCCCAGAACCGATCCCTGTGGAACACCGCACGACATCTCTCGCCGGTTCTACTCTCCGTTGCGACCGGGGTAGATGACGGCCCTGTCCGTCAGGTAGTCCCCGACCACACGACGAAGGTAGGTCGGCACCCGGTGATACCGGAGTGCCTCCCTAATGCAGGTCCAGGGCATGGTGTTATGAAGGCATTGGCGATGTCAAGAGACACCGCCACGACGACCCCACCCCGGAACACCGCATCCCCCGTCGTGAGAGCCCTCACGCGCATGATGGCGTCCACCGTCGAGCGCCCCCTGCGGAAACCAAACTGGTGATCCGCAAGATCCGGCCCCATCCCCACAAGGTGCCCGGCGAGGCGGTTAGCAATGACTCTTTCAAAGAGCTTGCCCACCTCGTCGAGCAACACAATGGGCCGGTATGCGGACGGAGAGTCCGCAGGGCGCCCCGGCTTCCGGATGAAGACCAGCTTCCCCGTCTTCCAACGAAGCGAGAACTGGCCTCTCTCCAAGCATGCGCTTAAGAGCCCTTCCAGTCGGGGCCCGAGAGCCTCCGAGGCCAGGACCCAGGCTTTGCCAGGCAAGCCATCGGGTCTCGGGGCGGTATTTTTGGCTTTAAGCCTGCCTACCGCCACTCTCAGGTCTACCCCGGTCACTTCCGGAATGTCGTCATCGTCCTCGATGTGGTCCACTTCTGACACCGCAAGTGGCGGAGCCATAGGCGGGGAGGATGTTCCCCTCGCAGAGGGAATAGAGCGCTCACCACGTCCTCCACGAGCTGAGGCCGGAGACTCTGCGTCAGCGGGGGGGCCCAGGTGCGGAGTTTGTCCCGCACCATCTTATAAGGGCGGCCCCACGATCTCCTCGTGGCCCAGGTCTTTGGCCCGCTGGACAGCCTCTTGGAGGGCGGTCTTCGCTGCTCTGTATCCCTCGTACAGCTCCGCTTCAATGGCTGCCGCATCCGGAGGGCGGATGCGGAGCCTGCGATGCCTGGCGTACGGGTGCCGCGCGGCAACGCACGCCTCACGCAGAGACGTCAACTCTCGCGACCACCAGTACACCTGACGCCGGGCGCTTCCTGGCCGAACTCGGGGCATTGCCACGTCGCAGATTTCGGACATGGCCTCCTGAAACCACCCTGCCTCGTTGTTGACGTCGGCAGGCCTTTTCGGTGATGTCACCCAGGCCTGCACTATCGAGGCTTCCAGGAGGAGCAGATCGATGCCCTTGAGGGAAATTGTATTATAAAATTATTACTATGTTACGTTTTTATAAAATACTATCATTTCGCCCGTGATTTCGTCCGCGAAAATTGTGATATAATATAGCCTTGTTTCTCGGTAAAGATATAGCTTTTTAGTGGAGAACAAATATTTTCACTTAATAATATAATATTAGTATAGAATAGCAGCACCCCGTGGTTTCACCCGCATAAATAATGATCTCGTGGGAATATCGGGATAAAAAGTATCCTATGTCCTTTTCCAGGATTAGAATTTGGATAAAATTTGGCACGTAGGTAGACCATGAGTATACCTACGTGCCAACATTTATCCAAATCTGTCTAGTTGTTTTAGTGTAAAAGCATAACAAACAAACAAACTCACCGTCGAATTTAAAATATAAGTTAGGATAAATATAATTATTTTACTTTTGTAGGCTACTCTTATACTATTTGTATTTCTTTATCATAATAATACGTTCCTTAGTATCTTGTATTTTTTTCTCAATTAAATTATAAGTAAACCGCAGTGAACCGTGTTACGAACCCCTGCCTCTGCACGTGTGTGTATAGAGAAGCGTGCACCACGCACACAGGCGCACTCAACGTCAGTCGTCGTTGTTTTTTGAGTTAAGAATTTTGCGAGAACGCTCTTAATACGTTTCTTGAAATAAATCCTTAGAAGAAAGTTATTCGATTTGATTTTGTTAGAATTTGTAGACTATCTTTTTCATGATATCCCGAAGTATAATTTCTAAGATTACCCAAATATTTCCCAAATGGCCTGCTAAAATGACCGGGAGGACCAGTTGGAAAAAACTTTCAGGTCTTCGAGACTGCGTCAGTATCTGCCTAGCCTTTTACCAATTATGTTGAGGTCGGCTTCCAGTCTTACCAGATGCGCTGAATACCAGTATTTTACATGGTACCCAGTCAGTACAGGGTAGTAAGATAACCCTTGGTAAGACTGTATGTCAAACTTTAGGGTCACTTATCAGCTGTTACGACTGTCAAGGATCTACTTATGACAGCCGGGATTACCGGCTTAACGTACATTGCGAGGCACGGAGAAAACTCGGTATGCAATGAGTGGTGACCCATCCACGGACCAACCTAAGCAAGCACGGCTTAACCTAAAGATCGACCATTTTCGAGACTAGACAACGGGGCTGACCTGCCACAATACCATATGACTGATTCATTTCATAACTCCTCATCATCTGCCTAGCCTTTTCCCAATTTATCTTGGGGTCGGCTTCCAGTCTAACCGGATGCAGCTGAGTACCAGTATTTTACATGAAGCGACTGCCTACCTGACCTCCACAACCCAGGGTAATACGATACCCCTTGGTAAGACTGGATGACTTTTTGGCTTCTGACTAGTAAGGACTGTCAAAGATCTACAAATGACAGCCGGGACCAACGGCATAACGTGCTTTCCGAGGCACGGAGGAAACTCGGTATGTAATTATGGTCACCCATCTACGGACCAACCTCGGCAAGCACGGCTTAACCTTGAAAGATTGACCCGTGCGGCTGTTATTATTTAGCCACGAGCTCCTCCTCATTTCATAACTCCTACCAAGCAGTTATTACCACCTACTTAGGACTAATAAATCAGAAAGCGTGTTTAAATGTTTATTACTCAATCACTCCGAAACGACTCAACAGATTCCGGTGAAACTTGCAACGGAGATGAATCACACTGAACTTAACACTCTATTTTAGGATAAGAACATATGCGACTCTCACGCACACTGCATATTTATCCCGACATCGAATCTGGTTCCAGATAACATCGTTCGCGAAGGAAGCTGGGTATCAAGCTTTTTTCTTTTAGGTTATTTTTATCTGTGTATTTTCATCATGCTTTTCACTTAGCAGATAGTTGCACACTGCATGCAGCTAGTTTGTAGTAATACTATACCTCTTTAAAATAACTTAGGAACCAACGTATCCTACTCCAGTAAACCAGTTCCATTCACTAAAAAAGTATCGCACTATGACGTCACATAAACTAAGAACCTCACTACAACCTCACTTAAGCACCAATTTTAAAAGCATAAAACCATTTTTCACATACAAAACGGTACACCGATTAAAAAATAGCTCTTACAATGTAATACATAAGTAAATATAGCGAACTTTAAATCCAGTAGTTGGCTAACTCGGTCGGCCCGTAAAAGTGGTTTATTACTTAACCGGTTTAAGTTATAACGTAATTTAAAGCAGTTGTACTTAACTCGATAAGTGATGAAGCAAAGAGGTAAACGCGGAGTTTAAAAAAGTTTTTAAGTAAAGAGTTTGGTTACCAACCTGGATGGAACATGAATATAATCACTACACTAAGATACACTCGCGCGCACCTAAGATGGTGTCCGTCGCAGCACTGCCTGTCCTCCCCGCTCGCACATGCCTTCCCCGCACTTGAGGTAAGACTGCGCGTGAGTGGCGAAGATAGCGGATGTTTCAACTTCACGAGCGGACGAACAGACCAATAGCCTTTATTTTCATTATTACGAAATCTTGTCCATTGATGATACACTTGTTGACTCTTTCATAACCCCGAATTATTGTTAAATGGGAACAATAGTGCGTGGACATAACACCTGAGCGTGGTGTTTATTTGAATCTCAATAGCCTAACTGGTGTTGGAGAACACTTATTCCATTGAATCCCACATTCGCCTTTGTTTCCAAGTTTAAAACAATAGCGACTATAGAGATTCCATCATCTATTTTAAACGAATAACTACACTTGGTATGTACTTCCAACACTTTCTATTTACGTTTGTGGTAATGTGGACAAGTATAAATCGAAGTTCGTCATAAGGTTTGACAAGAGCTATACATATAAACTTATGTGTAAAGTTCTTTCTCTCGTCTTTCCGTAGATTATTTTATATAAGGAAACTGTCATCATCATTTAAAACTTTGAAAATTAAAAAAAAATTGTAGAAGCGAAAGGTGTAGTTCCAAAAAAATACAGTTTTCCCTGAATTTTCTACTAAACAAAGAACTCCAGCCTTTCTCAAGTGCTGACAATATTTAATCTTTATTTAGTTTTTTTTTTTTTTATTATGAATAGGCTCGCGCTTGACCACTATCTCACCTGATGGTAAGCGATGATGTGGTCGACGGTGAAGCACGCTTGCCTAGAAGAAACCTATTCACTCTTGACTTCAAGACAACAGACACCGATTTACACTATCACTATCTATAACCCTCTTAATACTGCTATGCTATGCTTTGGAATGACTTCATTAAATCATAGCTCATCACTAATTTCATTATTTGGGAACCATCGATACGAAAGATCAAGGAGGTTGAGCTGATATTAAAGTGTTCTCCTTGTTCTCGAGGCACTATTTTTTATATTTTTTGGTTTGCACTTAATAGTTTACATAATTATCATGTTTTACTCTTAACATAACATCACGCCTTTAATACCCGAAGGGTTTTAAGACAGAGGTGTACCTTAGTAGTTAGCACACCCACATTTCGTGAGTTATGTTAAAGTCCCATAATATAGTCCGCTGAACTGACTGAAAGAAATTGCTGACGGAAAAAGCTATTGACACTTTGCCCGACCACACACACACATTAAATGATACAAGTCCATATTATGTCCATACTAGCTGGCGCCCGCGGCTTCACCCGCGTGTAGTTTGATAATTGTCCCATTGGATCCTACTACCGGGATTTAAAGTATCCTATGTGTTAATCCAGGTTATAAACTATCTGTGTTCCAAATTTCATCCAAATCCGTTCAGTAGTTTTTGGGTAAAAGAGTAACAAACATCGATCCATCCATCCATCCATCCATCCATCCTCACAAACTTTCGCATTTATAATATTAGTAGGATTAAGACGTCGCCGTCGTGTAAATATCTAAGGTCTAAGAAGTAAGCACTCTGTGTTCAAATACTACCTTACAAAATATGGATATTCACATTTAAAGTAATAAAAAAACTATTTTACAAAAAAATTATAACGGGCTTCCAAAAAGTCATTGTCTAGTTTGTTTTATTCACTTTATTGCCACCAACTTCCGAAAGTAAAATTATTTTCGACATATTTGTGTTTTTTTTTTTGGAATTAGGTTATAAAATAAGATTTTATTTTACCCTATTTAGTTGTGTTATCTCACATAAATCATAGTCAAGTATCAATTCTACATTGTAACTAGACACCAGCACATCGTCTATACATACGACAAAGGACAAAATGCATAATAAAGAGAGAGGATGACTCAAAAAGTACGTAAGCAAAGATAATAAAATTCATATTGACTAACCGGGCAAGCTTTCTCTACCAAATGAATGAAGAATCATCTAAATCGGTCCAGTAATCACGGAGAAATAGGTGTACAAACGCGAAAAATATACGTAAATAAACAAAATGTTCATAAAATTAAAACTACTGGGCCAAACTATGTTAAATTTTGATGAGACCAAATGGCAACTATTCCGCATCAAACTAAAGAAGAATCACGGAAATTGGATCATAAATCTCAGCGTAATCGGTGTACATACATAAAAAAATACCAATCGAATTGAGAACCTCCTCGTTTTAGAAGTCGGTTAAAAACCATAAAACACAACAAACTCATGTTAGTAAAACTAGGTCATTCATCATTTCTCAATCAAATAGTGAGTAAACATTACATACTGGTTAAACACTTATGTGATTCACCAGTATGTAATGCGGCGAAGCCCAAAGGAGGATTGTTGGATAAAAATACATTGATCGATAAAAATAAACTAGAGCCCATATTTAGCTTTTTCATCCTTTTACATTCTTACAAACGAGTAGATACATCGTGACCTTTGTGAAGAACAACATTCTGCTCAGCTCGAGTGTCGTTCAATCGTAGTACAAAAATGACACATGCGTGAACACAGAAGCCAAAATAATGAATCAGACCGCAAAAATGTAACAAAAAATTCAAATAATAAAACTCACAGAATTTTTATGCATAGTACATTAAAAAAATCCGTTACAATACGAAATATAGTTACATATTTTTGTTTTAGAGACCATTCAGGCAATACTTTAATTTAGTTCCCCTCATTCTTCCTGCCCATTAAAATAGCCACCTGCTTGTTAAAATGATGTTGGACTTGAAATGGGGTTAGTATTATCATCATTATGAACCACTTTTGTTACGGGACTAAAGAAAAAACAACTCCATACATGTATGTTCGCAGAAGAGCTCGTGGCTAAATACTAACAGCGCGCTTGCCTAGGTTGATTCGTCGATGGGGATCGCCCATTACTTACCAAGCTTGAAAGCACGTTAAGCCGTTGGTCCCGGCTGTAATTAGTAGATCCTTGACAGTCGTTACAGGTGGTGAGTGACCCAAAAAGTCTAACAATCAGTTAAGACTGATTACCCCTTGGTAAGCCAAGGGGTATCTTACTACCCTGTACTAACAGGGTTCGCACCATGTTAAATACTAGTATTCAGCTGCAACTGGTAAGACTGGAAGCCGACCCCAACATAATTGGGAAAACCGACTGGTGTTGTGTTGTTTGGTAAGACCAACCAAGGGGTATACAAGGTGTTGTTTTGCATCCTCGTCAAATTCAAGGAGGTAACTATGCTAATGATTCTCGTCCCGAATCAATAATAACATGGGTAAGTAAGTAATTTTTATTTTTGGTATGTGTGAAACACGCGTGTTTTAAACGCGGGCCGTCTGATTCTCGCCTTATAACCGCGCTTCCACACATACAAACAATCTCAAACGTTTATTCGATAATTTCTTACCCCCTAAACCACGTTAAGAGGGTTATTCTGAAATACTGACAAACATAAACAACCAAAAAATCAGCATTTATTAATTTTTAATTAGGTACCGTAATTTTAATTGATTATTTATGTCTTTTGTGACAACCTCCTGAACTTTGACGAGGATGCAAAACAACAGCTTGTATATTACCCAGTACTAACTGGGTAGTAGAGGTCAGATAGACAGTCGCTCCATGTAAAATACTGGAGTTTACCTGCATGCGGTTAGACTGGAAGCCTAGCCGAACCGAGGCTGGCTGAGCAGATGATGATGTTGGACCAAAAAAGGAGTCATTATGAACTCCTTTTACTATGGGACTATAACTGATACTGTTAGCCGGCGTCATCCCACTGCTGGGCATGACCACAAGAACAAGGGCTAGTTTGGACCACTGGCTGGTCCTGTCCAACTCGTCCTGCCATCTTCTATTACACTGAAATCGTTAAAAAGAAAAAAACAGCTCCATACCTCCATGTCTGGACGCTCAACTAGAATAGTTGGTTTTCTCTGAAACTACCGTCAAGTAGTGTGAATGTGTTTCAGCTAAAAAGTTCATTTAAATGCATAATTTATGTAGGTCTTGCAGATTTCTAAAGGATTCGGGACAACCAGTCTTCCCAGCCTTACCCAGTACTAACTGGGCTGTGGAGGTAAGATAGGCAGTCGCTTTACATAAAATACTGGTAGGTACTCAGTAGTATCTGGTTAGCCTGGAAGCCGACACTGAAATAGTTGAAAAAAGGCTAGGCAGATGATGAGACAATTTAGTGCACAAAATAATCTGCCATTTTCACTCTCAATTCGTTATAGTCGTTTCGGCAACCAATTACTGGACACTAATTTAAAAGCCTTAAAATTATAATATCCAAATAACTTGCGGAATCACTTCTAGGTAAAAACCGTTGATAATTGCAAAGATGAAGAAATATTGATTCAACAAATAATGCAAACAATTTTGAACACTAATAGAAAACAATAAGGTTTCTTTTAGACATTGAACTACGATGTTGATTTGCTTTCGTTATGTCACCTTTGAACTATACAAGTAGTTTTATATTGACAAAACCGGACATACCGTACCTAATGAATGCATCAATATCTTTAGAAATAGACGATGTCAGTGTTTTTTTGTGTAGGTCAATTTTAAGAAAACTTTTGTTGTTATCCTTGCAAGTAATTATATTTTGATGTTTTAGGAATTGAATAATGATACGAAGGATTACGAATGAGTTTAGTAGGGCGTCAGACTGATAATCCATAATTTTTGTTTCCACCTATACATAAAGGGTGTAAAACACCTCTTAACGAAGCCGAAAGGCACTAGTTCTCCCTGTCATTGCGATCATTTTTTTGTTCTGCACCATACCTGGGAACCTTCTAGTTACGGAGATATTAGGGGTCAAAGTTCCAACTTTTTCGCAAGTATTTTTTTAAATACAAGTTTTTAATGTAATATTTTTACTATAAAAAACTCTACGACCCCAGTACTATTCAATCCGTCCATCAGCACAATGTTTTGAGTGCGTTACATTGAGTTCTACCACAAAACATGATTTACACCCAGAGTTGGGCGTAATCGACTACTTTTGTAGTCAGATTAATAATCTGATTGAAAGTAATCATGATTACTTTTAATCAGATTAAAGTAGTCGTGATTACTTTTAATCAAGATTACAAATGTAATCTTTAATCTTGATTACAGTAGTCAGTAATCTAAATTACATGATTATTCATTACTAAGTTTTATATGAAATATGATTTAGGAATGAATTTATATAACTTATTATATTGAGTTGCCATTAACTTCGACAATTTGTAGCTAAAAATTGAATAGTTGCCTTTATTTTATAAAAAATATACCTATGCCTATGTCACGTAAGACGCGCGGTAGGGGTGCGGAGGACAGGGTATCGTATGATCGCCGGCTAGCCAATCACCGCGTTCGCGTAGTCGGCGCACAAGCGGCATTTTGTTTAATGCGCATCAGTCAAACGAATCGGGCGCAAGTAAACGAACGTAATTTTGTACTTAAAGGAATATTTTTAGTTGTGATGTGAAATGGCGTGTTCTTCTCATTCATCTTTATCTAATAACTCTGAATTGGAAGATGTGCAGATTGAGCAAACAGCAGAAACATTACCATGCATCCTTGACGGCAAGTTTTTCATATATTCTTATACGGAGTCCACCGCTACCAAAAAAGTTGGAATTTGTACATCTTGTCAACCAAAAGAAGTTAAAATTTCTGGTTTTAACAATTCAACATCCAATTTTGTTACTCACCTCAAACGAAAACACGGAGAACAAACATACAAAGAGTATCAAACTCACTTGAAATGTATGAAAAAAAAAAAACCGTCTTATAGAACTACTAATCGTCCTCAGTCAGAAATTATGGATAACAGAAATAAATCCGCTGAACAAACGGTCTCACAAGAGCAATTTAATGAAAATATTTTAAAGTTTTTCATACATTCCATGATTCCTTTGCAAGCAATAGATGATCCGTTTTTTAACAAAATCTTTGAAAGTTTGAATATTACCACAAAAGGACTGAATGTTGTCAGTAGGAGAACTTTAGGGCGCTTAATCGATGACTATTATACAAAAGAAATTACCAACATCAAAAGTGCATTGCAGAGCGTAAAACAAGTGTGCACAACTGCTGATATTTGGTCAGGAAAAAGTCGAAGTTTTCTAGGTGTCACTGCACATTGGCTTGACTCAAACCTAGAAAGGAAATCTAAGACACTCGCATGTCGAAGATTTTCAGGTGCGCACACCTATGACCGGATAGCTTTTTTACTTGAAGCAATTCATTCTGAATTTGGTCTCGACTCACGAAAAGTTCTAGCCACGGTCACAGATAGTGGCAGTAATTTTGTGAAAGCTTTTAAAGAGTTTGGTATCGATTTGGATAATTTAGAAAATTTTACTGATGGCGCTGATGGCAACTCAGAATACGAAAGAGATGCTATTGTCGGCGAGGATTTTAACTCCGAGGGCAGTTTCTTTAACACTCTAAATGATGTTGATCCTTTAGCTTTTGTTGAAAATGCTATTCCACAAACAAATATATTAGAATTGCCAGTACATTTGAGATGTTCTGCCCACAAGCTCAATCTATGTGCTACTACTGACGCCAATAAAGTGTTGAGAAATCAGAGAAATAATGAAACAACTATTGCCGATATTCATAATAACGTTATCAAAAAATGCAACAGTTTGTGGAACTCGGCCGGCCGCCCTAAATCGGCTGAAATAATACAAGGTATTGTTGGGCATACGCTTTCCAGACCAGGAATCACTAGATGGAATAGTCTTTATGATGGCCTAAAACAAATTACATCCATACAAGATAAGAGTGTCCAGTTGTACTTGGCATTGGGCGTAACAAACGTTTTACGTGCCAATGATTTCCAATACATAAATGAATATTTGCGTTGTTCAAAACCAATAGCAGAAGCCCTGGATATAATACAAGGTGAGCAATATATGTATTACGGTATTTTGCTGCCATGTTTAGTATCCCTGCGAAAAAAATTGCAAAAACTCAACAGAGAACCACTTGTTTTTTGCAAAAAGTTAGCAGAGACTTATTTGGAAAGTGTGGAAAGGCGATTTTCTGAGTTTTTTGACGTCTCCTCGAAGGTTGCCCAAAATGCAGTAGTTGCTGCAATGTCTTATCCCAGATTCAAGGACAAATGGATGGCTTGTATAAATATAGAATATCATTCCAAAATCAAATCTGTTTTTAAAGGAGCTGTCGTCAAAGAAATTCATGAAGCACCTGAAACTGTTCAAGATACCCCAAACACTAGATATGAAGACAGTTATTTCGAGTTCGACACTGATTCGTCAGAGACCGATTCGACAGGAGATATTCACCAAGTCCAACGATCTAAAGCAGAAATCATTATTTCTCATTATTTGGCGGATCAAGATAAAGATATATCCATGTTAAATAGATATCCTGAAATCAAAAAGGTTTTCAAGAAATATAATACGCCTCTACCGTCATCGGGTCCTGTTGAAAGGCTTTTCTCATATGCAACAATGACCAATTCACCAAAATCACACAGACTTTCAGATGAAATGTTTGAAAAGAGGGTGTTATTGAAATCTAATTTAAAACACACATCATAAACGACATACCGAAAACTCTAGTTGATTTTTTGCGTAAAATTATACTTATTTATTATTATATTATCCTTAAAGCACAATCTATGAGACTGATTAAAAAATAAAAAATATTTTTTGCTATATAATATGTTTTTTTATTATTTAATGTTCCGAGTTCCGACTATTTGTTTTATTAATCATAACAGTAATCAAGATTACGATTACAGATTGATAATCATTAATCATCGATATGATTACATTTTTGATTAATTTCCGTAATCTGTAATCATGATTGAAGATTACACATTGTAATCATAATCCTTAATCATTAATCTGATTACTTTTTGCCCAAGTCTGTTTACACCCCCCAAAAAAAAAATTGTTTCCCAGCAATATTTTTTGCGTAAAGTTACTTAGTTTCATGTACAGGATGCTTGGTTGGCGGCTTCGTGATGAGGTGATTTACACCGTGTATGTATATAAAAAAAAATACTTTCAACAGGCTAGGTACGAAAGTTACGCCCACTAGTTCCACGAGGCACATAATCCCGTTGGATTGTCTGCCTCGTGGAACTGATGTGGAACAGTGGGGGCGGCTGCTGAGCATGAGGGTTTGATTCCCTGTTTGGGCAAAGTGTTATTGAGTTTTTCGGCGACTGGATTGCCCGGTTGATGGCAATAGTCTTGCCCCCTATTACAAGCGAGTTGTGTTTAAGTTCCGTGTACCATGTTACATGTACAGACGCCAACTTACAGGTCAAACTACTCGAAACTGTTTTTTAAAGAAATTTTCCTCAATCAACCTTGAACCGTATTCTTTAACGATAATGTTCAAAATCGATTAAAGAAATTTGACAGATTGTTGTAGCTTGATGTGCTAACGTCTGTACGTACCTAATAGTAACGTTTCTCCAAATAAACATATCTGGCAATACGAAGGTGTGTGTTAGGTACATCTTTGCCTTACCCTCCGAGGATTCAGGCGTGACGTTATGTTATCTCATGCTCTCAAAACGGCGATGAAAAACATCGTGAGTTTACCGCCATGTCCTAGAAGCAAAAATTTGAAGAAATGTGACATCTACCAACCCACACGGGGTTGTGGTGGGTTACATCACACTCCCTCTCATGAAGAGGTGGCTTATGTTCCAACAGTGGGAATATAACAGGCTGTTTATACATGCCTGTGCATTTCTTAGTTTTCAGGAAATATTGACCCAGGTTTCCGCTGTGAATCATTGTCACACATAAGGTACAGGCTTATATTATACTAGCTGTCCCGCGCAACTTCGTCTGCGTCAAATTTTCCCCGTTTTCGCAACATTTTTCATTGCTGCCCCGCTCCTATTGGTCGTAGCGTGATGATATATAACCTATGTCCTTCCCCAGGTTGAAATCTTTCTTCTTGCCAAATTTCATAAAGATCCGATCAGCCGTTTAGACGTGAAACGTAACAAACAAACATACAAACAAACAGAGTGTCATTCGCATTTATAATATTAGTATGGATGCCTCGACGAACACGTTGATCGGTTAGCCTTGTCGTCAAAGGACCATTTACGACACACGACAAACGTTGCGGATCATTAAAAGAGATTAAAAGCAATCTAGTTAATTCGTTTCGAATAATAAAGTTGCTAAGGTACGAGATCTTTTGCAAAAACGATTGAATTCTTTAGTTTCGTGTCCATAAGCGTCCACAAACCAAAACTACCCGTAACGAAGCCAAAAGGGCACTTGATGTCCCCGTCATTGCGATAGTTTATTTTGTTCTGCATCATATGTTCCAACATTTTCACAGGTTGAAAATACTAGTTTTTCACCCCAAAAAAAGAATTCGATTCCTATCAATGAGTATTTTTTTTGTATATACTTAGTTAGATGTACAGAATGTTTGGTTGACGGCTTCGTACAAGGTTTGTGTGTCATCATCATCAGCCTATAATGTTCCCACTGCTGGGACACAGGCCTCCTCTCTATGAGAGGGATTGAGCTGTAATCCACCACGCGGGCCCAGTGCGGGTTGGTAAATGTCACATGTCTTCGAATTTTTAGTTCTAGGACATGCCGGTTTCCTCATGTTGTTTTCCTTCACCGTTTTT
Source organism: Cerastis leucographa (assembly GCA_963082945.1). Taxonomy (NCBI): domain Eukaryota; kingdom Metazoa; phylum Arthropoda; class Insecta; order Lepidoptera; family Noctuidae; genus Cerastis; species Cerastis leucographa. The sequence continues at coordinate 9,684,465 of OY720378.1, forward strand.
GAGAGCAAGGGTGATGAAATAAATTACACAAAGTAATGCACCTGCCTGGGTTCGAACCCACGGCTTATTGCTCGTAAGTCGGGGCTGTCACCACTGGGCCACCGCTGCTCTCAGTATCAGTCAGCCGGCCTAGCATGACCGCCGTAGAAACGGGCTATGTCTACGGAATAATCGACAATTTGACAGATATTTCTATCGTCCCAAGCATGGCGATATTAAGAATGTAGAAAAGAAATGTTTCTTTTCTTCAGTCGACATAAGTCTACAACGTCGAGCATGACGACCATATTATCTCTTCGCTTGACATTTGGGGGTAGAAACATTACTTCTGACAAATGTCAAACTAGTCTTATTAAAAACTAAATACGAGAAATACGTTTCGTGGTTGCGTTGAGTTACGTTCAAAAGGTTGAAATGTTATGTAAAATATTTAGGTTTAATTTCGCGAAAAAGATCCAGGCCTGGATCCAGGCCAGATCCAATTGACAACTTTTTTTTGTTAACTAAACGTAATAATATTCAGGGAATATAAACATCACGTGATACGTCCCCGTTGCTATGGAAATAATTTCTGTCTATGTCTTCGAGGAAAGAAGAAAGGCGAGTCGACGGGGCGCGCCATGCTCGGGCAGAAGAAATGTCAAGTTGTATAGAAAAGATTTCTTGTCGTTTCTTGGTAGAATAGAGATAGAACGGTCATGCTAGGGGGGCAGGTCTGTGTGTATAGAGTATGTACCATGTGACCACTTATCCCTACTTCACGTTACAGAAGAGAATGATTTAACTACTACTGGTACAGTAGAAGAAAAGTTAAGCAGATGAAATTTAAATCATGAGCTGGTTATCTACTTTGGCATGAAAACTCATGAGCACCTGCCATTTTATCTCTTCATAAGTCTTGGGTGACTGGTAAAGAATGTTTAAGGCTCACTAATGGGGCCTCACCCATAAGTGTGCTGCATTGCGACGACGTACGACGTCGTAATATCGCAGCGCACTAGCGCAGCATCTCAGTGTCGCTTTTAGTCTTCATTCGACAATAAATCTGTACAAACGTGCTCTAATGTTGCCGAAAAAACGTTAAAACAATAAAAAAAATCGGATATCTCCCATGATCGCATTAATTAAATAACTCATAAAACCTATTAATTAATTGATTGCCTTGAATTTAATTAATAAATGTCCGTCGAGGTACTGGAGGTCCGACAGTACAGCGCATCAGCCTCCTCCAGCTTCGTCTCTCGTCCGTCGATCCGTTGAAACATGGCGTGCGCCGACGCATCGCATCATGTGATATGTCACTATAAAATGTATGTAAAACAACACAGCGTTGACGCATGGACGATTCAACGCAAGCCTTAGGGTCAGCTCACACCGAGACGCGTGTTGTACACCGATTTCAGCAAAGCTTTCGATAAAATCCCTCACTCCATACTGATTCAAAAACTAGCAACGTATGGTATTACTGGGCCCTTGCTGGAATGGTTGAAGTCTTACCTATTGGATCGGGAATTCTATGTTGTGGTGAACGGTTTTCGATCAGCCAGCAATTATCGTATGACTTCCGGAGCTCCGCAAGGTTCACATCTTGCTCCCATATTGTTTATAATATTTATTAATGACCTTCCCAGCTGCTTTTTCTTCTCCGAGTGCTTCTTGTACGCCGATGACCTAAAGTTTGCCAGAGCAATCGATTCATCTAGTGATATCGCGCTCTTGCAAGATGATTTGAATAGGGTTGTCGAATGGTGTAAAAATAACAAAATGGAACTAAATTTAAAAAAATGTTACCACCTTTCATTTTCAAGGAAGGCTCATCCCATAGACTCTGAGTACCTGATAGACAACCCTAAAATACAACGAGTCGATAACCTCACGGACCTAGGCGTTGTTTTTGATAAAAAAATCACTTTTATCCCTCACATTGAGAAAATTATAAAAAAAGCCTCCAAAACGTTAGGTTTTGTACAAAGAAACACAAAAAGTTTCAAACTGGTTAGCACTAAAATAATGCTATACAATAGTCTTGTACGGAGCGTCTTGGAGTATTGCAGTGTTGTATGGAGACCACACTACGCCACGCATAAATTACTTTTAGAAAGGGTACAAAAGCGCTTTCTTTGGCATCTTGCTTTTTCGAAAGGGAAAAGCAAACTGCTGCCCTCCTACAGCAGTCGTTTGAAATACTTCAAGATGAACTCGTTATCAACTCGAAGAGATCTCATTGATGCCTCGTTTCTTTATAAACTGCTTAGAAATAAAATCGACTGCCCTAATCTACTAAGTCTTCTTAAGTTTCGTGCCCCATCCCGATATCCGCGAAACCCCATTACGCCGTTACACCCACCCTTACGCAGAACGGTTCTGGGTGCTAACTCTCCGATTCCACGCTTGTGTAAAATCCTTAACAGTTGCAGTGATCTAATAGATATAAACCACGACAAGTTGAGCAAATTTCACAAAATAATTAAGGAGCATTACTCTAATATAGAATATAAATAGTAGCTGTATATTAACAAATGTGTAAGAATTTTAAATTTAGGTATTTTGTCATCCAATCGAAAGTTAATTGATTTAATAACTATAATTCAATGCATTAATGATGAGCTGTGATATATTTAATTTAATTCATTAATTTTGTGTCAATTGTTTTATTTTATTCCAATGTTATTATTGTATAAATAAGTTGTGTGCTGTTTTTAAATTTTAATATCTGATATTGTTTGATTTTAATTTAACGTTTATGGTAAATGCTATTTTGTTTTTGTTTATATAAAAAGTTGTATTTACTACTTAATCAAAATTTTAATAATAATTTTATGCTGCTGTATTGTTATTGTTAATTTTTGTTGTTACCTTTATTTTTGAATTTTATGTTAAAGCAAACTTTAACCGAGTGATAACGATGTGTATAACCACAAACTGTGCATGTGGTGTTAGCCTTTAATTAATTGTTACACTTATAAATGCAGGTGAAATGATATTATAAATGTACTGTGTAAACAATTGTTGGCTAACCAAATAAATAAATAAAAAATAAAAGGTTGAAATGTTATGTAAAATATTTAGGTTTAATTTCGCGAAAAAGATCCAGGCCTGGATCCAGGCCAGATCCAATTGACAACTTTTTTTTGTTAACTAAACGTAATAATATTCAGGGAATATAAACATCACGTGATACGTCCCCGTTGCTATGGAAATAATTTCTGTCTATGTCTTCGAGGAAAGAAGAAAGGCGAGTCGACGGGGCGCGCCATGCTCGGGCAGAAGAAATGTCAAGTTGTATAGAAAAGATTTCTTGTCGTTTCTTGGTAGAATAGAGATAGAACGGTCATGCTAGGGGGGCAGGTCTGTGTGTATAGAATATGTACCATGTGACCACTTATCCCTACTTCACGTTACAGAAGAGAATGATTTAACTACTACTGGTACAGTAGAAGAAAAGTTAAGCAGATGAAATTTAAATCATGAGCTGGTTATCTACTTTGGCATGAAAACTCATGAGCACCTGCCATTTTATCTCTTCATAAGTCTTGGGTGACTGGTAAAGAATGTTTAAGGCTCACTAATGGGGCCTCACCCATAAGTGTGCTGCATTGCGACGACGTACGACGTCGTAATATCGCAGCGCACTAGCGCAGCATCTCAGTGTCGCTTTTAGTCTTCATTCGACAATAAATCTGTACAAACGTGCTCTAATGTTGCCGAAAAAACGTTAAAACAATAAAAAAAATCGGATATCTCCCATGATCGCATTAATTAAATAACTCATAAAACCTATTAATTAATTGATTGCCTTGAATTTAATTAATAAATGTCCGTCGAGGTACTGGAGGTCCGACAGTACAGCGCATCAGCCTCCTCCAGCTTCGTCTCTCGTCCGTCGATCCGTTGAAACATGGCGTGCGCCGACGCATCGCATCATGTGATATGTCACTATAAAATGTATGTAAAACAACACAGCGTTGACGCATGGACGATTCAACGCAAGCCTTAGGGTCAGCTCACACCGAGACGCGACGCTGCGCGCACATTTTAAAGAGCGATTCAAAATTTAACTTTATTTTCTACTCGAAAAGATACACATTTTATTGTGAGAATACGTTGCACCACGCAGCGCTGCGCCGCGTGACGCCTGTAAAGAAATGTGTTTCTTTTCGTGTAGAAAATAAAGTTATATTTCGAATCGCTCTTCAAAAGTATGCACGCAGCGTCGCGACTCGGTGTGAGCTGACGCTAAGTCATTAAGTCCGCCTTTGTACCTTTTTTTGTTTGACAAGTTTAAATAAATAAAGAATTCTGAAATCAGTACACTCTCAGATTTAAAAAAAAAACCACATCGTTTGTGAATATTTTATTACAGCTACTACGATGGTGAATCAGAAATTAACTAGTTTATAACGAATACAATACAATAATTACAGTAAAATAAACATAAAGTCACGCTACAAATAGTTCAGAAAAAAGTGGTGTCTATCAATTATTATTTGCAAACTCGTATCTATTACATTGAGATAATTAAAGAAAGGAACGCTTGTATATAAAAAGTGTACCGTGTGTTTGCGTGACCGTTTGTTAGAAAACTTGGCTCGCACACTACCGGGTAACTTTTTATAATGATTTGTCATTATAAAAAGTTGCCGGTAGTGTGCCAGCCAAGTTTTCGTGATCCGTAAAACTTGAATTACATTTAAGTGCTGGTCACATTCTATTAAACATTGAGAAATCGTGTTACTATTAATATCCATAAAATCGCAAAAACCACAAAAGACAGTTATATAGTTAGAGGCTATTTACATCAGTTATTTACATACATACACTAACGAAATTGGGACATACAGCAGTCGTTACATTTCACAGAAGATCGCTTTACACAGAGACCAATGAGCGCAATCAAATTAGACCTTATTGTGTATGCAATACATTTGCTTATTCAGTTGGGAAATACATCATGCGTACGGCCTCGGTAACTTTGGCTAAGTCATAACCTTAAACTACAAGCCAGAGAGTGTAAACTGCAAGAACAACAGTGAATATTGTTTGTATTTTTTTTCATGACCTTTTTTTTATTTTTTTTTGTCATAAATAATTACAGCACAACATCAGAAAAGCTCTTGTCATTTAAAAGATACATAGGAGATCATCCAATATTTAAAGTATTTGATTTAACTTATTCGATATTTGCGATGCCACAGTGCATTGCGTTAGGCAAAAGCCAGAGGCCATTATAATACACTTAGATATTTTATAATATATTGATGAGATAGTAGAGACCTATGCTGAACTGATGGAAATCGGATCGATTCATGTAAAATCTTGACTAAAAGACTTCTTCACAGTCATCTTCTGCCTAACGCCTTTTAAACTACAGAAAAGTGCTGTCTACTCCTCTACCAATATTTATTACAATCATTTTTATTAAAGCTACTCTAATCATCATAAAAACGAAAATTGCACCATAACCATTTAGGAAATGCAGAAATAGAAATGCAGTGTTTTTCTACTATTTGTGTAGAAAAACATTTCTAAGCATCAAGAACTAGGAAAAATTCAATTAGTTTCTATTTTTGATTTTTTTTTTTACTTATTTGCGGTGCCTTCTAAGAATTACATGGGATAACAATGATACTTTAATTTATTACTGGAATAAAAGAAAAATCATTATTAGTTACCGACTAACGAATGTGCACTATATGATTTAAATATTGATTAAAATACAGAAGTACCTTCTGAATCAGAGTACCTACGAATTCTATTTTGACAAGTGCGTGAGATATTTGGTTTTACCCATCAGAACGAAACCACAAAGTGATGGCAGATATCTTCACTGATTATCTTCTGATTTCATTCCTATTATAATACAAATTCGAAGAGACACCGACGCTAAAACGGTTAAGACATATTCATTACTTACATAGTTCTGAACCTGAACCATATAGAAATAATGCCTCGGTAATAAAAAAAAACAGCGGTTCCTATACATTTTGACCGTGTTCGTATTGCAGTTATGTAAAAAAAAACAGCTGTTTTTTTTAAATAATATTTTTTTTTTATTTGGCTGGGCTCAGAATGATGTACTAAATACGTGTTAGAGTCAGTTTTGCCTAACACCCTGTATAAATACCATGTTGTAAGCACCTACATCGTAAACACAAACTGCATAAGCTGGTCTCGTACATGCCATTGAAACTCTGCTAGACTAACTCAAAGTCAAAGAGTTAACACTATGACGTGACGTACCCGATACACCTTATTACCAAACTTTGGTTATCTCTGTTGCTTCGTCCTATAGTACCCCATTGATAGTCTCATCAAAACCTACGTGCAGATTACAATACGCACGTAAAAGAATTTTGTCACATTTCTAGCACTGTTTCTAAACATCTTTAAACCTGAACACACTACAGCTAACACTCGAATTTAATATATGTATGAGATTCAATTTTATGTCAGGTTCATCATGTCAGGATCATTAGTACTGCCTTGAATTGTAATTCCTGCTGTGTAAGCTGGTTGTTCTTCAATCTGAAACAAAAGGTTTGAGATTACTAACTAGAACGGAACTGGTTAATTTCGTTCGGTGTTCGTTGATTTGGTTTCGGGGTCAATTCCCAAGGATTTCTCAATAGTAGACTTTGGATTTGTGGCCGGTTTTCAGGAGGTTTTCAAAGAAACCATAAGAGACTTTAAGGCAAAAGTGTTGCTTGACTAGATTCATGCAGCGGTAGATATAACAAAAGTTCTGAACAATTTTTTAGGGTTCCGTACCCAAAGGGTCAAACGGGACCCTATTAATGAGACTTCGCTGTCCGTCCGTCCGTCTTTCACCAGGCTGTATCTCATGAACCGTGATAGTTAGCCAGTTGAAATTTCTACAGATTATGTATTTCTGTTTTAAGTATTTGTTGTTATAAAAAATAATAAAAACAGAATTGAATAAATATTTAAGGTGGGCTCCCATACAAAAAAGTGATTTTTTTGCTCGGTTTTATCAATAATAGTACGATACCCTTCGTGCGTGAGTCCGAGTCAGGTTTTTTTTTTCTGTTGACTACAGCCTCATTTTGTAATGGTATGTTTAAGAATATTCATAGAATCGTGCGTAGATTTTCATCACACCAGAGGGCTTAAATAAGTGGCAATCACCGCGTTTCGTTTCTCTACGACTTCCAACACGATTGTCATACATTTGGTTACTTCAGACAATCTAGTACATTTTTTTCCCAAACCATGGTTATCGCTGAAAGAGTGTTAGTCCTAGTCCTAGTCCTAGTCCTAGTCCTAGTCCTAGTCCTAGTCCTAGTCCTAGTTACCCTCATTGGGTATGTTATTATTCCTAAGAAGATAGATACTATTAGTTAAAAAACAAAACATAAAATAACAAACGTACCACGTTCAGTCGCCCTCGTCATGATTGATTTCCATCCAGCGTCCTATTCACTGTAAAAAGAAGCACAAATGAATATAATCAGATAATGCATTTATTTAGCTGGAAAGCACAGCAGTTGCTTCTCTTCTATTGCAAATACTAAGCAACCCTATAACTGCCCCACTGTTGGGAAACACGCGTCTTTCCTTCTTCCTTTGTGGCAAGGAGTGGGACAAAATTCACCACGCAGTCCCAATGCTGGTTGGTGGACTTTGTTACTTTAATAAAAAAGTTACGCTTCATGTATAATTTTTCTGATCAAGTCTTTCTTTTTTCTTTTTCGTACGGTTGGGCCTGACCTGCTTCGGAAAGTCCTATGTGTATCTAGCTCGCTTTCGTAATGCCAAAACAAGATAGACATACAACTTATCGAATCGAAATCGGATCCGAGCGTTTGTCAATAGCGGGCGTGGTGTCAGTTTTTTTTTTTTTTTTATGCCGCCAATGGGCAGAGTCTGAATTGGTTTTCCATGCCGTCGAGAAATATCTCTCAGGCATGTTTAGTTTCCTCACGTTTTTTTCCTTCACCGAAGCTATTGATAAAATTATACAATAAGCTTATGAATCCGAAAAAACAGAGTTGCGTGCCTTGGGTTCGAACTCGTGTCCTATGACTTGGCAGTCCTACGGTCACAGCACTAGGGTATCGCTGCTATATGATTAAGTGAAGTCGTGTTGATCCATCTTGCAAGACCGCATTGAATAAGTCCTTATGAATATGTCTTTAAATAATTGGAATGTCATCCCTTAAGTGATGTAATACATATCTACTACCTTGGTGTCTGTACTCACTTAATGTAAGTTTTCCTTGAAACTGACTTTTACGTTGTTTCTAGTTCACCAAGAATAGAATGAATCCAAAGCAACGTTTATTTGCGTATCAATGTTTGACATAATCCAATAGTCTGGATTTGAAAAGTATGGCAAGATTTTTAGCAATAACTTACGTTTCATCCTTTCTACAGCATTGGAAAACCACATATGCAATCGCACAGCAAATTCGCATTATAATTAGATATGTTAAAACATTTTGATTCTCAGATAGATAATGCAGTAACGCCAGAATGCGGCAGCCAATTCGTTGTAGCGTGACGTACGATCCAGACACACATCGCCCACACAGCCAAGCTTCCTAGTCAGTAAAGGCAAGATAATTATGTTTCCACCTCTCTTGAATATGTTTTCCAAACTCAAAATGATGGAACACTTGAGCTGTTCATTTGTTTTTAGACACAAAAACAAATGGAACTCCGGTGTCTGAAGTATTCTTGGTGTAAGTATACAAGTATACAATAAGCCTCAATTGAACTGGCTCGGACAAATTTTGGACCAGCTGTGGGCTTCGGACATTTGTGTTTGTCGTATTTATGGAGGTGTCATTGTCCGTACCAACGTTTGCATTACGTTCGTACCGGTTTGATCAAAACTGTTTCATATCACTTTACAAGACGTTAGCATTGCATTGATCTAGTTGCTGAGCATAATACGAGTATAGCTAAACCATTAAAGTACGTACAGTTCTTCCGATCCGAGATTCTGTTCCTTCTGCGTTCCCTTGCGACTGGCTTGCGCTTAGATGTGGCGGATCTCACCAGGCTTTCCAATATCTCATCATCCGCTGATAGGTCTCCACTGAAAACAGAACATAAATTAATTTATGCTAGAGTTTATTTTAATTTATTTACCAGCTCCATTTTCAGCGAATAAATAAGTAAAACATCGCGCCTGTTAAGAAATGCCGAAGATATCGCTGAACATTGTACATAACCAAAAAAGCAAAATGTGGGTACTGTACATGTCTGCGCACCTCTTCAGAGCATACAGGCCTGATGTTACGTTATAAAATTGTGTAAACAATAAATATCCAAGCGATTGCAGCAATCACGACAGATTTGCCGTTTATTGTTGAAGAGTTCCATAGTATATCTCAGAAGATCATCATCAGATCTTCGCAAAATTTAAACTTGACCACCATGGAATAATAGTCTAAGAAACAAAAAAAGAATCATCGATATCGGTTTAAAATTGGCAAAAAAAAGTGTCAATATTTATGAATACGTTTGTACACAGAGAATAGATGCATAGAACCATTATCTTTATGCAAGCACTCGATGACTTAAATCAGTATTCCTCACTTGACTAGAATTCTTCTGCTGTTCGGCTGACTCTTCCTCCTGCCATCTGTGAGGCTATCGGTGTCAGGATCCGTCTTCAACAGTTCCTTTAGAGCATTATCTGCGGTATGGTCACCATTCTTGTGTGAATAGTTGCCCACCTAAAACAAAACAGTCTTGCTTACTATCAACATTATTCTTTCCTTGATTTAAAACTGCTCTTTTAGGGCCCTATCTCATTAGGACACTATGGCAGCGCCACCGGACGCGCCACCGTGGTGTCTTGAGATACCAAGCGAGGAACACCAGGATTGTCAATTTCAAAATGGACATCGTAGGAAAATTCTTGTCCTTGGTAGCGCAACTGGTTGAGGAGTGAGTTAGACGCCAAATAGCCCTATACATGGTTGCGTCACCAGCGGGTGATAGGTTGCCGGCAACCAAATTGGTTGCGCAACCGAGCTGTAACCAAGTGAGGTACCCTCCATACAACTGTAGGTGATGGGACCAGTGGTACCACCATGGTGTCCTAATTAGATAAGACCCTTATAGTTAGTTCACTCCTAAATGGGCATCATTGTGAAAATGACTATAATCCTTATGTGCATTACAATAAGGTTGTTTCTATGGTTGTTTCTGAGTTGCTGCTGTCAGACGTAAAGTATCTCTGTAAATTTGTACGATATCTGGTGGTTGACTTACGTCTATAATCATTTTGCCTCTAGTCTTATTTCTCTCTCTATGATTGGCCTTCTTCTCTAGTTGTTGCAGCACCCTCTCCCTGGTAGTCCTATACTCCAGAGAAAACTCAGCAATGACCTTCAAGAACTCTGCAGGCTTGGTCTTGTGCATGTCACAGGGAGGGACTCCCAGGAACAGCAAGAACCTATTGAATCTGTAACAAGCAATAACCTCGTTGTTCTCTCTGTCTCATGTTTAAAACATCGAATCTATATTCGCTCGGTGCTTATTCGCATTTGCATCGTACATATTTAATTTTATCACCATCGCATAGGCATTCAGTGTATTATATACATTTTTTCAAACAAATCACTTTATTTAAGTTTTTTTTTTTTACTCCAGCTCAATTTGTTACCACAGAAGTGCGTTTGACTGAATATTATTGGAAGTTTCTAAGACCGATTTGCTGCACGAATAAAGCGTATTACCTGCTCATCACCCTCTTTTTAATGACTGAGAGTAATATGATCCTCTCGGCTGCATCAGTGAGGAACTCGTTGATCTTTGTCTTGAATATCTGCGAGCCATCGTGCTTGGCGACTCGTTTCATGTGGTCCCAGGATGCCTTGCAGTCAGATTCCAGCTTCTGAAGATTAGCTGAGAGGACATCGAAGTCTACCTTGGAGGCTCGGATGACGGGACCAACCTGAAAATAATGAATACAGTTATTTAGAGGGCAATCTGGGTAATAATCTTTGCATATATTTTCGGGGTATTTCGGTTTTTGTCGGCATAATATAAGCCTAGAGACCGTTTGAAAATTTCATAAATTCTCACAAGGAATTTTCAGCCATCACCACCAAGTAAAAACATTCAACATACAAACTGTGTACTAACTTCACTGAAAAAGTCGGAGCTATCCGGAAACTTCTCTATTATCATTTCGCAGATGTGGTACAACAAAGGATGTTTGTGTACGGTGTCCTTGACTTCTACGACTTTCGACAAGTACTCTAGCCGGAATCCTTTGGCGTAGTTTCCGTTAAGGTAGTTTCCGACAGTCCTCAACGTTGATAGGATGACTTTAAAGGTCCTGTTCACCTTCAACAATTCTATTCCTTGCTTTAGGTCCATCAGTGGTTCGGCGATTTCTTTCTGCAATATTCGAAAAATAATATTTCAGATATTAATGTTCTTTTAGCTTACATTTATTTTAAAGGAATCTTCTAGGAGTGAAGGAGGTCTTACCTCTAAATTGTCAAAATCCAATTTGAATACCCAAAGTTTGAGTCTGGATGAGAGTTCGTTAATAGAAGCCAAGGTAAGCAGGAACTGCTCAGCACTGCCCAAAGGCAGGTCCGGGTTGGCGTACTGAAAATACATAGATTTAATTTATTAGTTATACACCAAAATCATCCCCTGAAATTCACATGGACTCGTTTAATTACTATATTCTTAACAGGTCATCAGTACATACCTGAGCTTCTTGAATTTTTACTTTCTCTTCTTCCGTCGGTAACATAGTTAGCAGTTTTTCAATCCCCTCTCTGCCAATGACTGTAGCATCCATTTTCATAATAGCTGCCTTTATAGTCTGGGGCGTCGGTAGTTTTTTCATTGCTATATTGATAGCATTCGATCTTTTAGCATCTAAAATAAGGTTTCTCTTAGGCTCCATAAGCTTCTGTAAATAGAAAATATGTAAATTAACACTGGTGGACATTTCACAAGAACCAGATAATCAGAAATCTGTACTAGGATAAGTATTAATAGTACGAAATTGAGAATTATGTGAAGTTTTAATGTTCCGAAAAACCGTAATACTTACTTCCTGAAGAAGTCCGAAGAAGTGCATGAAAAAAAGAAAGAAAATGTTATTATTAAAGAGATATAATACACTTTACACATAATATTACCATGCTACAAGTTTCTGGAATGAAAAACAAATTTAGTCATGAATTGGTTATTATATTTGACAAGTAAGGACAAAATTATACATCAAGAATTCGATTAGATCTTTAACTGAAAAGGGTTTGATCCACTTCCTCTCAAAATAAAACATGAGTGACACAATAGGTATTCTAGTAAACCTAGTATAGAAGTTAAAAAAGAAACAACAACTTACTTTGATAATCAGGTCATTTGTCCTGGACTCAAACAGGTGCTCCAACATATTCGTGTCCACGCTCACATCAGGCAGCTCATCCCAAATAAACCCTCCAACCTTCGGCCTGATCGCCACTGGCGTTGGGTTCTCTTGGATCTCACGCCAGAATAGTTTCACAGTCTTCTTATTCTTCTTTATAGTGGAACTGTCAGAATCGTTTGACATCTCCAAAGACATAGCTGGCTTTGGTGGAGTAGGTACATTGTTTTTATTTAACATTGGGAAACAGCCAGGCAAAGGAGGAGGTCCTATTGGTGGGAACATGGAGGGGGGCGGTGGTGGTGGACCGCTAGCAGCGTTCACTGCAGGCGATGACATATCATCATCAGAGTCTTCGCGCAGCTCCGAAAAGTCCAAATCACATAGATGAAATTCTCTGTGAAGACATCCCTTCCTTAGTTCTTCCCAATGTAAGTCGTTTTCCGACACTTTTATTTCATGTACTTTTGGTGATTTCTCTATTGTTGGGCTCTTTATGATTTCTGGGGAACAAAAATAATCGTTTTACAAAATTTCTGTGTATTGTTACAATTTATGATAGGAGGGATTAAAAGCAAATAAACTTCATTACCTTTAGATTGAGATTTAGCTAATTCCTCTTTGGCTTTTGACACAATTCCTGCCATATCAGAAACCCTTAATGGTTTCTCCTCAGTGGTGGGGCTGACTGGGCTCGTCAGCCTTTGTGCTAGATCTTTGATACTGTGTTCCCTATTCAGCAGGATACCCCGATCATCTTTCACCTCAGGGAGGGGATCAGTCTGTTTTTGCAGCATCACGGTAATCGCATCAACAGCAGTCACGCTGTGACCTAGAGTTCCATTTTGGATCCTCTGCTTCAGACCTGATGTATATCTTTGGTTTCCTGTCAAAAGTCAATGATTACATTTAACACTGGGTAAATAGTTGAAAACATGACATTAAGTATTTCAAAAATTACGAGCAAAACTGAAGCAGAACAAAGCGGGTGACAAAAGAATTAGTAGTGGGTTAGTTCAAAGCACAAACCATTCTTTAAAACGTCTGCTAAGTTAAAGTTCTTCGTTGTCCTATTGACAAATTTCTCTTCATCCTCCTGATGACCGTTGACTCCATTCGGTTGGCTTGAACCCTTGACGTTGCCAATAACATTGGCATTAACATTGCCATTGACAATAACATTGCCATTGGCACTTGGGTAGCTCTTATTATTCGTGTATGTACCATTGGTGTAGTTCCCAATCGTACTAGTGAAACTCCCATTCGTATTAGAGTAATTTCCGATTAGGCTCGGGAAACTCACATTGTTACTTGCAAAGCTGCCATTGGTGCTTGTGAAACTCCCATTGAGACTGGAGAAGCTGCCGTTAGGGCTTGTGAAACTACCATTGGTTATATTTAAACTGCCATTGGACGTTGACAAATTTCCATTTGCACTCGTGAGACTTGTGAAACTTCCATTAGTGCTCGTGAGACTTGTGAAACTTCCATTCGTGCTCGAGAAGCTTCCATTAGGATTCGGGAACAGTCCGCTGTAGATATCACTGGAGTGGTTCAACATCTCCTGTTGCTGAATGATGTGATGAGCCTGCCTCGCGTATCTGTCTCGTCGTCTTCTTAAAGCTGAGCTCAGTTCTTTGTTATCTTTATTTTGCTCAGTGATTGACGGTAAGAATACGCGATGGTTATTCGTTATGCTCTCTGTTTCAGTATAAGTGTTGACTGGTTTTGCTGTTGTTAGCGAAAAACGGCACAAAATAAAGAAACCTGGATTAAAGGAATGTTGTTTAAAAAGCACTTGGTCAAATATTAAGGACAAAAGTCGAAAACCTTACCGTCGTTTGATTTAATGAACTAGAAAGAAGTTCATCAAATTATGCTTTTTAAACAACATTGCATAAAAAAAATTCCCAAACAAAAACATCTAGTCCAAAAAAAAAAACTTTAATTAATAATGTACTTATTGAAATATGGTAGAAAAAGTCTAAGAATATTAAGGGTATGAACTGCCATACCATGCAGAGAACTATGTAGTTACATGGGTAAATATAATTAAAGCACACTGAGAAGACTTATAACACAATATTTTTTTTGAACGTACCTTTCTCCTTGCATTGTTGTTTTTTGGACTTTCTCCTGTCAGTACTTAGGTTCATGCTTCGAAGGCGTATTGCATTGATCACCGAGTCGTCCAATTGCCTAAAATTATATTATACATCGCTTTAAAAAGGGAGGATTTGGAAGGTTTCACGCTTTGAAAATGATTTGAGTTTATGTATCCTAAATGCATTAAAGTCTGCCAATAAAATATTACTAAAGCTTTTGGCATAAAAATGCAACAGAATATTTTGGTACTAGTTATTCATGTTTTTAAAGTCTGTAACTCACTTCAGTGCCGTCCCAGTCTCGTCACCATCCTCATACAGCAGAACTGCTTCGAAGATCTGAAGCTGCCTCAACAAATCCAAGTCCGTTCCCTGCTTTGACATATACAGTTGGATGATTTCATCTATACCCTGATCTTGTAGGGCATCCACTTGGTCGTAATAAGTGTCCATATCGGGAACATTGTTCAGACATCTATTGATCAGGGTAGTAGCGTATATCAAGAGTTCAGTATCTGACGCATCGAAGTCCTGTAGAATCTTCATGATGTTGTACCAAGGCTGCCGGCCATTGACCGAATCGTCGACAGAGACAATGGCGTCGATGAGGAGAAGACAGTTTTTGTCAGTGTATTCGACGAAGACTAGAAGTAGTTTGAGAGCAGTTTTGACGACGTGGCGGAATTTGCTGGCGATGAGAGAGTACAGCCACTGGACGCAGCGTTTGTGGGCCATCACTCCGTGCATGCCATCAACGTATAGGAGTATCTGAAAGTAGAAATCGAAGGACTCTTCATTAACCAGCATTAGTCCAAAATATGTCTTCTAAGGCCTTAATACTAGATGTGGATGACATAATCGAGTAAATGTAGTGTAACTATAATCCATACTAATATTATAAATGCGAATGTCACTCTGTTTGTTTGTTTGTATGTTTGTTTGTTTGTTACCTTTTCACGACTAAACGGCTGATCGGATCTTAATGAAATTTAGCAAGAAGATAGATTTCAACCTGGGGAAGGACATAGGCTATATATCATTACGCTACGACCAATAGGAGCGGAGCAGCAATGAAAAATGTTGCGAAAACGGGGAAAATGTGACGCAAACGAAGTTGCGCGGGACAGCTAGTATACTATAATTCAATGGGCTTTTGCCTTTCGATAGTGTGTTATTTCAGTCATTATACTTTTTATCTCATCAAAATCTTAGGAAAACATGGCCCAGATCATCGTAGCATTTTATTATTACTAGGGTAACGCGAAACTATTTCTGGATGTTTGTTATTTAATCGTGCCTAAACGTATATTTGGGATACATAAGTTCATGGATGACCAATCTTTGGATTTAGCACATACCCTACTTTCAGCGTATCAAAAAGTACGAAGGAATACTTTTGTAAAATTAAACGGAATTAATTTAGAGTAATTAAACAAAAAAAAAGTTGTGCAAATAGTATTGATAGTGAAACACACGACTTTATCGTTGAAGGATGCACAACATTGCATCCCACAGTGGATCTTGAGTAGTCCTCCAAATACATGAATAAATGGTGGACTGGGTTTTAAAAATTAAACTAATGAGCACTGCTTCTAGGCAAGCGTGCTCCACCTTAGGCCGCATCATCGAATCATTATTTGGGGTAAAAAAAAAAACTGAATGTTACCTGTCCAAGAGCCCGAAGTATGTAATCCAGATAGTTGTGATCCGCCATATTGCCGACTTGCATGAGGCAGTCCAAACCTTTGTTGGCGACGAACTCATGCACCAGGTCCTTGTCAGATTGTAGGATCTGCTTGAGGGTGAATAGCGCCCTGCGAAGCTCACGGCCTTGAGAATGGAGCAATCTCTCTGTGGGGATCAAAGAAGGATAAATATTAGGCAATTTTGTGGCAAACTAGGACACTTGGAATCCTTTGCCGGCTTTTTGGCAATGGTTATAAACACGAGGGGCCGTTTTGTATGTCAATAACAACATTCCTTCTATAATCCGGATGCCAAGCGGTGACTATGGTAACACCCCAGTGTTGGCCGTGATCGATACGCTAATTTTCAAGAAACGCAAACAATTATAGAGTCTTAAAAAATATAAAGGCATTGTTATCGTTAAAAAAAGCGTCTGCGATAAATCTTTTAAGAGACGTTTGATTTTTGAAAACAAATAAGCCTCGGTTGTCACGGTTACTCTAATGAGCGCGGAGTTTTTTTTTATATATTATACTTTTATTACTACACCCAACACTCACTTCCATACATATGTGTAGGCACCAGCACGCCATTCCAGTAGCCAGTCGAGATTATTTGGACATCGAAAGGTTGGGTACAACACTCTCAACCGCATGTATGGCAACATTCACTTTATTTCCCGCGTTTACTCTCCTGTACACATCTGCATCAATCTTACCATCTCTTGTGAAAAAGCTGCCCAAATAGACAAACTCAATAACTTCTTTCGCACCCATGTAATTTTTTTCCGCCACAAATGATATCCTCTTCTCTTTCAAAAATCATATCTTCGTCTGGTTCACTAAAAACATTCATCCCTTTTCATTGCAGTTACTATGTCCTGCAACTGTTCCGCTGACGTCGCAAGAAGAACTTGATCATTTGCGTAAAGAAGCCATTTGACAGGCAACTAATTCATCCTATGTTCTATGTATCCTATCCCAAGCATTAGAATCCATGTAAGATTTTCGTGCTCGTACCAATCGCCTGTCCACACCGAAATGGATAAAATCGACCACCGCTCTACCACTCTATACACTCCCACAGACTTTCTCCAAGTCTAGGAAAGGACAGTAGACTTTCTTGTGCTTTTTACGGCTACGTACCTTAAGGAGAAAATCTGATCCATACATCCCTAAATCCTGCTTGCACATGCCAAATTTTCTCATCGGCAACTCTAATAACGGTCATAAGACTAATGCCACGGTAATTTAAAAACTCCTGCTGAGAACCTTTTTCTTATTTAGTGGTACAATAGCAGCTTTGCACTGATCATCCTTCTCCAACACATATTATAGATCAGGCACAACTGGCTTACAACTATATCTTCAGCGTTACCGCTCTGTGTTTAAATGTTTGAAATAAAATTTGGTGACAGTTTGCACCCGATAAAAGGCTATATACCGTCACATGACATAGGGCGTGCATAAGGCAAATGCGCTCAAATGGACACTAAATAATCATCGTGAAAACCAATGAGCTCTTACGGGAGACCACAAAACTCAATAAACTGATGATAACTCACACAAAACCTCACGAATTCACGATAACTGGAACTAGTAACTTAAAAGGCGTCCTAGTATCAATTTCGATCAATACGATCCGATATTTACGTCGGACCAAGTTAAGAAAAGTCTAGACAAACTGATATTGATAAGGAATACTTACCAATGATGGCGTGTACCCGCACTGATAGCTGGGTGCGGAGGACCAGAGCATTCTTGCGGCTGAAACAAAAACATGCTGATTAAAATGGAGCCCCGAAAATAACTTACTCGATTGTAAAAATTAACCTTCTGTGTTTATGTTGTTCGGTAATTCTTTGATCTACAGCGTGATCCAGAAAGGTGTGGCCATTTCTCAGGGCAATTATGATGGTGGTCAACAAAACATCACGTCTTTGTTCTCCGACGGGTTAGGCAAAGGAGTACCATGACTACACAACACTCACGTTTTGCCAATTATCTTTAAGTTTCACGTAATAGGGGCCGAGCCTATATTGTCATCAACAGTGGACGAAACCAGAATCCGGACTGCTACTGAGAAATTCTTGGTGGAAAAACCCAATAACGCTTAGCCTGACGTTAGAATCAACCCCAAGACCGAGCGGTCAGCAGTAACGACTGCAACCACTTGAGAAACGAGGCAGAAAACATGCGACATCAACCAACCCGCACTCACCTCGCGTGGTAGATTATACCCCATTCCCTCTCTTAGAGAGGAGTTCTCTGTCCCAGCAGTGGGACAATAAGTATGGGCTGAATATGCTATACAACGCATGACAGCGAGAACATACGAATAAACTAAAAATGTATCACAGAATATTCCTAGAGTTAACAATGTAGGTATGCGTGTTAACAAAAGAACGAAAAACGAAAATAAAATCTCAATAATCAATAGAATATTTATCAAAAGTTTTTTTTTTCTTTTTTTTAAACCACATTCATACAAACAGTGCAAGTTGAATAAAAGCTGGTATTCATAAAAGTACCTATTTGGGGCTTTTGTTATGTGACTGAATATTGGCGGTTTTGATTGGTTTTACTACCATACGTCAAACATAAACTAAACTATGAATGGAGCCAAATTTAAAAAATGTAGTTATTTATAAATTTGATTAATTAAAATCAAGATAATTAATAAAAATATAGCGTTCAGAATCGATGATTTCTTCCATATCCCTGTATGTCCAATGACATGCGTTTATCAAACTCAAGCACGTCAGCTTCGACCAATCAGGATAAGGTATTTCATAAAGCCCAAAGTGGTTCCCTTTTCCATGCGTTATCGGGAACAGAAGCACATAATCCACAGTAATTTCTGTCAAACTCCGGTATGTCTGCTTAAATCAACAACTACATCAAACACCGATATGTCAAACTTTAACCTGTTATTTTAGCTTAATCCGTCTTAATGTATTATTTTTAACATGAGTGTCCGTTTATTATAAAGTATTTAGAAACCAAAAATATACAAGGTGCTGTTTTGCATCCTCGTCAAATTCAAGGAGGTAACTATGCTAATGATTCTCGTCCCGAATCAATAATAACATGGGTAAGTAATTTTTATTTTTTTTCGTACTTACCGAAATCGGTAAGTTTTTTTTGTTTTTGTGAATGGCATCTCGCAGTTCAACCTATGAGGTTGTCGTCTGCTTAACCGGTCTATCTCCGGCCTTACTCTAAAGGCACCCACAGGGCAGGGCATAAAAACTTACAAACTAAGCGACCGCACGCTAAGGGCACCCCCTGTGGGTTACGAACCTCGGCTTAGGGCATCCCTGGGGGAGGACTGCATGGGGACAGGCTGGATCTGAATGGTATCATTATTTAGGGGCTGATTTAAAACTACAGGCACAGCATCGCGGGCTGGCTCGAGCGAGAGTCGGGGAGGGCATGGACCGGGACGTAGCGGCGGACCTCGATGGCGAGGTCGGAAAGACGGCGGTTTGAGTCGGAACTTTTTAAGAGTGCTAGTGTCTTTGCTACTCTCCTGGAGGAGGGTGATAGCATCATCTGGAGTGACGAGGGTATGCCTAGGACGGCGTACTGTACTAATGCGCGAGGGTTCGTAACGGGCGGCCGCTGCGATCAGGGGATTACGGTGTTTAATGGCGTTATCGAAGAAACGCTTCGAAAGACGTTTCATAAACTGAAGGACAGTGGGCATTCTAAGGTCTAAATCGGTGTGTGTGAAACACCCGTGTTTTAAACGCGGGCTGTCTGATTCTCGCCCTATAACCGTGCTTCCACTCATACAAACAATCTCAAACGTTTATTCGATAATTTCTTATTCCCTAAACCACGTTAAGGGGGTTATTCTGCCAGGGCTGCGGGTTGTTCGAAAGAGATACCGCGACCCTGGAACACAAAGGGCTAAGAAGGAACATGGGTGGGTTTTAGTCAGTCAAGTCTGACACTCCCTCCCGCCCCAGAGCGGGAGAAGTCATTTGACGATATCCCATCCGCAAAAAAAAAAAAGGGGGTTATTCTGAAATACTGACAAACATAAACAACCAAAAAAATCAGCATTTATTAATTTTTAACTAGGTACCGTAATTTTAATTGATTATTTATGTCTTTTGTGACAACCTCCTGAATTTTGAGGAGGATGCAAAAGAACACCTTGTATATGGAAAAGCTGTTTTATTAACTGTTTTAGCGTCGGTGTCCTTTCCACCCTAAAAAAACTTAAGAAAACTTACATTAAGATGAACTAAGCATAGTAAAAAAATGCGTGCTGCACTGAGCGATCAAATGTCAATTGATAAGGTAGTATGATGTTGATTTTCAATTGAATTGGAAAAAAATAGAAAGTCCCACAACTAACTGACTAGCAAAATATTGATTTTAATTCTACATAGTATACATAAGTGATATGTGCTACGTTTTGTGACAAACTTCAAATACATAGATACAGTATTACTTAGTTAGCTCTAAGCTTAACGTTGTCAAAGGAATTAAAGGTTTTATTCAAACGATCGCAGACTCAGAGATTCCTAGCGACATGCATACTTAAATAAATTGATACGTGTTTGTGACATACTCGCGTTGAAAAATACTTAATACTTGTGCTTTACAAACCAAAAATTTAATTCAAATAAACTTGTGCCTAAGTTAATAAATCTTTTGTAAATAGACCAAAATAAACGAACTAAATCATCTTCAGCATTCTCCTTGCACTTATCCCAATTTATTGGGGTCGACGAAGCTTAAATCAACTAAATATTGCCATTAAAAAAGTTCAGTTAAACATTTGAAAAACAATAAAATTGAGCAAAAAGGTCAAATACGGCATAAAATTTCAAATAAAAATAATACTGTAGCCTTTCTTCTTAAGAAAATAAAACAGCTTTTTCTTCAGCCCGAAATCTAGCTTTTTCAATTAAAACGCAACTTGTTTCGCTGCACCGAAGCACAAAGACATTCAATTGAAAAACGTACTATTTATCACAAGTTTGAAAAGCAAAAGTTTTTAGTTTTTTTTAAAAAAATCCTCCTGCTTCAACATTTGAATGCAATAGAATAAAGTGTACGACTCACAATTCTTCATCAAGGAGATCCTCATCTTCGTCTTCACCTTCCGACATATCAAACTCCATCCATTCCAGGCTAGTATAGTTCCAGATTCTCAGATGACCGTCTTCTTCATCAGCTATGCCAGAATCTAGTGATGCTTGTCTGAATTTTCTGTTCGGTACTGCTCGCACGGGATGTGCATTTCCCTCGACCAAGTCGGATCGTGTGAAGTTTCGCATGTCATCTTCCATTTTTCTGCCATATATTGTATACAGGCTGTTTGGTTGTAAACTTTTTCAACTTTTCCCAAGTTTCCGATTAAGTGCAATTTGAAAGATGTAGACAGATGGCACTTCTTGAAATACAATCACTTTTCGAAAAAAAATAACCGGTCGCAGAATTCGTTTTAATTCAATCGCGACATTAAATTCATCGGTATATTTTATTTTTAATCACGGTATCAAGTTTTTTTAGGTCAACATGTTGGGAGTTGTGTCTCCCGTCGCTCCCTGATTCGCACTGAGGGTACAGCGTTGATAATATAATTTTCCGGTAACGTACGTTGTAAATGTACATAGGATAGACTTCACGGGACACACGGACGCAGTGTCCGGCAATTTTCAATTATTACATGGTTCCACTTCAGGACATAGTTCCGTCTTCCTGTTTACGATTGTCAGGTTATTTGATCGCTTATCTTGAATTGTGTCATTTAGTTTAGTGGGTCAGTTTTCTTGTTTTTGTGTCTTGTTTCAAAACATGATCTTTATTTACATCATTGTAGAACAGTGACCGACTTTCAATAGTGTCCGAAAATAGGTTCATGCTAAACAAAAGCGAAAACAATCTCGGCTATCTTTCGTAGCCCTAGAACGTAGACAGCGGTTAACGTTAGTTTTATTTTCTCCCTCTAAAGTTACCACAGCCTGTGTATAAGTTTTCGCAGTGTAAGTTCATTGTTTAAACGGAGACTACGTTTTTGTTAACGTTCGACTTCATCGCGATTGAAACAGAATTGAAAAAAGTGAGCTGAACAAAACATGGTCGGTTTCGCTCGTTGCTAATACCCATACTTTCTATCATGACGGTTTATAGTGACATGTTGCGATGACGGGAAATAAATCAACCTTCGAAATCTTATGGTGATATTAAAATGAATCGATACTCAATCCATACTAATATTATAAATGCGAAAGTCACTCTGTTTGTTTATTTGTTTGTTACCTTTTCACGACTAAACGGCTGATCGGATCTTAATGAAATTTGGCAAAAAGATAGATTTCAACCTGGGGAAGGACATAGGCTATATATGATCACGCTAAGACCAATAGGAGCGGAGCAGCAATGAAAAATGTTGCGAAAACGGGAAAAATGTGACGCAGACGAAGTTGCGCGGGGCAGCTAGTGTATAATAAATAAGAAACGTGGTTAGATAAAAAACAAACGAACATGGTCAAAAAAAGAAATGCGTAAGATTGTCGCGTTCTGTAAAAGTTTCAGTTGACGAATATAAAAGGTCAGAGCAAAATAAAAAAGAAAATATTCCACAATGTTCAATTAAGTAGTGATTACTGAAACGAACAAATGATCAAATCCACGATCTCGTACATATAAAACCGCGAAACTATGCGTTTACCCGGTTACTAGTGTAACAGTAACCCAAATAAATCTACATGTGTCGAATCCGGTACTGATCTATTTTTGGTCCCATGGAAAACAGTGCGACGACCTTTGGAAGTCGCTGGATGGGCCCTATCTTACTTAAAAAAAACAACAACAAAAACTTAACAGTACAGTTACGTTAGTATTTAAGTTGTTTGTTTTTAGGGTACCGTAGCCGAATAGCAAAAAACGGAACCCTTATAGATTCGTCATGTCTCTCTGTCTGTCCGTCCGTATGTCACAGTCACTTTATTCCGAAACTATTAGGACTACACAGCTGAAACTTGGTAGGTAGATGTATTCTGTGAACCGCTTTACGATTTTTGTACAAAAACAAAAAAAAATATAGATTAAGGATACCTACCCTGACCTACCTACACGGAACTGAAACTAAAAAAAAAACCCATCAAACCTATACGTGCAGGGTGTCTATCGATAGGTCTCTAAAAATGACATTGAGGTTCCTAAAACCATATTTTTTCAAAGTCAATCGTTTGAAAGATAGACACTTCCAAAGTGGTAAAACGTGTGTCCCCCCCCTCTAATTTCTAAAGTAAGAGGAGAAAAATTCTGAAAAAAAATATGGACATATAGAACGTAAAAAAAACTTTCAACGAAAATTGTTTTGACTTTTTCACTAAACTGCAGCAGTAACTTTGTTTTTCATTAACTTACTATGAAAAACAAATTTAATTTTGCGGTTGAGTGGAAGTTTACTAATGAATGATCGTTCAATATACTGTTATTATATTGTTTGGGGCTATGGAACCCTGTGTGCGAGTAAGACTCGCACTTGGCCGGTTTTTTCCTATCTATATAGTAAAAAACCGGCCAAGTGCGCGTCGGACTCGCGCACCGAGCGAGGGTTCCGTACTTTTAAAACCGTAATTATTAAAAATATTTTTATTATATGATGTACCTAACCAAAAATTTAGGTTTTCGCAATTATTCCTTTATCTGTGCTATAAGACGCAGTTTCGTTCCAAATTTTAAGATTCTGAGTTCACGCCTTCACGGGAAGTACCCTGTAGGTTTTGATTCCCTTGCGAGTAGTTGCGAGTTTGCAAATATGCGGCTTAAATTGCTGTTTCTTTTGATAGCGTTGACATAAAAGTTTGATTTTGTAACAGCTTAAAGGTATAATAGACTCGAGTATTTCATATGAATTTCAATTTAATACCTTTACGCGTTCATGAGGAAAGAAGTAGTAATTTTAAAATTATAAAAAAAAAGAATATTATATGATTTTACAAAAAACCTGCATTAGCAGCCGCAGGTCGATTGACACGCGGGTTGACATGATAATCATCATGCAGGATATAGAACCCAATCCACTGGCAGAAAATAAACTTTTAAGCCTTTTTAATTTTATGCCTTTCATACCTTTCAACTTTCGATCCAAGTATCATTATTATTTAAAAAAAGAATGTGAAATAAAAGTTATTACTCCGACGAGTTTAGGAATATCTTTAGGTTGACGTCACCTTCGCAAAGAGGTGTAAATATTTTAATATGCATACTTTTGGGTCTTTTTACATATTGTTGAGGAAATAATCTTTACTGATTTGCTGTTTGTAGGTAGAAAGTATAATGAAGGTATACATTTTAGGGTTCCGTTGCCGAATGGCAAAAAACGTTACCCTTATAGATTTCTCATGTCTGTCCGTATGTCACAGCTACTTTATTCCGAAACTATTAAGTCCACGCAGTTCAAAATTGGTAGGTAGACGTATTCTGTAAACCGCTTTACGAATTGTATATAAAAATAAAAAATATTAAGGGGGGCTAAATACTTACATGGAACTGAAAGTAACACTTTTTTTCATTAAACCTGTACGTGTCGGTTGTCTATAGGTCTTTAAAAAGGACATCGAGGTTCCTAAAACCATTTTTTCAATCAATCGTTTGAAAGATAGGCATTCCCAAAGTGGTAAAATGTGTGCCCCCCCTCTAATTTCTAAAGTAAGAAGAAGAAAATTTAAAAAAAAAAAATCGTTTGTAGTTCGTAAAAAAAAGCTTTCAATGAAATAAGATTTGATATTTAGTTTGTGAGATATGAAACTTTTTCATCAAACTGCAGCAGTACTTTGTTTTTTATTAACATACTATGACAAAACAAATTTCGTTTTGCTGTTGAGTGTAAATTTATTAATGAATGATCGTTCAAAACATTGTTATTATATTGTTTGATGCTACGGAACCCTATATCTGCGTGTAAGACTCGCAATTGGCCGGTTTTGTTACTACTTCGTTTGGCCGCAACTCGCAACCAGATTCAATAGTTTTGTTAATCGTTCTCAAACAAAAAGGGTTTCTCAGTTTTATTTTGATATGCGCGCATCATATAGATATTTGGTTTTATGTAGATTTGGTATTTTAAGGGCAAAATCTATGGCGGAAAAATCGTGCTACTGGTTTTGTGGCCCAAGGATCGGTCAGTATGAAGCCGTGCATAAAAGTGTTGAACACAATGCTATGAGGATTGTTTCTCAGTGGATGCTAGGCTTGGTCCGCATTAAGTCATATGGGAACCAACGGGGAGCTGCGCCGGAACCAAGCAATAAGCGGCAGCGAAGGACTAGTGACGCTTATTCATTTGGACCCCAAATCATTTATATCACATATTAATGTACTGCTGGGCTGCTTAAAAATAACTTGTTATTTTTATGGCATAAAGTGACTAGCAAGCAGGCGGTTGACCTGTTGGTAAGTAGTTAGAACCTATTATAGAGATCAGCAAAACCAAGGGTATCAATTTTCATTTTTTTCTAGTGAAACTGGCTGAAATGCACTGGCTTAGTACCATTTGTTTAATTACCACCGGTCTAAACACGGCAAGGGGAAACTAGCATCTCCTATAACCGAGCATTTACATCCGATAAGACTGTCTGTCAGCGTGGATATAGTGTAGGAAAGTCAGCCCCGCATTAGCTGACAAATCTAGGAAAAAACTAATCAAGTAAATAAGTTGATAGGTAGGCACCTGTCTTGAAGACCTTCGAGTTCTTCTTCTTGCTCGCCAAGCGTGGAGTCCAGGTCCAAGTATGGTCCGTAGTCGCCATCTTTGAACACCTGGAGCGTCGCGTCATCCAGCTGTAACAAGAAGAAATTCCTTTAATATAACATAATCTAACGTCAGAGGTGTACCTAATAGAACACCCATATTTCGTCAGCTAGCGAGCCTATTGCCATCAACCGGGAACAGATCCACACTCTGTGCCGGCTACTAAAAAAATCCTGAGGGAAAAATTAAATATCAGGGACTTCATGCTCAGCACTCGACCAATGAGGAAGTCCTTTAATAAATACTTCGATATATTATTGTTTTTTTTTTTTTATTAAGTTCAACTTCTTTTGGAATTTTGCTTGCATGATCAAATCATCCCACGGGAACGCACCGTGTACCGCTACCGGGAAAGAAAGTGTCCATTGCAGATCACAGTTGATCTCTGTACCTAATTTTGTCCAAAATATTCCACAGTAAGGCATGAAAGGATAACAGACAGACAAGAGTTACTTTTGAATGATATTGGTTTGGATGTACCTTTATTACATCAAAAGATAAACATTTTTATTGCCGACAGTTCGACCTGCAAGGTTAAGTGACGTGAGATCAGATTAGTCTCAGATGGGGCATCTTGTCTGTCTGGTCCATGCATCGCACAACCGTTCCGAGCCCGGTTGGCCGAGGTCAGATGACTGGTAGCTTCGTTAAAATTCTGACGTTCAGACGCGTCTGTTACCTGGCTGGTTGAACTAAAATAATGCTAGAGATGTAGGTATGGTATATGCTTACTTGGCATCAGATTCCATCCGAGCATTTGTTCAATGACTGAGCCATCATTATTTTGTGTACCAAGCAATTTTATACAATTTCCTCTATCTTTGCTTATATTTATCCATTTCTACTTGTCAGCAAGTCGTTATGTTTCAGTTTGTAAGTTAACGCCATCTGTGTGGCCTAATGAACATTACTCACACAGTAATGTTACTTTCAATTCACATAGTTGCTGTCATAACGCATAGATGGCGTTAGATGTAGATGTTATCAAGCAATTAAAAAACATGGATACCTATACAAGTTTAAGAATCAATTTCCAATCAAAACCACTTTATCTTTGAGATAAAAAGTGCATGCTTATTTGCAAAGTCCACTCCACCCTATCGAGTTTTAAGGTTATTTGCTAGATAGCAGAATTCAAAAATTGGATAGGGTTTTTATAAATCAAATATGTACTTAAATAATATTGTTGAGCTTATCAACTATTACTAGGTACATTCCACGCTTTATTGGGATTAACAAATTAACAAATATTAACGACGTAGCAACTAATTCAATTTTGATAAGAGCTGAGTTCGCTGTTACGATTTGAAAAATCTACTGTTTGTTTTATGATTAAACTAGATGCTGCCCGCGACTTAGCTCGCGGGGATTTTCTTTTTTGGTTATGAAAAATAGATGTTGGCCGATTCTCAGACCTACCCGATATGCTCACAAAATTTCATGAGAATCGGTCAAGCCGTTTCGGAGGAGTGCGGGAACCAACATTGTGACACGAGAATTTTATATATAAGATAAGATAATATAGGTAGTTATGATGAAATATCAAACCAGACATTTTTATGTGCAAAAGCGGTGTGTCTAGGAAGAATAAAGGTCGGTAGGCACTTGTTACAAATCATTTATAATTGTTTTTTTTTTAGTTTTAAACAAATCCTGTTAGAAATTAAAATTTTGTCATAACTAGATCAGCCCTTTTTTTTGGCTTCTGAAACGTGTTAGGTACTCAGATCGTGTAAATGTTATTTATTCAGAAACACATATGATTATGTACCGAAACTTAGGATTATATACCGAAAAATACGATTATATACCGTATCATACGATTTCAAACAAGTCTCAGTGAAACAGACTCCATCTTGATGAATTAATGTTTTGTTGATAAGCAAAATAGGCGTGAATAGAGTAAACAAACAGTATTACAACTGTGTAAATATAAATATTAACGATCATAAATATCTGTCATGCAGTTATTTGTAATGTAAACGAAAAAAAGCAATATTTTTGGTTCGGCATTGTGTACGATTTGTAATATTTGGCACTATTTGACCTAAATTCATTCGCGGCCAGTTTTGTTGAATCACACTTGTATGGTTTCTTTTGCTTTATTTTACGTTAGTCGCGAAATGTTATAGCGTTACGCGCATTTGATTCGCTCGCTTTACGCGTGATTTAACAAAAAAAAAAACGTATAATTTCATTGGATCTGTGTCTAAATCTACGGAACGTTCTAATTCTGGAGGAAATTGAGAATAACTGACTTATTTCAGAACAGCATGGATGATTTAAGGAAAGATAGATTCGGTTCACAAAATTTAAATAATCATACCACAGGTCCTTCAAGCGAATTTAAATAATCAAAAACAGGTGGATTTACAAAAAAAATACTGCAAAACAGTTGCTGTGATCTTCTTCAGTTGCAAATGATCAATTATTATACGGTTTACATTATGATTTCTAGTTATCATTAATTAGATTAAACTGTTGTCGGTACATTTATTGACAGTAGATATCAATTACTAGTTAATTACCTAGTTTATCTAATTATTATCGTTACTCTAATAGTCTTGAATTTAAAACGAGGTATAACTAAATTAAAGCCAAAGGAAGATTCCCGAAAGTTTAAAAAGTAAGAACGTATAATATTCATTTATCTTCTCTAAGATCATTAAATCTGAATAACTTTTTCCTCGCATTTAGAACAAAATATCGCTTCATTTGAGTGAAGACGCGAAGTATTTTTACGAGGGATGTTACGGGCGTAGAGATGACTTGAAAAATATTGATAGCGTTCCTAAATTTTGCTCGAGATTTTTACATTAGGATACTGTAGACAGATGATGACTGTCTTGTTTCACTGCAACTCATCTATCTCGGAATCAGTAGAAATTCATTTAGATGCTACATATTTTGTAATGATGTTCCTTAATCGTTGATAATAAACAAAATCGTTGATAATATTTATTTAAATATAAAAGTAGAGCAAGGCCAAATAAACGATGCGCGATGGATGGACTGTGTGAAGGAAGAAATGGCATGAAAAGAGGTGATTGCTGATATGACGAGTAACAGAGAAATATGGAAGAAGAAGACATGCTGCGCCGACCTCAAATGAATTGGGATATTCGTAGGAGAATCATAATGATGTCCTTTAACCGTTCAAAACATGGCAATCATCATCACTTTTCAATAGTTTCAATATTTTCTATCATCATACAACTCCTAATAAACACACACATACATATATTTACTAACGCTGATTTTCAATGTCGAAATACCAATCTATATTTAACAAATCTAAAGTTAGCCTTAAATAAACACAAATTGACATATTAATATCGATTCCTAGATATCGTGTTTACAGACATTTGCATTTCCACACTGTGTTATTTGGCAAACTCCCAAAACGTATCTACCTGTTGGTAGGTGCTAGGATCCCGAATGGACTGTGGATTTAATCTTCAACGTGTTAAAAATGTACTAAACTGTTGCTTGCTATGCCACGTGGCAACGCAACAAGTTTATCGGAATATACGTTTATAAAGAACTAGCTGTCCCGCGCAACTTCGTCTGCGTTACATTTTCCCCGTTTTCGCAACATTTTTCATTGCTGCTCCGCTCCTATTGGTTGCAGCGTGATGATATATAGCCTATGTCCTTCCCAGGTTGAAATCTATCTTCTTGCCAAATTTCATTACGATCCGATCAGCCATTTAGTCGTGAAAAGGTAACAAACAAACAAACAGAGTGACTTTTGCATTTATAATGTATGGATACAGTTCCGTCTGACGCTCTAGGGAGGAGTCAGTGGCTAAATAATAACAGACACTTGGTTGATCTTCAAATTAAGCCGCGCTCGCATAGGTAGGTTGCGGTGCCCTGTGGGTGGGTGACCACCCATTACATACCGAGTTTCTGTGCCTCGGAAAGCTGGTTTCGCCGTTAGTGCCGGCTGTCATTTATTGATCTTTGACAGTCGTAATATCACTGTCACCTTTGAACCTTGTTCCACCCTCTGTTGAGTATAGGCTCCACGCTTTTGTGCCAGTCTCCTCTGGTCTATGCGACTGTCAACCAGATCTTGCCTGCGATCATATTAACAACATCAAGGCATCTGGCTGTTGCCAACACTTATTCAACCTTTGAGGGCTCTACACCACCACGTCTTGCTAAGTGTCTTGCCTAATATTTCAGAGCCGTTACTCGCAATCCGACATCCTGGACATTGGCTTTGATATTGTGTATTGTGTAATTAATTTACTTATAGAAGATATAACTTTGACACTCTCCCAAACATTTGACCAGTCATAAAATTAATTTGCATTTCTATTATCATAAGCAGACTGGTTGAGCGGAAAAAATGATAAGAGCTGCTATATTCTTTATCTAACAGTCCCTAGCTAAACATAATGCGCAGTATTATAGAATTAATATTTTAAATGCAAATTATACACAAAATGTACCTATAATGATTTCCGAAATCACATTGACGTCAATCCTTAAATACTCGTATGTACCTACAAGAGTATTGTTGGAACTGATAAGTAGATACTCGAGTAGCCATTAAAGATATTGAAAATACACTGCACACTCCTTTCCAATTCCTACAATAGAGGGTAGTAATTTGACATCAATTTTGTGTTTCCGAACGGTTATAACCCTAATCTCTTCAATCAAAGTTAGAGTGAACAGGCTTCTTCTGGGTAAGTTCGTTCCATCGTCGACTTTGTCTCTGACCTAGATTACAGTCAAGAGGAAACCCATCTCAAATAAAAAAACGCAATTTGTAATGTATCGAAAAAGCGTTTCAAGCGGTCAAGTCATATACTTGACCAATTTATTGTCCCAAATACGAAGTACATTAAAAGATACCTTAAGAATGACAAGAATTTTAAAGTATTGTCAAAATCTGGAAATTTCGCAAAATGTGGGTTACATAACCTTTGATATCTTTCTTTTCATCCCGCAAGAAGATTAGACATGGTTTGTCCAGAATGTCGTGACATCTATTCAATTGACATTGTCCGTTTGTGACTCAGTTCTTCGTACTACTGTTTTAATTTAATTTATGAATAAGAGCCTATGCATATTCACGGCGGTATTCCCCAGTAATTTGGTTGCGGAAAACGGTAGTTTCGTCTGAGGAAAACCAAGATGTACCTATTGTCACTAGCCTTCTAATTAGTTAAGCATCTAAGGGCGGTTTTTTGAGAACTTCGTGGTGGGAAAACCTGGTTACTTGGAAGGGCAGGGCCAAGTACGCTACTCCAAATAATTTGGGAAAACATGGACTTTTAATAATTAGACCAGAGGACTAACAAAAATGGCAATCTCTTTCAAAGCGATTCAGTTTTGTACGCTTTTTTTAGCTAATCTGTCATTATAAATATATATTTATGATTTCTCTCTCGTTGTTATAGTTAATACATTGTTATTAGTTTCATATCCAGTACGATAGCGGATTTTGAGACCGGACCATGCCCTGTTTGTGTACTCTAAGTGTATTGTGAGTCTTTAATTCATCTGAGCTCCATTGATTGAACGCGGTATTATTGCAGACAGGTTACTAATTACAGCAGTGGGTGAAAAAGTGGCTTTAGTACTTTTATCTAGGGATTGTAAAAAGAACGGAAAGTCCATTGTCCGGAATGTATGTTAGTGCTGGAGTGTGATAGCTTATCTGTTTACATCAAGGTCAAACCAGAAGCAAGCATTAGCGATATTCATGCATTTACAAGGTCATGACGACCCATGAATATGGATCGTCTTATTATTCATTGTCGCCCGCGATTTTGTTTTATGTCATTTAAAGGTTTTATACTCCTGGAATCCCTACTCATATTGTGGAATGCTTACGTTGAACCTCGACGGGAGAGGGCAAGGATTGAACTGAAAAGCATGGGATTGGCATATGACTTGCTTGTTGATGATCATTGGTGCTGATCGCAAGCACGTGGTCTTTATTTTTTGCCTTTTCGTCATGTCGTGTGTCACAAGTTTTATATTGACCAACAGTATATGATCACGGATTCTGGAGATGCACGCAGTTGTTGGCAATAGGCTCACTCCCCATTATATGGGACTTAAACATAACTAGCGAAATGTAGGTGTAATATTAGGTACACCTCTGCCTAACCCTTCTTTGGGATTACAGGCGTGATGGTTAAGTTAGGAAGTATATGATCAGTCTGTGGGATTCCTATTGTTGGTACACAGTCCTATTTTTTAACAAAGCACACAGGCTAAGTATGAATTGATGAGTGAAGTTTTCGAATATTTTTTTAGGACATGCCGTTTTCCTAATGATGTTTTCTCCACCATTTTCAGAGCGGGAGGAAGAAATAATCCCGTACTGAAATGCTAGGACCGATGTTAAATATTTTAAGCTAATTAATTTCCATCATTCAGTGCCCTCCTATTATAGACATCTCATGATTATTATTAATCAGGTACCAGTATATTTGCAATACTAACCTTTCGCCCTAATTATTATAAATGATTGCCATTATAGCTCAGCATGATACGTATTAACTAATATAGACACCCATCCTATTATCCACTTATCAGTATATTTCCCCCGGGCCAGGTCATCGTGAAAGAACCGACTTTGATTTATATCAGTTTATTAATATCTACGTTATAGGTGATAACGTTGCACTTATCTCAATTTGCTATCTACGTGTTATGGATATATTAAAGTTATTAGCTATGTGTACAGTTTGATGGAAAAAGTGAAAAAAGACAGTGAAGCAAATATTTATAAGGTATACCTATTTTATTACAAAATCGAGCAATTCTACTTTTGACTAACATACTATAACATCACGCCTGTAATCCCCGAACGGATAGGCAGAGGATTACCTAATTGTACACACACCTGACGCAAGACATACATATTGCCACAACCGTGGCTGGCTGCTACTCAGAAACACCATGCCCGACCTGGAATCGAAAACAGGCCCTGGTGGTCACACTTGTGACCACCAGATCAACGAGACAGGCACATCAGTCTAAATTACAACACAACGACAAAAAAAATAGAAACAAAGACATACAAATAAACTGGAAATGATCCGAGCCTGCTCGACCCACATTTGACGCATCGTATGCTCGCGGTGCAACATCACACACACGTTCACAGATCGTTTCCTGGAACGCGCAGTCCACATTATTTTTGGTAGATCTAGTAATGCGATGACACACATATTATGTCACAGTAGAGGAAGTAAGGTCAGCGGGCTAAGAGGGACAACACTTGAGTGCTTCTGACTTAGAATACTGCTCTATAATTCGAGTACTGTGCAAAAGTTCCACTTTCCATTACTGTTTTATAGAATTCTTTCTTTTAATATTATTATATAAAAACATAATAATATTAAAAGAAAGAAACGTCGAAGACATGTAGTGTTAATAAAATTCAAGAGTTTCTTATTAAAAGGCTCATCAAGAAATATTTTTTGCCGTTGCATTCTGAGTGTATACCTACTGCGATATTATCTTAAATAACCTCTGTTTATATTTTTTCCTTTCATAACATAAGCAAGCACTTCTCCAAAGCAATTTACATATTTACACCTTTTTAAATATAATATGAAAGTATTATTTTTCAAGGATGCTGTAGAATGTTTGCAATGTAGTTAGCAAAATTTTCTCAGGTAGCGTTTGTGATGTTTAAACAAAGATTAAGTTTTACAACAAACATCTGGATATGATTAATAAACTTCTGAAGAACGCAATGAGGAAAGAAAAGATTAAACTAGTGAGTAATACATATAGTCAAAAAGTATGCTTAAAAATACTTTTGTTATTTTTACGTGACGAGTGAAGATCTGTTAAGCCATTCTAGACCTAACCTTTCGGGAAATACAGACTTTCCTGTTAGGTTAACTAAGAGTGACGTGACATGAGGTTAGAGGGCTTCATAGCCGCTGCAATATAGTGCTAAAAAGAAACCTTACTATGTGGAATTTATAGCGCATAATAGTATTTTACTCTAAGTAAGGACCTTATATTATTTTTCCTGGTGCCTAGCTTTTAAGGATACCAGTTTTAAATACCTCTCGACTATAAAGTCAAGAAAGTATTTATGCCAGTTGTTACTATTTTTAGGTACCTTAAAGTTACCTCTGCCATAAAATAAATATTTTTTTTCACATTCAGCCATCAGTTTCAATGTACGGCATTTCTTTTTAACCCCCGACCAAAAAAGAGGGGTGTTATAAGTTTTTGTCATCTAGTATATTATGCTAATTTAATTACATTTTGATAAAAAAATAATAATTTCTTATATTTTGCCGTTTATTTTTCCAATGCCATATATGGCATTGGCAAAATAAATGGCATTTTATTACACGCTTAAATACAAAAAATCTGAGATACGTTTCATTTGCGCCAAGCCTGGTTTTTTTTTCATACTTCGTGATTCTCCTTTGACAGATTGTAGAAACTAGATGTGCTTGCGTCTGTACTTGGTCAGACTGTAATTTAGCTAATCTGTGTAATGCAGAATGTTCTGTGAACGAGTTCGGATAGATGTTATGACAATTGAAACTGGTTCTATATACCCGGAGTGGGTCTAAAGGTAATGAATGTTTCACTTAAGATTTAAGTGCTGGGTATTACGAGCTAGTTGTGGTTAAGTAGATGTTTCCACTCCCGTAAGATATACAGCCACTTTTTTGACTCATTAGCTGTCAGTATTTTCATAGCAGCTATGAAGCAAATCATATTTTTACGTGAATTTAATAAAAACTTCTTAAAAATCTTTCCACCCAGAGATCTGGTTGATAGGCTTGCCCTCTCTGACATGGCATTTGAACAGTTGTTACAATAGCTAATTGGGAACGATAGGTGCTCTGCCTAGCCTTTCGGGGTAAACTTATTTTATTTTAAATTCCTTAAAATGTTATTTAAGGGGCTCAATATTATTTAACAAAACCTAGCTGGAGGGACTGCAACTGCAAGCCTATTGCACTTTGGCATACTTCAATGTTTAATAAAATATACTGTAAAGTGCTTATAAAATCGACTCTGCTGTAATCATTGTCGCAAAATGTGACTAATAGATTACATCGCACGTGGATAGCCGGTAGTGTAGCGTCGCTGTGTCTACGAAAAGCCTCACCAAGCTAAGCGTGGTGATTATGGCCAATTCCTATTAGACCAACGGTGATTGGAAGGTCGATCTGAACAGGAGATGGTTATAGACTTAAACTGCATAAATGAGGATGGAACACTCCAACATCAATAGAATTAGGTACTTCTCGCTTTATAAGCGTATCCCGTGAATTGAGTCAGTGAGATACGTCCATCTTATGATCTAAGTCACCTCTGACTCAATCCCCGGGAATACAACACGGGGTGGTCTATTACAATCTGCGACCTATAGCATGCCGTTCGAACAAGTATTACCTGTAGGTGTACAGTAATAAGTGACATCAACACCTGAGCGAGGCAACGAAGAATTCAGAACGTATAATTTTAGCCAAATACCACGATGAGTAACAGCAGTATTAGTAACACTGTTTACTCTCCCATCACATTAATAACGCACTGCATGAACTATTATTAGACTGCCTCTTTAATGTATTGTGTAGCATGGAAATGACTCCCCATCGAACCCCCTTAAACTGATGAATTTTAAAGGATTCTCGTGATTCGAATCGATTTCTATACGCTAGCTAACCTAAGTACCTATTGGCTTCCTTTGGTAACGTGGTTGACGTTCGTCATTAATAGTTAAGCAGTTAATGTCGGTAATGCCTTGTTACCTGCTTGTTATGAATGCAATATTGGACGTTGATGTGTGGTCTGCCATTAGGAGCACGACAGGTGCTGCATTTACCTTATACATAAATTACGCGAACGATGACGATAATCATACTGATCAAATAGAAAAGTAACAATACAAAACACAAAGGTAAAAGTTGTTTGAAGTGAAAACTTCTTTAGCAGCTTTGAGCGATTTTAGGTAGGGATAAAGCTATGGATTCGCGTGACCGACATGCTCGTGATGTACTTCGCCAGACTAGCGATGATTTAAAAAATCTAATGAGATCACAGGAATTCCATTGTTTTGGAAGTCAGTATGTGGATGGGTGATTAAGGTAAAGCAACAGTAGCCACAGTCCGTCTATGGATGGGTGAACAAGGTAAAGCAACGGTAGTCAAGGTCAGTATGTGAATGGGTGATCAATGTAAAGCAACGGTAGTCAAGGTCGGCTTGTGGATGGGTGATCAAGGTAAAGCAACGGTAGTCAAGGTCCGTCTGTGGAGGTTGAACAAGGTAAAGCAACGGTAGCCGAGGTCAGTATGTGGATGGGTGTTCAAGGTAAAGCAACGGTAGCCAAGGTCTGTCTGTGGATGGGTGAGCAAGGTAAAGCAACGGTAGTCAAGGTCCGCCTGTGGATGGGTGATTAAGATAAAGCAATGGTAGCCGAGGTCAGTATCTGGATGGGTGATAAAGGTAAAGCAACGGTAGTCAATGTCCGCCTGTGGAGGGGTGATCAAGGTGAAGTAACGGTAGCCAATGTCCGTCTGTGGATGGGTGATCAAGGTAAAGCAATGGTAGCCGAGGTCAGTATGTGGATAGGTGATAAAGGTGCTTCTCTTGTCAAAACTGTGTTTTTGCTTTACAGATTTGACCTATAACGAAGCAAAAGACAACCAGTTTGACTAAGAGTCATCGTATTACCCAAAACTAACTGGGTTGTGGAGGTCAGATAGGCAGTCGCTCCATGTAAAATACTGGTATTCGGGTGCTTCCAGTTAGACTGGAAGCCGATCACAACATCTTGGGGAAAAGGCTAGGCAGATGATGACTATAAAAATTGAAATTGACAATAGGTACCTATGAAAGAGTCTGTTAAATTGCCACAGTACCAACATCTAAAAATACACATTTATTAGGATTTATTTTAGCTACAACATATTGTTGACATTATAAAAATTTTATATTATTATTATTATTTTATATTATTTTACTTAAAACAGAAAAATTTCCTACACACAAAGGTGTTAATGTTAGCTAATCCTTTAGCCCACACAGGGAACTGCAACGTTTCGGCAATTACACGCAGCGATGCGTACTCGTAACGTCATTTTGAGCCTGTTTATGTAACAAGTGCACTATGCACATATACACCGTGTAAATCACCTCATCACGAAGCCGTCAACCAGGCATTCTGTACATGAAACTAAGTAACTTTACGCAAAAAATATTGCTGGGAAACGACTTTTTTTTGGGGGGTGTAAAATCATGTTTTGTGGTAGAACTCAATGTAACGCACTCAAAACATTGTGCTGATGGGCGGATTGAATAGTACGGGGGTCGTTGAGGTGTTTAAAGTAAAAATCTTACATTAAAAACTTGTATTTAAAAAATACTTGTCAAAAATTTGGAACTTTGACCCCTAATATCTCCGTAACTAGAAGGTTCCCAGGTATGGTGTAGAACAAAAAATTATCGCAATGACAGGGAGAACCAGTGCCTTTCGGCTTCGTCAAGAGGTGTTTTACACCCTTTATATATACTTATAACATATATATAAGTGCATAGTGTGGTTTCTACTAGTGCTTGAATTACAATTTCTATGCTTAACGACACAAAAGTGTCAGGAAATGGTTTCCATTGGTCATTTTCGAAGTATTATACTTTTTCACTAAATTGTCATTACCTACCATATTTTCGATATGTGCTTTAGCCGCGTTTAGCGATTTTTGGTTGGAAAGAACCTATAGGTTTGCGTCACCGATGGATGACCTCGACATGCTCGTGACGTATTGCGTCAGACAAGCGAAGCGAATGATTAAAAAATTAAAAAAAGAAGACAGTAATTCTATTGTTTCGATTTTTCACTTCTGCCGGCAGTCGTTATGACTGCCTCTGTTTTTTTGCTGTTTATCAAAACAGAGAGAACTACGTCTAATCTTTTATCAAAACAACAGCACTGTAATTTTTATGACTAATTGTTAATTACCATCGTCACTCGGGATTGTCACCTATTTTCTTTAAAATCAGTAATTTAATGATATCAACTACCATTATCAGTTACTGATTTTATTGTCAATATTTACGTGTTTGCGCACTGCGTGAGCGCAAGCACGCGAAATAATCGGCGATTGTTTTTTTTTTTAATTAACGAAGGAGGTCGTACACGCGTAATATTGGAAGTAATAAAAACTATGTACGGTATTTAAAAAGTAATAAAATTGTTATATAACAGGTAAAACTCACCCGGTGTGGGGCCTGCAGCAAGCGGTGTACGGCGGCGATTTGATAGGATAGTGGTATGGTAGTATTGAAGGTGTGGTACAGAGGCCGCGGAGGCTCCCGGACATTGTACTCCATAAAAGGGTCCAGGTCTTCCAGATACTGGACTCTGCATACGAACGAATCCGTTCCGATATCTCGCATTGTTCCGTTTACTCTGCTGTCATTCACTTTTAACAGTTCAATCATGTTTTCATCCACTAACTTATAAGATCACAGTTTTAATCACATTTTACACTTAAACGAACCTGTTGTATAAGAAGGTAAGATATTATAAGATATTTGAACTTTGACAGAAAATAGTTTTGGAGCCGGTGTTTGATTTCAAATGTTTCCGCGCGTATGTGTGTCTGTGTAATCGCGAGCGCGCAGTGACTGCACTCCGCGTCGTGGTCGGCGCTGGAGTGCTCATTGCTCGCTGTTCGCGCTCGTCTGATGGCAGGGCCACGATAAGAATGCCAGATGTTATGATTAAGTTTTTTCAACAGCACGAGTAAGGATGTGGTTTGGTCCGTTTCGTTCAAACGCTAACGAACTTCATTCTCATTCCGAAAGGCACCGTTATCACAGGTAAAAAAGTGAAGTATGCTCCTCCGTTGCCAGCGAGTGTATAAACATTTTCACGTCAAGGTTTTCTGCGATTCTAAACAATGTATTGTAAATATAAATACGAAACGGATTCTAGTTTTACATCGTTGCTGTTTGAAGTAGTAATGGAAAACAAAGAAGCTGTACAATTTCATACTTCGTTAAACGACATGAGATTGCAAATAGATTTTGTTTTTAATTTCTACTAATTTAATAAAGGCGTAGATACTGTCGCCTGAAAGTCTGACACCCAGGAGTTGTATATTACCCAGCACTTTTTGGGCTGTGGAGTTCAGATAGGCTGTCGCTCCATGTAAAATGCTGGTATTCAGCTGACAAAAGACTTTAAACCGACCTCAATATAGTTGTGAAAAGGCTAGGCAGATGATGATAAATAATGTAGATACCTGGTGAAGTTTATATATTCAATAGTTAATTATTCTGCCAACCACTCCAACCTAAAGACTGGATCAATGAAAGAAGTAAATATGAAATAATAATAGCGTGGAGTGAAATAAAAAATATTGTGAGACTATAACGGAGAAATAAGAGAGAAATGGCAGAAGAATAAAGAAGTAGAATTCCTGTAGCAATAAATTCATTATTTACTTCAACGTTACGTCTTCTGGCTTCGTCAATAAAGTCAAGGCAATACAACTTTTCCAATAAAATTTGACATTAGTTTTTCAATGTGAAGTCCTCTTAATAACACCAATATTGAAACAAGGTCATGACTGTGTTCAACTATTGCCAGTGCCGTATGAAGTCTTATACAAATTGAAATCAATTCAATTCACATTCAACTGATTGCATTGACTACTTGAATGAAACATCCATCTTTGTTGAGAAAAGTGGGACCTTAATTATTGGAATCGAATTGTCCATTTCTTGCTATCATGTCAATAACTTATCAAAATAATGGTGTAGCAGCAATGAAGGCAAAAGGCACTTGTTCTCTCCGTCACTACGAGCATTTTTTTGTTCTAGATCATACAAGGGAACCTGCTAGTTTCAGAGATATAAGAGGTCAAAGTACCAACTTTTTCACAAGTTTTTTTAGAAATGTAATACTAATTTTAAAGTTATAACCTTACTATACACAGTGTAAATCACCTCATCACGAAGCCGTCAACCAAGCATTCTCTACATGAAACTAAGTAACTTTACGCAAAAATTATTGCTGGGAAACAACTTTTTTTTGGGGGGGTGTAAAATCATGTTTTGTGGTAGAACTCAATGTAACGCACTCAAAACATTGTGCTGATGCACGGATTGAATAGTACGGGGGTCGTGGAGGTGTTTAAAGTAAAAATCTTACATTAAAAACTTGTATTTAAAAAAATACTTGTCAAAAAGTTGGAACTTTGACCCCTAATATCTCCGTAACTAGAAGGTTCCCAGGTATGGTGTAGAACAAAAAAATGATCGCAATGACAGGGAGAACCAGTGCCTTTCGGCTTCGATAAGAGGTGTTTTACACCCTTTATATACCTCCATAACCCCAGTACTATTAAATGCATCCATCAGCACAATGTTTTTAGTGCGTTACCTTGAGTCCTATCGTAAAACATGTCCTAATGTTTACCCCAAAAGAAGACATTTCCCAGCAATAATTTATGCGTAGAGTTACTTTTTAGTTTGATGTACGGAATGCTTGGTTGAGCGCTTCGTGGATGATGTAAACGGAGGGTTCCTTTACATCCTACTAATATTATAAACGCGAAAGTTTGTAAGTATGGATGGATGGATGTTTGTTACTCTTTCACGTAAAAACTACTGAATGGATCTGGATGAAATTTGGCACAGGGATAGATAATAGTCTGGAATAGCACATAGGATACTTTTATCCCGGTAGTGTGATCCCTTGGGACAATTACCGAAAAAACGCCGACGACGCCGTGGGCAAAAGCTAGTCTTGTATATTTATAAATCATCATGATGCCGCCGATGGGCTAACATTTTTGTATTTTTAAATGATTTTATATAATTTCGTTACTCAAACTGTAAATAGTATATAAGAAAAATTCAAAACAAAGACTTACTTCCATCCTATCAAACTATTAACAATGACGTCACTCTTTAAGATAAGGAACAGGAAAGCTTAAGAATACCAATAGAAAGTCTCGTCGATGACATCTTCATTATGCTGATGGTGCTAACACTTACAAAGGAGAAAAGGGAAATCCTATTAGCATAGGATTTTCCTCGACGTAACATTTAAATGTCCAGAGACTAGTAAACAGAGCTAATGGTTGAGATCATTGGATCTTTAATTGTATTGTGATCAGTGTGGTCACTAATGTGTATAACTCGAAACATCGATTTTCCATTAAAACCTGTTTTTTTTTAACATACCCATCGATATTATTATTGAGTCTCGATATTGATTTATCGCGGGGAAAAATCACACGTTTCAAATTACGAAATATAATTCTTGCATCTTTAGTAAATCAATTGACGCATGTAAGAAGGATCATCACTTAAGAATTGCTTGAACGTTGTTGCTCATTTATTTGTTGTTGTGTTTTTTATTTATTAAAGTTTTTTTTACTTAACTGACATCTTATCTTCTTCTTTACTAAATTGCAACCGGGCGAAAAAAAAAACGAACATTAAATCAAACTATTGCTCTCTAGTCAGTCATTCCTAAAAACTTTGAATTTCATCGTACGCTATGATCAGATGATCGTTGCCCAAAATCGGGGCGTGATCATGACCGTGAACGACCATTGTGCGTACTTGTGCTACCAGTCTTGTTACGTCACAAGAGCGTCAGAACTCAACCTCAATAGCTAAGAGAAAAAAAACCAAATTGGTACAGTCAGTGCCCAGCATTACTTGACTCTTCTTATGAAAAGAAAAGAGAGAAATAGGGATGCTCTTTTCCTACAAAAATAATAGGGAAAGAGGGATATGCTGAGCACTGACTTAACTCCCTTAAAATTGAGAAATTGCTGATCCGTAATTCCACAACCAATTTATTCACCAATAAGTTGTTAATGTTTGGACATTTATTAGTATTCTTAAAGTACTTATTAACTAGTATTAAGAAGGGCTTCGGAATTACTGAGGTTTATAGGTTACAAAACTCCTTATTAAACAGCAATAGTTTCATTTATCTGTCCTGCAGTGTTATTTGTTATAGTAATGTCTTGTCCCAAAGTCCTGTCCTATCTTTAAAGTAGCATTTTAGTCGATTCCTGTACGTCTTTAATAACAAATTCGGTCTTTGTGTCAAGACCTTTGTCATAAAGACCGAAATTGTCTCAACGTATTGACCATCAGTCAACTGCTTTAAATTATTTCTCAAGAAAAATGCTCTAAGTATCTGTTCCCAAACTTTCTGTTCGGGAAATTGTTTCACGTGAGGTCAATGATCCCGGCGCACGCGCCGCTCGCTCTGTTTCTACGATTCATCACGCCTGTGATTGGGGACCCAAATAAAAAAATATTTATATACTTACTACTGATTCCGGATAGAATCGTTTCGTAATAGAGCGGTGTAAAGCCGAATTTGTTTATGTTTTTGTTTGAATCTACTGAGGTCTGGGGTCTTTATGGAGATTTTTGCTGTGGTTAATAAAATTAAAGCTGAATGAGCAATCGTCATAGGACGTTATCTGTCATGCATGGCCATCACACTAAAAGTATTATATGTGAAAAGGCTAGCGGTTTTTGCAATTCTTCTCCGCGAATTTCTTAGCAGTTCGATTATAACTGAAATCGTTCCAATTCTTTGGAAAATGAGGAGTAACTGATTACTGAAGTAGAACATTTATATCAGTAAATGCATTTTTGGCTTGTGTGACTTAGGGTTATAAGATTAGCTTTCTTTTTTTTTCAAGGTAATTTATTAAGAGAAAACGACAAAAACAAAGACGTCCCATTTTACTTTGGTTCGGCGCAACACCATTTCTTCTTCCATTCTCCCCTGCCAGACGTCACGGTATTATTAACCCCTTTCGCTTTTGTATCATTCCTCACACAATCCGTACATCTTTCCTATGGCCTTCTTCTCCCTCTCCATCCATACAAAGACAGCAATGATGGAATAACGAAAAATGTATCGAATGGACAAGAAAGAAAGTTAAAAGCTCACATTAGCAGATTTTTAACCAATGACGATGCTTGGTACCAGCTATGCTAGCGCCATTAGTTTCATAGTTGTCATCCCCATTGACATAAGCCACCAAAAAGTTCATGTCAATCCTGATAACAGGAGGCCTAGTCTCTTTCTCCGAAACGTAACTTCGGCAACGAACGAAAATTAAACGTAGTTACGTTTGTGACCCTACTTTATATAATTTGCAGACGCACACAATAACATTCAATACATTCGTTCACGTTAATTGTCTGTGAATTCGAACTTCTTGTGTGCGTCCTCAAATTATGTAGAGTAGGGTCACAAACGTAACTACGTTTAATTTTCGTTCGTTGCCGAAGTTACGTTTCGGAGAAAGAGAGTAGGTCTCCTGAAGTGTTTCTTTCCTTTTGGGCAACTGAGCCGATGTCAACCATTCTACCACAGCGTAAATATTTTGAAAACGATTGACGTTTGTCTATGAAATGCGGCAATACCATATTAAATAATATTTTTTATTTCTAAAATCGCCTTTTTACTCTCACGTCACACGTAGATGAGATCATTATTTTCGTCTGATGGGAAAAAACGCTGTTTTATCGCTCAGGGAAAAGAAAACTAATACCTGTGTTTACATATACTTATACTACCTACAACCTACTTATATATGAATGCTCATTTTTACTTACCAAAAAGACTCCGTGAGGTAAATGCCTCGATAAAATCTGAACTTTGAAAATCAAAAACGCCGCTCTGATTTTGACATGTCATAGTGTTAGCCAAAATTGGGAATTACTGTTACAGTTTTATTAATTAAAGCTGCTTTAAAAAGAGATCAAATCTTATCCTAC
The DNA here is from genome assembly GCA_963082945.1 of Cerastis leucographa. NCBI lineage: Eukaryota > Metazoa > Arthropoda > Insecta > Lepidoptera > Noctuidae > Cerastis > Cerastis leucographa. The sequence continues at coordinate 9,728,197 of OY720378.1, forward strand.
CACAACCATCCTTAGCCACCATAAATGCGTGCAACCAAAGACAATTTTTGTTTTTCCAAATAAACTTACCAAGTCTTATGTCGTGTACCTTTCTCTTTTACGAACCGTTTCGTGTTCAATGATATTAATTATAATATTTGTGCGATGCTCAGTGACCATTGGCACTGTCGTGATGTATTATGACCTGGGACGTGAACCCACTGGCCGAAGTCGTGATTGGATTCCCACTGTTACCAAGCATTGTTTGCTTATGGAGGATGCGTTAAACTAGCTCGCCAAATTCAATTTTTCTTACGTTTTAGCAGTTTGCTGGCCAGTGTCAGGTTGTATGTTGATAAAAATATAATTCGTAATGGTATCAAATATGGCTTTACAGAGTTATAATCATTAAAATCATCAATACAGTCCTCAAAGTTAATTTATTGTCATTGAATGAATGACTTTGCCGTAAAAAAGTCATTCAATTAAATTTTGAAGCTTCAACGATTGTGGGAGTCGTTCATTTGAATATTTTTAAGTTTTTCTCGCATCATTTTTCTGCCACAAGATACAAGCTACTTTGCTTATTTTTGGTTCACCGTTGTTACTTTTTGATTAAAAACTTTACTTTACTCTTACAGAGCGGAACTCTGCGTCCTAGCTTCGGTAACGTTAGGTATAGCCCGATTTTGTCTATGCTTATTATATACTCGGAATTCCTAGGATTTTCTCAAGGTTTTGGATTCTAATGAAAAATGAGTTCATTGATTGTAATTGGAAACCGGAAGTTATGTTGATTCCACAATCCACAGGATACAGATTATCATTTCCTTTGTTTTGTTTTCGAGCTCGTATAATATCAGCTTTTCAAATAGTTCAGAAATTAAAATTGGTCACAGCATTTTTCTTTTGTTTTTGTGAACAGCTGGTCTTGTTAACTTTATAATATTTGGTTACCCTAGCCGCGATGGACTTGTGATCACGACTTTGCTTCATTGGGTAGGTAGACTGGTTTTGTTTACTTTTACCATAATCTGACTTTATTACAGTTTTTATTTCGCGGCTCATTTATTGTATCGTGGGCCTGGGAACCGTCATCGTTAACAAATACGTTTTTTATGACATATATTTTTATTAAAAATGTTACTGCCACAGAAATATTTGAGCGTACGGTTGGCGCATTGACTGAGCGACTGGCTGCTGCGCTGCATATCACGGGTTTGATCTCAGCATGGAACAAATATTTTTAAGACCTACAGGTAGTGGTTCCGGGTCTGGCTGTTTGTCTATGTGAGTTAAATGTTTCAAACGCACCCACGACACAGGAGAAATCCCTGGTGGGGGGATGTTTTTTGTTTTAATAAGTAAATTCTACATTAAATAAAATTCGCTTAATACAATAACACAGGAATACGTTATCAGCTTGCACTAACCGTGGCTTTCTCAGAAAGATGCATATCGCGGAAAACGAAGACCGTATTTCTATCAAATTGGCAATAAATTGTCAGGTTTAGGTTATTTGCATTTGATAAATATCTCAACTTCTGATCAGGCTGATGAACCGGTTTCTATTAGTTTTATTTCTTTCCATTAAAAAAACCAAGACGGTGTTGATAAACTTTGACGTAAAGTTTACAAATAAACAGCCCAACACAATCATAAGCGTTAACAAATCAATATAAATCATATTTAGTACCCATTCTTGCGTTTCAAAGCTAGATTTGACAGCTGGCATTACTTTTGACAAGCGCTATAAGCCGTCATTAGGCGTTTATTCTATTCTAATTTCGAACTACGACGTGGTTACGTAACATGCGCGTGGGCAGGGACGAATGTAGGTAACAGTTGAGCAATACGCGAAAATGTGGACACTGGCCGTCGCGACTGTTATTGTTCTAATGGCTTTATATCATCGGTATAATCTGTCTCCTTTATTCTTACTTTTAATGTGGGGTAAGTAGTATTAATGTCTCTTTTTAAAAGCTTTTATTTAACTTGCAATGTATGTATGTATGTTTGTTACGGTGGATTCTTGGAAGCTAAGTTAGAACCACTTCCCGATGTCCGATTGAGCTGAAATTTTGCACACACGTTTTTGTAGATAAGCTAGCGACAAGGAAGAGCTTTTGTGCTTTTATGGAGAGCCATTTTGTCTGGTGACAGTCTTGGATATTTGACGAGTATATTGTTTCAAAGACGTCTTATGCTCGTTCTAATAATATTAGGCAATTCGCATATCGTCATTCCCCTGCCCAAAAAAAAAAAAAAAAAACCTGCCCAAAAATTCCAATTAATTTAAGGTTGGCGCAGCCTATCTCCTTCACATCAGCAGACGGAAAGAAGTGGATGCCTTCTTTCTAGCCATATTAGCCTTTACACAGCCCACCCATCTTTATTAGTCTTCTGTTGGTCTTTTAGGTAATTCCAATGAAGCAATAATATTATAGCATTCACTTAGGTGACGTTTAGAGTTAGTGAAAACGACACTAGCCTGATTATTAACCAGAATTATTATCTGAACTCCTACTGCGATCGAAACCCAATTGTTCTACAAAGATTAGCTATCGCTTAACTATAATATTAGCTATATTCACAACCTTAATACTGAAGAATGCTAGTTGAGATTCTATTTAAGAAAGTGAAAGGTCAGTTTTGAGTAAGCGTCTGTAATTATGAAATGAGTCCACATAATAACGAGGTGTGAACTATTAGGAAGTGCTCGAATTATGTGGAGCGACTATTAACGAAGAAGAATATTACTGATATCTTTGAAGAACATCGGGTTTCCACGAATTACGGACTCTTGCTACGACCAAACATCATCTTGATATAATTTCATGAGACAGAATCTACGGAGCGGCAAGATTTTTTAGTGATGTTCATCAAAATTAAATACAGCAGTCCGAAACGTAGAAAAAAAACCAAACAATAGATTCTTTTGGTTTTTTCACTTAATATTAAAAACGCGAAAGTTTGGGTCTATGGATGGAGTCAATCATGCCAGAACGGCTGAACAGATCTGGACGAAATATAGCACAGAATTCGATTATAGTCTGGAATGGCACATATTATATAGGCACGAAGACGCGGGTAACAACTAGTATATTTATACTTCCGAAGAAGAAATGTAAGCAAACAAACAAACTGAATTCAACATCGTTAGAGGAAGTCGTGACATTCCCTCTTACGAAATGAACACAACACATCAATCAGTGAGAATCGAAAACGCATAAAAAATCAATATTCAAATTTGAAGAAATAACAAAGAAGTGAAACTGGACTTTACAAGATTTGTATAATTAACAATCGAAGAAGCGTGCTGGATCGTCCAACCTCTGCTGAATAACTCAATCGAACTATTTTGCATATAAAGAAGCTAGTTTATGTCGTAATCTATACCTATCGATCGACTCGATTCAAGTTATCGATAGATACCACGGTATTAAAATAACGAAGTGACAAAAAAAGTTACAGCAGCCTTATTTCTCCTGCTACTGATTACAGGCTTCCTCCTTTTGTGCTATTCTTCCCTGGTCTTTGCGAGTCTCAACCAGGTCTTCTGAATGACATCCACGAAGGTTTGGGGGCTATATGGGGTCACGGACCACAGTACTAAGGGGTCGAGTATACAAAAGAAGTACGCAAAGTGTTGATTATAATTTTGTTAGAGGTCAACTTTTTAGAAGATCTAAAGCATGAGAAATATACTTCAAACGGCTATAGAAATGTATTCGGACATTTAATAAACATGGAGGTTCGTGGCATGTATGCCCATAAAACCACCGTGACGGAACAAGATTTAAAAGACAGAGAATGTCATTAGGATAGAGTAGTTTTTGCTACGATTTATGATGTGATTTTGCTTGAAACCTTAAATAAATGTGTCTAACCGTACGAAAATACTGTTTACATTAGTATTACATTCATAATTATTTTTCTGAATGATAATAAATAATGTACCTACTCTCAGTGGATATTTAGAGTCATTATTCGAAACAACCCTTGAAAGAAATGAAAGTTGCAGAAGGAATGAGCACCTTGTATTCTCTATCCGTATGAACATATTGCTTCTTTCGTATTTGTCAAAAAGGACGTCTATAATCGCCATTCGTATATCTTGCATATCGATTTTCGACGATTTGTATGCAATTCGCACTATCAACATTCCTTTGCAATCCATCGAAAAGTAACTAGCAAAGGCAATGGAATGAAATGTATGTTATCGAAGTCCGTAAGCTTACAACTCGTCGCATTCGTAATATTTTTTTTTTCTAAGCTTTGATTTTTTTTTATATCTCGTAGGTACCTACTACCCTCGGCTGGGCCAAAGACCAAGTCTTGCCAGCAGCTCTTGTCCCGCGCCACCTCGAATCAGCGCAGCGTTCACGAAATAACATGACATCACGCTTCGGTAAGGCATCCTCGAAGAAAAGGCAGAGGTGTAACTAATAGCTTAGTACACCCACATTTTGTCAGTTTTGTTTACAGTCCTGCAATACGGGGCGAGCCTATTGCCATCAACTGGGAAAAATAACAAATCCAAACTGCGTGGCTGTTACTGAGAAATTCCTTGTTGTTTAACCCTTAACACTTTAACCGACCCAGATATCGAACCCAGGATCTCAAGCCCAGCAGTCGCACTTGTAACCACTCTACCAACGAGGCAGGCAGTCTCGCGGTATCTAGTTAAAAATTCAATTCATCATCATCATCAGCCTATATTGTTCCCACTGCTGGGACGCAGGCCTCCTCTCTATGAGAGGGAATGGGCTGTAATCTACCACGCGGGCCCAGTGCGGGTTGGTAGATGTCACATGTCTTCGAATTTTTAGTTCTAGGACATGCCGGTTTCCTCGCGATGTTTTCCTTCACCGTTTTGAGAGCAGCGGTGATGAAAATAAAATTACACAAAGTAATGCGCCTGCTTGGGTTCGAACCTACGACTTACTGCTCGTAAGTCGGGGCTGCTAACAAAAATTCAATTATGTAATTAGGAATATATTGTCACAAATATGTCAACAGACTTCCAAAAAAAACATATACAGCGCTTTACTTCTATTATCTGACAAGGCAAATGTTGCATAATCCATAGTGTAAACTTTTCTATTGTCAAATCACGTTCACTATCGACGCGATAGGTACGCACGTTATTTTAAAACAGACAGTCGATTTCGTACATTATTATTCAACGAGGTTCTGTTCACAATTAATATGAAATACCTGCACGTTTTGTTATACCCACTCTGCTGTTCCATTTTAAAAAAATATTTAAGCAAGTGAAGCAGACGAGTTAAGCAAGTAGCTTTATTCGTGACCGACAGTGAACTGTGTGAATAAAAACAAAATAGGTACATAGTATGAAATCATCGGAAGTGAACTAGGTACTTGGAAGGGCTATCATGATGATTGCGAATCGGTAAGCGTAGCCTGCCTTACAGCTAAATAGTCGAAGACCCTGGAAAGGGTTTTCGGATAGACAGGGTTGTATGAATACGAAACACGAGTAGCCTACGTAGTAGTAATACGTTGAAATAATCCAGCAGTGTAATGTGATTGGCTGATATAGATAGTTAGTGTAATCAGATATCATCATTCGGGGGTCGGCACAGAGTGTCTTCTTCTTGCATATCTATCTTCTTTACTTCTCATCTCATCAGACCCCTTCTTACTTGCCATATCATCCTTCATACAGTCCAGCCATCGATTCCTGGGTCTTCCCCTACTCTTATTACCACACAAATTTTTAGTAATTGGTTATTTTCATCATTACTTTTGTCTGTTGTATTGTCTCTACCCACTGACAAAAGTAATAAAATTTAAAAAAAAAAAAAAAAAAAAAAACAAAAAGTTTCAATCCAATACTATTGGATTGTTAAAAAGGTTCAATAAAGTCCTTAACTTGACATTGGCATTGGGACACGACGAGTTGTTTACTATTCTCAGTTAGGCTGAGAACACACCGGTGCTAGTAAACTGGTCACTAGTTTTTTGTATATTTTATCCTAATCACGATAGTTATCTTTGGAAATCAATAAAGTTAAAGAGTCTGTTTAGAATTACAAAATAACTTTTAACAAAAAAATTGTTTTCTAAAATTTTTGTCTGCCTGTCTGTTTGTTTCGGCTAATGTTATAAGGAGTAACCTAGGCTGGTTCCGTGCAATTGTTAACAAATTTAGTCAGTAATATTTTTATATAAATTTCACGCTGACGAAGTTCGCGGGCAACAGCTAATACTAAAATAAGCCGACACTTGATTTAATTTAAACCAGCTGCTGATAAAATTATCTACAAATTAGTATTTAAATAACGTTTCTCACAGACAAGTGTATTTACACTAGCAAAATAGTGTTGCTATTTCGAATATTAACAGTAGATGATCGTGTGTTCGAACCCTCGTGAGAAGTAATTAACACAAAACATCTGAGTCGTCTCGTGAGAACATACCACTTGACAGACAGGTGTAAATTGTATGGCAAACCGGCGTTCTTAGCCGGTATGTACCTTGTTAATAAACTCTATGAACGCGAAAATATTTTACAGCATAAATAATTATCATGAGTAAACTCTTGTTTTCTTTTTGCTTAATTTGTTTACGGGTCCCAAGATAGTTCCCTGGGGAACTCCGCGTGTAGACGCGTCGTGGTTTTTGCTGGATGACACTGTTTATGGAATGCGATTCCATAGAAGGTAGTACTAATTATAGTATTTGTGTACACTAAAACGAGTCTAGTTAAAGGAATGTTATGACCTGTGTTTTATTTTTAATTTCTTCTGATGATGTGAAACTGTTTCGAACGCTTTAATAAAATCCAGAGAGAATACAAACAACTTTCTATGTCGCTAGGTAATATCACCTCCTACAATTGGCATCACCAAACGTCGATAGCGCAATGTTGGCGTGATCAGAATATCTACACGACTTTCTGCTTACAACAGACGACCAAACTTCCGGTATACCGCCTATGTCGTCACTGGCTATTTTAGGCAGTGATGCAGTTAACTTCAACTAATGGTTACATCAGAAACTTTATGGAGATGTCATCGATGCTGTTAAGTGCTAAGATGTTACTTAATCTATGCAAAAACATCTAAACATTTTTTGCATAACAGTGAATTGCGTTCTTGGTTTATACACAAGCATTCGTTTTCAGCTGTTTGTCATGTGTTAGTGGTTCGTTCGAGGAACCCATCGCTATTCTAATGTCTATTGCAGCGGTTTGTAAGGGACCGCTAAAAGTCGTGCGGCCATTAAGCAACTCCATGACCAGTTCCTTCATTTTGTATGGACTGTTTTACATCTTCCACTGCTATTATACAACTTCTTTCAAGCATAACATTAGACATAATAAACTAGGTTCGCAGTGTTACAGTATTTTTTTGCTGCACTGATAAGTAGGTAATGCAGTAATTTACCACACCACTGGTGATCGTCGGCTGAAAATACTGAAGCCGAACAATCTGGTACAAATAAACTTATAAGCCAAATTAATATTGTAACAAAAAATATACCGTTTGATTTCGTAGAGTTGCAAAATAAAGTCCATAAGATCATTAAAATTATTGACTGTCATTCATTAATGTTCATTGAGTGGAATTTAGAATAAGAATAAGACTTTAGCACGTTATAGCCAAATCACTAACTGTGAATGATGTTGGCCAGAATTGTTTTGTTCAAGAAGTTTGATCCACTAACATACGCTTGACACGCCAAGAGACCTCAACCTTTCGTAAAAATCAAGAAAAATAATAATCCAATACGGCGTTATCCTTGATCTATTGATTCAAAACAAGTTTAAAATGCAATATACTGCAGCGTTGGTAAACAAGATGAAAGCAAAAGGAATTGCAGTGTTAATCACTTTAGCACAGAAGCTGTGCATAACGATGTTACGTTAGAAGTTCGTGATAATCCTAATATAGTCAGGGTCATCGCTTCAAGTGAATATCAGCAGGTATCTGCATTTATCGATTACTAATTGGATGAACGTAAAATCGATTCATTATGCGATTTATGCAGACAATTGCACTCCAGGTTGGATAAACCAATAGTATCGATTCAAGGATTTTTTGTATTCAATACGAAATATTAGCTAATTGAACAATGTAAGAAAGAAATAATACATTAAAATATTGAAATGAATAAAGTAATACAAGGCTAGGTTCGACCACACATGGCTAAAAACTATCGAGAAAATACGTTATGAAATAAAAATCGCATCGAAAAGGGTTCATTATACACTGGAAGTAAGATTACAAGACAAACATAATAATATTAGTAATATAAACAAATGTGCGATATAATACCTAACTGATATAGAAATGAATGTTGAAAAGAAAGACTTCGCCACTTTATAGTGATTTATACAGTACTATGGGTAAATAACAAAACGTATTATTTATACGATAAGGGGGAGATAGTTCACGTGGTATACGGTAAAAGTAAACACAGCAAAGAGGATTCCGTTAACGTCACTATTCCACGTGTGCTATGTTTGTTCCTAACGAGATTGGCCGTGACTTCGCGTGGGTCTGTGTCATAGGCGATAGGCGATTGCGATCCGTGGCGTAAACTGCATCGTCAATCTCGATGAAACACTGGATGTCTTTACGTATTTGTTGACGTTCACGGTATCAAGTAGAACTTATATCGTGTACAAGCATAGAAGAAAGTACATACTCGTAAGTACACGCTTGTTGTTAGTAGGTAGTGTGAATTAGAGAAGATACATTTTAAAATTACTTAGGATCACGTAAAGCGAGACATTCTGTATTTAATCAATCAGATAAAATCAAAGCAATAGCATAGAAGCGGGTTAAAATGTTGGTATACAAGCAAAGTTCAGCTAAAGACTAAATAAAATTGCACTAGATTATACAAGATCGTATTACTCTTAGAATTTAATTTTAAATGTCATGAATTAATGAAAAGGGCATAACAAACTGTGAGACGATTGGCTGAGGTAAATGGAAAGAAAGAAACCGTCGTTTCAGACTCTAAATGACATGGCACAAGGACAGGAAGTCGGTGATGAATCTAATGTTTAATGGTAAGTGCAGTAGCTTAATCGCAAAAGTTACGTACTTGTACCACAAACATTACCTAACCAAGGTCGTAGGTCAATGTGTAAGCCGCGCTTAACGCGAAGTATACGAAATGCAAAGCCAGACTAAACGGGAATGTTTTGTTGAGATTTAGAATCGAATGATTTCTATCGATTTTTATATCGAGAATCCAGATCTTGATGCTTTTTGTCTATGGATTTTTTATTTAGGATTAAGTAGGTGTTTTGAATTATGCAGCCGTTGTGTTTTAAGTACTGACTATCTTTGCTAAAGTCTGATGAATAAATTGTTTGGACAAGACTTATGCATTTTCCAATCTAGACGTTCTAAGTACAGCTATGTAGGTCACAAGTCGTAACTTGGTGTTTTCCCGTACATTTATGTACGTTTGTAGACATCACAGTCCAAGTCCCGTACAATGACACGTTTTACACGCCGCGACCCCCCGGGTTATTCTTCATTTCGCAGAATATGCTAAAAACATCATACCTTAGAACAACGGATCATGGGAAATGTGAACAATAGTGCAGTACATCAATTACAATTATAAATGATTTCATCGTTCGATTTTATTTTTTTAAGTGATAATTGATACTCACTGACAATGCCGTAAATCTGTGACGTTTTATTTACTTTGTCAGCGTGATTGACATTGTTATTTTTATAGTTGTTCCTCTCTTGTTACATTATCAGAGTTACAGTAACTATTCCCTTCTTCGGTATTAAATTGATGAACCAACATAACCTTAAGGTAGTAGTTGTTAATAAACAGAAAGCTTGCGGAAACACTCACGGTACTAAATCGTGATGTTAATATTCTCCGTACCGCTATGACTTAAGAAAAAAAGCCTTGATGCTTTGAATGCTTAGCGATTATCTCATTACAAGCCGTAATCTATGGATTATGAATGTATTCAAATTCGAAGCTAAGTAACAGATGTAGTCGTCAGGTGTCACTTCCTTCAGTTTTTGAAGCTTTGTCTATGGATCCCGTTAAACACGAGTTTGTTTAGTTTTTTTGTTCAAACTGTTTGTCTTTTGTTCCTGTTCTTGTTATTTACAACACGATCTAGATGGATCTAACCAAGCTTCTAGTTTTGTAAAAACCAGCTTTTAAAAAAAAATACTGTCTTATTTTTTATTGGAACTCAGATCATCTTACCATCCATTTTTCTTAGTACATTATATCTTAATGTTTTGTAATCTGTGTAATTCTTATAATATTGATTCGTAGAATAGCTAGAATTTTATCGCAAATGGGTTTTCCGTTTTAAATCGCCTTATAACAAATAGATAGATTAACGTTCTTATTATCTAAGTGCGGAGAAATCCCTATTACAGAGAGTGTGTCCCAGCAGTGGGACTTATAGGCTGATTCTGCTGTGATTAGCTAACCGTATAGAGAACGCCCTAAGAGCAATTTAATCGTTCATTCCCAATCTGAACGTTCCCAGAAGGATAAACTTATAAATATTAATAGGTTAGTCAAAATTCTGCCAGTGTTTCACTGATAGGCGACATGTGACAATGCCCGCCAATTTAAACAACGGTAAAATAATAATATAGTCACGTTAATGGCTTACAGTGACTCAAGTGATAAGATACTTCTTTATACCGTATTCTTTGATCCATACAATGTTATAAACGCGAGAGAGACTGTGTATCTGTACCTTTTAACCCTTATCGGTTGAACAGATTATCCTTACAGTAGTCAGTGGCCCGAAAGTCTGACTACCAATCTTACTTACGGCCGCTTTCAATATTCGATCTCGAATTTAAGATTTCTATTGATCCAGATTTTACCCGATCCCTCGATTGATGTCGAATCTGTATTTCAATAAGCCGATCTCGTTTCCAAATCCATTGAAAAAAAGAGATTGGTCATAAATTAACGCCCTCCTTAACGTTTGGTTTTACGCATTTGCAGTAAAAGTGCAATGTGCGATTATTAATGAGTAAAATGATGGTTGTTTTGTTAAAGCCTATCTATTTTATGTATTATCACAAGTAATTGTATACACAGTAAAATATAATTGATTGCGTAGTCGCAACGGTAAAGTGCTGTAACTATACGTCGAGATTAGTAAAACATAAATGTTTTGTTGAAGAGGAACGGAACGTCAGTCAATCGAAAAGTAGCGTCTGTCAGTTTCACTCATCACTGTTTGTCAACATTAACATTCTAAAATCTCAAGTTTGTTTGTTTCTTGCAAAGAAGAAAAGAGAAAAATGGAGCCAGAAACTGTAAGTAAATAATTGTATTAAATAATCGTGCAATAAACATTTACGTCCACATATGTATTATTTTTTGGTGTAAAAGATAAATGCGTGGGGACGCGGTATTTCGCGCCATTACGTACAAAACTTACTAAGCTTTATTTTTATTTGTTTGTAGAGTAAAACCAAACCTCTTTCGAAGGAAGAGACGAAAGGGCTGCTCTCCTTAATTGAGGGGAGCAATATAATAAACAACAAGAAGACGAATGCCACGAATAACAAAATAAAGGTGGAAGAATGGACACGGATTGCAGGCGTGTTTAACGCAAACATGGGCATCTGTCGCCGTACACCACAACAACTTCGTCTTAAGTGGGAAAACTTGAAAAAGAACTCACGAAAGCGGAGTACTTTAATACGGATGGAACGGATCAAGGTAAATTAAGTTTAAAATTGAACAAATAGAAAACTTTGGCTAGCCTTGCCCGCTCATTAGTGTAGTAACTAGACTCTAGTGGCTGTAAGAGTGACTGTTGAGCATGAGGTCTTAGGCAGTGTTTTGAATATTAAGAATTTCTCAGTAGCAGCCCGGAGTCTGGATATAAGCCCGGTATATGACAATAGGCTTGCCCCCAGACTTACAACATAAAACATAACTGGCAAAATGTGGGTTTACTACCGCTGCTCAACCTGTTGGGGAATAAATGTTGATTTATGTCATGTTATGTTCCAGACTGGAGGTGGGCCACCAGGATACTTTCCTCCTGATGACATCCTGGATAGGGTGGCAGCATTACTGGGCAGTACTGGAGAGGGTCTCACAGTGAGGTTTGGTGGTGATGCTGAGCCCCAAATTATTGATCATGGTGATGGTGATGGTGATGGGAGTGTTGAGACCGCTCATATTGTGCCAGTTGATAAAACCATAACATCTCCAATGCTATTAATTGACAGTCCATTGCCTGTGAAAAATCCTTCTACATCCATGGATTATACATATGTATCCACAGAATATCCAGTGTCCATGGGCAGTGAAGTGCCAGTCAATTGCATTGGAGATGAGTTGGTGACGCTGGCCCATATTAATACTCCAGTTGTACCAAAAGAAAAAAGGAATTTTAGAGCTAGTGGTAATATCCTATTATATCCTACTAATACCACTAACTACCACTAACTTTGAATGTTTGCTATTATTAATGTTTGTTACTCAATAACGCTTTAATGGCTGAACGGCTGAACCATATGCATAAAATTTGGCATAAGTATACTATGACCTGGAATATCATATAATTAGAATACTGTTCATCCGGGTAGTTACGTGAAAGTTTGAGAGGATGAATAATCACAAAAGTCTGTGAAGATGGTTGGATGGATATTTGATACTTTTTCATGCAAAAACTACTAAAGTTTAAACATTTTGATATTCTATATTTAAAGCATTTTTGTTTTACAGGTGGTATTAAACGGAAGCTACTGAAGCCAGACAACGGGTGTCAAGCTCGAAATGTTGCATTGGCTGAATATTATAATGTTAAGAAAAAATTGATAGAGTGTAAGTTTGAAAATATAATGTTAGAAAATGAAAAATTAAGATTAGAGATAAGGAAGCTGAAGGGAGAGGATTTATAGAATTATATTATTGTATATCCCTAAGTATAATTTAATCATATCGTCAATTTAAGTTTTTAGTTTTTAAGTAAATGTGCCTGTAGTTAAAATATATTTTATGTATGTAACTAATTAAACAATTATGAAAAATTTATATTTTATTTCCTTAAATTATCATTGTTTAATCATTTGGAGCTAACAGTAGGTATAATAATAAAATAAAAGTAGGTATAAAAATAAATAAAGTGGTAATAATGAACATCTAATCAAAGCAATTTACAAATTATCAAGACAGATTATTAATATTTTTGTATAATAAATGAATAATAAGTATTAAAAATAATTTAAAATTAATCCTTGTCTATGTCCGATATCATTTTGAAGACTGTCCGAATTATCTGATGTCACAGTGATTTCACTTTCTTCTGGCATTTCTACTTCGGGGGGTACTTCTTCAATATTATAATTTCTGCAGATGTTGTGAAGAACAGCTGTCGCAATTATAACTGCTTGCATGTTATGTAATGACAACCGCATGGTCAATGAAATTACTGGGAAGCGACGTTTCCAGACTCCAAATGTCCTAAACAAACAAATACATTTTTTCATGAATTTGGTTAATAAAGTGAAAAAATTGGTCCCATGAATAGGGTTTTTCATCTCAATAATGTCTAGTATAGTGACAGCTTTATTAAATGGTGATTTTACCTTTCAATTGTGTTTCGAGTTTTTATGTGTGCCTCATTGTATCTTATTTCCTGGCTAGTTGATGGGTTTAACAAAGGTGTGAGCAAGTAAGGCCGGTTTGGATAGGCACTGTCCCCAAGTAACCAGCGATTTCCTAAAATACCATCTTCACACCGGGCTGTAATAATAGTTAGATAAGTACATCAGAAATTCATATTGTTTTAAATGTTATTAGAAAGGACAATAAACTCAATATTACCTCTTAATACTGAATTATTAAAAATAGTAGCATCATGAGCAGAACCAGGCCACCGAGCAACAACATTCAATAATTTAAGGTCTGCATCACAAACGGCTTGGACATTGATTGAAAAGTATCCCTTCCTATTTCTATATTCCTCACCTATTGTTGAACCTAAAATACAAAATATTTTATTTGTTGTAGCAAATGTATGGCAACTTTCTAAACAATTAGGTAGGTAAGTAAATTGCAAACTATAGATAACAAATCATGACTTGTATTATACTTACATGGAGACTGAATGTGTACATGTGTACAGTCAATAGCACCACATACTCTTGGAAATTGAGCTATGTTATAAAATTTCTCTGTAGTTCTAGAATGTAGAAAAATGTATTTGTCATACAATCTAGCTATAGCAGCAGATATATCTGCCACTATTCTACAGGCTGATGATAGGGATACTCCAGCAAAGTCGGCCACTGAATTAAGCATTGTCCCCAATGCATAAAATCGAAGTGCCAATAAAAGTTGATGCAATGGTGGTATACCATTATTCCTGAAAATGATACCATATACCTATAAGTACTTATCCGTTCTTTTAAGTTATGTTATATATTGAAGCAATTTGAGCAAACATACAAATTTCTTACCGTCTTGATTTCACTTTGATATAGGGCATTATTTCAATCAAAACAGATTCAACCGACGCTTTGTTCATTCTGAATCTGAATGTGAACTCTGCGTCAGTTAAACTTTCTTTGAAATTTATTCGTCGAAAAGTTTTTGAAGACACACTTCTCTCTTGTTCGCTGTCGCTACTATCCCAATCCGATAGCTCAGCCAATACTTCAAGATCACTATCACTTGAATATATTTCCATTTTCACGCCTTTATCAGTACAATCGGTCAAAATTTGAGGATCGCAAATAAAGATCAATAACGTTCAAAAATCGATTTGTCAAAATCAGAGATAGGTTATAGAAAACGCATAACTGTCACTTTCATACAAATACCAATCTAAAAATCAGATCCGCCCTCCCAAAGATGGATTGAGAAAAAAGATCGGGATAACGATCCATCGATCGGTTATTGAAATACTAAAAGTAAAAAATGGATTCAAATATCAATCTCGATCCGCAAATTAGGGATTGGGATTGAATATAGAAAGCGGCCGTTAGGGGTATCGCATTACCTAGTACTAACTGGGTTGTGGAGGTCAGATAGGCAGCCGCTTCATGTAAAATACTGGTATTCCGCTGCATCCGGGTAAACTGGAAGACCGACCCCAACATAGTTTGGAAAAGACTCGGCAAATGATGATGGTTGAACATTACCTGGGCTACAATACGTGCTATCAAGATAGTTGGATAATTTCTGACTACCACACAGACAAAGCCGCTGCCAAAAAATAGTAAGCAGTAAATCAGTATTTGAACGACCACAACACTGGACAGGTTCCGGTTGAACGATTTTATGTGTGAGCTTATTTAGTGTGTAGCCGTCTCGAAAATTGCTTAACCGTTTTCGGTAAATTGAACTGTCCTTGAGTTCGATTAGTGTTCCGCGTATTTTGGGATTTTATTATAACAGACGCTGAGTTGTTTTTTTATTCTTAAACTGTTAGGTGCTTTTTGGGGATCGTTTAAGTATTACGTAGGAAGATTGTGTCTATATGGTATATTAACAGTAACAATTATCGAATCGAGTTCAGTGCTACAAGGTTTTTTTGACACATGCACGAAAGACCATGACTGGGAGTGAAGTCAACGTTAACTATGTTGACTGTCAATTAATTGTATTGCAATTTTTTCAATAAAAAAATCAAGATTTTGGTGTTAGTTCTTATTTTAGCCACGCGGTAAAATATCCTTGTATAACTGTAATCTACTGCATGATTACCGACCTCATTGTTCTTTCTTTTATTCAGCACTGCGGTCTATTGCAAATGTAACATTTTGTAAAAGTTACTGAACCAAGGAGATAGGCATCCGGAGGCAACGCAAATTCTTCAACGCTACGATTGCAGATGTGCATAATAATTAGAATATAACGCTTTGTGATGCAACCTGCACCGTTTTTGTTATTACTAAATGTAATTACGGAATGGTGCCGCAAATACTAGTAGGTACGATTACGTTTTGATTTATTGCGGCTTGCCTAGTAATTATGCCCCTTTTATTGTTTAGAACTAAAATTACAAAATTATGAATTATTATACTTAGTCAATAAAGTAAATTATTATTTACGGACTGAATTAGGGAATAAGCATTATAGTATGTCGTATAATAGAGTCTTTCCGTTTTGGAGGGGTGACAACTGGGAAGGCAATTCCCAGCTGTCACCCCGGAGGATAGGGCTAGAGGGGACTATTGGGAATAATCGGAAGCACCAGAGTAGCCCACGTTATTCAAATTTTATCATATTTTGCAATTGTCGCGATCTGTGGCATGCTGTGTTGAACAAAATATGATTCGCGTCAGTAAAGGCGGAAACATACTTACGTATCGTGGCGTGTCGTGACGCACCAGAAACAAATCGGTTTCATACATTTAATATGGTTAGGGACATATTTTCATGGCGTGTCGTGTCGCAACGATGTATGAAACCGAATGCTTCTGGCGCGTCACGACACGCTACGACACGTAAGTGTGTTTCCGCCTTAAGTCGTAAGTTCATTTAATCCCATTGACTATTTCATAATATATGAATGATGAATAATAGTGAACTTCACGTAGTAGATACATAAGTATAAACATAATAAGCTTCTACAATATTAATTGAACAGGCATATACAGCATTATACAAGGTGTTGTTTTGCATCCTCGTCAAAATTCAGGAGGTTGTCACAAAATACATAAATAATCAATTGAAATTACGGTAAGTACCTAGTTAATTAAGTTTGTCAGTATTTCAGAATAAGGCCCTTAACGTGGTTTAGGGAATAAGAAATTAGTATTAACGTTAAAGATTGTTTGTATGTGTGAAAGCGCGGTTATAGGGTGGGGATCGGATGGGCCGCTTTTAAACCACGGGTGGTTCACACTTACCGATTTCCGTAAAAAAGAAAAAAAAGTACCAACCCATTTTATTATTGATTCGGGTCGATAATTATTAGCATATTTACCTCCTTGAATTTGACGAGGATGCAAAACAACACCTTGTATAATGCCACTTGAAAAATACCCCGTCTATTTGCAGCAAATCATTACACTCATTGTCACTGTGGTATAATATATTCTTGTAGAATTTTTAAACTTAACTAATCAATAAATTCGCTGAACCTCTGGTATTCAGTTTGACCTCACAAGGGAAAGCTGTAATATGATATCATTAAAACAACCCAAATGTTAGAATTTGGCGTTCAATTTAATGTTTTTAGGGTTACAGATTATGTATTTCTGTTGATGCTATAACAACAGATACTTAAACAGAATAAAATAAATATTTAAGGGGGCTCCCATAGAAAATAGTGTTTTTTTTTGCTCGTTTTTTAGGGTTCCGTAGTCAACAAGGAACCCTTATAGTTTCGGTATGTCCGTCTGTCTATCCGCGGTTTAGCTCAAAAACTGTTGGTACTAGAAAGTTGTAATTTGGCATGAGTATACACGTTAATGACGCTGGAAAAGAGTTAAATATAATTTTGAAAAAAACAATTATTTAGGGTACCTCCCCTACATGTAAAGTAGGGATGATAATTTTTTTTTTCGTCCTTCCCATAGTGTGGGATATCTTTGCATAGGTCTTTTAAAAATATTAGGGATTAGGGTTAGGGTTTGGGAACTGTTTTTTGATTAAGTAAACCGTTCGTGACTTATCAAGCTTTAAAGTACCAATTTTCGTTAGAGTCAATTGTCCCCCCCCCCCTCTACCAAATAAACGGTTGTAGTTAGAAATTCAAATGTTACGGCAGTAGTACCTATATATAACGAAGTATAAAGAAAAACTATCACACTTAAGTGGGCTTTACAAGCTTACGAGTAATAGTCGATCAATTGTATTTGACTCGAAAATTTCGAACAACGCCATAGAAATGTCGATAGATGGCGCTAAGCGTCAGTTGTACTAAAAACAAGTCTCATTTGCAGATCATTTAAGGCAGTTTTTATAAATATTGGTACGGAACCCTTCGTGCGCGAGTCCGACTCGCACTTGGCCGGTTTTTTTAACGTGCCTGTTTTCCTTGCTGCACGGAGCACACGCCGTTGCCGTGGGCCTTTCCCATGACCACACCATCTTTAAATAAAAAAACTTTAGACTGTTGAGACAGTGCCTTGCCAGTAAACCGATTATTACGCACCACAATACCAACCCTCTTTTTTTGAACAATGATATAACTTTATCGTCCTTATCGTTAAACAATAAAGTTGAAACTTGACTGCCAAGCTGTCTTTAAGAAACTAACAGGAAAAATGTTCCATTCAGGAACCCATTGACAGGTTGTAATCAGAGGACGGCGTAACGCTACTGTATTTTATTTACGAGTGATTTTAGGATTATTAACTTTATTGTTACCGTCGTAAGTTGATATTGGTGTGACAAGATGTTTTATTTATTATGGGCTGTCCTTACTTTGAAAAGTGACCGTTTCGAAGCTAAGTGTCTTTTCTATTCGAGTGATCCAGTTAATGAGATGCTTAGTTTGAACATCGGTTTCTATTCTACAGAAAGTCTTCCTTAAGAAAGAATTCAAAACAAAAGTAATATATTCAGGCTCAAAAACTTGCTTTTGCAGCGACAGTCAAATTTTTGTGTTGTTCTGCCATATTTTGGATGTTTATCATGACGTAATTTTTTTAGTTATTTCAGGAACAGCTACTTTTGAATCCCATAACAACAAACGTTGATGGACATACCAAACATAACATAAAACTAAAAAAACACATCATGAGTTGGTTAAATTGGGTCACGATGTTGGTTGTGATGAACGAATGACAAATAGGTTGATGGTCAACAATTGACAAAAATCCCTGCGATCCGTCACTTTGTCGTCCGTTTACAGCGTGTTTCAAAATCGAAGTATATTTGAAAATTAAAATAAGTCCATAAAATAAATATTATGACCACACTTTTTTGACAGTTTATCAAGGTTCGTAATTATTATCAAGATAATTATTTTCTTTGATAACTATCCGGTCCATGCTGATTCGTATTTTGATTACTTATTTTTTTTAAATCAAATTGCTTTTCTGGTTTAACACGCTCGAATTCAGTCCTAGCAGAGCCTTTATTTTCCGGCATTTTTGTAACTATCACTCTGCTCCTAAATAGTGAAAATAGTAATTTAGTTTTTTATGTGACATTGTTTGTGACAGTTTTTTTATACTTGATTATTTATAACGTTTAGATACGCTTAGAAGCAGCAAATCGCGTTCGGATACACGTAATACGACATTGCTAATGGTTTTTGTTATTTTAAAGGTATAATAATCATAATAATTATCAAGTAATGATCAAGATATATCACTTCAAGATAATTATCAACGATAATTATCACTTCAAGATAATTATCAACGATAATTATCACTTCAAGAATATTATCAACGATAATTATCACTTCGGACCCGGCAATTTAATAAAACTGGACAACATAACCGAAATTTAAACACGATAAACCAAAACCTTTTTGCATAAAAAAACCGCCTTTTTGCATAAAAGACACTACATCCTATATAAACACTTTTCTGATACACGCTGTGTAACCTTCCAGTCACTGGGTCAACATATATAGGAACTAAAAAACTTGAGTAATTAACACGAGGACGAAGCTATAATGAAGAGTGACACCCCCGACTAGTTTAATTGATATAGCAGCCGCGAAAAAAATCTGTTGCAATAACTATGTTATTATAATGACCATTAATAAAGGGCTTGTTATGTTTTTACTGTTAACCTCGCGTTCGATTGTCAGCTGTCGTAATAGTGGGGTTACATAATATTTCAATAGAAATATTTTCATGTATTAATTGTGCTTACTGAATTAACAGTAACTTTGTTTTGATTCTACATTCTTAAAGGGCCATAAACCACCAAATTACAGCTCCGCATAGTCACAGCCGCCATCACTGGTCACGGCTCTTTTAATAAACACCTCTTTGTCCTAGGAGTCACAGATAGCCCACTGTGTAGAGCCTGCATGGAGGAGGACGAGACAGCAGCCCACGTGCTTCTACACTGCCCAGAGGTTGCAACATACAGGGCAAAGTACTTAGGTAACCCAGGTACTCTCCGCGAGATTGTCAGCAACACCAAGGGGCTGCTGGCCTTTCTCGGGGAGCTGGGGTGGTTGGAGTAATGTTCCCACCCGTACGCAAAATACGCGCTTTAGACGTGGAGTTGCGGAAACCAGCCCGCTATACAATACAATACAAGGGCCATAAACAAAATACTATCTAAGCCATAAAGTTAAGTTCTTCTTATTTTTAGAACTTTTTTTTTTTCTGGAACGCTTTCTTTTGTTTAGCAATTTCATTTCTTTCTTTCCTTAACGCTGCCTGCCTTGTGAAGAGTGCTCTAAGCTGTAACACTTTTCGAATAAAAACTCAATCGGTAATTTTCTTGTCAATAACTCCAGAAAAAATGGAGGAACATCTTGGTATTTAGAAATAGCTCTAAGCGGCCAAGTTCCAGCCAGGTGTCGATACAGAAAAAATAGACAAAGCAATACTTGGTCAGGAACGTGCTTCCAAATTTATGAAAAACTTGACAGTAAAATAAAATGATTTGGTTGAGTTTGTGCTTCAGTAAATAAATAATGCTAGACACGGCGAGTTCCCGAGTTCGCTTGTGTCGTGAGTGATATTACAAACGCAAATGACGCGTACTAAGTATACATTCAGACTGGGAACAAATATGGTCACCATCGTCAAAAGGGTCACGAAAACAGGAGAATATAAAATTCAAATATTCCTTAATCGTGCCTCCGACTTGTCTCATAAATCTTTTTCATAAGAATCGTGACCAGAACAAGTCAAAATATATTTCACACTTCATTTTGGATGAAACGAATTTAGTAACTCGAAAAACTAAGCTGTATACGGAAGTCTCCACGTTTTTTGATGTGCTACAAGCGGTGGATGAAAAAGTTGTAAATTGCAATCCGTCTCATATTTCTGATGCGTTTACGTCATTCTTATAAAACTGTTTAAAGGTCTTGGTGCTCTTGGTTCGTTTATGAGAAACTTTTGCTCGGGGATTCGCGTTTGTCGTGGCCGGAAAACTATTTTGTATTTATAATATTACTAGCTGTGCCCGCGACTTCGACCGCGTGGAATTAGATTTTTTCGAAAATAGAAATAGGTCAAGTTACTCCTTATTAGATCAGCTATCTGCCAGTGAAAGTCCAGTCCAGTCACAATAGGTTCCAGAGATTAGCCGGAACAAACAGACAAAAGAAAAATTGTGGTATATGTATACTGTATATACATTAATATGCATGCAGTAAAAAGCGGTTATTTTAATATTACAAACAGACAAGACACTTCAATTTTATTTATTTGTATAGATGTATAGATTAGGTATGGAAACGGGTTTTAGGAAACTGGTTTGATTCCTATATGGGGATAAAGCTGCTAATTTTCAGTCAGCGCAAACAGATCTTTTTAAGCATTGGTAAATCTTTCTTCCCTATGATTTACAAATTCGCAATAACTTAAATCGCTTGCGTTTTATTCGTTTGCAGAGTCATCATACTCGCAGTCTCAATCAAGCAATGCTTTGATGCTCAACTATGGGTGACAAAGAAGATAGATCAGTAATTCCTGACCTACAAAATCATAACCACAAAAGTGTAACTGCACCCAGTTACGATGCAATTTAGCATTGAATAACTCCATGAATAGAGTCTCTGTCACAGTCCACTTAGCCTAGACCTGGTTGACAGTTTTTAGTGACGACGCCGACGTCCCACATTCGATCATTGTGCGAAGATTGTATACCGCAGACGTAATTCATGTGTGATACTATGCTTTTGTATAATATTAAGCATGTCTGACTTTGTACTGTAAAGCTGTTACAATACGATTCTCTTTTGTCTTTCACTAGGCCTCTTTTACTCAAGTCTGGAAACTCTTCGATGAGGGTCGTACAGAACCAAAAATTAGGCAGAAGAAAAGGAAGGCCTTTGGGACCGTCCATTAATCACGTGACTTTTTTTTTTTTTTTTTTTTTTGCATTTTGAACCCCCCCCCCCCCCCCTCCCCCTTGGTGATACGTGATGAGGTTTAAGACTAGCCCCCACCCAAAATCACGTGTATTTTTAATACCTACACAGAATCTTAAAATTTTTAGAATATTATCTTTAAATACAGGTTCCTCGTTCGTTGCCTGGTAAAGGCGAGTCAAGGGCACACTACAAGCCGCTTTTCGGTTTAGAATCGCGCATTTGACGAAAAAATTAATATACGTGATATCTTACTACACCCCCCTCCCCCCTTGTGATATTCGCTAAACCCCCTCCCCCCACTTTCAATCCTCACGTGATTAATGGACGGTCCCTTTACCCAACTGCGGATGATTTCAGGCTGAAATGATAAGTCAAGTCCGAACACTAATGAAAAAGATGAGCTCGCAAATGAACCGATCCAACGATGTTGGATTTCGGCACACGTCACCGTTCTTTAGTTTACCGATTAGTGAAAAAAGTGAATTATCGAACGTTCATTCCTATATAATTTTGTTGGTGTCTTGTGAGCGTGAAATGAAACAAAATTTACTCAAGTGATCCGTAATTCAAAACGCAGTGATAAATGGTGTGACTCCCAAGTTCGAACCCAAAACACGCACCTCTGATTTTTCGGATTCACGTCCTTATTGTATAATTATCACTTGCTTCTTTGAAGGAAAACATAGTGTGGGAACCAGCAGTCCTGAGAGGTATTTCTGGACGGCATGTAAAGCCAAGTCAGAGGCCCATTGGTGGTATAAAAATAATGACACCAAGTTAGGCTCTAATCACGCGATAGGGAAAGAAGTGAACAAACCTTTTAATCTTGTTTGTTGCGTGTAACCATGATAAATGTTTGATTTATTTTAATAGGGGATAATCCTATTTTTTTTTTCTTTGTCCGTAGGGTAGTTTATTGAAAAGTATTGGACACGTTTTTTTTCTTTTTTCACGTGGTCATAAAATTACGGAGATATATTGAGTTGAAATGGCGCATGACGTCACATGTAGGTAAGTTTTATACCTACTTGTGACGTAGTAAGCCCCCACTCTCCAACTTTAATGAGTTTTAACTAAGTAATTTTTTGATATTTTGATAAAACAAAAAATACGTGTCTAATATTTTTGTATTACCTGTCTGACGGCCAAAATTGAATGTCGTTTTCTTTACCCAGTCCGATCCCCTATTGCAGTTCTGTTGATGTGATTATAAATTTTTCCTTGTATTCCTATCGGTATTTTGTGCTGGCTTTTGAGCCTGACGGTCCCTATTGTATTTTTAAGGCCTTCATTTTCTAACTTCGATCTATTAACCAAAATTTTGGGATATATTTTATACATTTTTTTGCTACAAAAAATCTGTTTGTCTATCCTGTCAGTGTGGATTCTCGTCCCAATATAGTTAGCACGACGCCCACAGAACTTCGAGTGTTATTTTCCCACGTTTGCCTATTTATGCATAGGAATCCGAGAATGTGTTCTCCTGTCTTCTTCTTTTGTATGTAGTGTGAGTGAGACAGCTACTTTTGTGTATATTTGGGACGTGGCCCGCTTTTGTATGCGTGGTCACTCCCCTAGGACTCACTGCGCATTTTATGACCCGGCAACACCAGTATATGTGGGCAACATTATACATGACCAGTTATGTCTTAATAATGTAAATTCATTCATAAACGTTTGATATTTTTTATATACGTCTTATTCTATGAAACATTTTTTTTTATTTATAATAATTGTAATTGAAAATGAAGCTACTAGCAGATAGTAATTTAGAAGATATAGTAATATTATATGTATTTGTGACAAAACACAGTGTCTCGGGCGCTCTCGTTTACAGCCAAACAGTCTGCATTCTGTTATTTCACCACAAACACCATCTTTAAAAAAAAAAAACTAATCTATTAATCGATCCGCAATCCAGGTAGCACAAAATCGATACCAATGCAACTACACATTAGTTTACAAAGATCTTAAAAACACGACGGGACTACATGAATAAGAATATGACACACTTAGAGCTCATGAATTCCATCAGATACCAAGAACCATTGAAATGCAGTAGGGCAATGCCGTTTATCGGCTGCTTATCATTTATCGATCCCAACTTACTTGGCAACATCGATCGTGTGAAATTGAACAGGTGCAACTCGATTTAACTCTTGGTAACATTATACGTAGGTAACCTCTTAGCGTTCGATATTCAAATAATTTTCATCGTCCGGTATCATATACGTACCGGACGATGAAAATTATTCAAGGCCAATTAAAATGAAATGTTCTAGGGACAGAAGGGGTTGGTTTAGTGAATTTTGCAATTTTATCGATTTTGTTTGGGAGTGACTAAGTAAACGCCTTAAAAATATCGATTCATAGTATTCATTCACTTATAAAAGAAGGTACCTTAATGCAACTGCAAGTCAAAATATTAATATATTTTGATAAATAAGCATTTAATTCGATCATCGAAAAGATTTCACTAGAAAAAATTTATTCGCTGAGCTTTGTAACATTATTTGGCCTTTTTGAGTGAAATCTAGAGTAATTTGGTTTGATGAATCAAGAAATTCACCCTCCATTGCAGAGTGCAACTGTGAGTGTCTAGTTATTAGACTTTAGGGCTCATTTACGCAAACACGGCGCGTCGTGCGGCGTGGTTACCGGCTCGTTTTATATTCAAACATTATGGCGGAGCATTAGCGTTTACGGAGAAGCAGATAGACGCGCGTTTGCTTGAGATGTAGATTGTAGACGTCCCACGCCGCGTCATGTCACACGAACAAATACAAGCATACGGCAGTGCCCGGGTTCGATTCCCACACGAAAAAACTAACAACGTCGTTTTTTTATCCAATAATAATCATCTATTTATATCTATTTTTATCATATTTTTTTAGTGTTTTTATTCATAAATTTGTCAATTTTTATTTGTTATTTACTATTAACAACTGTCTTTTGAATGGTTTTTAAATTAAAAGTATATATTATTTTAAATACATGTTTTGTTATGATTTCAAAATCATAATGCATTAAAATAAAACAATTTACCTAGTAACAAAACGTAATATTTTACAGCATTAAAAAAAAAACAAAATAAACACAAAAATAACATACTGACTGTGATTTGATCTAGCAATCATTGATTCTTATTAACGTCAGACATCTTACTTCGCTGACATCTATTCTGTAATAGACGTTCTATTCTAATGCATGATGTGACATTTGTCAAACACTTGAAGAATATGTTGGTTACAAGCGGCCGAAGCGGCTTTATGTCACACGGAACAGTACAAGCATATGGTCCCATGTCAAAAACCGGGCGAGCGGTCGCTGCGTCTTCGTAAACGGAAAATACGCATGGCACGCCAGGAGACGCCCCGCGCACCGCGCCGTCAGACGCGCCGCGTCTGCGAAAATAAGCACTTAGCTATGCAGCCTGCCTACATATGTCACTTGTATAAAAGCTCAACATATTGAAAATGAATCCAAGTGAACTCATCTATCTTCCATTTAATCACCTGTATCCTTCACGGACGACAACCTACCCGTCATATTAAAAAACAAGTTTCCCAAAGAAAGTAATACCCGATTCTGGAGAAAAAAAAACTACTTTCAAACAACAGTAGACGAACTACTTATTTTGAAGCTTGATTATGAAAAGCCAGTTTTGTATACGTATAGGAAGAAGCTGTGAGCGAGAGAAAGACTGAAAAAAGAAATGTTGGTCGTTCCGCGGCGAGAAAAACGAGCAGTTCGGGCAGACGACATCGTTGCCATTGATCTGGGGAAACACCACAGGAACGTGGATATTGGTACAAAAACAGAGGTCTATACCCAACAGTGCGTAAATTCAGGCCGCAAATGATGATAATGATAACGCCAACATTTTGACTATTAAGTCCAAGTAGTGTTTTGGCGTTATCGCTAGTTAACGATTTTAACATTACTCTTTGATTAATATCAGATTAACAAAGTTACTCAGCGAACCTTTCCACAAGTATGAAAACAAGGCCCAAGAAAAAGACATAGATGTTGCTAGATTTAAGTTAATAGGAAAAACAAATGGGTTTCAAGTTGAAAATGCTCAAGACACGAATAAGCAGGTAAACAAGATAAGCATTTAAGCAAATAAAACAGTGACATCATTTGACAAAAGGCAACAAAAACGCTGCACAAGGATCTTTATTCACGTGGCATTTTTCGAAACTTGCGCTGCAAATTCGTTTTAAATACAATTTTCAGCACAAATGCTCACCAATGGAGCTTCTCTAAACGGCATTCGAGCACCAAAAGATTCTGAGTCAGTTTATCCATAATTATATATCTTCATGCCTATCATGTTGCAATAGAATATCGTCTTTTTTTCTAATATTTTTATTTTTCTTCCTATGTACAAACATGTTTTTTAGGCCGTTAGTAACTTTTAATCTAGTTGTATGAAGATTGACTTAATACCATCCTATGCTAAGTTTTTTTTTTACTTACTTATTTACAAAACATAATGTATTACAATTACTAATTTGCATGTCTTAAGAACCGGTGTTGAAAAAGATAAATAGTTATTGCACAAATATTTCATTGTCTGCCCACAGTTTTAGTCATTATAATTTACAGTTACTTTTCCAATTTGCATAAAATCTAGAACGAATTTTAGATAGACCGAACTAGATATTATAGACAACATTAAGTTGATTAATTACATGAGACAAGGTGAATCACCTAATAGGTGGCTGTGTAGTTGGTTTAATGTCACGATTATTTTTAATGATTTTAACAGAAAAACACAAGTGGTAACAAGAGAAACATTAATTTTCCCTACAGAGGGCAAAAAACATACCATAAAGCCTGTAATCTCCAAAGGGTTAGGCACAATAGGCACAGAAGTACTATTAGAGTACATCCACATTTCATCAATGATACTAAGTCCCACGCAATAGGGCGAGCCTAATTGCCATCAACGGGGCACAAACTGGCTCACACTAACTTCCCAATTGGTGGCTGCCACTGGTAAATTCCTGATAGAAAAACACAGGATCACTTTACCCAACCTTTGATTCGACCCAAGACCTTATTCTCAGAAGTCAATCAATTAATAAAGAATGGAGATTAAAACTTTGGCCAAAGTGGCAATCATGCCACCCTTTTGGGCACTTTTCCTATTGATAACGAATTGGACGAATTTTTGACGTACTGTAATTCTTTTCCTATTTTGATAGTTGTATAGAATTTTATTGTTATTAAAACTATTTGTAGTTCGTAAATAATGTACCTATTCAGGAGATTGATATGCGATCCTTCCATCAATAAAGTTACAAGTTTATAGTCACGCTTACCACAATGCCAACTGATTCTATTTCTATCTCTGAAATCATTGGCAAACTAACCGGTGAACGTCACGTCATCATCAGGATTACTTCACAAATACATATTTTCATTTGTTTATTATTTAACGTCTTCAATTAGGTAGGTACCTATCTAGTTTTTCGCGTAATTCTACTCGTGAGTGACAATCATTCGACTGACAGGTGTCTATGGAAGCATCCCAATATTATTGATATTTTATTTGATATCTTCTTCAAATCAAATCATCTATATTACAGTAGCTGCTTCAAAATGTAATCATATTCTCCAACAAGATTAACATTTTTGTCGTAAATATTTGTTACCGACGGTCAAGTCTCTTGCTTTATTACCAATAAATCGATTTATAATAGCAGTTATCTCGTTAGCTCATTACTTAGCAGAACAAGTTTCCTCAAGCTGGCTAACATTTGTCTTATTACAGTCTTCTTCGTTAATAATCGCTTCGGATTTTGCCTTAAATGGTGTTATACCATAACTCTAATCTATATCGTTGATTAAGATGTTTATCTTACACAATCGTCAAATTGAGATGAACGTGTTACTGGTCGATTCGTCTTTGAAGCTACAATTTTGTTTGTCGTTTTACCGATGATAGCAGGTTCCATAAGGTTACTTCTACTATCATTTACATTATACAGAGTACTTGCTATCTTAAGAGCAAATATACGATTGAAGATACACACAGTATTTGAAAGTAGATGAATAAATCTTTAAGACTCTTCGTTTGCATATCTTGCAATAGAATTAAGTGTTAGAGAACAATATTTATTGGGTTGTAATCCTTTTAGGGTAGGGATCTGAATGATGATAATCTAGATTATGCTAGTATAAGGCTGTGGAAAACAAAGTCCCAGAAACAGTTGGAAAAGATTAATCTTGGAGAATGGAGGTGGATGATAATGGAACCTTTAATGTTCCTGATAGTCATAGAACAGATGCTAATAGCATGAAATCTGATCGTTGTAAGTCGGACTCGATTGCTTTGAAAAAAGATAAGTTATTGTTAGAAGCTGTAAAGGCTTGCAGCAAAAAAGGGCCTTACTGGCTAACAATGTTCACTCAATCACACTACTGGTGCGCCAGGAATCGATATTATTCGAAATATAAATTTTAAGTCGCAATACAGCGGGGTCAACGTCTCGTCTTGCCCGTTCGTATATGAAACTCTATTATATTATACCTACGTAATAAAATGACAAGCGTGGAATCGATGCGAAAGAAAAACTTAGAATGTATCAGCTGCCGATCTTGGTATTATAAATCGATTATTATTTCGATCCGAGTTTTGATTGTCTAAGGCGACGTGCTGGGCATTAGGTATTGTACCTTCGTTGTTATAAAATATCTGAGTTTTTTATATCAAAACATGGCATTGCTCTCATAAATTATCTCCTTTAGATCCCCATACTCCAAGTATTTACATATTCAGGAATTAAGATCAAATTCGTCTTTTCTTAAAGGATGGCTATCCATAGTCAGATCTTTAACCAGAACTTTAAGTGGTTAAACAATTGCAGTGAGTGTGTTTCTAGTGATGTTTTCGACCAAGCAAAAGGTTGTGCCTTATGGATTAGTTTTAATAATCGGGGTCATTAAATTTGAGCCATAAATCACAATCGCTTAAAAATCATGCTCGAAAGCAATACGTTCATTACAGCAGTAGAAGTCGTGGGTAAAAGTTTGTTATAAAACAAGATAATGTATAGTATTATACCTTTCCTAGCCTCATAAATCTAACAATCGTTCACTTTCTTTTATACCAGAATAAATTGATATTGATAGAAACGTTACATTCATATTCACTAGTGGTCGAATCATAAACTATGAATCTTTGGGAGATGCCTTACTCTCAATGATATCAAAATCCAATTTTGCCTATACCATCGTATTTTTTCTTTGTACTACTGTATTTGTTATACCAATAGTGTCAGTTATTTCAACCAAAACAACTTTACTGGACTTAAACACTATAATGAATCAAGATAGTTTCGGCCTTGTTCCTAAAAACTGCGTTTCAACTGCTACTTATTAATTACTCGACTATTAAACGAGTCGAGTAAAACTGGTGATAGTACGTCACTAGTACGACCGGTTGCACCAATATTTAAAACGCAGTTAAAATTAAAATAAGAATGAAACTCGCTTCAATCTGATCATTCGTCCTTTGTACTCTCCATGGCGGCGAGTGAAACCGTTTTAACCAAGGCTTTCTAATCTTTTGTTAATTCATTAGGAAAGCTCGTGTCATATTTTAATTGCTAAGCGGATTGTTCCAATCGTTTATGTAGAACGTACTTTTGTATGGGGATATCATACTAATACTGTGAAGAGGAAAGCTGTTAATCAGTTTGTTTATCAACACTGATAATCGGGTGTGTTTTAAAGAAACGTGTATACTGATTTGAGGCATAATGTGTCAATTTAAATCTTTGCGCTAGAGACGAAAAATTGCTCCTTCTGAAGAGAACTAATATGTATGCAACAAATCAATAGCCCAATCGAAAGCGTTGACTTATAAAATATCGTAAATGTCGGTGTAACGTCCTCAGAACATTGTTCCTAGCAACCGGTTGTTGCGAAACCTGTCCGTTTTGGGCCCGGCCCGGTTCCGGTACAGCGAAAAAAGTAAACCTACATTAATTTTCAACCAGAGATGTACTGAGTTGTCATCGGGGAAAATGTTCTTAAGTTTTTGGGTAATAGATCACTTCCTTAAGGTCTTGGACTTGCTAAGTGGAACGCAATTAATAGTTAAATTATTGATCATTATGTTAGAGTATTTATTACCTTCTGGTTGTAAGAATTTAGAACATTTAGCCGCCCGCGCCCGTAATCTGGTATTTTCTACTTTTGGGCTTGTTAACTGAAACTGGTACTTTGAGATTGTTAGTTTATCCACAGAAATAAAAACTAGATGTCAGATCTTAGAACATTAAGAGTTCAAAACTGGACCGCTATAAAGCCTCCCACATGGACATGTTTAAAAAAAGAAACAAACAGGTTGAAAAAAAACTTGTACTCGCTTGTATTTACTTTAAAATATACTAGCCTTTGCCGGTGATTTCGCCCGCATCAAATAAACATAGTGTTCCCGGGGACTCGGTTATAGTGAAGCCTTACAAAATTGAAACTTGGGAGAAATTTCGAAGATTATTTATTGACGGCACGGTTGGCGCAGTGGTTAAGCGAGTGGCTGCTGCACTGCGTGTCGCGGGTTCGATCCCCGCACGGAACAAATATTTGTATGACCTACATGTAGGTTTTTGTTCCGGGTCTGGCTGTTTGTGTATGCAACGCTGTTTTTTTTTAAATAAAAAATAATTACTTACCACATCCAAATTTTACACCTTATAAAATATTATTATAACAAAGTAGTACCTATAGATTCAAGGATATTGGTTTACTTTTAACACGACTACAAAATTCTTAGAAACGTTCTAAATATTTTTAGTTATCAGCAACTAACACATCTTTTTTTAGAACAAAAGAGTCCAAAGGATTTTCCCCTTAGTCCAAATATAAAATGTCCTTTGTTCGAAGGTGTTAAAGCAATAAACTTCTTATCAGGCTCGACGGACCGGAATTGTCCGGATGTCTTAAAAAGCCGAATGAATGAACAATACTCTATATACTCATCCTATGTACTGAGGTATCTGTTTACCTGAGTATTTTGGTAACAGGTACCCGCGCAGCTAGGTAAGTAATTAGCGTATTTTGTAAAGGAAG
This sequence comes from Cerastis leucographa, assembly GCA_963082945.1. NCBI lineage: Eukaryota > Metazoa > Arthropoda > Insecta > Lepidoptera > Noctuidae > Cerastis > Cerastis leucographa. The sequence goes on from OY720378.1 coordinate 9,759,245, forward strand.
GTTATAGTAATTCTCTTTATACTGATGTATACTTAAGTTGTTTTTTTTTTATAATTTATCAATTTTATCATTTTTATTTACCAATGTAATGTTATTTTTAATTTTATGTATTTAGCAATGTTGTCATTGTCAAAAATGAATCAATTTTACTTTTTAATTTATTATGGTGGTGGTTACCTATAAGTAATTGTTGCGCTTGAGTTTTTTTTAAGAATGTGTGTCACTGTATTCAGTGTGAACAATCTTTATTATTCTTCTAAAATCAATCGGCTTTGAATTGTGGTTTTGTGAATCCGCGATGACAGTACATATTTAAAGGAATATTTTTACATAAACCTGACATACTTTTGCCTTAAAAAATCTTCTCCAGAACTTTCATTGTGATTGGTGAAACGGCGTCTAAGCATAATTTTTATATTTTTCACAAATAGCATATAACAGCCTATTAATTCAAATAGGGTTGATTCAAAAACCCTTGATTAAAATTGGTGTCTGAAAATTTATTCTTTTTCTTGTGTAAAGATTTGGTATAAGGTACTACACGTACCTACCTAGTTTTTAAAATCAGCCCTTAAAAAAAAGAAGACGCTGACGCTTCAATAATTGCTAGGTAAAAGTTGTCACCGTGACAAACTTGCTAGGTAAGAAATTTAAAACACGACACACAACCTTATTTCTTGTTATTATTTTATTGTAGTGTGTTTTTGAGAATCCGTGAGAGCGCCGTAGGGGGCTATCCATAAAATACGTCCACGTTATGGGGGAGGGAGGAGGTCGAAGTGTGACATTGTGTGACAAGGGGGTGCGAGAGGTCCTAAATTTCGTGACGTCACATTTCAAAATCTATTATAATCTAAGTGTTAAAACACGAACTCTAAACTATTACTGAAAACATATACAAGTGTATTATATTATAATACAACTATACTATATGCGTTTGGCGGCATTTATGAAAGGGCGACTAGGCGTAACACTAGTAGAGCGAGTAGTCGACAAAACAATTGGTATCTTATATTTACACAGATTTATAATTTTATTAAAACATAAATATAATATAATAATTTCTAAATGTAAATTCGCAAAATATGTGACGTCACACTAGGGAGGGGGGGGAGTCTCACAAATGTGACAAGGATGGGGGAGGGGCACAAAATCATGAATTTAGTGTGACGTAATTTAAATAAAGCCACGATAGGGACACACTCCGGGGAAGGCTAACCCGTCACGTCTTCCTACCGCAGCCATATTTCCAAGAAAAGTGACCTCTGCGCCTCTCTCTCTCTTGCTCGGATTGCTGGGTACTGAAAATCTTTCCTTTATATGAAGACTGTTGTAACAAAACCATAGCGAGATATTTTTTTTCCACTAACGCTATCTAAGGAGCAAGCAGTCCAACTCTCGCGTTTTATTTACAGGCACCTAGAGCTCTAATAATGATTTTGGACGGTAGATAAATGTACTACAAACAAGCTGGATCAATAAAATTGAATTATGACGGATAATAACGTAGTTGTAATGAGTTAAATCTTTTTTGTGCTGCCATCTAGCGAAAACGAGTGAGATCTTTTTCATTTCAGAAAACTTAGTGGAAAAATGAGGATTTTCCTTAAAGTAATTATGTTCACGACGACCGACATTTGTTATTGAAACGAAGTATATTTTTTTTTGTTGGTAAAAACAGTTTGCTTGTGCAATGCCCTGGAGAAGTCTCTACTCTAAAATATGACGGCATTTCCAACGCTCATCAACTACATAAAAAGTCGTCTAAAGTTCAGGCAACTTTAAAACAAGCCCACATAGTTCTACTGAATACTTTATTTTGAAATAAATCAATGAGCCGCAAAATACATAACTGTTATTAATATCAGAAACATGTAAATAAGTGAATTTAATTGTATTCATCAAAATGCACATAATTTCATATAATTTTAATATTCCTCAAAACACTATACACAACTATTCATGAAATTATCTATTATTAATCTACAATGTGTATTAAATGGGGAAGGGGGGGCTTTAAAGTTCCTAGTTTCCTTGTTACTTTTCCTTTACACAAGCCCTATGCTCAATGGGATTTCTTATCAGCTTCTCAACTTCCAAATTAACTTTCATCTCCTATGGAGCTCTTTTAAGGGACGAATTTTCAAAAATTTCATCATCATCTGCCTAGCTTTTTCCCAACTATGTTGGGATCGATTTCCAGTCTAACCGGATGCAGCTGAGTACCAGTATTTTACATGGAGCGACTGCCTATTTGATCTACCTCAACAACCCAGTTAGTACCGGCGAATACGTCTTGGTAAGACTGGTCGTCAGTTTTTCAGGCAATTGACTACTTGAAAGGACTGTCAAAGATCTACAAATGACAGACGGGACCAACAGCTTAACGTGCTTTTCGAGGCACGGAGGAAACTCGGTGTCTAATGTGTGGTCTTGGCTTCTCCGTTCCTTAGTGTTTATTTTATTTAAATACGAGGTGTAAAAGGAAACCAAACATTCTGCACATCAAACTAACCGCTAAAGTAACTCTTCGCAAAAATTATTGCTGGGTAATAACTTTTTTTTTTGGGTGAAAAGTCACGATTTACGGTAGGACTCAATGTTACGTACCTACTCAAAATATTGTGCTGATGGATGCATTGAATAGTAAACGGGTCTTGGAGGTATTTAAAGTGAAGTAACAAAAACAGGAGTAAAAGTAGTAGTAAAGTATCTTAAAACTAGTATTAATTTTTTTTTTATGCAACACTAGCTGTCCAGCGCAACTTCGTCTGCGTCACATTTTCCCCGTTTTCGCAACATTTTTCATTGCTGCTCCGCTCCTATTGGTCGTAGCGTGATGAGATATAGCCTATAGCCTTCCTCGATAAATGGGCTATCTAATACTGAAATAATTTTTCAAATCAGATCAATAGTTCCTGAGATTAGCGAGTTCAAGCAAACAAACAAACCCTTCAGCTTTATAATATTAGTATAGATTTGTAACGACCTGCAATATCTTCGCAACTAGAAGGTTATGGTAGGGTCCAGAACAAAAACAATGATCGCAATGTCGGGGCCAGCAAGTGCCTTCGGCTTTGTTATCGGTCTGTTTGAACCCTTTAAGTACCTAGATAGTCTTGTGGAAATTCATTGTTCTAGTTTCAACGGTTTAGGCTTTGATTTTGTTGTATGTGAATTAATTTAAGATTTTAGAAGCCTTTATCAGCGTTAGGTACATATTTCGTAAAACGGACTCTTTAAACGATTTAATAGTTCAGAAAAATATAAAAGTAGTATATGTGTGAGCAACCAAACGGTGACTGTTTTCTGTTAGGTACTTAGCAAAGGACGAACTGAAGGAGCTTTTTCTTAATATTTTTTTCCTTGTTCTAGAGTCGAAATTGAATGCTCTAAATGTTGATACTCGTACTGTTATATTTCTCCAATTAGGAAAGACAAATCATCATCTGCCTAGCCTTTTCCCATACTATTGGGGTCGGCTTCCAGTCTAACCGGATGCAGCTCAGTACCAGTATTTTACGTGAAGCGACTGCCTATCTGACCTCCACAACCCAGTAACTGGGTAATACGATACCCCTTGGTAAGACTGGATGTCAGACTTTTTGGCTTCTGATTACTCGTAACGACTGTCAAAGATCTAAAAATAACAGCCGGGACCAACGGCTTAACGTGCTTTCCGAGGCACGGAGGAAACTCGGTATATAATTATGGTCACCCATCCACGGACCAACCTCGGCAAGCACTGCTTAACCTTAAAGATCGACCCGGGCGGCTGTTATTATTTAGCCACGAGCTCCTAGGATTGGAAAGACAAATAATTAAATAAAGTGTGTGTTTATTTTTCAGTTTTCTTTTTTCTGTAAATATTTAAGTAAGTACTTCGTTTTAATTATTCAATTAGTAATTTAAGTTCTTAGATTAAATAAAATCACTTTGTTTACTGGTTTTTTTTTTGTTTATGTAGTTGGCAAAAACAAAGGGTTTTTTGAAAAATGGTTGTTAGGTTCCAAGAAATCTGATCTATAGAAAATACAAACCTTGGGTACCTCTGTTTTTTTTACTATATTGAAATATAACTTAAGCACTAAGTTAGATTAAAAAAATGTTTTTAACAATGGCTTAATAAATTTATTTTTATTATTCTATTCTTATTCTTATATGTGAACCCTATTGAAGTTTCTCAAAGAAATTTACGGTAAATAAACTTCGGTTTCATTTTCGATTTTCTTAGAGATACCTACTTTATATGTATAGCAGATGAAAATAACTTTCTTTGGATAAACGTAACAATGTTATGGACACTAATGAATTAAAATAACCTAAAGTAACTAAGTTAACATAAACTAAAAAATGGCGTCAAAAGCTCCTCAACGTTGTCAACTGGTAATGTAGATTTAATTAAATATCAATAAAAATCAAAAACACACACGACGACGATATCAAATATTACCATTTTATGATTTTATTATTGAGTATTTTTGAGTATTGTTAATAACTACACTGATATTAAAATTGTTAGGATCAAAATATTATATAAAAAAGTTTGTCTAAACGAGCTCCACGCGAAACATTATCGTTTTAAAATAAGACTATGAGAATAGTAAATACATCGTAAAATAACACACATAAACAATAACAAAATATTTATACCACGATGTTACAGTAAGAAAGCTCGTGCATAAAGAGGAGAAGAAAAAAAAAAGTTTCAAAAACCGGCTCCAAGTTCAAAAAATTGCGCGTAAATATACGAGAAGGTAAAATAATGTCTAAACACTACCTTCGGAGATCAGAAAACAGTATCTGTATCACAATATTCACTGCATTGTTTTGTTTCCAGGTTTTAGGGTGCGAAGTCACCGGCGGCACACACGAGTTGATACCGAGACCGAGTCATAAGTATTACTGAAGAGGTTGTGAGACAAGTCGCCTCAGGTACAATTTTCACGTCTGTATTAACCGGTTGGAGTGAACAGGTCGGTATTGTAGTAGCGTTGGCCGGACGTAGCCACCTACTAGATATGGTAAGGTTGTATCCAAAAGAACATTGTATCACTTCGTCCGTCGGGAAAGAAAGAGATGAAAAATGAATGACTGAACCTTCGCATAGAATAACTATGTTTACGCATATAGGAGCCAAACAATAATTATAATTAAAGATGGTTGAACTTTTTTCCGTCGTTTTTTTAAGTGAGAGTTTGGTTTTAAATGGGGCTATGAGTTATTTTGTTTTGTGTTGATTAAAAAGATATAAATTAAAGTCAAACAGTTATTATAAAAGTACGACCAATAATAAAATATTTTGAAGGGTTTTTCAGTTTGATTTTACAGTATGCCGCATATAAGTGGCAAACAAATAGCAAAAACTGGCATTCTTTTCTAAAGAATCTTTATGCCAGCTCTAGTCCTATACCTTAAGATAGTCACTATCACAATCTATTTAGGTAACCCAAAGGTTGACTGGTAGATAAAGCCTTGTGGCATTAAGTCCGCCTATGTACCACTTTTGTATGTACATGAAATTTAAATAAATACTAATAAGTGTTATTTGCCACGTTTCAACAGCAGCTTGATCTTTAGTTTCCAGCTCTTCCAGGATTCCATGCAATTTAGAATTTGGATCTCTCTTTGCATAAAATATATTATGTAGTGTAACACGCATTTAAATTGGCTCACTGATTCTTTTTTAATTTAATTTAATTATGACAAATTATTTACTGAAGACTTCAGCAAATATTTTATTATAATTAAATTTGAAGAGGGAATCATTATAATTTATACCAGACTATTCATATATTTGACTCGCTATCAATTTGGTGTGGTTTTTATAATTTAATTAACCACTGTATGTACCAATAAGCCACTGAATACATATTAGTTAGAAAATAAAATAATGATATCATGATTAATTATAAAGTTAATTATTTTTTTAATATACATTTTCTTGCAATGAGGACGAGCTTTCAGGTTTTACTTTTGAAACTATCAGCTATGTAGCTTCTAGGTCAAACGTTTTCAAAAATAAATTCAATCTATTCTTAAACTAATTAATTTAAGAAGAAATAATGGAGGGAGGATATTTTGGAGATATTTGAAGAATGTCCAAAGTTTTGCTTTGTCTTAATAGTCGTACATTATTTTTAAGACTTTTATGTGGATTTATTTTTCAGGGTCAATATTTGATAATAAATATTAACTTAGTATAGAGATAATTAAAGCCTCTAGATTCACGGCCTGTCTATATATTTCCTACTCTTTGCCACTGACGTCATCATTGTAAAATGTCAGCAACGCGCACACTATCGCCGTCTCTTTCTACCGCTGAGCTCCCATACGGGACCGTTTCAAGGATACAGTGCACTCCTCAGTTCACTGCTCCCGCTGTTGCGTCGAAGCCTTACTCTGCGCATGAGTGTTTTTTATTTTTTTTTTATGAATGGCATCTCGCAGTTCAACCTATGAGGTTGTCGTCTGCTTAACCGGACTATCCTGTGGGTGCCTTTAGAGTAAGGCCTCCAGCCAGGGCATAAAAACTTACAAACTAAGCGACTGCACGCTAAGGGCACCCCCTGTGGGGTACGAACCTCGGCTTAGGGCGTCGCTGGGGGAGGACTGCATGGGGACAGGCTGGATCTGAATGGTATCATTATTTAGGGGCTGATTTAAAACTACTGGCACAGCATCGCGGGCTGGCTCGAGCGAGGGTCGGGGAGGGCATGGACCGGGACGTCGCGACGGACCTCGACGGCGAGGTCGGAAAGACGGCGGTTTGAGGCGGAACTTTTTAAGAGTGCTAGTCTCTTTGCTACTCTCCTGGAGGAGGGTGATAGCATCATCTGGAGTGACAAGGGTATGCCTAGGACGGCGTACTGTACTAATGCGCGAGGGTTCGTAACGGGCGGCCGCTGCGATCAGGGGATTACGGTGTTTAATGGCGTTATCGAAGAAACGCTTCGAAAGACGTTTCATAAACTGAAGGACGGTGGGCATTCTAAGGTCTACGTGTAGACGGTCATTACGGACATAAAAAGGGGCTCCCGTGACTCTACGTAAGAACCGGTTCTGTAAAATTTGCATCCTATGGATGTACTTAGGCTTGGTGTGAGCGTACACGACGCAAGCGTACGTCATAATGGGGCGGATCACCGCGGTATAAAGGCGCAACTTACACTTGAGTGACAACTTGCTTTTTGCCGAAATCATGAAATGAAGGCGCATGAGTGTCCAACCGACCGTTTTTTATACTTCCCGACCGAACTCGTATAAATATTTAGTAAATATTTTTGTGACTTAGATTAATGTTGATTAGACATGCAAAAAAAATGTAATATAAAAAAATAAATACATTCTATAATTGTCATTTTAATTTTAAATAAACATGCTTGATCATCACGATAAATTAGAGGAAATAAAAAAATACGTGATAAGTTATTTAAATTGGGAAAGGTAAATAAAATATTAATAAAATATTAATTACGGTAAGATCTCGCGGCCGAGTCGCAAGCGCAAGTCCGCCTTCATTAGACCGGTCACCAACTTTGCTCGGCTCCCACTTTTTTTTATTGACTTGGATATGTTTTTGTACTGCCAGCTGATGTTATTAGCGTCGACCGCAATTTATTTTAATGGCCTGTGTAAATATTTGCCCCTATTCATTTTAAAATAGGAGCACCCTCTTTGAATGAAAGGCTTGAGGTGGAATAATAAAACAAAGCGTTAAATTTTTTTTATTCGTTCCGGCGATTATTATACAAACATAGGTACCTTCTATTTATTTAAAGAGGCACCAAATTGAATATGAGTGTGGATGATGTGATGGAGACCAGAGAAACGATGGAATGAATGGACCAAGTGATGATCTGGCTAGAAAGGGAGAAGATGAGATAGACAATGACTCATAGAGAAGTATAGGAGAAGATATGCAGCACCAAATACATTGGTGTAACTGGGGAGAATGATTATTTAATTTGCACCAAAAGATGCCTGAGTCCTAGTAATATTCTTCATGGTGTAATATAACACAGGCGATTACAAACCGCAGGATAGCCATTTATGTAATAAAACACAATTTGTTGTGGTTTCTATCCAGTATATTGCATTTTTATGTGGATTTAATACTAGCTGAGAAAAGATCAGAAAATTGTAGATTTAATGCGATCATTATCTGTCCAGCCTTTTTCCAACTATGTTGTAGATTCGGCTTCCAGTTTAACTGGATGCAGCTGAATACCAGTATTTTACATGGAGCGACTGCCTATCTGGCGTCCACTACCCAGTTAGTACCGGGTAATACGATACCCCTTGGTAAGACCGGTTGTCAGAGTTTTGGGCCTTTGATTTCCTGTAACGACTGTCAAAAATCTACAAATGACAGCCGGAACAGCGGCTTAATGTTTTTATCGAGACACGGAGGAAACTCGGTATATAGGTGGTTATTTCTGTACCGATAAGGTTGCTGTTATTTTGTAGGAAGGTTAGATTGCAGCTTTTAGAGCTGAAATAATTATTATACAAAGACTGTAGCCTCGTAGGCCAACTTAACTTTTGTTTTTTTATTTAGCTTTTAGTATTCTAATACTCAGCCCATTTTGCAAAAGATCTTAATTATTATCTTCTCCCAAATGTTTTTTTACTCACAGATTTAAGTATTTGATGAGACACGATGTTTTCTAACCTACTAACCTACCTAGAACTCTCATACTACTACTCTATACTACCTCAAACTTATGCTAACCTAGTACCTTTGCTCGGTTATTTTAATTTCTATTATAAAGAAGTAAGTACTTTATTTAGTTGGCTCCACGATCACTAAGATCGTGGTCGTTATCATACCAACAAAACTTAACAACTTAATTTTTTGACTATACAGATCCAAAAATTAGACAGCAACAAAAATGGATTAGGTCAACTGTTCCCCCGGGTCCGGCTTGTGCGGGATTACTTTGACTAAACAGCCAAATATTTTCGTTCGAAATCTGGTATAGTGAGGATATGGTGTTTTGAGAATCTGGTATTCTGAGATCGAGCCTTTTTGTTCTATATGTCTGCTCATGTTTTATCACTTCTGATTCAATTTACCTTATCCGATTAGATCAGGTTGTATATGTCGGGTTTCACTGCATATTTCCCATATTTCTTTTGTTGCACAGTTTTATATGTGGAGGCTAGTATTACAACTCCGTTGCATTGTATTAGAAATGCCTTCACGAGTGAAATTACATAAAAAAAAAAAAAGTTTAAAAAAAAAACATAAAATACCATAGTTCCTAAATTCGTTGTATTTTGTGTGTATTAAAAGCAAAGACGAAATAAGCGCGTTTTTTAGAAACCAAACCTACCCTTGGTGTTCTAATGTTTTTTTTTGTTCAAATAAGAATTGTTACTGTTCATTTGTAAAATTAGTCCCATATTATAGGGGTGAACTTATTGCTATCATGTTATTGAGAGGAGATCGTGGCTAAATAATAACAGCCGCACGGGTCGATCTTTAAGGTTAAGCCGTGGTTGCCGAGGTTGGTCCGTGGATGGGTGACCATAATTACATACCGAGTTTCCTCCGTGCCTCGGAAAGCACGTTAAGCCGTTGGTCCCGGCTGTCATTTGTAGATATTTTGCAGTCGTTACGAGTAGTCAGAAGCCAAAAGTCTGACATCCAGCCTTACCAAGGGGTATCGTATTACCCAGTTACTGGGTTGTGGAGGTCAGATAGGCAGTCGCTTCATGTAAAATACAGGTACTCAGCTGCATCCGGTTAGACTGGAAGCCGACCCTAAGTTACTTTGGGAAAAGGCTAGGCAGATAATGATGAACTTATTGCTATCAACCGGGATCAATTCCAGTCTCCGAGGCTACTATTGAGAAATCCTGTTGAAGGACACCAAAATTACGTTGTCCGACATGGAAATCGAACGCAGGACCTCATGCACAACAGTCACGCTTGCGACCAATTATCAACGAGGCCGAGCCCAGGCCCCCTATTCACAAACGCTTGGATTCGTTTTCGATTCGATAAGTCGTATGTCTATCTTGTTTTGGCATTACGAAAGCGAGCGAGATAGACATACGAGTTTCCGAACCGAAATCGAATCCGAGCGTTTGTGAATACGGGGGCAGGAAGAGAAAATGATTATAACGTCCTAATTTAGGATTTTGCATAATCCATGATTCATGGAATCGTCATTTGAAGGCGCTTGGATAAGAAGCCCATTAGATAAATAAGGCAGCAAGAATTAACGCAAGAACAAAGGCCTTAGGAGTTTATGAGCAAACGATCTAGGCTGAGTCATCGGGGTCTAGGTTAAATTCCAGAATTTATAAGATTTAAACCTAATTATTGTATTTACTCGCAATAGAGGGTTGAAATCTCGACATCGACGGACGAACGAATACCACGTATTCAGTACGTCATTACAAACGCACCCCCTCCCCTCCCCCACATGTCCGCTTGTTCTGTCCGGTTCGGGCAGTGGCACACCATACACAACACCCGTCCGGTCGGGGTATCCTCCCTTTTTCTATTGGGGATGAAGAATTCTACACGCTGTTCTTCAAACCCCTATTACAACGATATAAGCGGATGAACTGACTAGCTGGAGTCAACTCTGCTATTGCAAAATTTATAGGCCTTGGAGTATCAGCGTTTTTTTTATAAATTTTTGTCATTATTGATACTGCTAAAATACGCGTATTATGTACTGTAGGCTGAACGTCAGTAATATAAAAACCAGTTCAAGCTGACCTCATGTTCTATTGAAACTCCGAACTCCGTGAAGCCAGTTCAAGGAAGCACAGAAAAAAAACCTGGAGGAATAAAAAAATCAGTACTTACTTGATCTTCGTCCCGGTAATCGATGATATTGCTTCTGGAAATGAAAAAAAGAAAGTCTTATTATTTAAGTAGGCATTTCCAGTTTATTTTATTTAGAACTCAATACTTTTTAAATCGCAGAGTTAAGATTCTCTATTAACGATTGACCTTGGACTTAGAAAAAATCTCAATGTTCGAATATACACGGTTTGACAGGGTTGCCCAAATCAACATCATCAGATGTCCTAGCACAAGCTCGCGTCTAAGCGTAGCGTAAATACGTCGATTTTAAAATTAAAAATATTCGATTCTCATTTTAATAGTTCCTTTATTTTAAGAATTTATTCTTATTTAATATTTCCCCTGTAGAAAAGTGAGGATCCTCCGACGAGACGGTAGTTGTGTCTGGTGACCTACTGCCTACTGTTGTCAGGTTTTTCTATACAGTCTTAAGTCGATGTAAACTTTTGTTTGCGAGATTCAGACCATATTAATTTGCTCTTGCTGGAGCCTCATACGTTTTTTGTCTGTATTCAAAAATGTACCTGTTACAATCGAATATTTTAGTTATTGGCTCCAGCAAGACCATAATCGGTGTACGATTAACATTGGATTACTAACTCTTTTTAGTTTTATTTCTTCACTATTGACATGACTATATTATGTTAAAACACTATGTTAAACGCCATCGTTTCCTTCGTCACCGAGGCCACAGCATAATCATTATTATTTTTTCATCAAAATACGTAAATAGCATCATTTAAATGTATTAAAAATGCCTTACCTGGAACGAATCTTCTTAATAACTGGCCGCTGCGCTGTACTGTCATGTATTCTGACTTGCGTTGGATCTATTTCTTCACACGCGTCGTCATCAAATGGTAGCTGTCCGGTTCTCCTAGCCAGTATTGAGTCCATAAACGGACTGTATATTTGGCCAGAAGTACCAAGAATATCGTCTATGTCAGTGTAACGAGAGATGTATTTGTTAACACCTTTCTGGTAAGAATTTGTTGAAGGTCTTCTAAACTGGCGATTATTTTCGTAGGGTGACGAACGCCCTCTGTAGTCTTCATTTTCTTTTGGTGTCTCCAAACCCTCAGGGCTTCTTCTCGCTCCCAAAGGTTCATCGTCTGGTAAATGTAGAGGAAACGGCGGGATGTGTGTTGGAGGAACGTAAACTTGGACTTCTGAATCAGATGAGTCACTTTCTTCCCGCGGTGGAGGCGCAGGCAACTTTTCAATACCTTCTGGAATGTTCTTGTCGCTTGCCAGCCACCAAGGCCGCTCTCCAGATTCTATATGTCTTATTCGCCTCAGTGGGAAGCTGCGTTCTGAACCAGATTTACTGAGCATTAGACTCTGCTCCAGTGGTTTATTGCTATTAGTTGAGTTTTCATTACTTGTGACCCACCAATCTTTTTGGTCTCCAGACTCAATGTGCCGTACTTTGAAAAAGTTGAATTTATCACTTTTTTCACTGTCACTGGATGACTTTCTGGGCGGACTAAGCCGTTCTATCCCTTCTGGGATATTTGCACAACTGTCTAGCCACCACGGCTTTTCATCGTCAGCGAATTTACACTTCTTAATAAATTTGTTAGAATCAGAATTTTCTGATGTGTTTCCACGTGGCAATTGATTTTCATGTTTACTTTCACTACTGGATTCAAGCCACCACGCCTTTTCTCCTGATTCAACGTGCCGTATCTTTCGAGGAATATTCTTTTCTGAAGGAGACCTTTGATTCTCACTATTTTGTAAGCTGGTTTTCTTCTCGGATTCTGAATCTAACCACCACGCTCTTTCTCCAGATTCTAATGGCCTTATTGCTTTGAGTTTTACTAGATTGTCATCGTTAGATGCTATTATATTAGTGGTATCAATTTTACCTTTACCTGATCTATCACTTTCTGTAGTAATATTAGAAACGTCTTTGCCCGTAGACTCTGAAGTGGAATTTTCTAACCAACGACTGTTTTCGCTGCTTTCTTGATGCCTCATTTTAAACAGATTGGTAACAGGTGCTAGCGCTCGTATCAAGAATGATTTAGCCTCTTCAGTACCCGTTTCGTTCTTTTGTGGAGAAACAGGGGTCGGTTGTTTGCCTGACCGGTCAGTCGGAATTGATAATTCATCAGCAGAAGTTCTGGAAATCTCATTTGTTTTAGACTTAGAAACAGTTTCATCTTCGCTAATAGACGACTGTGTTGATAAAGTTATACTCGATTCTGGGCTGGCACTCTCTCGCGACTTGGAATGTTTTAATTTTGGTAGTCCATTTTGTAAATTACTACTTGATGTTTTTTTTTGTATACTCTTTGGTGGAGATCCTTTTTCACTTACTTCACTTCCTTGATCTGAATCAGTAGAACTCACAGATTTACTTCTTCTTTTAATTATCTTTTTTTTGGAACTTGTATCTGGCGATGAGTCTATACTTGTTTTCTTTACTTTTATTTTTTTTATTTTTGGTGCCCCTTCTGTTTTCGGTGCTTGTGGAGGTAACTGACTATTAGTTACTGTGATCTCAGGTGAAACTAGTTCGGCTGATACGGCAGGACTTTTAGCTCTTTTTAATTTTAGATTGACATTAATTATGATTTCCGATGAGTCATCTCCTTTATTTTGTTCCGAAGCATAAACCGATAAGACTTCTTGTTCTGCTTCACCTAAATGGTTGGAAAAATTGCTATCTCCATTGTTATGTTCAGACATAGAGTTGCAACTTGAATTTTCCCTTCTCTCTGGCTCTGAACTTTGACTTCGACCTGTCCTTTCACTGGGAGAATAGGAATTACTACTTGAATTTTCTCTTAAATTTGAATATTGCGTAGAATATCTACCAGCGTATCCAGTATAACTGCTAGAATTTGGTGTGTAATAAGACCAGTTTGTTACGGTTGTTCTTGCAGTGCTACCGAATCTACTTGATCGTGTTGAATCATCCAATCTATCCGATTGAATTTCCTTATCTATCATTTCCGGCCTTCTTTTAGCCCTTGTTATAGATTTTTCGATGGTTTTTGCCATGTCCGCTCTTCTACTTCGAACGTATGCAGATGATCCAGGTGGTGTAGGCGAAGTGTGACGCGTTATTATAGTAACTGTTTCAGTCTCATTTTCATTTTCGTCTGATTGTTTTTCATTTGAATTTAAAGTTTCTCTACTTTCGTTGTCTGTTTCATTTTGTGGTTTTGATTCTTCTACTATGGCAGGTTGTGATACACATTTTTCCGATTCATTCTTTGATTCAGTGTGATTTACTGGAGATACGGACGCTCTCTTTACAGTAGGAGGACTTCTTAAATAATTGGAGGACAGTCTATTTGCTATAGCGTATCTGTTAACGGTAATCTCTGGTTTAGCTTCTGCTCTAGACGCAGGTCGTGTGTAATTTGAAGGTCGAGGATATAACTTGTAGCTCGACAGGCTGTTATAGCCTGTAGACTTGTCAGTCTTACTTGGAATGTCTTTGTCGTGATCCCCTGGGCTAGGATCTCGGCTTTTATCTTTGTACGTTTTCGTTGTTCTCCTCTCTGGGCTCAAGTGCCGAGAAGGTCGGCTTAGACTGTACTTCGATGTCGAAACGGGACTAACGTCTCTACTTTTGTTCGTGGTAATTGATGGTACGGTAAGTTTTGAATAGTCTTTCTTTTCATATTTAGATGTGGGTTTTTCAGCTTTACTTGTACTATAAGTATCATATTTTGAGGTTGGTTTGTCAACTTTTGTCGTAAATGAATCATATTTAGAAATAGATTTGTCAGTTTTACTAGTGCTGTAGGCATCATATTTTGTTGCAGGTTTCTCTGTTTTACTAGTGCTGTAGGCATCATATTTACTTACAGGTTTTTCTGTCTTACTAGTGCTGTAGGAATCATATTTCGTTGCAGGTTTTTCTGTCTTAGTCGAGTTATAGGCATCGTACTTAGTGGGGGTTTTATCTGTTTTACTGTAGTTCGCATATCGGTTAGCAATGGTTGAGATTGGGGTTTCTTCCTTAGCCAAGCGTTCTGGGCATAAGACAGGGATGCTCGACGACTTGTAAGACGGTGTTGTATTGAGGTACTTCGCTGTAACTGTGGTCGGCCGTTCCGCGGTGGTACTCGATGAACTCCGTCCGGTATCTCGACTCCGGCCGTACGACGACGTATCATACTGAAATTAAAAACGTTTAGGTTACTTTTATCCTCTTTGCGCAGGTATGTTCACATATCGTTACTAAACAAACGTGCTGTATTGTATTCACAGTAGAGCAATGTGTACATCGCTGTTACAAAACGTTAGTTCCATTTTCTTCGTTCAACACTATCATATAAAGCCGTTCCTTTCACCGTTTTATAAATAGCGAAGGGAATGCGTGTATACGTGTGAAGATTATATATGGGGAGGGATTTTATAGAGCCCTTCGTTATTCAGTATATTTTAGTTCTGAAACCGATTAATCGTGGGCTAAGAGTACGGAATCTACAGGCAGTTTATTAGTGAGGATATTGTATTTCGAGAATATTTCTAAAATAGGTAAGATGTTAACCTGTCTTTTTATACTTATTATAATATTTTTCTAACGGTTGCACATTTAAGGTTATTCAGGATTTTAGGTGGTTTCAGGTTATTTGTGTACGTTGGTGTACGTTAGTGGTACAGATGCCCTGCACAGGCAGATGTATAGATAGAATGTAAGGGGCGCAATTGACCGAAGTGCATAAAAGTAATATCAATGACGCTGCTAAGCTATGCTCGGTTGGAAAGGATGGCGGTAAGCTTTTAATTGAGCAGATTCTAGTTTCATACACTTAGTGCTATTGGTTTTTATTTTGTATATATAAGGTGAGCGTAATGCATTATGTTGAATCTGTTAACTACCTACCTAGCTATTGTACATTCAGACACTATCTTTTATTGAATAATTAAACTGACACGGAACTTGAGAGACTTGAGGATGCAAAACAACACCTTGTATAATCAGTAAATCAATTACTGATTATACAAGGTGTTGTTTTGCATCCTCAAGTCTCTCAAGTCGTCAAATTCAAGGAGGTAACTATGCTAATGATTCTCGTTCCGAATCAATAATAAAATAGGTACGTAATTTTTGTTTACGGAAATCGGTAAATGTAAACCACCCGTGTTTTAAACGCGGGCCGTCTGATTCTCGCCATATAACCGCGTTTGCACAAATACAAACAATCTCAAACGTTTATTCGATAATTACTTATTTCCTGAACCATGTTAAGGGGGTTATTCTCAAATACTGACAAGCATAAACAACCAAAAAAATCAGGCTTTATTAATAACTAACCCAGGTACCGCAATTTTAATTAATTATTTATGTCCTGTGTGACAACCTCCTGAATTTTGACGAGGATGAAAAACAACACCAACGGTGTGATTCTGTAAGACCTCACTTAGAACTTCGAATCTGAATCCGCTGTGGGTTTCTTGATTGGCATTCTAAAAACCCGGTTGATACTTCGATTTTACACTAGCGCCACCACTACGAGCGTGTCAGCGATTTGAACTAAATTATCTGGGAGATTTTGACAGATAAAGTATGAGATGACGTAAGAAGTGGCATTCTGTAAGGTAATTCCCTTGGCTACAAAATCAAGGTCATTTTGAACCTTACGCGAAGTGACAGTGGATAGCGATGTGAGATGTGAGTTGTCGTCTGAATTTTACAGAATCGACGTACTTGTATTAAACGTAAGCAGACTCAAAGACTCGGTCACACCAACATAAAATTACGCCTGGTATCCTCGAAGGGTAAGGCCGAGGTGTACTTATTATTGCCCCCACATTCTGCCAATTATTTTTAAGTCCCATATAATATGAGGGGGCCTATTGCCATCAACCGGGCATAGAAGAAATGTAGATTCATCATCATTAGCCTATTATGTTCCCACTGCTGGGACACAGGCCTCCTCTCTATGAGAGGGAGTGGGCTGTAATCCACCACGCGGGCCCAGTGCGGGTTGGTAGATGTCACATGTCTTTGAATTTTTAGTTCTAGGACATGCCGGTTTCCTCACGATGTTTTCCTTCACCGTTTTTGAGGGCAGCGGTGATGAAATAAATTACACAAAGTAATGCGCCTGCCTGGGTTCGAACCCACGGCTTACTGCTCGTAAGTCGGGGCTGCCACCACTGGGCCACCGCTGCTCTCCCAATGTAGATTGCGTGGCTGGTACTGGAAATTTCTTGATGGAAAGACCCAATAACATTTGGCTCACTTGGAGTAAAACCCAGACCCTCATATTCAACAGTCTCGCTTACGACTACTAGACCAATAAAGCAGAGATCTATGTGTACTATTTTAGTACATTGTGTATTAAGGGCAGTAAGTAAGGAATTACGATCGAGGCTCTAGTAGAAGCCTTAGCTTTCTGAGTCGAAGTTCAGGAATTTCATTCAATCTCGCTACATGTTATTTAATTACTCAACTAATGTTCTAAAATCTAAATAATCGATAGTTTTTTGTATCAAAACGTCGTTTTTTTTTTTATACTCCGTCATGGCTGTGTACCTAGGTAAGTATTTGCCCTTAACGTTTCTGAACAAAACATTTGTATAATCTTTGGTGTGGGCAAACAGCCCGCCATCCGCAAATCAGTTCACGTATTTCGTAATAATATGTGCTGACTTGTGTATATTCATAATTATTAACTCGCAAATGTGATGAAAAACATTGTATGTTTCACGGGCGGTACGGGAATTACGAACCTCGACTCAGAAAGCCCTCAGTCTTCGACTAGAGCCTCGATCGTAATTCCTTACTTACCGCCCTTAATTCACAATATACTAATAATAATTTGATTAATTAACGAATGATTTAATAACTTTCAACAAAATACACGCATAAAATTAAATTATTAACTATGTTTTGCACATTAAAAATTACTCTGCCAATTAAGTAGGTACCTACAGCAATATCAAAATATGTGGGTAGCCACATATTCGGATATTGCTACGCTTAATTTAAATTAATTATTTTACATGATATTTTGGGACGTCATACTACATGTAATTGAAGCCAAATATGAATATCAGTAAGTATAGTCCTTATGTGACATCTACCAACCCGCACTGGGCCCGCGTGGTAGATTACAGCCCAATCCCTCTCATAGAGAGGAGGCCTGTGTCCCAGCAGTGGGAAAATTATAGGCTGATGATGATGATGATTATAGTCCTTATGAACTGGCACATATCATAATCTTGTGGAACTGTGACGTCGATAAACTTTTCGCATAAATCACACATGCTGGTGGTTGACTTAACCGCAATTCTTGGATTGTCCATTAAACTTCATCATCATCATTTCAGCCGAAAGACGTCCACTGCTGGACATAGGCCTCCCCCAAGTGTCGCCAGATTGACCGGTCCCGTGCGACGCGCATCCAGCGGATCCCCGCAACCTTCACCAGGTCATCGGTCCACCTAGTGGGAGGCCTTCCAACGCATCGTCTCCCGGTTCGCGGTCGCCATTCCAGAACTTTTCGGCCCCATCGGCCATCTGTTCTGCGAGCAATGTGCCCTGCCCACTGCCACTTAAGTTTGGCAATTCTTCGGGCTACGTCGGTAACCTTGGTTCTCTTGCGGATGTCCTCATTTCTGATTTGATCACGCAAGGAAACTCCGAGCATAGCTCTCTCCATTGCCCTTTGGGTGACTTTGAGCCTTCTGATGAGGCCCATTGTGAGCGACCACGTTTCGGTCCCGTATGTAATCACTGGCAGCACACACTGGTCATAGACTTTCGTCTTGAGGCACTGCGGTAAGTTGGACGAGAAGATACCACGCAGCTTTCCGAACGCTGCCCAGCCGAGTCGGATTCGACGATTGACCTCTTTCTCGAAGTTAGACCTACCCAACTGGACCGTTTGTCCCAGGTAGACATAATCGTCTACAACTTCGATAGTGGAGTCTCCGATCTTGATAGGAGTGGGTGTTACATGGGCATTCAACATGACCTTGGTTTTGTCCATGTTCATTTTAAGACCCACTCTTTCGGAAACTCTACTAAGGTCATCGAGCATTGTACTGAGGTCCTCCATGGTCTCAGCCATGACCACTATATCGTCGGCAAATCGAAGGTGAGAGATGTACTCGCCATTAACGTTGATGCCTAGCCCTCTCCAGTCCAGAACCTTGAAGACATCTTCCAGTGCAGCGGTGAACAGTTTCGGAGATATGACGTCTCCTTGTCTCACACCCCGCTGCAGAGGGATAGGTTCCGAGGTCTGGTCCTGAAGTCGGACTGACATGGTGGCGTTTTTGTACAAACACTTCAACACCTCGATGTACCGATAATCAATTTGGCACCGTTGGAGAGACTGCAGTACAGCCCAAGTCTCGATCGAATCGAAGGCTTTCTCGTAGTCCACAAACGCTAAACAGAGAGGCAGGTTGTACTCTTCGGTCTTCTGTATAACCTGTCGCAGCGTATGTATGTGGTCTACGGTGCTAAAACCTTTTCGGAATCCGGCTTGTTCGGGAGGCTGAAAATCGTCAAACCTGCGCGCGAGACGATTCGTGATGACTCTTGAAAACAACTTGTAGACATGGCTCAGAAGTGAGATGGGCCTATAGTTCTTCAACCGGGCGTTGTCGCCCTTTTTGAAGAAGAGTACCACCACACCCCTGCACCATGCCTGTGGCGTTTTCCCCTCGAGTATGACGGAATCAAACAGCTTCTGAAGGGCCTTAAGAACCGGTTTTCCACCCGCCTTCAGAAGTTCGGCCGTAATTCCATCATCACCCGGTGCTTTGTTGTTTTTAAGCTGTTTCAGAGCCATCCTAATCTCATACAGGCTGAGGTCCGGGATGTCTTCGGTGTAGTGTCGGGTCAGTCTAGCTCTTGGGTCATTCGCTAGATTTACAACGGGTTTCCTGGTTGACGTGTACAACTGCCCATAGAATCTCTCGATCTCCCTCAGTAGCTCCGGTTTGGCGGATACGATTCTGCCATCGTCAGTCTTCAGTTTCGTGAGCTGGCTCTGCCCAATAGCCAGATCTCTTGCAAATACCTTTGAGCCTTTATTCCGCTCAATGGCGTCTTTGATACGCTCGGTATTAAAGCGGCGGAGGTCGCTCTTCAAGGATTTAGAGATCTGTCTATTGAGCTGCCGGTATTTCCACGCGTCGTCTGAAGACTGCAGGATCATCTCACGCCGTTCCTTCATGAGCTTGAGAGTATGATCAGAGAGTTTTTTGTTCTTCTGTGCACGACGGGTCTTGAAGAACTTAGACCCTGTCGTACGGACAGTTTCCACAAATCCATCGTTGCATTCGTCCACTGAGCTTCCTAGGCACTCGAAACGATTCTGGAGTTCAAGCTGAAAGCTCTCGGGGTTTTGGATTTGGATCTGTGCTGGTCGGAGCGTAGACTTCATCAGTCGAGACCTTTCAAGCTTAATATTGATGTTCAATGTGCCTCTTACCATGCGGTGATCGCTCCCAGTTTTCACCGAATTGATCACAGAGACATCATTGAACATTTGCTTCTTGGTTGACAGTATGAAGTCGATCTCATTTTTAGTTGCACCATCGGGGCTCTGCCAGGTCCACTTCCTGTGCTCACGCTTTCTAAAGAAGGAGTTCATCATATAGAGGCCCTCCTTCTCCATAAAACTAGCCAGTTGGTGTCCCCGGTGGTTCCGACATCCAAACCCAAATTGCCCCACCTGCAGCTCATCTCCGTCTCGTTTACCCAGTTTTGCGTTGAAATCCCCCATGACAACGGTAAAGTGAGTTTTGAAACCATGCATGGCTTTGGAGATATCCTCATACATGGTCTCCACTTCGTCGTCGGGGCGTGCCGAGGTCGGGGCGTAGACCTGTATGACCTTCAGCGAATATCTTGAGGATATTCTGAGTATCAGGTACGCCACCCTGGTCGACACACTCTCTATCTTCACCACGTTATTCACAAGGGACTTGTGGATGATAAACCCAACACCACCCTGGGACTGCCGGTCACCCTCTCGGAAATAGAGTAGGTTGCCGGATTTCAGGATCATCGTGTCCTCCCCCTCTCTTCGGACTTCAGATAATCCTACAATACTCCATCGCAACCTGCTCAATTCCTCTTCGAGTTCGGTTATCTTCTCGTCAGTTCGGAGTGTTCGCGTGTTGTATGTTGCCAGGTCAGGTCAGGCCATTAAACTTGTTTACCTTAAAATATTATTTAACTTTTTTGACATGGAACGATCGATTTATTCAATACTGTATTTGTTTCTTTATAATCTATTCTATAATGTAATGTAAGATATCATTTTATTTTGTAGCTATGTTAATGAATGTTTTTACAATAATTGCTTACCCTTTAATATGAATGTTGTGCCTGTAAGTGATGATGTATTTACACAGAATCAATGTCTTGTAAATACTTGTAATCTTTTGTGAAAATTATTGTATTGTTGTGTAATTATTGTGTATAAATATGTCGTTGGTTTGCCTTACTTAATAAATAAATACCATACAATTAAGTACCTATGCTTGTCTAGCATCGTTGCTCTAATGGACCCAATCCTTGCGTGACTGCTAAACTAGAGTTCCTGGTTACGATTCTCGTGTCGGGCAAAGCGTAATTGGGTTTATTTGTCAGGAATTTCTGTGCCAATAGGCTCGCCCCCTATTGCACGGGACTTTAACATAACCGGTGAAATGTGGGTGTCATATTATGTACTAACTAACCAAATATTTCGAAGTTTACAGGCGTGATTTTATGTATGCTTGTCTTAATGATACCATACGCATCCTGTTCTTTTCTCATTAAAATATTCGTCACAAAGTATCGCGATGTTATTCAAGAATGTCAAAGGTTTTTGGAGACTCAAGTGGGGTTGAATGACGTTGGTCAAGTCTGATATTCGTCAAATATTCGTCACAAAGTATCGCGATGTTATTCAAGAATGTCAAAGGTTTTTGGAGACTCAAGTGGGGTTGAATGACGTTGGTCAAGTCTGATATTCGTCAAATCGGCAATTGATATTGGTCAAAGCTGTAGCTCGTCAAATCGTCTTTCTGTCCAATTACGAAATTTGCCAGTTATGCTACTGGTCAAGTTCTTTGACAGTCGATGAAAACATGCGTTTTGAATGCACATAACTTATTTTCCTATTTACATCATCAAAATGTAGTAAATGGTGATTGAGTAATCTAAGGTTTTATGTGTTTCGATTGTTACTGAGCAATGGCAAAAAAAAGCAAAAGCAGTAAGCCCAGGAACCCAGGTAGACACATTACGTAGTGTGATTTATTTCATCACCGCTGCCCTCAAAAACGGTGAAGGAAAACATCGTGAGGAAACCGGCATGTATGTCCTAGAACTAAAAATTCGAAGACATGTGACATCTACCAACCCGCACTGGGCCCGCGTGGTGGATTACAGCCCACTCCCTCTCATAGAGAGCAGGCCTGTGTCCCAGCAGTGGAAACATTATAGGCTGATAATGATGATAATGATGAATGGCAAAAAGAGGATTCCTCAGGACATGTGGTATTGTGCAAATGAACGCCATCGTACCACCAACGCTGTTGAGGCTTCATCCAGCACCATAAAAGATGACTAAATAGAAAAAAATATAGAAAAAATATTTAATGGAAAATTTGATGCGTTAAAGTTTTTAAAACAGTGGTGTTGGGTATGAATTATAAGATAAATATGAATTGAATAAATGAGCTATTAAAAAATGTCACGAGGTACTTTCATTTTTACAGTTGATTGTACTTGAATTTCTTGACCAATAGCGTATTTGGCAAATTTCGTAATTGGACAAAAAGACGATTTGACGAACTACAGCTTTGACCAATATCAAATTTCACAAATGGCCGATTTGACGAATATCAGACTTGACAATGTCGTTCAACCCCTCAAGAGGTGCAGACAGACGGTGAGGATCTAAAACGAAGTCGTTAGGAGCACGAATATACATCCAAATAGATATAAAATACTTACATAATTTCTAAAAGACATGTTGCCAAGACATCAGCTCTCTTCCATTAGGCGGGGCGTAACATGTATCCAACTCGAGTGAATTCTGCAATCAAATTAATCACTATTTTAATACTACAACACAATTTATCGTTCTAGCGTTACGCTGTTTGATGTCTTATAGTTTAGACTTCAGATAAGTGAATCGTGCATAAAATTA
This sequence comes from Cerastis leucographa, assembly GCA_963082945.1. Lineage (NCBI taxonomy): Eukaryota > Metazoa > Arthropoda > Insecta > Lepidoptera > Noctuidae > Cerastis > Cerastis leucographa. The sequence continues at coordinate 9,782,210 of OY720378.1, forward strand.
GACTGTCTCATTTCTTCTCGTGGGTGTTGTTGACGAAGCGATTACATAAGATAGATCACAAACAGCATGTAATTAAGCATTTCATTTATTAATAGGTACATTGCGATTGGTCTTTTCGTACTTAAGGTGGGAACGCAAGGGTAGTCCGCGAATTTTTTTTGCAATTTGCTGGTCAGTGTCAGCTTTTATGTTGAACGAAATATTATTCGCGGCCGTAAAGCGTCTTCAAGGTGTTGTTTTGCATCCTCGTCAAATTCAAGGAGGTAAATAGTTACCTCCTTGAATTTTCGGCACGAGAATCATTAGCATAGGCTAATGATTCTCGTCCCGAATCAATAATAAAATGGGTAAGTAATTTATATATTTTTTCTTATTTACGGAATTCGGTAAGTGTGAACCACCCGTGTTTTAAACGCGGCCCGCCCGTCCGTTCCTCGCCATATAACCGCGCTTCCACACATGCAAACAATCTCAAACGTTTATTCGATAACTAGTAATTCCCTAAATCACGTTAAGGGGTTTATTCTAAAATACTGACAAACTGAAACAACGAAAAAATCAGGGTTTATTAATAATTAATTAGGTACCGTAATCTCAATTGATTATTTATGTAGGATTTTGCGGAAGACCCTGATGATCCTCTGCCTCCCGTCTCAGTCGAGGAAGTGCAAGACATCATTAAAAGGCTTCAGCCTCGGAAAGCACCTGGCTCCGATGGCATCACCAATAAGGTGTTTAAACTCCTCCCTGGTCAGCTCATTATTCTCTTGGTAGCCATCTTCAATGGCGCCTTGAGCAACAATATATTCCCACAAGTCTGGAAAGAGGCCACTGTGATCGGTATTGCCAAACCAGGCAAACCAAAGGCCGAGCCGTCGAGCTACCGGCCTATCAGTCTCCTGAATGCACTCGGCAAAATCTACGAGAGACTTATTTATAAGCGACTCAAGGATTATGCCGAAGCGAAGAGTCTCATTCCCAACGAACAGTTCGGCTTCAGGACTGGACACTCGTGCATCCAACAGGTACACCGCATCGTAGAACACTTGAGCGCCGGCTTCCAGCGTGGTTCTATGACGGGCGTACTTTTCTTCGACATAGCGAAAGCTTTCGACAAAGTCTGGCACAACGGCTTATTATATAAGCTTTACCAAATGGGAGTGCCTGACCGTCTCGTGCTCATCTTACGGGACTTTTTGTCGAATCGCACCTTCCGCTATCGCATTGGAGACGCTTTGTCCTCCCCTCACCCTATCCGAGCCGGAGTCCCTCAGGGCTCCGTCGTCTCCCCACTCGCCTTCACACTGTTTACCAGTGACATCCCCAAGAGCAAGAAGGCTCAGTTAACACTATTTGCCGATGATACTGCCATCTATTACACCGGCACTAGCCAGGACAGCATCGCAAGTACTCTGCAAACGTCAGCCAACGTCTTAGGCGCTTGGTTCCGTAAGTGGAGAATCGAGGTAAATCCCGATAAGAGCCATGCTGTCCTGTTCGTCAAACCACGTTTTAACCGTCCCCCCCCCCGCCCGATTACCATGTACGTTAAGCCTATCCCCTGGGAGAAGCGAGCCAAGTACTTGGGAGTCACTCTAGACCAACACCTGACCTTCGCGTCACATATCAAGGAAGCACGTAACAGTGCTGCCTTTGCTATGGGTAGACTCCACCACATGCTGACGGCAAAGAGCAAGTTGTCACTCAAGTGCAAGTTGCGTCTCTATACCGCAGTGATCCGTCCCATCATGACCTACGCTTGTGTCGTGTATGCACACACTAAGCCTCGTTTTATTCATAGGATGCAGACATTGCAGAAGCGTTTCCTACGTAAAATCACGGGCGCTCCCTGGTACGTCCGTAACGACAATCTTCATGTCGATCTTAGAGTCCCGACCATCCTTCAGTTCATGAAACGTCTTTCCAAGCGTTTCTTTGACCAAGCTGTTAGGCATCCCAACCCCTTGATCGCATCGGCCGCCCGGTACGAACCATCGCGTATCAGTAGGATTCGCCGTCCACGGCATACCCTAGTCACTCCTGATGACCCTATTACCCTTTTACAAGAGAGCAGTAGGGAAACCAGCACTGTTAAACGTAAACACAGACACAGACCGCCGTCATTCCGGCCTCGCCGTCGAGGCCCGTCGCGACGTCCCTGTTCACTACCCCCCCCCCCCCCCGACCCTCGCTCGAGCCAGCCCGCGATGCTGAGCCTTTAGTTTTAAATCAGCCCCTAAATAATGAAATCACTGAGATCCAGCCTGTCCCTTTGCTGCCCTCCCCAAGCGACACCCTAAATCGAGGCCCGAACCCCGCAGGTGGTGCCCTTAGCGAGCTGTCGCTTAACACAGATAATTTTGCTGCCCTAGCTGGAGGCCTTAAATTCTAGGCATCCATAGGATTAGACCGGTTAAGCAGTAGCCAGCCTCAGAGGCTGAATTGCGAGACGCCATACATAAAAAAAAAAAAAAAAAAATAACAACCTCCTGAATTTCGACGACGATGCAAAACAACACCTTGTATATTTACAGAATTGTAGTTTTTAAAGTTATGAATACAACCATTTTAAGTTCATTTCATCCCAATGAATTTTTAATGAAAAAGTCATTTAATAGGTTAAAATGCTTAGAGAGTTGTATTGATGATTTTAATAATTAAAACTCTGTTAAACTATAAATTTTACGCTTTTAAGCCAACACTGGCCGGCAAATTGCAAAAAAGGTTCTTATATTCTTTTAAATAATCAAAATTCGTATCGAATCTAAATTTGAATTTCACGGGCCGCCCTTGCACCTTAAATGGAGTGAGGATTCCAACACATTGCTTTTTCGGACTGTTATTGTTGATTCAACAGGTTTCATGCTAACACTTTTTTAGATCTGATAATATTGCACTTTTCGGTGTATTGAATTATACACCGTGTAAATCACCTCATCACGAAGCCGTCAACCAAGCATTCTGTACATGAAACTAAGTAACTTTTTGTAAAAATTATTGCTGGGAAACGACTTTTTTTTTGGGGGTGTAAAATCATGTTTTGTGGTAGAACTCAATGTAACGCACTCAAAACATTGCGCTGATGGACGGATTGAATAGTACGGGGGTCGTGGAGGTGTTTAAAGTAAAAATCTTACATTAAAACCTTGTATTTAAACAAATACTTGTCAAAAAGTTGGAACTTTGACCCCTAATATCTCCGTTACTAGAAGGTTCCCAGGTATGGTGTAGAACAAAAAAATTATCGCAATGACAGGGAGAACCAGTGCCTTTCGGCTTCGTTAAGAAGTGTTTTACACCCTTTATAATTAAAGAAGTAGTGAGGATTCTATGAAGAGTACAGTCTGAAATAATATTAGTGGAGTGGACATTTGCATAGAAATGAACCTGTTGGACATTAATAACTGATCAAACTTTTTTTAGCTTCACTCTTGTTCAACAAGATAATTTAATTCTAGACAACTCTGTCTTGGCAATTTGTTAGAATCCAGCAGTCCTATCAATCGTAAACATTAGATCAACAGACGTTCGCTATTTATTGGTGTGTATAGTAACGGTTTCAGTAAATGGAATGTACATAGATGGTGATTTCCTATTCCACAGTTAAGTCCTATGTTACATGGTCGAGCGTGTACCTATGCAAACGGAACCAGGCCTGTATAAGCTGGGTGTTTCAACTGGAACAAGCTTTATTTACTAAAGAAGACTTTAGATACAGACTTTTGAAAGAAATTAGAAAGAATATTAGTTACGGTTCTTGCGTTTGCTTCACTTTCATTGTCAAACAAGTTTGCTTTGATCTTTACAGACCAAGAATGAAAAACCGCACAAGTGCGAGTCGCACTCGCGCACGAAGGGTTCCTTACCATTATTTATAAAAACGAGCCAAAATCGCGGCAAACAGAAATACATAATCTGTAGAAATTTCAACTGGCTAACTATCACGGTTCATGAGATACAGCCTGGTGACAGGCGGACGGACGGACAGCGAAGTCTCAGTAATAGGGTGCCGTTTGATCCTTTGGGTACGGAACCCTAATAAAAATGAAATTCGTCTCGTCAAATCGCTATAGACGGTCATCTCCAGCGTGTAACTGAATAGGGATAGTCATACTTACACTACTGCTACAGACCTTCAAAACTGAACAACTTTCTGTATGGCACCAATCTCGTAATCCCGAAAAAGTAATCGGATGTCCCAGACAAAATGTCATCAATGACTCGACCCAAATAAATGGGACAGCTGAAATTTTATTCGCTCATTCAGATCCAGCCTGTCCCCATGATGTCCTCCCCCAGCGACGCCCTAAGCCGAGGCTCGTACCCTATAGGGGGTGCCCTTAGCGTGTAGTCGCTTAGTTTGTAGGTTTTTTATGCGCTGGCTGGAGGCCTTACACTCAAGGCACCCACAGGATATTCCGGTTAAGCAGACGACAACCTCCTAGGGTGAACAGAGAGATGCTACAAAAAAGAAAAAAAAATCACGATTATGATGAAATTGGTGCCATGGAGAAAGTTGTAAAGTTTTCATAGAGGAATATATTCATGATTTAAATAATTATAATTCTGTAAATACATTCGTCTTACGTTCGCGAATCATATTTCGTTAATAAATTGAAATGTTGGAATTTTGCGCACTACCCTGGCGCTTCTATCATTTATATGAATATCCCCTTTCTGTTTCACGCTGTATATCTATCTGAAAACATTACAAATTAAAGTTGCTTTTCCTGTCTGTTTGCTAACCGCATTTTTCTTCTAAACTACTGAACAGATTTCGATGCATTTTTCACTATCATACAGATATTGATTATTGATCATCATCATTCTCTTGCCCTTATCCCAATTTATTTGGGGTCGGCGGAGCATGTCTTCTACTTCCATACTTCTCTATTAATTGTCATCGTATGAGATACCTCCTTTCTTGCCGTATCATCCGGGCATCCTTCACACACAATAATATATTGATCATTAATACGATTAATTTATTAATCTTGCATTAATGGCTGATAAAGAAATTTGTGGAAATTTCTTCGTTTTTTGTCCCGTCGTAAAATCTAGGAAAGCAGGAGGTCTGCTCTCTTTCTCCGAAACATAACTTCGGCAACCAACGAAAATTAATTGAGTTACGTTGTGACCCTACTCTATATAATTTGCGGACGCACACAAGAAGTTCGAATTCACAGACTTATGATTAACGTGAACGAATGTATTGAATGTTATTGTGTGCGTCCGCAAATGACATAGAGTAGGGTCTCATACATAACTACGTTTAATTTTCGTTCGTTGCCGAACGTACGTTTCGGATAAAGAGAGTAGACCTCCAGGGGTGGATGGCTAATCTAGGAGAACTAGGAACTCCGCGACATAAAATATTTGTGTTAGTCTTACAAAAAAAGGTAGATTCTAACTTAAATCGATATTCAAAAACGCTTGATTCCAAGTCGATAAGCGGTAGGTACCGATACTTACGAAGATATACCTATTTTTAGTTTCAAGTTTCCTATAAATAGTCAACGTCTCTTTAGCAAAGACAGAACAAAACGTCGTTGGTGAGCCCACGCCGTGACGCGGCCACGTGTACTCGTCACAGCACCAAGACTATTGAGTCCTTTGCGCAAACGCACCAACCGAGCAGCCATTCTATACACGACTGCGTAAGAAATACCAGTTTCTTTTTAGTTTTAAAATAGAAACGTTTTTAGTTTCCGGACTGACCTATATCGATTGAGTCAATGAACAAAAGATGGATGGTCAAGTTCCTTACACGTTTCTCCACTACGATTCTAAACTTTATCTTTTTGTTGTGAAAGTGTAATTTCGTTTGTGAATGCTTCCTAATTATTCCGGTCCATGTTTTGCCTTTGGTGTACCAAGATGTAGACCACACTGACAGATGCAACGATTAGACTTGTTTTTATTTACGTTCCTAAATTGTCGTGTGGTGCTCTAGATGCTCGAAATAATTACAGGTAAGGAGTGTAAAATATTCGGGTATTCGTCTTGGTCGTGGTGCAAAATAGACTATGTTCATTTGTTTCGGAGTTTCCGGGATTTGTTTTGTTTGTCTTATTTTTCTTTAAACTATCTTCTTCTAATTCCTTGAAGACTCTCTCATGGATAATTATGATGATATGCAGTGTCGATTTGTACTAAGTAGAATGCATTTTATAGTATCATTTATATATTTACAATGTGAAGGTTATATGTAGCAAGTAATACGCGTTTTGAACGTGGAAAAAGTAATTTTCCCTCAAACCAAAAAATTGTTCCGTAAAAGAGTGGCTTTAGTAATCCTCACGCAAGCTTTTAATTTTTTTTTTTAATCCATAACAAACTTTTTTTTAACAAAAGGTGTGAAGTAGTAAAAGCGTTACTTTTACTGTTTGTACTCCCACTAGGTACCTACACTTAAAGCTGCTTCACAGCTTCTCGGCAGAAATTGTAAACATCTGCCATGACTAAGGTCTGCCTACGTAAATATTTTCAGTATCCAAGTTATTGTTGATTTCACATGGATATTTCCATCGTTTGTACAAGTTTAACGCGGAATCTTTTACAATAATACGCACTATACGGTTCCGGGATTAAGAAAACTTGTAAAAGGTTTGAGAGGCTGCTTTTATTGCTTTTGTGTTTGTGACTGACTGATTTGTGTCTTTGGGTTTACGATTAAATACTTTAACCAAAGAAATAGTCGATGAAAGTGTTTTCTAACTAATAGAAAATTTTTAATCCGATTTGTTCGCGGTTGATGGCAATAGACTGACCTCCTATTATTTATATTTTTTTTATTGGTCCAGCAACAATTGTCCATTATGCTTAAGGTAACATGCAAAAAATAATATTCATCAGTGCAATAATCACATAAAGGTAAACACCGCATGCATAATGAAGTTGTACAAGAAAAAAGTCACATTATTACATGCGGTGTAATAATGTTATTTTTTTCTACGTACGTGTATATATTAGTTACACCTTTACCTAAGACTTCAGGAGGATGCAAAACAACACCTTGTATTAACGAAGTTCCTAATCTCCAAATATTTCTGAGATAACCACGAAATACGGAAGATCACGTAGCTGCAACAGCATGTGATTATTTGTTTTGAGTTTCCGATATTTCGGCACTGTTGCAAACGTCATGAACACGAATAAATTGGAGTTATTGCGGGTGGGTGATTATGAGCAGACAAATCGGTCTACCCTCTTTTCTGTTCGTTTTTTGCGCTCCGTACCACTACCACTGTCACTCACAACTTGATTCTGTTCCCGACACACGAAATGCACTGTGTCCACTCGCGAACTTTTACAGCACTTTTCCGTTTTTTCACAGTACTGGATTCACCTTGCTTACGTCGCACTACAAAGATATCCAGTCAAAGCTCTAACGTATTGGACAGGGTTCAGCCAAGAGTATAAAGCGGATTCACATAATCCTGGTTGGGGTAGTATTTCATTTCGTATTCATACACTTCGTTCGCTTCAAAGTTCAGTTATAATACATACATCAAAAAAGTCTAAAAATCACCAATATTTTTCCTTTTTAATGTTAGTGTCATACATTAATAGAAGCGTAATATAATTCATAATTTAATTGTGACGTTTTAATAGGAAAATTGTGAAAAGAGGTGAAAACTTTTTTTTTTTTGGGGAATTAATAGAATGTGAGGCCTAGCAAAGAATAAATTTAAAAAAAATTAGTTAAACTTTGCGTGTTGCTTAGAAATTTTTGATGAGTGTGAAGCTGCCAGTCACTTGGACTCACGTGACGTGTTTCGCCCATCATAACCCTTCATTTTGGATATGCCCATATATGGAAACAATGTATGAAGATCAAAATAAGTTACAAAAGGGGATGTAGCCAGCACATGTACTACAAAGTACCACCCAGTACCAAAGAAAACGAAACAACATCACGAGACCTATAATATTCGCAGACCATTCTAGTACATAATAAGAACATTCAGATTAAGTAATGCAGAATATGTCTGGCCAGTAATAAAGCCCTAAGTCGGGACAATGGCCATAGATCTTGAACAAATGCTGGCCAGCGGTCCGCGACGGTAATTACATAATATTTTAACAGCAATGCGAGGATACGGCTATTTGAGTCCTTCTAACTTTACGGCGACCTGGCTGATCTACGATCGTGAGATCTCAATTGCTGTTGTCGTGTTGTGGTGTAAGCCGTGGTGATATTAAGCGTTGTGTCTGATTCTTTCAGCGTATTCGTTGAGGTATTTTCGGTCTGTTGTTTGTATTTAGAATAGGCTGCATTTATTTTATGAGGTTGTTTTGGCGTTGTGCATGCGTTGAGCAACACAGACGAAACAAAATGATTATAAATATGTAGTAAAGATTAGTAATAGTATGCGTTATGTAGTTTCTGTCGAAAAAGGCGAAGTACCTTTGTACATGTATGAACTTGTTCTTAAGTAGGTACCTAAGTACTAATTGATCGTATTTGTTATCCCCTAGCTATTTCGTTTGATTATTCCTTACGAGACAATGCAAAACGTAAAGTGTGAAGATGTTAAATGAAAAATGACTCAATTGAACGGCGCCAATAAATAAAAAGGCTAGTTTGTTAATTGAAAGGCTTATTAAGCTACATGACTGCAACATAGTCAATAAATTAATCGATCTAAAGCAAATACAATTAGAAAATCATACTCCGATAAAATTTATAGGTTTTCAATTAAGTGACTCTCACGGTAAGATTTCGCTCTGAGAACCACTACAGAACCGCATTACGTTCATAAAAAGTGGTAATTTGTGGTCACTGCAGCAGTCAATTTCATCTGTCACATTACACATAAAAACTTGTTGGCAACTTGTTGAACATGTCTGGAGAACAACGAGTAACTTAAATGTTGACTTATAAAAAAAAAATAAAAAAAACATCATAGGAAAATAAATCGCTTATGTGCGTATCGAATAACGTCTCATTTTTCAATGAAGGCTTCTTCTTCATATCATAAATATTTACAAATTTATGTCAGGAGTCCTTGGCGATTTTTGACAGTTTTATGATGCCTTGCTTTTTTGGGCATCGGTACTGTTATACCTACCTACCCAATCACTCCAATTGTTTCTATGTGAATATCGATCCAACGAGATCGAAAATAAATCGAAATAAAACTAAATTACTAGTCACTTTTTTTTAATACTCTAATTAAAAGTTTTACTTTCGTTGAACAGATGTGATGTGAAAATAAAATCATTGAACTCGTGCATCGCTCACATTCTTTACGTCAACCGAGACAAAAAACACTTTGCTGTACAAAATGGAATATTTACACAATAAATTTAATGTAAAAGGCGTTATTTATTTAAAATGGTGGCTTACAAACCGCGTAAGTTTACACAAAGTTAACAGTTTAAAAGTTGGCATCCAATGGAAAATAAGACAGGATAGGAGAAACAGTTTTATTTACCTAGTACTTAATTTCACTATGTTACTTCGCTATGCTATTTAATCACGCGAACCTACGTACTATATACGTATCGTCTATGCAAATTCGGTTTACAGAACACCAAACGGGAGCTCGAACCAAACAATCGCTATAGGAACTGTTAGATTTATTTCTGTCGAAAGTACATTACGAAAATAAATGGCCTACTCCCAGTAGAAGTGTCAAAGACTTGGGTTCGGTGCGGGTTGTTGCCTCGTCTGAAATGGGGTCGGATCGGCTTCCCGTACGTATCCGCCAACACCTTGCTGCCAACCAACTTTCTATGATCGGTTCTTACAGGTGCAACGTTCTACCTGGTGCCCAAATCTGAGGGTTGTTCGTGTGCTAAGAATACGACGCCTCTGTCAGATTATGTTGTGAAACTTACTGATCTCTTGTTCCAATTGTGTGTTCCTTGTAAATGAGACAGTTCTAAGAATCGCTTTGCGGTTTCTGTATTCGACTTTCCCGAAACTTTACTATGCTTTGTTGAGTGGGTTACATCCACTGTTGGATACTGGTAGGATTTCACCAAACAGTGAATCATCCATGTCGTCTTCTGTATCAATAGTTTCCTGTCAGGTTAACTTTGCATTCAAGATATGTAGTGCTCTGATTGCACGATGTAACAGGAAACACAAAGAGACAAATACAAGCTTGATTGTATGTCGCAATTCGGGAGAGTACGAACAGATCTATTAAGGGTGCATAGGATGACAGCTCAAATTCAATTTTCACCTCCGCTTTTACAGCCACCTATCTTCTATCCCTCTCGCACAGTCGAAGCGATTCTGTTAAGGTGAACTACACTATAGATGGAAGGATGAAAAGTATTAAATCGAACAAATACACTTTTTTCATCTTTAGCCGGAACATATACACAATTTACAAGTTATGCACAGACTATAAATGATGATCTCTTTCTTTATCGAGTGATTAGTACCTAATCTGATGTCAGAGTTTGAATTTATTAAATTTATTTTTAATGCCACCCATGGGCCCAATGATAATAAAAATATTGAATACGTACATATCGAAAGACGAATAGAATTAGGACGCGTTCCCACTATGTCGTGACGATTAATCTATCGTTGAACGACTGTTGTATCTAGCTGTTTCTAAATTACTGTTGACGGCAGTCAACTTGTCGTATGCACATCAGTCGCCTCTACGTTCTTTTGAAAATCAGTAGTGTGTAACTATAGTTTTTTTTATTTATCGTGGCTACGATAGATAGTCGAAATAACGACACATGATCTCCCGTCACCATAATACGATTTTTTTTTTATCGTTATACGCCTAACCTAAATAACTCCGTCCCTTGCCAAATGGTCCCATAGTCACCAAGTCGGGATCTGATGATGGAATCTTGGCGAAATCGAGGGAACTCTTCAAATTTTATAGGAAAACGTACAGCGATTTTGGTATTTTCTACAACAAGTGAAGCATTTGCATTCATTAAAAACCATTCTACCATCAGATCTGATGATGAATCCAAAAGACAGGCTTTGGAACTCCACAATAAGGCATTGTATCTTAGCTGTGTTTGGGCTTGTTGGAATTGTAACGATATGCACTTTCCAGGTGTACCACTAATAATTAACCGACCTCTATAAAGAGGAGGTTATCAATCCGATTAGATTTTTTTTTATGTATGTAGGTACACCGATTACGCTGAGATTTATGATCCGATTTGCCGTGATTCTTCTTTAGTTTGATGAGGAATAGTTGCCATTAAATAAATAAATAAATAAATAAATAAATAAAATAAAAATTTAATATAGTTTGGCCATGTAGTTTTCATTTTATTGTCATTTTTTTATATGTAAAATTTTCACCTAGGAGTTATGCCCGAACAAATATAAAAAATAATAACAAAATAAAAATAAAAACATCCGAATTGAGAACCTCCTCCTTTTTTAGAAGTCGGTTAAAAAATAGGCCAGCTCTGGTCACGTGAAAAGTCGACCAACTGCTAATGCCAATGCCAAAGTAACAAACGCATCCATTTAAGTGAAAATCTTAAACATCAAAAATTATTTGTGATCATCAGATATTTAGTAGTCAGCCCCCAAATTGTGACAAGTTGCTGATACTGAGGCAAACAGCTCATCATGTATATCTTGGATCACGTATCTGGCAAAATATAGGTAAGACTAAATGCAGAAATGAAACACTTCATTTCCACTATTGTGTCCAGTAGTGCGTCCGGAGTTGCATCCAGAAACGGTAACTTTTGTCAATTAATAGTGAAGAACTATAATCACAATTCAATATTAAAACAGTCGCTTGCCTACTCCATGTTAATAGACGGCACGATACTTATTTTTTTGGATATAAAGGGTGTAAAACACCTCTTAACGAAGCCGAAAGGCACTGGTTCTCCCTGTCATTGCGATAATTTTTTGTTCTACACCATACCTGGGAACCTTCTAGTTACGGAGATATTAGGGGTCAAAGTTCCAAATTATTGACAAGTATTTTTTAAATACAAGTTTTTAATGTAAGATTTTTACTTTAAACACCTCAACGACCCCCGTACTATTCAATCCGCCCATCAGCACAATGTTTTGAGTGCGTTACATTGAGTTCTACCACAAAACATGATTTTACACCCCCCAAAAAAAAGTCGTTTCCCAGCAATATTTTTTGCGTAAAGTTACTTAGTTTCATGTACAGAATGCCTGGTTGACGGCTTCGTGATGAGGTGATTAACACGGTGTATATGTGCATAGTGCACTTGTTACATAAACAGGCTCAAAATGACGTGAAGGTTCTCCCGGTCATTTCGATCATTTTTTTGTTCTACACTATACCAAGTACCATCAAAGTTCCATCAAAGTTTTTTTGCCAAGCATTTTTCTAAATACAAGTTTTTAATATTAGATTTTTACTTTAAACACCTCCACGACCCCCGTACTATTCAATCCGTCCATCAGCACAATGTTTTGAGTGCGTTACATTGAGTTCTATCACAAAACCTGATTTTACACCCCCAAAAGAAGTAATTTCCCAGCAATAATTTTTGCATAAAGTTACTTAGTTTCATGTACAGAATGCTTGGTTGACGGCTTCGTGATCAGGTGATTTACACGGTGTATAAGATTCCTCACAAAATCACACTTGTATTTTAATGCCTATTGATCACTTCAGAGAAATTTGAGGCTGTTAATGTTTTCGCCCGAGTTCTATCCCTCTTTCAAACTTCTCTATGTTCTTCTTCCGAGCTTGGTCAAAATTCTAAAAAAGTCTAAATTCGTTATATTCAAAATAGTTTGTAACAGAAAACAGGTATAGGTATTTCACACAACCTATATTAACATAATTATCCTATCTTAACATAAAACAAGAGCCCTTTCTGTGTTTGTCAGTTTCAGAGGAAAGTATTTTTACGATGAGACAAACGCGTTAAAAAAAAAAAAAAACAAAAGGTATACATGATTCTTTATACATATTTCGGTCATCCTGCAAAAGGACTTGACTTAATTTAAAGTTTTTATTTGAATATTATCAGTTGTATTTTAGAGGTAACTTTGAGGTATTATTCTTCGAGTTTTTTTTTTATGGTATCGTGTTTCAAAACTTATACTGCTTGCATAGTCCTCAACTTTTATGTGTATTAATCACAAAAAGAAAGCTGTAATATTATTAAAACGAGAGCCGTTAAAATTTGACTATTTAGGGTTATACTACTGGCTCTTAGTAGTTACCCTGCAAAAGACATGTGCGTTTTTTAAATCCGTGTTGGGCCTCGACGGTTTTAGAATTTTACAAAAAAAAACAGGTATTGTTTTAATGAATAAATAAATTTAAGTCAGCATTTATTTCTAGAAGGTCCGTATTTAATATTGTTTTTTTTTTCTTTCAATAAAATGTTTATACTTTTATTATTACGTATAACGACAAGCAATAACAGGGTTAACATTTGCGAATAGTTATTCACTGTCTAAATACCTACCCTGCCTACATTGTCTAACCTGCCTACCGTGCCTACCCTGCCTACTCTATTTTCTATTTAATATAATTATCATTAATTAAATAATTTCTATAAATATTTTTTTTATATAAACAAACTTTGTCTGAACAGAAACCAACACAAAAAAAAACTATCCGGTTTGGTGCAACTTTCGAAAGTTATGCGCGTACAAAAAATTTCGGCGATTCATTTTTATATAAACGTGTTTGTGCTGAAATTTTATTAAATCTCGTAAAATCTGATGAGTAATTTAGTCTATTTTTATGGTGACCTAGAACTAGTACAAAATGTCTTGCTTTTTCATGTTAATTTCTTTGAACCATGTTTGTGTATTATTTAGTAAGCAAAACGGAACTTTTCCTTTAAGAAAATTAAGTATCCATACCATTCAAATCTAGATTAGCATGATCCTAGTCAGACTTATACCAAAATTGTCGCACTGTCATGAGACCTAGTGTGGGGGCAACGTAAAAACAATTGTATACAGTATTGTATGTGTGTTCTTGTAAACCTACGGTTTTTCAGAACTTTTCTCCCCTTACTTTAAAAGTTCCATATTTCAACCTTCAGTTACATGCATGGCACAATATGTTTGGTTTCGGAATGAACAAAATTTAAGGGGAGGTAGTTTGCTATATTTTATCAACAAAATTATTCTACATGTGGGGTCGGAACTCAACCCTCCGTCAATGGTAGCCATTTTTTGTTTTAATAGACTTTTATGAAGCGTGCATACTAAAAGTACTGTAACTTTGTAATGTAAAGCCGAATCGTCGTAAAACAACAATGAATCTCTCGGTGAATCAGTGCAATCCTCTAGTCTATATGCACGGTGCAACGGAAAGGGTATATACTTACTTAAGGATGTGCTACAGAACATCAAACTGAACATGTTTCTCTCTCACCCTTAAGTATGTTTATACCTTTTCCGTTACATCCTGTATCCTAGAGGATTGCACTGAATCACTGAGAAATTCATTGTTAATTCATTCGATAATGAACATTATGTGTATGTATGTATTGTGTGTATTATATTAACCCCATTGTCACTTTTCTTACCGTCTCAAGTGCTCACCGCGCCATGAGCAATTGCTAATTGCTTGAGAGTCACAGATCGTTCCCAACTCATAGAAAAATAGCCATTCGAGTCCAACCTGCTCCATAATCTATGAACATAATAATATGCGATAGCTACAAACAATCTAAAACACAGTCACAGGCCACTTCCAAATCATATTAAGCACGGATTAGCCTTTTAACTCTTACGCGGTGAAGCGACCACACACAAATTCTCGGAACGATAAATAAAACCAATAAATTGTAAAGCATAAACTCACAGGATATGCGATCCTTCACGAAAGAGGTTGAAACTTATACGAACTACTTCGTCAGGTTTGATCGAAAGTGGTTATTATTACACTGTCCCAAAAATGAAGAATGTGGTGGGAAGGGCTAATTTCTTTAGGAACGAGAGGGACACCTCTATAAAGGCCAAGAATACGGAGCGTTAGTAGACCAATAGCTAGATGGGTAGACAACTTATAGACGACCCACAAAAAATGAATTTCAGGTAGAAGGAGAAGTAGAAGATCGCAGGAAGAGTCGGATAAGAGAGGCTCAGCCCAGGTAAGCACGACATAAAAGAGGTGGTTAAGGCTGCAAGAGCCATTAGCGAAACAAGGCTGCTAATTGCGAATTCGTAAAATAAGCCATCTTTTTTTCACGACTTCGAATTTTGATAAAGATTTTTATACAGGGTGTAACGGAAAGGGTATAGGAGATATAGACCACCAAACTGAACATGTTTCTCCATCGGGCAAACATCGTAATAGAGAAAAAAATATCCCCATACATCTGCCCCATACATTTGGGTCGAATAGGTATTGAAATTTTCTATGACACAAATCATCAAGTATGTAAAATCTCCAAAACAAAAAAATCGGTCACTGACAACTAAAATCTACAATCAAATAACACTCTAGCCATGGACTTTATTTCAATGTATTCCATAATTAAGTTAATCTAAAGATAAGTTCAGCTAATGGTCAGCACAACAGTAATTGGATGTGATAAGTATTTATCGTTGTCGTATCACAGTAACCCAATTCTTAAGGCTTAACATTCGTCAATTTAAAGCAATTCTTAGACCTCACCTCACCTTACTCGATTTATATCGAGGTACCTGTCTGGAACGGTCCTAAGTAATTCAATTAAAATAATGGACAGACTCTACAAAGGCAGCAGAAAATAGCCACATTAGAATTTCTCTGGTTAATTTCCAATCTATGTTTGGATGTTTGTTTGGGTTGAATCTCGGAAGTTATATTAGAACCACTTCCCGGTGTCCGATTGAGCTGAATTTGCACATACCTTTGGTTCTAAATACAATAAATTTTTATGACAGACATAATTTAATCCTGCAGCCAAGATCGGCTCCTCACGAGAGAACTCCTCAACGATTAACAGAGCAGATACGAACATTTGTATAAACTTTCATATTTGATGGATAATCACGATTTGTATCATGAACCCATCCTGCAGCCATGATCGTCTCCTCACGAGGGAACTCCTCGGCGGTTAATAGCACAGACATGAAACTTTGTATAGAAACGCGTTCATTTTTTATGAATAAACATAATTCCTGTCGTTACCTGATCCCACAGCAAAGATTGTCTTCTCAAAACTCCTCAACAGTTAATAGCACGGATATTAAAAAAAAACTTAAGATAATTATGTGGGTTCAGAAACGATACCGGCAAAACTAAACATGTTAAAATAAAATTATATATATATATCAAATCAAAATCATTTATTTCAAGTAAGCCAATTACAGGCACTTTTGAATAGTCAAACAACAATAATAATGAAGCTACAGTCCCAGTCACAAGACATAATAACTGTGAAAGTACTGTAGTTGCCCATTCCAAAGCGTAGATCTCTATGGAGAAGAATGGGCAAGAAACTCCATGTTATCACCATCCATGTTATACCTCCATGTATAAAGATAGTTCTTACAAAAGCTTGACGCGTATTTTTTTGAAAGCATTTACCATTCACACGACAAGCATTTGTGAAAACTATCCCTTATTGTTTTTATTTACTCTCTCAGTGCATAAAAGCTTGTTTTTTTATAAAGTTATAAAAGTTTTTATAATGCAAAATTTAGTTTATTCAAACTGCAATTGAAGTAGCTTATTATGCAGCTTAGTCCCAAGTTGATACCGGCTCATTGATCATTTGCAGAACTTTGACAGTCTTTGCAGGTTTATAATCAGTCGCCCAAACTTCTGACAACCAGTCTTACCAAGAAGTGTTGTTTATCCCAGTAACTGGATTGTGGAGGTCAGATAGGCAGTCGCTTCTCGTATCTAAAATACTGTTATTCAGCTTGATCCGAAACTGACCAAAACATAGTTGAGAAAAACTCTTTCAGGAATATGAAGTACCAGGTGTTTAAGTTCTTCATATTCCTAAAAGTGTCTTGTTGTGTCTAGTACGCTACTCATCATCATCATTAGCCTATAATGTTCCCACTGCTGGGACACAGGCCTCTTCTCCTATGAGAGGGAGTGGGCTGTAATCCACCACGCGGGCCCAGTGCGGGTTGGTAGATGTCACATGTCTTAGAATTTTTGGTTCTAAGACATGCCGGTTTCCTCACGATGTTTTCCTTCACCGTTTTTGAGAGCAGCGGTGATGAAATAAATTACACAAAGTAATGCGCCTGCCTGGGTTCGAACCCCCGGCTTACTGCTCGTAAGTCTGGGCTGTCACCACTGGGCCACCGCCGCTCTCAGTACGCTACTGCCCGATAGTTTTTGTCATGTTTTGCTATATACTTGTAAGTCGCGGATAAAGGGGTTTGGGTAAAAGTGGCATGATTTTTCTAAGTCTGCGGCCACTAACGTAAAATATTTCATTAGTAAGAACATATTTAGACATTCATTTTCATCTATGAACAATTATTTCCAAAATGCATCGGAGCCGAGATGAACATTATAAATTTATTAAGTGGGTGGGAGGCCAAATCCGAAACTATAGGGAATAGCGAAAAACACTCGAAAGAAGTCACGAGCCCGATAAAAAATTAAACTGCATCTTTGGTTTTTTGAAAAATCATTATTCCTAGCCCGGAATCGAACCCGTTAATTTTGGAAAAAAATATGTCGCTTCTAAGGAACAAATTCTGGTATGTAATGCCATACAGCAAACGATAGGAAAGAGCTCATTTTTGATAAAATATTTAACTGTATGCAAATTGTTAATAGGAACAACACAGCTTTGACATCAGATATTTCAGCTTCGATATAATTTTCGGCAAAATTGTTTTAGTGATCATTATTTTCATTTATTTCACGATTATTAATTATCTTTGAGGCCGCTGTGAAAAAAAAATCATGCTACTGGTCCAAACAAATTTACCCAATGCCCTTTAAGGCCCTACCATACGCCAATGACCTTGAGGAAATGAGACATTTATTCAACATTAGCGCCGTCTACCGGACAAGGTTCGTGCGTCAAATGACGTTTCCGAAGAAAAGTAAAACATGAGCAGAACAGACACACAATTTAGTTTTGGCTGCTCAACTCCGTGGCAGCTGATTCGATTTTTATTACCAGATTTATTACGTTGATTTTCTATCTAAAAACAAAGAAAGAAACGGACACGAAAAAATAATCTAATTTTGATGTTCAAATAATTTCATGTAAGTAAGTATCGTTTTTACAACACATATCTTATTACTAAAACAAAACAAACAGTTTCCAGAATATTATTATTATAAGGACAACAGTGGTACTTAGAATATACCCATAATAATTGTTAGATGTAGGTTCATGCTGCAATGAATACTACTTTTGCGAATATGAATACGAATCAGAATAATAATTTTACCATTCGACGAATACGAATACCTACTTAGCTAATTATTGTTGTAAATTATTAGTTTAGAAAATAAAACACAATAAAACATTATTTTATAACTAAATTACTAATAACTTCTTGTACATTTTTTTAATTTGAAATCATAGAGGTATTGCAAACGATAATAATACCGAACATCAACAAAATGTTATGTTCCGTAACGTAACCTACTTGAATCGGGTGCTTAATTGCTTAGTCTATGACAACGAGACAATCATGATAAACAAAAAAGTCACGATACAATTTGAACCAAGGCTCAAAATATCTAAAAATATATATGTAATCTACAACGATCCAATATTACACTGCTTTTAATTAAAAAAAAACTAAAAAGGCAGTAAAAAATGTATTTTTTTTTATTTGTCAACGCGCGCTTGGTCAGCCCGTCACGAAGTGCCGCACAAAGACTACAATTGGTGCCGCAGCAGACTAAAATGACACTGAGACGTACTCGACGCGAGCTTTTTCTTGCGTATGTATTTAAAATAATACAAATTATGAATAAAAAGACGAACTAAAAAAAGTGACCAAGGGAATTCTCATCTTTTTAAATTTCCTATCTTTGAGTGTATGAATCGATTAAAACGCATTTCTTGCTATCGAGAATTTGCGGGCTAATAAACGTTTGAAAGAATTTTTTTAATCCCAAATGTAGCTAATAAAATAAATAATATTTTAAAAAACTAAAAAACACGCTTTTTATAGAAAACTGAACTAAAAAATAGAAAATAAATTTGAATAAATTTATATTAAGAAAAAAAACATGGGTTGCATGGTGTCAATATTTATATAGTACATTACACACATAAGGCAGTAATGTAAAAATGCACCCCACGCTTTTTTTCTTAATTTAAATTATTCAAATTTATTTTCTATTTTTTTAGTTCATTTTTCTATAAAAAGCGTGTTTTTTAGTTTTTTTTAAACTATTATTTATTTTCTATTTTTTAGTTGGTTTATTTATGATACATTGTTTTTTTAAAAATTTCGAACTATTATTTGTTCTAATTTGCTAATTATTCGCGTAAAATAATTACAGTTACTATAAGTAACTGTAATTTTTTTTCCAAATTATTCAGCTGTATTAATAGTAAAATCCCTATTTGAAAGCGTGATTTTTTTAGTTTTTTAAAACTATTATTTGCTCTGCTGAATCAAAAATTCTCTTTGGTATTCGAAAATTTCCTAATATTAAATAAATCGGTTAAAGATAATGGTTGAAATTTAAAAACAACATCAATTCCTGCCTTATCAAATATAGATGAAAATTATTACCTAACAAAATACTTATTTTGCAAATTGAAAAATGGAATAATTTTATCAAATTAATGTATTGTCATGGGTCCTCGATAAAACTACAAAGTTTGAACGAATCTGGCCGTTTAAAATGAGTCAAAATCGCGCACAAAGGAGTCGGTTACAAAAAAAACTTATTTTGCAAATTGAAAAATGGAATAATTTTATCAAATTAATGTGTTGTCATCGGTCCTCGATAAATCTACAAAGTTTGAACGAAATCTGGCCGTTTAAAATGAGTCAAAATCGCGCCCAAAGGAGTTGGTTACAAAAAAAAACTTATTTTGCAAATTAAAAAATGGAATAATTTTATCAAATTAATGTATTGTCATCGGTCCTCAATAAATATACAAAGTTTGATCGAAATCTGGCCGTTTAAAGTGGGTCAAAATCGCGCCCAAAGGAGTCGGTTACAAACATAAATACAGGTGAAGCTAATAAAAAGCTTATAATAACATTCTGACAAGCCAAAATAATAAACATGAATCCCTTTATGAGTAATAATTTTTTCATGTTGATAGACCTAGTAACTTTTTCAGAATATCGAGTTGAAAAACCTGATTTGACAACTCTTAAGTCTTGGTGTTAGTTTGTCATTTGTGTCATAGATGACGCTGTCCTAAATTTTGTCTTATTTGCTGTGTGGTACTTTTTATATAGTGCATCATCCGTTTAGTTAGTAGCGACAAGCTAAACGGATGATGATGCAGCTCTGTCCCAAAGTCTAAAATAAATGAATGGCAGAGAAAAATGAGTTGGTACGTAAGAATGAGCGATGATTTGCAGTGATGAAACCGTGTACAGTCACTCTTTGGAATCAAGCCACGTGGTGGTTTGTTTACAAGGTGACCACCGCCGATTCATTTCTCACCTCATGAGATGTTGTTTTGTTTAACACTAAGATTTTTTATGAATAGTGTGAACACGTTGTCAGTTTATTTTCTCCTGGTAGTTTTTGTATTTTAGGAGAGCATTTCAATTATTTTATTTTAATTTTAAAATTGCAAAATTATGTATGGTATGTATGTGTTTGAATTTTTACATTCCACGGCAACACGTAACCGATTTTTATGTAACTATGTGTCGTTAAGATTATTAATTTCTTCCGTGTACTTTGTTATACATATAATTATGTCAACACAATAACTGCAAACTAATTAACACTACTAACTTTCTATCGGGATTTAAAAATTAAGTTCAAAATCTTAATTTTTAATATTCCATTTTCTTTGTTCATATTAATTTTGCGGTGTTTCATTCACACCATTATTTATGTGTTCCGTCTTGAAAATTCATTATAACAGTCCGTACCATAAATCGGTGATTTTACGACAAATAAATAACTCCAAACCATAAAGTTATAGTAAACATAGACTACTACTAAATTTTTAACGCCAAATGTCTACTGAGTCACATTAATTTGTTGTTCCTAAGGCCGTCATAATAATAGTCTTTTCTTTTTCGTATAGTTACGTAATAAAAGTTCGTAGTGTGGATGAAAGCCAGTAAATTATGCCAAAAAAAATCGTTCTAAAGATAGTGCGCATATCGTGGCCGAGTACCCGAGTGGCCTATATTATAAACGCTAACACTTACTCCGATAAATGCAGGAAAACGGTGATTCTTTGAAAACGTTACTCGATGTCAGGGATCGTAAACACAAAATATAATAACCGTAACGAGTGATTGATAATGATGTAGTTTATAAAGACCTTTTCCGGCTTTAATTTTGGTGTATTACGAACGAAGAAGTAAAAATGACAGAACAGAAAGATTATATGTCTTAAGCAGGGTTCGAAATTATGACGATAATTATTTTCTTTGATAATTATCGGATGTTTATCTTGATAATTATTAGATAACTATCGGGTAATTATCAATGCTGATTTATAACATTGTTTCTTATTTATTATTTTTGGTTTTCAAATGATAGTTTCCTTCAGAAAATTTGTATTAAAACTGAAGAATAATAATTTACAAAAAAGAATAAAAAATAAAATTAGTAAATTTATTCATAATTTTAATATTCTTTAGTTTTAATACAAATTTACAACAAAAAAAAAAACGCGTTCCGATACACATGAAGTTTGTTAATTATATTATTTAATGGTTTTTATTATTATCAAGGTTCTAATCAGGGTTTATCATGATAATTATCACTCTTGAATCCGAATCCCGGCCTAAAGTAAGGAAAAGGCATAACAACTAAAAGTAAAACGTCGGGTAAAAAAGTTATCAATACCAACTACCGGAGTTCCCGTAACGGAAAAAAACCAACAACAAAACTTGTACCATTAATTCGTTTAAATCGCTCTCAAGCGCAAAGAGGTATGTTCTCAATTCTTAGACCTTTTACAGGTACATAAAATCACGCTTACATAGATACAGAAACAGGATAAATGCTGTTACAATTAGTTTGAAAGCCAAAGCACTAATTGGAAACACGTTTGGGTTAGATACGGTGGGCAAAGATTTGATTAAGCATAATTAGTATTCAATGACTGGTCGCTGGTCAATCAATACAACACCTCTAGTGGTATCGGTTTTAAGACAGGTTGCGATAAAACGATAAATTTTTTGTTCTCTCTTTTTACTTATACACCGTGTAAATCACCTCACCACGAAGCCGTCAACCAAGCATTCTGTACATGAAACTAAGTAACTTTACGCAAAAATTATTGCTGGAAAACGACTTTTTTTGGGGGTGTAAAATCAAATTTTGTGGTAGAACTCAATGTAACGCACTCAAAACATTGTGTTGATGGACGAATGGAATAGTACGGGGGTCGTGGAGGTGTTTAAGTAAAAATCTTACATTAAAAACTTGTATTTAAAAAAATACGTCTCAAAAGTTGGAACTTTGACCCCTAATATCTCCGCAACTAGAAGGTTCCCAGGTATGGTGTAGAACAAAAAAATTAACGCAATGACAGTGAGAACCAGTGCCTTTCGGCTTCGTTAAGAGCTGTTTTACACCCTTTAGATTGACGGTGGATTATTGAGCTTCAGTAATCTATAGTAAGCCACAGACTTAGAGTTTTAAGATAGAATATTGCTTGTCATTGTGTTGCTTTCTTCTGGAATCCTTTACAGTACATAGTTTTATAAGTACTTCTAAAGTAAAGTTTTAGTTCTTGGGTTCCGTAACCAAAGGGTGCCCCATTAATAATAAGACTCCACTCTGTCGCTACGTTGTAAGGCTCGTCTGGCCATCCGTCTGTCACAGGGCGTCTTTTGAACCGTAATAGATTAAACACACAACCAATATTAAAAATTGTTAAATATTTAAGGCCTGTTCACCAACTTATGAACATGAATTTGGAAAACATTAGTTGTTCTCTAGTTTACCCGTGACTGGCCTATTACAATATTCTAGACTCAAGACAAACATTACATGAAAACAAAACACAAGTTTTATTCACGGACACTGAGCGTCAGTTTCTGTCACCGTCAATTCCTATTTCATTAAAGCTTGAAAACCAATAAAAGTGACGCACACTATAAAACAATTCGCGACGCACATGCACAAAGAGAATACACACATGCGGAGCTTGTCAGCATGATTCTATCACTACGCACGACCGTCGGGAGGGAACAGATCTTGACTGCAGCTCAAAATAGCACGCAGCTAACATTTCGATGGGATATCCTGACAAATTATTTTTACATATCCCAGTTTGTCTCTATATCCGTTAGGGATGGTCCCTATTTCTAATTGTTCGTTGTAGGGGACTATTTTTGTTTCGATATGGAATTTGTGTATTTGAGTGCTGTGAATCGTTTGGATGTTGAATTCTGGGGTTGCGATGAGATGATGATGAAGGATTTGAGTAAGCTAATGTCATGTTACGATGTTTTCTCAGGAGTCTATATGTCTGTGAGCCTCTGTCGAATTAACAGTTATTTTTTGCGTGTCGATTACACTCAAATTTTATCTGACCATTATGTAGCCACCTGCACAGCTCTATTAGTGCGATTAAGGTTTCTAACTGATTCATATAAAAGTACAAATTGTCTTTGCTGTACTTCATACTATAGTTACACATAGAGAACATATTAAAATTCACTTTTAGTTTCAAAAAGCGGCATTATCAAAAGTCAGCCATAATAGTCGCATTATAATGTCAGTACATGTACGTTCAAAAATGTGCCTTTTCACAACGGTAGCCAACTCACACGGAGATAACCAAATGGTTACTAGTGATAGCCGCCTACGTTGGAACGTGTCTTGATTTTAACTTGAAGCACAAACGTAAGTATTAGTACAGGAAGGATGTTTTGGCGCTTGACATTGACAGGAACGCGCTGTTGGTAACATTTGGTGTAAGAGACTGTGGAAAAAGTTTTGAAAAAAAGAAAAAGCGAGATTTGTTCCGCTTATAGTCACGTGTCACTGTAACGGGCACTTTAGATTATCTAGCTGTAGAAAGTAGGAAAAATAAGCTAAATACTGAGAAAGAGGATACTGTAAGTCAATATCTGCAAACAGAAATAAAACGTGTCTAGATCGTTGACCTAGCGGAAGATGGGAAATATTTTTACAGTAAAAATATTATATTATATTATTATATTTTTACAGTATAAATGCTGAATAATTAAAGCTGAGTTAGGTAGTGAACGTTTTCCTTTCATGTTTTTCACTGGGATGATTTGATTCTTATCACTAGATAACAAAAAAAAAAATACAGGTTGTTATGTTTTCGGAATTTAACTGCTTCGATTCTCGAGTGAGCAAAAGCACCGCATTAAATTTAATAATTGAAAATAATATCCTACTTTTAATTTTGGTATGATTGATAAATACCAAACTGCTGTGTAGGATATTTCCTTTTCGTATCCAAAAGGTTGATCTAAAGTAATGCAAACAAAAGGAGTTTGTTTATGATTCCTAAATCTATAAAAACGCGGTACAGTAATCGAGCTTCACCTTGACCGAGTATTTTGGTAACTATACGCTTCTGTTGTTCATTTAGTTTTCCGAACGTTTGCAAAATTACTCCCGTACCGAAAACTGTTTAATTAGCTTTGTATAGAGCAGTGATAGCTGGTGGGACCGTCGGACTGCCAAGTCCATATGTCTGGAGTTCAAACCTAAGATACGCAACTCTGATTTTTCGGATTCATGTGACTATTGTATAATTATCACTTGCATCAATGAAAGAAATAAATCGTGAGGAAACCAGCATGTACCAGAGAGATATACAAGGTGTTGTTTTGCATCCTCGTCAAATTCAAGGAGGTAACTATGCTAATGATTCTCGTCCCGAATCTGTTGTGACAACCTCCTGAATTTTGACGAGGATACAAAACAACACCTTGTATATCGACGGCATGTAAAGCCGAGTCAGACCCCCATCCATGGGTGGCATAAAAACTCTGACACCAGGTTAGGTTTAGTGCCTGACATACGGTGCCCACACGAAAAAGAAAAGAAGCTATTCTAAACATAGTCTTACAATTAAAAGCGAAAAGCTTCAATAATCTTCACTTTTGACTAATAGTGTGGCGGTAGTTCCATCAGCACCACTGCCAGCCTTGGTTCTCCCACTGTGGAGTTTAAGCCTCCGCCAATTTTGTGGCATTCTTCCCTGGTCAGCGCGATTCTCAACCAGGGGTCTTAAAGCAGGATTGTTTTAATGACACTACAGTGTAGGAGAAAGACGGGGCTATAAAGAACGCGCCATCTCTGTCCCACACTGGAATAAGACCAAAACAATACTGCTTTATGACGTCATGGGGAGCCACCAGGTCTTACTCGCGATATTCTGAATGTTATCCACCCTTTTGGCTTTTGGCAAGCCAACACTTCTTCTATCGTCTCTCGGTAACCATTTAATGGCAGTCTAGAAATGTTGCCATCCTCTTAATAAAGTATTTATCCCCATTCGCAATACCTATTGGTGAAGACCAAAACCCTAACCTAAGACCACAGCTTACAACACTCTGATCAAAAAGTTCCATCATTTCAACGGAAGAGGTCGAGATAGGATGCAAAAAGCGTATGAATAAGTATTTTCATTCATGTAAACGAAACACAAGAAAAACGCAATTAAAAAAAGAAATGAGTAAACAGAACAATAGCTCAACAAGAACCAGTTTTCAACTACAGGAGAATGCACCGCATGCACATTAATTTGTAAATGTAAACATTATAACTCATTCTGTCTTCATGCGTAGATAAGTTCTATGCTCTCACGCATGCATTATCTTAAATATATTACGTACTTTCGTTTACTAGACTCGGCTAAAAGTATCCCTGTTATTAGCCACTCGAAGTAATTAAAAGCAAAGATTTCTGTAATAAAACACTGTCAACGTGAACTATTTTGTTTGATCCGTTTTGTAATTCTCAATTATATTTAGTTGGAATAGGGTTGAAAGTTGTGAGTAGCGAGCAATTTTATTTGTATACTAGCTGTGTCCGTGATTCCGTCTGAGTGTATGTCAGAACAGTATTAGACCGGAAGTTATAAAGAAGTGTTGGATCACACCTCTGATTTTATGAAGAGCAACAGACAACCAATTTTCTGAGTGAGTATAAAAAAATGTTTCTTTGGGAAAGTTGTATGTTATCATGAGTATAATCACCAGTTTATGTCATCATCTGCCTAGCCTTTTCCCAAACTCTCTTGGGGTCGGCTTCCAGTCTAACCGGATGCAGCAGAGTACCAGTATTTTACATGAAGCGACTGCCTATCTGACCTCCACAACCCAGTAACTGGGTAATACGATACCCCTTGGTAAGACTGGATGTCAGACTTCTGAATCACCGGTTTATGTATCGGTCACTAATTACCAGTCACCCTATATGATGGCCAAATTATCGGATATAATTCTAAAGGCTGATGACAAATCTCTAATCTTTAAAATTCATAGAAAATATACGGATGTCTTACTATGACATCGAAAGTCTAACTGTTCTCTCGAAATGGTTCGCAGCTAACTATCTTTTACTGAATACGAACAAAACAAAATGTCAAAAGTTCTCTTTACCAAACACAACATGACCTAAATTTAAATCTTGACGGGAATAAACTTGATTTTATAGCGGAAACTGTATTCTTAGGGATTACTATCGATTCAAAACTGCAGTGGAGCGCTCACATTAGAACTCTTTCGGGGAGGTTAAGCTCAGCTGCCTATGCAGTTAGGTAAATAAGGCAGTTAACTGATGTAGCCACAGCTAGGTTAGTATACTAGGTACGCTTCTTTCCACAGTATTATGTGTTATGGCATTTTGCTGTGGGGATCGGCAGCAGACGTTGATTCGATTTTCATATTGCAATAGATGGCAGTCCGCGCTATGTATAAAATGGGTCCTCGCGAGTCCCTCAGAGATTTTTTTAAGAGATCGATGTTACTGACTCTGCCTTCAGTTTATATCTTAGAATGTATTTTATATATATTCTCCAAAAACCGAGGACATTTCAAAATTAGAAGCGACTTCCACAATATAAACACACGCAGTAAACACGAATTGTAATACCCAAATTTAGATTCACAAAAACTGCTAAGCAGCAAGTCATTTCTAATAAACA
The DNA here is from genome assembly GCA_963082945.1 of Cerastis leucographa. NCBI lineage: Eukaryota > Metazoa > Arthropoda > Insecta > Lepidoptera > Noctuidae > Cerastis > Cerastis leucographa. The sequence continues at coordinate 9,809,402 of OY720378.1, forward strand.
GATAACGCTTTTATAATAAGTTACCAAAGTCAGATACAGAACTGACCAATGGCAAGTTTAAAAACCGGCTAAGTGCGAGTCGGACTCGCGCACGGAGGGTCCCGTACCATTATTTATAATAAAAACGAGCAAAAAAAAAACATTTTTTTGTATGGGAGCCCCCTTAAATATTTATTTTATTCTGTTTTTAGTATTTGTTGTTATAGCATCAACAGAAATACATAATCTGTAGAAAAATGAATCAAATCAATCATGAAAATTATTTGGAATCGAAGAAACTGGTAAACACAGGAAACTGTCAAATTGACGCAACTGTCTAATTCACGAAACTGTCCTATCAGCGAAACTGGCAAATCAACGAAACTGGCGAATTAATCAAACAAACGACTGAGAGAAACTGTCCAGTGATACGTGAACTCAACTATTTTCAACTATGTATTTTTATTACGCATACAGTAGCAGTAAGCTCGATAGATATTTTGGTTATTCATGAAAATATCTAAGATCTAGTTTACACCTACTATTTGTTTTGAACATTGAAGGTAAATGCACCTAGGACAAGAGATGTTTTTCGACGGAGTGTGGAAAAGTACCAGACGCGTGGGTTCATGTTGTGCCCATTCAATGTCAGGAATATAACTATATTTGACTATAAATTTCCTTTGCAACGATTTTTGAAGTGAAAACTTCTTTAGCAGCGTTGTGCACTTTTGTGATGGGTAAAAAATGTTAAACTCACGTCAGGACACGTGACTGTCAGGTCACGTGTCCTGATCGAAAATTCGTAAGACGGATTGACATTAGGTTACGAACGAATTTGAACTTTATGACATCTGTAATTGAGTTTAGGTTTCCAAAACTGGATAATTATCTCATGCACAAACAAAACCTTCGGTTTCTCCAAAGACGAAAAATTCGTGAGTCGTATTGCAATAGTTCTGAAGTGTTAATTTTTATTATATAATATAAATTGTGCCAAAATATGAAAAATGCACAACGTTAATATTCAAGTTTTCACTTCTGCCGGCACTCCCGGGTTGCACTCTGGGAGTATCGGCAGAAGTGAAGTTTTTTGAATCACTACTGCACAGAGGTGTTTGTTTCATTTAAATTTGACCATAGACTCGCACCCTTACATGTAACTTAAATAAAAGTGTTAAAATCCGATTTTTCAGAACTTTGTTGGGGATCCAGCCTTCCAGGATGCAACTGATTTCTGCAGCCCAGTTTCTGTTGAACGCGATGCTCCTCGGTAATAATTGTTGGTACATTGTTATATACTTTTATCACAGTTAAAAATATTTAAACATACATTAATGTTCGACATAATATGTTCTTGGCCCAAAATGACGCTTGGCAATTTTCACGGCGTGGTCTATTTTTAGTCCAATACCAGGACAGAAGATCGGCGCTGATAATGACCAATACGTGAAGACATACATACATTAGATGTTTGCAATACTAGGTTCTGAGAATGAACCTACTTGTGATCGTGCAGTAATTATTGAATCCTAGCGTCGTTACATCAAAGGCTTTGATGTCACGAGGTAGGTAAAGTGAGACTTTCCCCACAGGTGCATTTAAACCTTTAGACACGTATTTTGTTTGCCAATAAACGCTTTCTAGTAGATCGGTTAATGATAAGGCTTATCTATGTTATCAATGGAGTTGGGACTTAAATTAGCAGATCGATGCTGAGAGATTATTGAGTTTTCCCTTCAGAAAATTAATGAATTTTTGTCCAGACTGAAATCCAAACGGATTTGCACCTACTTTTAAATGAGCAATATTTGTAAATACAAATATTTGTGACTAGCTGTCCCGCGCAACTTCGTCTGCGTCACATTTTCCCCGTTATCGCAACATTTTTCAATACTGATCTGCTCCTATTGGTCGTAGCGTGATGATATATAGCCTTCCGCGATAAATGGGCTATTCAACACTTTTCAAATTCACTGTCATTTTTCAAATTGGACCAGTAGTTCCTGAGATTAGCGCGTTCAAGCAAACAAACAAACGGTTCAGTTTCATTATTGGTATTAAATAACGTCATCGAAAACGGCTCTAACGATTTCGGAAGTTGCAATATAGTTGTTACAGGACGAAAAATCGCTCTAGCTAAATCTCGTATCTGGAAAAACGGTTTTCCAGGTACTTCTTCGTTATCCGCATAGCCTTTTCCCAGCTATGTTGAGACTGGCTTCCAGTCTAACCGGATGCATTTGAATACCAGTAATTAACATGGAACGACTGCGTAGGTACAGCCAGCAATAGCATGTGCTAACCCCTCTACAGTCCCGCCGAGTATGCCAGGGGGGTAACTACTTAATGACGCTATCTGTACTTCGCCTCTACATCTCACTAACCGCGGTAACACTATACGCCCATGATGCCGCATCAAGCTGTAAAGACCAATTTATCCGGATCTCTCATTGTACGGGAAATCTATACAAAGCGAGGCCATGTTATAGTGGAAATTTAAAACTTGAAGTGTTGCCGTGTTTACTCATTCAATACAATTATTTGATAAGTATTGATTCGGAAAGACGAAAAAGACCTCTTGTAAAGACCGGCTATCCGACGTCTGCCTTGTGAAAAGAAAACATTTTCCCAGAACTGAATCATGCTTTAATTTATGGCCAGCTCGTATTTGGATCATAACACATGCCAAAATGAGTGTCCCATTTAGTAAATAAACATGTCTTGGCAACAGCTAGGTTCAGTCGGCCGGTCAATCGCTTCGACAAGATTATACTAACAATACTGTGTGGCTTGTACGAAATTATATTTAGTTACTAGCTGCTGTACAGAGTTTCACTTGCATTATCTTACTCAACTGTCTTTAGTCGAGCGGTACCTAAGGGCGACTTCTGAGTATGAGGTCGATGGGTTCGATTACCGAGTCGGCCAAAATGCTATTGGGGTTTATCCATCAAGAATTTCTCAGCAGCAGCCACGGAGTCCGAATTCTTGCCCAGCTGATGGCAATAGGCTCTCTATTACATGGGAGTTAAACATAACTGGCGATTTAAACCTCTGCCTAACCTTACAGAGATTACAGGCGTTATGCTATGTATCTTACTCAACCAACCAAACGCAATGAAAAATATTGTTTATCGTTTGCCTAGCCTTGTCCCAGCTACCTTGGCTCTTCGGCTATTTTGGCTTCCAGTCTAATCCGATGGAACTGCATAGCATTATTTTATATATTCATATATTCATTTAATTGCGTTCCACAATGTTTTAAAGGTGTTATAAAAGGCTTAAAGCTAAGACCAATGTTATGGACCCTGTTAGGGCACAGCAATATAAGTATAATTAATATAATTATAGTTATGAGTGACATTATTACTTATTCTAATCATGGATAATAAAATTATAGTACTACAATATTAACACTATAAACCAACACAACAAAATAATAAAACAACATTCAAATATTAATTATTAAGAACAATAGTATTATATTATAGTAGGTATTTTTTTTAATAATTAATGAGACCAATCTATTATATATTACACGAAGCGACTGCTTGGCTGACCTCCACCACCCAGTAACTGGATTTACGATATTCCTTGATAAAACTACTACTACCTACCTAGACTATCTAGTCACTAGCTTGAAAGTCTGACAACTAGTTAATCTTTGACATTCGTTACAGGGGGTCTACTCTCTAAGTCCGTCAACGAAAATACGGGTCCGTCCGTAACCAGCTTTATACTTCGAAATGAAACCCACTCCCTAATATTTTCGGATTCATGAGTTTTAAAAACACTTGAAGAGTAAGGACAACTGTCTAATCGTGTTTTCATTCATTTTTAGTTCGGGCTCCTAGCGAATCTTATGTCCGTAAGTGGGTGTCCGGAGTAGGAATCGACCGTAACTTCGGCCGAAACTACGGACTTCGTGCTTAGAGAGTAAACCCCCAGGTGTATCGAATCGTCGAATATTTACAAACGATTGCCAGGAACCGCGGTATAACGTGTTTTCTGAGATATCCAATGTATTGTCACCCATCCACAGGCCAAGCTAGGTAAACGTACCTTTGATGGACACGTGGGGCTTTTTGTATAAACTACTATTGTTCTGTTCTATAAAGTACCTACTCTTGTGGAAAATCGCATTTTGTAGTGATTTTGGAAATCTCTTAATGAACTAAAACGAACTTTAATATAATTAAAGGCGAGCCATCAACCGGGCACGTATCAGACTTCGTGTCGGTTACTTCGAAATTGCTTATAAAAAAAAAACTCAATAACAGTTTTTCGGTCCAGATAATCGAACCCAGGAACTCATATTTCACAGTAATTAATGTGGGTGGCTTTTTAGGTATACCTCTGCTTTCTACTACCTTTCGAGGATTGCAGGCGTGATATTATGTATGAACTATGTAGAATGTTGATAATTGTAGAGCATTTTCTTGTGATCTATGCAAATAAATAAAATTGAAATGCCTGTTTGTAATATTAAAATAACCGCTTTTTACTACATGCATATGAATGTATTGTATATACGGTACATATACCAAACTAACATTTTTAAAAAAATTTATCTGTCTGTCTGTTTGTTCCGTTCTTATATCTGGAACGATTTTGACGGAACTTTCACTGGCAGATAGCTGATGTAATAAGGAGTAACATAGGCTTCCTAACTTATTTTTATTACAGAAAAAATCTAATTCCACGCGGACGAAGTCGCGGGCGCAGCTAGTGTAAAATAAAACAGATACTGAATCTGTTTCTTTTGTGATTAGGTATTGAGACAGCGCGATTGGCCTAAAGGACTTCCTAACTTATATGAAAGAACAATTATTAATTGTATATAGTAAGTACACGAAGCATCTTTCACAACCACGTAATGAACATAACATACCGAAAGAATAACTAGCCAGTCGGTGAAAATAATTTATTTCGTCGAAATTGAGAAACATCATACTACGTTCAAGATCCAACGAATGATATGGCTCGTAAATACAACGGATCGTTGCAAAAAACAGGAACCCGTAGGTATATAACAGCTGTAATATAATAATAAATTAATGCACACGAACTTGACACACATTCAAGCCAATTTTTCGACGTAACAATGTACGAAATGTGTTTGAAGGAAATAGTGAGAGGAACCGGCCGATCGTTATTTGTTTATTAACCTTAAAATTGACGGTGTTGAGTAATTAAATAATGTAAACAATGGCATGCAATTTATGTCATTATTTTGTAATAGGTATTTTTGCTGCATTTTTTGCCAAGATCATTATCTGCCTAGCCTTTTCCTATGTATGTTGGTGTTGGTTCCAGTCTAACCGGAATCCAGCTGCAGCTGAGTACCAGTATCTTACATGGCGACTATCTGATTCTATCTGGCCTCCACATCTCATTATTGGGTAACACGATATCTTTTGAAAAACTGGTTGTTAGATTTTCAGACTTCTGACTTCTCGCAACGAACGACTTAACGTGCTTTCAGACACACGGAGGGTATTATACAGTATATAAAATGTAGGTTCACCAATCCACAAAACGACGACAGAAAGCGATGCTTATATTGACGTTTGGGTAACTTAGATTTACTGATGGCAACTAGATGCAACAAATATTCATGAACACAAAAGCAAATATTAATAAAACTGTAGATATCGCGTAACAATAAATTGCATGAAATACGAGTACCTAAACTAAAGCCGCTAATTCCCACGATAATAAGACACGTTTTATTAATGAATTGCGATCGAATATCTACTTTAGTCATGTAAATTGTATGCCTATGCCTAAGTGCAGGTGACAGCTCGCGGTTTGTTTATGCTGGCAAACGCATCACTATTTCTTTGCTTACAAAAACAAATTGTGACCCAGTACCCAAACCCAGTTGGGTTTGGTGTATTTTCGATTCAAAAATCGGTCGTATTAACGTTACATTTACCCAGCTAGCTACCTATGATACCCATCAGAGTAAATACACATCCACGGAAAATAGAACATTATACCCGACCTTACCTTTGCGAACAAAGGTAACGTCGGTTATGATTTTTCTGGTACAAAGAATAAGTAAGCACTGCTACTTAGTCATAGTAACGAAACCTGTAAAACATAGTAAACATAACATAACATCAAGCCTGTAATCGCAGGAGGGTTAGGCAGAGGTGTACCTCATGTATGTAGAGCCTTAACAAGTCACGAAAGTATTTCGATAACGTATTTCTACAGGATCGACATCAGCTTTTCGATATCGTATGTCAATGCAAACATGTTTGACTTTCTATCACATACATTACGGCAGTTATGTTCAAGTCCCATATAATAGAGGGCTAGCCATGTAATAACACAGTAAATATTGTCAATATTACAGTAATGATCCAAAACTGTAATCTAACATAGTTGAGAAGAGGAACCATGGAGTTTCTTGCCGGTTCTTCTCCATAGGAAACGACCAACCCGAAACATGCACCTTCCGTCGACGTTTTATAAGTGCCCATGTAGACCTATGTAAAATGAAATATTTAGATTTTTGTTTTTCAAGGAAAAATGAGTGTAAACACAAACCATAGATTCCAAGAACGGTCCCATAGTGTTGCAACAACAAACTTGTTTATTTGTATATAAACTCCGGAGGCGTTGTCATAGTTAATTTCTAGCAAGAAAGTTGAGTTCACGATCCGTACCAAAATAGAATCAATCAGAATACCTGGTTATAAATAATGCACATGTTTTTATCTATCTTCTAGCTAGTCAGTGTAAACACAATAATATTATGTTCTGCTATTTTGGCTAAATACAGTTCAATGTTCTTCTGCACTCTGATCTATGTGGCGAGAATGCGAGATGCGAATAGTTCTTTTTTGCCATCTATACAACCATAAAAATAAATAAAATTGAACTGTCTGTTGTCCACTGTTGGGATATAGACCCAACAGTCGGTGAAAGACAAAAAAAAAAAACAAAAGACAGTCTCCCAAATCACTCTCAAATCGCCGCCTTTAGCCACTTTCTAAATCTTTATAATTATTATCAGAATCAATTTTTTTACCCAGCCGAAATCTTTCATCTGATTTCTATTACACAAGAATTTTTATGGTACCTACTGCATACTTTAGAATTGTATTGTTTGAACTCATGTTAGTATTGATTTATTAATGGCAGTGTATACTTGTACCTTGTTACGTACTTATTTTGTTATTTGCTGATGGAAAAACATAATAACACTTTGTCTGACCTGGGAATCGAACTAGCGAACTATCGACCACTAGAACAATGAAGCATTCACAGTTGTAGTTAGTTTTAGAGGGGACTCTAGTGGGCCTTTCTCCATAAAAACGTATCCCGCTGTTTTCTTCGTGGATAATGCGTCTAGAGCAAAGATTTTTTTCCAACAAAATCTAGGTCTTATTAATACATGCCCCTATCATTTCCTTTTTTTTTTCAAAATATAATCACTAAAAGAACTATGACAATCCAAAAACCCCAAAAAAAACCCCGTTTTTACCGCCATGTTTAGACGACTATCAGACAAATAAGATAAGTTTTTAACAAAAAAGAAAATAATAGAATACTTAAATAATACTTTTCCTCTAAATTTTGATATAAGAAATATTTAGATCAGTTTAGCTTTGAAGAAGAAAACAGCGGAATACTAAACGTCTTTTGGTCAAGTTTTTTGTTTTGGTATTGGTGTTTAAGGTAAAATCAGCCTGAGCTGTAGTTGTCCCTTTTGCACTTTACGGGGGCTTAGTCGGACGCAGCGCGACGGCAATAGTTTCTTCAAATACCTATTCTTCAAATTCCTCGGGGCTAGAGTCCCCTTTTTTTTTTTTTTTTTTTTTTTTTTCCGGATGGGAAATCATCATATGACTTCTCCCGCTCTGGGCGGAGCGGGAGGGAGTGTCAGACTTGTACTGACTAAAACCCACCCATGTTCCTTCTTCGCCCTTTGTGTTCCGGGGCCGCGGTATCTCTTTCGAACAACCCGCAGCCCCGGCAGGCATCGGCCCTTTCGGACCCCTTCTGGTTTGCTGACATCTCCTTGAGGCGCGCGTGGAACACGTACGCGCCGTCGACACGGCCTGTCGTCATGAGACGGACGGACGGTGAGCTAGCCCATTACTCACCGTCCACAGGCTCGCGCCTACGGTGGCCGGGGGCCACTGGTTGCCCCCCGACGCCCGGGGCGTCTCCCGCGGCGGCTGGGACGTGAGGTTCTCTCCCTCTCACGTTCCGCCACCTCCTTCGCTAGCATGACTGCTTCGCAGAAGGAGGCGACGGCATCCCATTCCCTCTCGCTCCGGACCATGGATTGAACCAGGGCCGGACGCGAGAGGTCGCCGCCGCCAATCGCCGCTACGAGGACACGGCGGTACTCGGGCTAGAGTCCCCTCTTAACACAATACGTAAGTATTTCTAGAAATTATTTCAGTCGAAAGTGACCATCACGCCGGAAGATACATTATTATGTATCATGTTAAAAGCAACAATATTGTTATATTGAAACAAAGTCTTTAGATATTATGAATACACTTAAGGCATTTGACAGCGATATGTATCGCATTTAGTAATGAATGATTTGCATTTGCGTTAGTTCAGTAGCGAGTTTAGTGCTTTCACAGTTGTTACCACTGACAGAATCAACCTAAAAGTCACCTTATGTCTAAGAAAATAAAGCTCACTATAGTATCGTGTCTTTTAAAATATTTATAGCAAAACTAATTGTGATTTTGAAATCAGTTTATGTGAAATGTTGTGATGTTTAATTTAATATAAACACAACTGATTCAAACTATGAAACATTTTTTTTTTATATTTACTTTTCGAAGAGACGTTGTTTATATACGAGTATTATTTCTAATCAGTCGAAATCAACTGAAAAATAATTTAATCTTAGGTAAGTCATTCTCTGCTCTTGTCCCATGTTCTTTGGCGTATGACATTTTTTTTTCCATTCTCTGTCAACAACCATCACGAAATCATTAGATACTCCTTTTTTCTTTCAAAACATTTACCCAAAAAACTTAATTAAAAGTACTTGACTTATATTCGGTAGACGTAAGCAATTCATGGAAGTATTCATTTTGAAAGGTTTTCTTTTGAAAGTTAAAGGAGAATGGTCATTCTTCGTTACTTCTTCAAGTGACCAGTACCTGTTCCATGTGTTGGTTAATCGTACTCCTTCCCATTCCATTTGCCCGGTTAACGAAATCAGTGGTCCAAGGTTTTAAACAATACTTTCTCCTTATATACTTATAGTCTCACAGTACATACTACATAGGCACGCTAGATACAGTTGGCTGTAATTAAAGCCTATAATTACTTATGTATAAATTACAACTGTGTCAAAATATTTATAGATTTAATTAGATCACTGTGTCATTTAAAATTTGAGAGTGCTAATGATTAAACACGGATTTGAAATGAGAACATTAATTAATTTATATTCACTAGTGAATAGTTTCGTGAAAAATACACTGTTGTCTATGAAAAAAGGTGTTACTTCATTTTGTCTTTGCGTTGTAGATATCAAAACAGTGAAGGAAACCAAAATTAATTATTAGGACCTTGCTTCCGTACTGTAGGCACCTACTTTACAGCGCAACCAAGACAATACAAAAAAACAAAAACCCAGTAACCATTCTATGTCATCTCTTAACATCACGTATTAAAAGATAATAAGTACACGCATTTGTATGTACGTAAACTATAAAAAATACCGATGAAGAAGAGGAAAATAAAACCAGTACCGAACACCGACATCCGAGTACCACGTGACACTTCTCATCTATCAAACAATACCGAATCACTTAATCAGCATAAAATTGTAACGTCAAGTTATTCTCGTGCGACGCGTGTTTATCTAAAAAGTGTTGCAATGCTTATACAAAATGCCGTTTTGGTTAATTACACATTCAGTCCAGACGATATGCATCGAATATACTTCGGTACTAAAATAAAATTTATGTTGAATGAACGCGGATAGCGCGACCAACATTTTGGTGCAGTTTCGGTAGCTCGAGTAGATATAAATGGGTGTATTTTAGTTAAAAATGCAGTGGGTACTGACCTGTAGTGATGTGGCGTGTAGTTGCGCGTGCGCTGCTGGGCGGGCGGCCGACGACTGGGCGGGCGGCGTCTGGTGACTCTCTGCCCCGACACACGGACCGACTCACACGGCGCGGGATGGGGACGATACGACTACGACACTTTTATGCGTAGCGCACATATAGACGGATGCACGGTGCCGCTAAAAACCTTCTATATCACTTTCGTACATTTTGCTTAAACTATTGCATACTACAGGCGGGCCGCAACGCGCTTTTTGTGTTAGAATTTGATGTGCTAAGCCCCGATGTAGCTGTAATGTGCGGCCAGCCGTTCAATTCATACTGTTTTAGTTAGCAGATTTCTAACAACTCACAGTAATAGTAAAAAATGAGAACTAGGTTTGGCAAAAAAGGACTGACATTTGAAAGAGCAGCAGAGAAGTTATACATACATACACATAGTTATGTATAAAAGTTTACATACAATCAATGCTTCAATACTCAATTAACTGGCAAATATAATACATAATTTATTGTATATATATTTATGGTACGCAATAAAGAATTGAGAATAATAACTTTTACACAAACTGAATGCAGTGGATGGTTTTGTATAGAACATGATTAATGCATTGACAAACATATTATCAAAAAAATACCTTATTATTGATATTTATTAAGTGACTTTCTAACCTAACCTATCAGTAATGATGAATAAGAAATAAAAATTGCAAAAAAATATTTACATTTAAATCGTAAGGTATAAATTAAGCATCGTTCTGAAAATTTAACATTTCATGGCAAACGATTTCTCTTGTAATCATGATATCCTAGTAACTGTACTCAATATTGTATGGCTAACAACAGGCAGTGGATATCAGTCAGCCATTTCCATCGACGCGGTTCAATTATCAAAGTAAATTAACTGATGCTGTAATGTTCATTAACAGGTAGAACGTTTACTTCAATTGTTTAGAATATTGCATCCGTACATAGAGTCCATTAGTGTCAATACATTTAAATAATTAATTTAAAATAATTTATTTGGATTAACTATTTACATTATTTACAGATCTGAAGTAAAAAAATCATTTACCTCGTTGTCATAAGGAAAAGAGTCCATAAGACTGGCAGCATTGCCACGTTGGATGGCAACGCTGATGCTTTGGCCAAAAAAAAGGTAGCCCTCTGGTAACTTGAAGAGTTAACCAACCGCTTAGCGATATCACGAAATAATAGGTGGGCATTCCCCGTGGAGCAGCGGTGGCCCAGTGGTAGCAGCCCCGACTTACGAGCAGTAAGTCGAAGGTTCGAACCCAGGCAGGCGCATTACTTTGTGTAATTTATTTCATCACTGCTGCTCTCAAAACGGTGAAGGAAAACATCGTGAGGAAACCGGCATGTCCTAGAACAAAAAATTCGAAGACATGTGACATCTACCAACCCGCACTGAGCCCGCGTGGTGGATTACAGCCCATTCCCTCTCATAGAGAGGAGGCCTGCGTCCCAGCAGTGGGAACAATATAGGCTGATGATGATGATGATTCCCCGTGGAATAATAATAATGTTCAACCCTAAATGGGTCAAACACAACTATTAAGTTATTGTACTTTCGCAAAAAGATTTTCATTCTGTTGCAGGCTGTTCTGTGCGTTTACAAACAACCAGCCAGCACCTCAGTGAGCAAAGAAATTGAATTCTTGAAACACGACTTAGAAGACGACAGTCTATACCTCTAGTATGGGGATGAAATAATTCACTCAAAGCAATTCTCGCGGTTGGCCTCCACTTACGTCTGTTAGGTTGTAGGATTTCTGGTCGAGGGCAGGGTTGATGATAAAATACCATAAATACCTAAGCTAGATATTATACATATGTCACGCCTTATGAAGGTAGGTAGAATCTGCATGACGGCTGCACCACCTGCTACGATGTTTATCTACAAACTCCTGTACCTTCATCTACGTTCATACATCAGAGAGCCTAAAATTGATTTAGTAGAATGATAATACGATAATAATATGAATTACGATGAAATATCTAAAATTGTCGCATTTATGAATTGTCACTTTGTAACCATTTTACTCACCTAATTATTAATATTATCATATATAAAATTATTTTAAATTGATTCTGCTAAAGCGATCATTTCAGGCCTCCAAGCACGCCAGTGGCGAGTTAGTACTACGCACCTGGAATTTCTGAACAAGACTCTAAAACACTGGAGTAGGTAACTACACAGTGAGAGAATTGCTATATGAGAGTAATTAACGTGGTCAAACATTTCGTTAGCTGGATTTGCCTTATGCAGTGATTATATGCCTACTTTCCAATCAGTGCAAATGTAAATTACGGGTATAGCTTTCTTCATTGATAAGTTTAACCCGTTGGAGTTTGCGACATCTTCGGAAACATTCTGTACACTTGGATTTAATTAGCTTAATCAAGCACAGTTTAACTAAATAAGATTTTATTGTATGGTGGTATTTCTATTGGCGAGTAATTACAGTAAAGTATTGAAGAAGAAGCAAACATGAACACATCCAAAACTAAGGCAATGACTAATAGAGAGAAAGAAACAATCATAGTATACAATATTCCCATTGATAATGTGGATGAGTATGACATATCTTGGTCAGATAATCAAGATAAACAATATGTCAAGCAAAGAGATTGAGACACGCATAGGACATGCATGGAAGAAATACTGGGCACACAGAGAAATAATGAAAGACAAAACAATACACATCGCGGTTAAGGGAAAGCTATTTAACACTTGCATACTCCCTATCCTAATATATGGATGCCAGACTTGGGCACTCACTAAATCTCAACAAACCAAACTTCGAACTTGTCAGCGAATCATGGAGCGAAGCATGATGGGGAAAAGGAAAATAGACAAAATCAATCACAGCAAAATTAGGAAAACTACAAAGACCCAAGATGTGGTGTTGAAATTAAAAACGCTAAAGTGGAAATGGGCTGGCCATTTAATGAGAGCAGAAGAGAAATGGAACAAAGTAGTAACATTGTGGTACCCAGAAGATAGGAAGATGATGTGGTTAAAACAGCGGGAAAAACTTGGACTAGACTGGCGCAGGAGAGAGAAGATTGGAAAGTGTTGGAGGAGGCCTTTGCCAAAGGGGCACACAGAAGAAAAACAAACCTATATATTCAAACAAAAAATTAATAAGTATACTTATGTCTGATAGAGGCTATACATAAAAATTAAATAAATAAAATTGAAGAAGAAGACATGCTACGTCGACCCTAAATAAATCATACACTGTCATGAAATCAAATCTGCAAAGTAATCAAATCTGTAAAGGCAACGAACGACGGATAGCAACGTTCTTTGAAACCATCGTAAGCACCTATACTGACTGTACATAACCATGCTCGGGCCAATTTGAACAGAGTGAGGAAGGTGCTAGTCTTCTGAAATCTAAAAGTTCTGAGAGACATCATATGATAATGTCTCTCAGATTTTACATAGGAGACAAAATAATTTATCTGTAGGAGGGATGGACACAACAGCTGATTTGTAATCATAACATTTTTAACATCAAGTCGTCTTCCCCCAAGGGCTAGGTTGTAAGGTCTACCGATAGTTCACTCACATTCTGCCAGTTTTTTGAAGTCCCATTAAGTTCATTCTTAAGCCAACTTGTAGGTAAGTATCAAAAAGATGTTTCAGCATGCATTAAAGGTCTTCCAGGGATTCGGAAAACAACATGAAGTCATCTGCAAACCGAAGGAGTGACAAGTATACACCATTGATGTTAACACCACTTTGGTCCCATTTCAGCATTTTAATCAGCATCTTCTTGGGCAGCAGTAAAAAGTTTAGGCGAAATAGTATCTCCTTGTCGCACTCCCCTTTTTTGATTGCTATTGGTGCGGTGAGATCATGTAATCTAACCTGCCTTGTTGTTGAATCGTACACCTCCTAGTAAACTGAATAAAACCAAACCGTACCAAATTGAATAATGAAAAATATTACAAAAATATATTCATTATTAACGAAGCTGAAAGCAAGGGAATTTTAGTAGAAAACTTCATATGACTTGATTAGAGGTTGACTCGCGAGCGTACTGTAACGAGTTTATTTTGCAATTTCATAACCCTCTTCTTAAGTGCACTCATCATGTAGAGACGGCCTCATCATGTTGTAACAAGCCGGTTTTCTGACATTATTCAAGTAAAATACGGTGTTACTCTGTGTCTTTAAGTGCTCGATACATTTTCAATAGGTAGTGCATGTTGTATATTATCTCCAGTAGTGTATTACCTCCAGTTCGCTATTTGCCATTTTTTTTGTTAACAATGCATAACAACAATCGACTGAGGGACCCCACTAAAAAAATCTAATAAAATCATCAATTTGTTCCATTTCATGAATTTCTAGCTGACTCGCTAGAAATTCATGACGCGTGAAGAAACCCCAACAAGTGCCAAAGTCATCGATTTACAACAGGGGCTTTGATTTACATTATTTTGTGCTTGTGTACCTACAATGCTGTTGCTGCAAGGCTAAAGTCCTGGAACAGTATTGACTTAATCTAGGATGCTTTACATTTATCAATCAACTTTCTTCAATCGGTGTTTGAGATCGTACTGGCCGAAATAAAAACCCAGGTTACTTTTGAAGTTTTATTGTTTTTTTTGTTTCTTTAACATAAATAGCATTTATTTTTAATTAATAAAAGTTACAGTTACAAACGTACAATATGCATTGCACCATTAATAAATAATAATATAAAATAATTCTTTTATTTTAAACTACTGCACCTAAATTACGGTACATAACGATATTGTATTCTATAGCGCCGGTGACCTTATATTAGAAAAATATTGAAAAAAAAAAGCTTAAAGTTTTTGGTTCCTTTATTTGGTTGAATTAGCGTTACATTAAAAACGTCCGATGGGACGAGCGGTCGGCGTTTGGCCGGAGTAGTGCGGAGACACGGCAACGTTAGGGCGAGCCGTAGCGCCGAGCGCCCGTCCCGACTCGCCGCCAGCTCGTAAAGGGCGCCGGCGAGCTAGGCCAGGCCGCGCCCCCTGGCGCCATCTACCGCTGGTACATCACTTAACGAACGACTAGGCTTATTATACCCGACCGGAATTGCGCCCCGATATAGACTGATGGAGAGAAATGCTGGTGTGGTGGGGCTTTGGGTGGGGCGCTCACATACGCTCTGAGCTGATGGCACGGGACTCCTGCACCAGGTAGACCTGGGAGCCGGGCACGGTGGAGGTGGTGACGAAGGTGCGGTGCTTGGCGCGGATCAGGGACAGATTGCTCTCGGCGCAGTCGGCGCGGTCTTCGGCGGCTTCCAACTCGCGTTGGAATCGTCGCACCCGGGTCACGCTCTGCTGGGACATACCCTCCTGTTGGCAGAAAGGTTAAGTGGTTTAGTGCGCTGACTATAATTAATCGACATGAACTTGATGATTTACTAGTCAATATGGCGGATAACAGGAAAAAAAAATAATCGTGCATGATTCATGAGAATATAAAATCATATCTACTTTAATATGGAAAGAGTCTTACCTGTTCCGTCAGTTGCCTCTTGTAGATGTTGACCTTCTGAGAGGTCTTTTCGAGAGAGTCCTGGAGCAGGACGATGTTCTTCTGGTCCTCCTCGCATTGGATCATGACCTCCTTGAGCTGGCGCTCCTTCTTGCGGAGGATCTTGATGGTCTCAGCGTGCCTCCTCTTCTCCTCATCTATTTCCAGTTCCATGTCCTTGATGCGGGCCTCAAGTTTGCTGATGATGCGCTTACCACCGACGATGGCGTTGGCTTCAACTTCTTCCAGACGGACAGAGATGTTCTAGAAAGTGAGACAAAAACTGTGAGCATTATGAAGTCTGGATATTTTTTTTTGCTTTGACCTTAAATTTGTGGTATTTGGCCTTGTCTTTTTATTATTTTCTGGTATGTATGATCTACCAACTATAATAGGTTTAAACGTACCCTTAACGATGCCGTAAGGCACTTGTTCTCCCTGTAATGCGTTTTTTTTTTTAAATCAATAACATATTGGGGGTCAAAGTTCCAACTCTTTCACATTTTTTTTAATAAATGATTTTAATACTGTACTTAACATTAAATACCTTCACGACCCTCGTACTATTTGCATTCATCAGCACAATATTTTGAGTGCGGTACATTGAGTCCTAGCGTAAAACGTGATTTCCACCCAAAAAAAAGTCGTTTCCGGGCAGTAGATTTTGCAGACAGTTACTTAGTTAGTTTGATGTACAGAATGCTTGGTTGGCGGCTTCGTGAAGGGTCCGTTTACACCCTGTATAAGTTATGTTGAATGTTCAGTTTAGAAAACGGCTTTACAAACCTTGACTTCGATCTCGAGAGACTTCTTGACAGCTTCGATCTTGACGATCCTTTCCTGCTCTTCGTGCAAGTGCTCAACGGTATGTTTGAGTTCAGTCTGAAAATTTGAGCATGAAATTAATTTTTTATCCGAGAATTGTTAGCTGGTAAGACTAATTAGTAAAAGGCGAGCCATATAATTTTTTTAATAAAACACGTACTTTGAAAAACAGGTTAAATGTTTCATTTTGGATGTCGATAAGTAGGTATCAGAGAAAGTAAAGACGTAAACAAAAAATCTTGCAGTCTCAGTCATAGCTCATAAACTATCAAGGCTTAATGATTCTAGGATTAAGAATAATCTGATCAGAACCAACCTGGACGCGCTGGTATCTCTCGTCACAAATGCGTAGCTCCTTGGTGATCTCGTCATAGTCAGCAGCGACGGCGCCGAGCTCCTGCTCAATCTTAGCCTTGCTGCTGGACAGGTTAACGTTGATGACGGTCAGCTCATTGATGCGGGTCACCGCCTCCTCATACGACTGCTCGACGGTGCGCTTAGCGCGAAGGGCCTGGGTGAATCACACGTTTTTTATAAGAAACTGTTGCCTGATTGTGCCAATTTGTGAATCATTATTGGCATCGGTTCGATACAATTACATAATGATACAAAGTAACGGCAGACGTGGCTAAGGTGTTACAATGTTTCAAAACTCAAATTCTTAGCAGTCTACAGCCGCAGGTGCAACTATTTTTCGCTTGACGTCATCGAAAACTGTTTCGAATATCCATGCGTGAAACAGACTAGCGTGATTCATTTGTTTTGATTTGTAATTTAGCTTTCAGTATGTGATGCTACAGCTACTGTCTATCTACTACAGAGCTATTGAGATATTTGTTTAGGGCAGATCACCTTCAAGTTTGCAACGGAGATCAATGATAGGGTTTTGATCGATGTTTTTTGGACTGACCTGCTCGTAGTTGCCACGGATCTCCTCGATCTCGCCGGTGAGGGACTGTATCCTGCGCTGGGCGACGCCGTACTGGTCGAGCGTCACCTGGAGCTGCCTCTGGACCTCATCGTAGTGGGTCTGGATCTCAGTGAGCTGGAATAGTAACATGAGTTATATATGGGTGTATAATTTAGTTATGTATGGGGTTGGTGGACAGTGGAGGTTTTGTGACTTTTCAATGACAACAGAAAGTCTATGAGATTGATGTAGGAAGGTGGTTGAGAACCTTAATATAAAATTATGATATAGGAGTGGTTTCACCCAGAAAACCATATTTGCTTTTGTCTATTTGTGACGGTGGTTTTTCTTCTAATTAGTGTTTGCAAGTAACTAATATAATAATAGCGACCTACCTGCAGAGACTGCTTCTTGACGACCTTCTGGAGATCGATGTTGGTCTTGTTGGCGACATCAAGAGAAAACTCAAGCTCGGTGATCTGGATCTGCAGCTTCTTCTTGATGCGGGTGACCTCAGTCTTCAGTTTGGTCTCAGCCTCTACCACGCGAGCGTTCAACTGCTCGATCTCGATGCTGGTCTGCTTGCTATTAACAAAACAGTAAAAATTGAAACTCTGAATTCACTCCTAAAATTGTCTCACTAATAACCACTACTTATTTAAATCCACGTCACCTCGAGTCGATCATTAGGTAAGAACTCAGTTCATCAAATTGTTTAATCGTTTTTTTTAATTCGTTCAAAGGTTGCAAATATGAGTCATCTACACGGAGGACCTCGGCCGGAACTTCCCTAACCCTTACAACGCAAGTAGATGGTGAAGTTTCTCGTATAGCTCTATGTATAGTTTCAGTCATATTTTCTGAGATCTGATTAGCCGCGGCACCTGAAATGCTTGATGCTGCCACTGCCTTTGATAACACGTTTTGAGTTATCTGGGACAAGTTTTTGTCAATCACACTCCTTTTTCCGCGATACTCAATCCTAGTTGGCACATTTTCGGAAAAAGTCCTTCTACTCTGGTACTCCGTTCTAGTGGGTCTAGATTCGGCAATATTTCGTCTGCTCTCCTCTAAAAGAGTCTGAGAGATTGCTTTAGCCGATTTACCTCTATACATCTCTGCTTTTCCTCTTAATTCGGCAGCTACATTAACTTCCTTTTCATATAAGTCAAGCTCCTTATTTATTTCCTCCCTTCTCTTCTTTTGCCTCTCGATCTTGTATTTGTCTCTCTCTTCTTTCTTCTTCATTGTTTTGGAAGTTAAACTTTCTGTTCCAATATGTTTTTCTACATTTGCCGCATCGGCAGTAGCTACCACTGAGAAAGGAGATCGTTTCGCTATAGTGAAGGTGTTGAGATCGCGCTTGGCTTGATCTGCGGCATCATGCGAAAGTCTCTTCAAGTCCTCTTCTGAGTACGTTCGTATAGGCTTGTCAAACCTGTATTTATCTAGTCCTCGTTCGTTGTTCCACGGCAAGTGTGGGGGTTTGGCGCTCTCCCCCTGGTCTCTAGCAGTGATGTAGTCGATCATCGGCTGATAGAAGTTAATCCCGTAGCCATAGTTATCTTCATATATTGAAGTTGGTGGTTTGTTCCACTTATTGTAGTTAGGCACTTTAACCGGCGGCATGTTGAAAAATATACGAGTTGCGAAGATTCTTAACGATTGAGACGCGGTCACCCCGATGTGCGCCGTCCGAGGCCGAGGCTGCGTAATTGGGGGCGCGAGAAAATGAGCACCGTCTTTTGTACATTTTCAGTAGTACTTATTGCCAAAGCTTGTATGTGATCACCGGTAATAAGCACCAATCAGACGCGCGGATATATATAAATGAAATTCGTGCCAATTATTTGAAATATATTTACTTAATGCATAACTGCATTTGGTTCGTATGGACGTTGTCGGAAGTGCGTCAAATACGTTTAGCTTCCATTAGTTTTGGACCGTGTAAGCCGTAAATTGGAATAATTTCTGTAAATTATTGGTTTTATTTGCACTCCATTAAACTTCAATTATTGGCTTCGATCCACGAGCAAATTGTGTCATGGTTGTGATTAGTTGATTGCGTGTTTGGATGACACTCATCAGTCAACGCGGAGAGGTGGTGGGGCGTAATCGTTGAAAGGTATAGTAAGCTAGTAGTTCCGAGTTGGCGATCGCCGAGTGAGGAGTGTGATGATGCCTCAGTCATATATGAACATCATCTGTGTAATCATGGTCACAAACGCAACTATAGGTAAGTGTCTTGTATAATGTAACATTATGATTTAGGGCTTAACTCAATTCTAACCCCTATTATGAACCGTTATGACTAAAATGGTATAAACCATTTTAGTAAATGCTAAACATTGTTTTTTCCAGACTTCGAAGACCATTTTCCAAATTTCTCTTATTTTGAATCCAAAATTGATCAAAGTGTAATAACCTATACTTACTTCCCAAAAAATTCTCATCCCAAGACATCTAACCATATAATATATTCTAACCATATAATGTTTGTCTGTGTTAACAGATTTCCTATCAAGTAGAGGAACTCACCGGATGGATTCGATTTCCTCTTCCTTCTCCTGGAGGCGGCGTTCAGCCTCGTGACGGAACTGGCCCAGTTCGGAGGCCAGCCTCATGGCACGCTGCTCCTCAGCTTTGCGGCCCTGGTACATAAAACACAACATGGTCAAGCGAAAATGTACCACACAAACTTGCGGATCAGGTCTGAACAAATAAACAAGTCTAAAAACGCCGTCAATCATCCTAAGTATTCCAGGAAGAAAGTAATTATATTCTGGATAAATGCTTTACGGTTTTAATGCCAGAAGTTAAGGTATTAATACTTACACCTACGCCTTATGTTGGCTAAAAATAAATTACGCTGATATACAAGGTAGTTATATGTAGAGATCGTTATCATCGGATTAATTTTTATTTATCTATTTCAACCCTAACTAACATATTGTCACTGTGTTGGAAAATAACGCGAATGTCCCATTGTTTGCAAGTGTATGTGTAAGCGATTTTGTTATAGTCCTATATTGCATCGCGAATGGTCTCTGTTCCCAGAATGCCCCTTATTTTCAGTCGGTCATTAACATCTCGTGAAACTTGTAAATTTCAGTGAATAACTTTAGTTATATCGTGTATGTAAATAGACTATTGTCCTCGCTGCTAAATAAATGTTAACTATTTTTAGCTGGTACGGAACCCTGGCAAGTGTTGGTATCGTGTTTAATAGCTGATTGCTTGCCAAATCGTTGCTAACAATCTGTACAAGAATGACCTATTAATTACTGTTGTCAAATGAGTCGTTGCTTGGTTAGGTATGCGGTTATTTTTATTTGAGTTCTGTTCGCGGAAATCTGATATATTTGTTGAAAGTTTGGTCCTCAGCATCCATCAGGATCCTCTGGCCAGTTAATTCAAATAGGTATACTGCAAGAGCAGTAAACTGCTTTCCACGTTTTTATTAAACAAACGACGTTTTAGTTTTATAAAAAAATAACATCTAAATCAACGCTGTCACTGTCAGTAGATTGTGCAACTTAGATCGCCAACACATAACCGTGATGAAATGAAAAAATAAAATATTACAATGTAACTCTGACAATTCATTTTGTAGATGTAAAGGATGGGCGGTTGATTGAAAGTCATATTGGAATATTATGTGACTTCCTAAGAAGCCACCATTGTAACGACTTAACGTTCAAGTTGAAGTTTCTGGATGGTGGAAAACGAAAGCTTCAACTGTGAGTGAATAGAACAGGATGCATTTGACATTTACCTACAATTAGGCTGTAAAAACCTTAACGCTACTAAATACCTAGTCATTATATACCATATAAATAGCACTATTACGTATTTACATAATTAATTATTTACTTTGACATTCGATACTTGTGGAGGTTGGTAAGCAAAGCCTCTACCCACAGAGAAAGTTTTTCTTCTTCTTTCGTATCGATCTTGACCCCAGAAAGTGGTCACGTTAATCGTGGGGTAAGTCCTTTAATATGTAGGTGAAATTGACATTGGGAATTGATGAATTGATTGGTTGACATTGGAAATTCCAGCAAGTATTGGGCCAGTAAGTAGCGGACCAGAGCCTGGTCGGGAGAACGGCATATTCCATGAGTTTTGAAAGGTTAAGAAGGACAAAGTAAGTTAAAAAAAATGACTTACGGCCTCAGCCTCCTTGTAGGCGGCGGTGAGTTCCTCTCGCTCGTTCTCAAGACGGCGCAGCTCGATCTCGAGCTCGTGAAGACGGCGGGTCAACTCAGTGAGATTGGCGCGTGCGTCGTGCAGGTCATCTGTTTGGAACACACTGGTTAGACTTCACTCACTAGCTGTTTTTCTTTTTAATGGAAACTCGCAAGTCAACCAAGGAGGTTCTCTTATATTTAACCAGGTTATTCTGTGGGAGCCTAAGGCCGCCGCTAAAATTACTGGTTGGTTTCTTTTGGTATTCTTTTTTTTTAAACGAACAAGAGGGTTACTATGACGTCTTAAAGCAGTTGTAATTCCAGTGTGAGAAAGAGACGGATCTATAGAGGACATCTACCGCCAACTCTTTCTCGCACTGGAATAAAATTAAAACAATACTGCTATAAGACGTCATGGTAGGCCACTAGGAGGCCTCACGTCGCATCGGATGTAATAAAACCAGCATAAACTAGCCCATACTGGAAACTGTGTATTACGCTAGACCAGCTCAAGTGCGGTAGACTCGAGTATGCGAAGAAGAGGAAAAAAAAAATAAAAGACTACTCGTGCAACAATGTAGTCATCAAAAGTAAAAGGGCTTGTTACTACCGACCGAAAAGTTGAAAGCTGAAATTAGTGATAGGTTGCCTACCCTGAATTAACAATAAGTAAAAGAAATCATAGAGAAAATTTTGCTTTGCACTGATGAAAAAGAAGTCCAACAGACCGAATTTAAAGACTAGCCACTAACGCGGTAGATATTATACTCTAACAGCCCGATGCCATCGATTCGACCGGAGAGATATCAGGACCAACGACTTAAGGTGCTCTCTGAGGCTGGGGAATGAAGAAGAATAAGAGAAAGAAAATACTAATAGGTACTTTAAACACAAACTTACCACCCAGTTTCTTGTTCTCGCGGCCGAGGGCATCTTTCTGCTCACGGGTCTTGTCGAGCTCGTGGGAGATGCGCTGGATCTCAGTAATTTTGACGCGCAGGTCACGCTGGGTCTGCTCGTACACTTGTACGGTTTCCTCCAGACGCGACTTGATCTCGATGTTGACACGCTCCAGCTGCTCAGTCCTCTTCTGAAGCTCCCGAGCAGTTCCATTGGACTTCTCCAAGTCGATGATGAGGACCTCAACCTGTAAGGTTTGGTTAGTTAGTATGTTTTTGACTAACTGACAAAGATATAGTGAGTTCCGATGATTCATCTGGTTCTAGGTAGCTGAAGTTAGGATGCAAACACGAAAGTTGTGAGCATAAGTATTTTGACCCTGATATGTTTGCTGTTCGACATTCAAATAAAAGGTAACACTTGTTCCGAATTTGTAAAATTATGAATACGTACCTCGCTCTGAAGACGAGACTTCTGCTTTTCAATGCTGTTGATCTTGACGATGAGGGTCTCGATCTGTTCCTCCT
This sequence comes from Cerastis leucographa, assembly GCA_963082945.1. NCBI lineage: Eukaryota > Metazoa > Arthropoda > Insecta > Lepidoptera > Noctuidae > Cerastis > Cerastis leucographa. The sequence goes on from OY720378.1 coordinate 9,832,351, forward strand.
GTTCCTGGATGCGAATGGAGTACTTGCGGCGGATCTCCTCAATTTCTTCGTGCCTGGCAGCAGCCTCGGCCTCGAACTTGGACCTCCAGTGGCTGACCTCACCATTGGACTTAACCAGCTGGCGTTCCAGGTCCAGACGAGCCTCGGATTCCTCCTCAAGCTGGACGCGGACAGACTCCAAGTCGATTTCAACCTGGGGGTGTTAAAAAATTATTATAATATACATTGATCTTAATCTCGTGTACATAGTTAGCAGAATGTAGAATTATAAACTGTTTTGTTTAATGAAATTTAATATATTTTAACTCTAAATATAAATACAAAAATTATCAAATCATATACTAATCCAGGGATTTTAAGCAAATATGCAGCGCAAGGTTAAACATCCAATTACCTATTGGAAAGCTGTTATGAGTCTTACCTGGTGAAGGCTGGCCTCAAGCAGAGAGCGCCTCCTCTCCTCATCCTCGAGCCTGCGACGAGAGTCCTCGAGCTGGCTGGCCAGCTGGCTCCTAAGGTACACCACGTTCTCAATGTTCACCTGGAAAGTGAGACCACAGCTATTAGAATCTCCATTGACATAGGTTTTTGGTGAAGAAAATTCAAACGCGTGGAGAAGTTTTCTGTGATTGGAATAACTTTTTTACAAGAATAGAATTTTTTTTAAGATTATGATTGGGAATTTAGAGGTTGGCATTTTTTTTTTATCTCTGTAACGCAAGTTTTAGCTCACCTTAAGGTCCTGAACTTCCTTAATGAGCTCAACATTCTCCTGGGACAGGCGCTGCTTGTGGGAGGTGATGTCCACGATGGTGCGGTTCAACTCCTCGATCTTGATGTGCAGCTCGCTGATGTTGATCTCGAGCCTCTCGCATGTCTTGGAGATGGTGATCTTCTCCTTGGTCACGTTCTCCACTTGGGCCAACAACTCGTAAACTTCAGCTTGGAATTTAGACTTTTCCTTCTCAGACCTGGTGACAAGGAAATATAATGTTGCAATCACGGGAAACGACAATATTTTAGTATGATGTAGGTAGACGTGGACGCTGATGTATTAGTGTAAAGCGTAATAGACGCAGAGCAATTTTCGCAATAGGTTTCGCATGGCATTATCTTAATTCTAAACATTGAAACACACTTTAGTTAGTACAACAATGACTAGATGTATTTAGAGGATAGTCAGTGTGTCCTCACCTGGCTCTGCTTTTGGAAAGCTGGTCGATTTGTTCCTGGAAGTCAACCACGATCTCCTGGTGTTTCCTCTTGAGCAGGTGGGCGGTCTCCTCGGACTCAAGATGGACATCTTCCAGTAGCTTGCGGAGCTTGGTAAGTTCGGTGTCGCGTTTCCTGTTGATCTCGAACTGAAAAATGTATGACAACATTTCAAAATACGACCCCAAAACGTGGAACCTTTGGGGTGGTGATTTGAAATATTATGTTTTCCTTTGATCAAACCATTTTCTTCGATGGGCCATTTTAATAAAAATAAAGCTTTAAACCTACTATTGAATATTACAGAAATTGTGAAAAAAAAAACATTTGGTATGTGAGTTTATGTCGATTTTCGATCGCTTGTTACAAAACTCAATGAAATCCTTAATCGGGTAAAACAAAACTTCCCATACAGGTACATGGTACAAAAATATTTACGTTCACATTCCGTAAAACTCATAATATAAAATTTTCAAAGAACGAATGTTACATCTTACGTGAAAATAAAGTGCAATTCTTTACTATTGACTCGTTTCATTATTTCCTGAAATAGATACATCAGACATGGAAAATATCGCCAAGCAGTAGGTCGCAATAGTAGCTCATAAATAATTTCGCAAAGCTTTTTAATGATTGTAAAGTTTTCACGAATTCGTTTAATTTATTTTCTGTGGACTTTTCTTTCAATGTCTTTTTTATTTAAACTTTCTTCTTGTTTTTTGTTCATATCAATCGGTTTTTCTATTGTCTTTTCCGCACTCGTAATGCTTTCATTCTTGGCTTACATCAATTTTTTCGCTTAAGTTGGTGTTAATTCTTTTCGTTGTCTTTTCTGATATTTTACTTCCATTACCAATTAATCTTTCTGGTTACTCGTATATATTCCTTCTTCATTTTTTTCTAGTTGTTGTTCTCATGTATGCTGCTTGATGCATATCCTCCTTTCCAGTCCTTACCGATACTTTGATAATTATTGCTTTAATGGCTACTTTTGGCAAAATTAGTAAATAGATGTTTGTAATATCTACCTGACTCTCGGCCCCGCCTTCAGCTTCCTCCAGCCTCTCAGAAAGTTGGATAACTTGCACGCTCAAATCTGCTTTCTCCCTCTCGATCTGGAAATTACCAACAGTTGTAACTTGAATAGTCAACTTTGATAGTTATTTTGTTATGTTATGATGTTAGTTTAAGTTGTAAATTATTATTAAACTTGGTAAGATACGATGTTGTTCTGAAAAAAGTTATTTAATGATTGTCGAATTAAGTTAGTTCTCGTACGTTAAAATGTTTACTAATGACATAACTTTGATTAATGTTGATGTGTTTAATAAAGTCACTACGATATTGTGCGTCATCCCCAACCATAAGTGTTGACTTTCCTAAAAATGTACCTTTTTACATAAAATATCTTTCTTTCAACCATTATGCAATAACAGGTTTCTGGTTAACTTGTCCTTCACATATTTCAGCATTGTACCCATCTAAAATAAGAAACAGTTTATGTCTCACGGCAGCACTGACTAACTCGGATATTTTCGCTACTCATACCGCGGTCTATTATTATAATTTCAATATTGTGGCATTCTCAACGGGAACGAGCATCATTTGGCCCAGTTTCAAAAGTGAGACCGGAGAGCGAGAAGTTGAGATTTCAGAGAATGCTTTCGCTACAGAGCTAAATATATCGCAGAGTGAGCGAGCGCCGTGCGCCGGCGGCGTGATTCCGCGCGCGTCGACGCAGCCGTCGGCAGCACGCATGCGCGCGCTCGCCATTCTACCGCAGTTGACCACGCAACCGCGCAACCGAAATAGAATGCGCGAAGCTTGATCATATGTCTATCCCGAACAATCCCAGCATATTATGTATGACGTTCACCCTTATCTATGATATTGAACTTTATCACTCGGATATGAACCAATGAGGAACCACAATATCTATGGTCAGTTTAATCTCTTTTCAATGTAAATTTCACAAATGTTCCACTAAGCGAAATATTATTCCGAGTAGAACAAAGCGCAAATACTGCCAAAAAAAAATCAGTTTACCAAATGATGGGGTTAATAAGCAATGGAAAAATTATAACTTTAATTTGATTGGTTAGAACATAATTGAGAATTGCATCATAATTAGGTATCAATAATGAAGTTATTACTAATAAAAGGGGGTAAAAGTGTGCACTGATGGGGGTGTAAATGCAATCAAAGGCGTAGGGCGGGCGGTATTAATAGAGGTGTTGCGGAAGGCGCGCGCCCCGCCTACACCTGAGCGTGCGCGCGCCCAGTATGGCCGGCGCACGCGCCGTATCACATTTCGCATGCTCGATCAGCTTACCCTCTGACGCAGCTCCCTTTCGGATTCCAGATCATCATGGAGGAGACGGATTTTGTCCTGAAAAATACAACATATTCTATCATGTGTCCGCAAACACTTCACAAGCACTGCACTGTGTCGTCGGGGCCGGTACCTCCAGCCTGGAGAGAGCACTCAGGTCGGTGCTGTACTCGATGTTGACGTCGGTGGTGCCACCGCCGCTGCTGCGGTAGGTGTACTTGGAAGTTTTCGCCACGGCGGACATTGTCGCTGGTTCGTCTCTCGATCGGCAGTCGGCGCTACGTTACCGGTCGGGCACCGTTCGACTAGTGAGAGCGGGTGCGGGCGGCGCGCGCGCACCACGGCAGCCCCGTGCCCCGCGCGCCCCTCCAAGTCCCCCCGCGCCTCTGCGCGCTCCAGGGCGGCCGGCCGGCTGGAGCTCGCGGATCGTGTTACCACCCCCGCGCACCCCCCTCTCAGCCTTTTATAGACACGCCCGTCTTGACGCCGTCGCAGTTCTCTTTTATTTGTTTTGCCCAAAAATTTGGCGAAACCCTTCACGTACTAAATGATGTTATTATGCAGCAGTGCAGGCGACGCAGCGCAGCAGCTATGGCAGCGTACTAAGAGTTTTTGTAAACAGTGGAGTCGTGGGCGGAGAGTCGGGTCCAGGCGTTTCCTGGTGGATTCCTGTCGGTCCCTGGCAGGCGCCCGCGCCCCGCTAAAGGCCACTAATCGAATGAACTTAACAATGAACTTCTTGTACTCCCTAACAACCGTCGACTGCTCTCTGTTTACAAACATTAATTAAATCTAATTTTATCGGTTGATCTTGGAAGTAAGACATGAATTTTAATATTAAAACAATTTTAATGGAATCACGTAATGATGGTTACTTAGATTTTTTAATTTTGTATTTATTACCACCAGATTTCGTAGAATTGCAAACGTTGTTGTTATTTTTGTTTGTTTATGTTAGAGCAACAGATGCACATGAGGCTGCATGGTCGCTGTACCGCGCTTACCGAGCGGCGTAGCACTTCGTAGCAGCCAGCCTACACCGTTTATAACAAAGTAAATCATGTTTGATATTATGATACAGTTACTGCCCCATAATATCAATAAATTTGTGATTTGAGCATCAGCTTGTTTGACTTACATTAGAATAGACATCCAACTTGCGACTCTGATTAGAGCAGCTCCTTACTTCGGGAGGGTGATGGGACTTGTTGACATCCATCCATTCATTCATCGACTGCCTCGTTGTTCTAGTAACCACAAGCGCGACTGTTGGGCAAGAGGTCCCACGTTCGATTCGCAGGTCGATCCAATTGTTATCGCGGTTTTCCATGAGGAATTTCTCAGTAGCAGCCACAGAGTCTAGACTTATGTCCGGTTGATGGCAATAGGCTCGCCCCCATCACATGGGACTTAAAAATAACTGGCGAAACGTGGATGTTCTATTAGGTACACCTCTGCCTAACCCATCGGGGATTACATGTGATGTTATGTTTGTGGTAGACCTTCATTCTTTTTTTTTATAACACGTTAAAACGAAAAGTAAGGCAGTGATAGTGCTCCTAATAGTACTCCCACACACCAGTTATGTTTAAGACCCATGTAGGCTCCCTGGCCTATTTATCAACCGGGTGCCCCTGAGAATTTCCTGATGGAAAACTTCAATAAGACTTTACCCGCCCTAGGGCGGGTTCAGTTCCTAGGAACTCAGGACCTGGAGGTCTTGCTTGCGAACACCATCCCAGTAATTGGGTAGTGAACGTTATAAGAGACAGAAGCTTCATGTAAAAACATTTTTTGTCAAGTTCGCAAAGAGCCAAAATGGTTTCCGACGCCAGACACCCTTTACACTACAACATCTTCCTGCCGCAAAGGCTGAAAAGCCATAACAGTCTTTTAAAGTGTGTGCCTCACTCTGTGAGCTCACTGGCGAACGGTCTAAAGAAAGACTGAAGCTGTGGCGAGAAAGTGTTTCCCTACCAATCCCAATTCTGCCACTTCCTGTTCATCTCTAACCTGGACATGAGTTGCCGTGGCTGACCTGGAAGTTTTTAAATAGACTCCGGACACAGATTGGCCGAAGCAAGGAAACCTGTTCAGGTGAAGATTCATAGATGACTCTGTCCTGGAGTGTAAATGTGGTGTTACCCTACAAACGAAGTGACACTTGATATCGTGTTCTGCCTGTCCTGTTATTTGCATATCAAAGGAGCTGGTGGATGATTCTGAAATTGCCAAACTCGTCTCCAAATTGTGGGCTGATTCAATTTTAATTGACACGCTAAGAAGTAAAAGTGATGGTGATAGCGATTATGAGGTCGAATTGTCTTCATCATTTTTCTCTTGCCCTTATGCGATCCTTATCTATTTAGGGTCAGTACATCATGTCTTCTTCTCCCGTCTTCTTCTATTAATGTGCCGTCAAACTGAGTGGACTAGACTCTAGACAGCAAGGCGGATACAAGACTTTGACAGATAATGTAATCTATGAACCAGTCTGCAGTCTGGTCCCTTCGGATTGGCCTCACCGTTGGTTTAATCTCAATGTATAGTCATATAAAGGGTGTAAAACACCTCTTAACGAAGCCGAAAGGCATTGGTTCTCCCCGTCATTGCGATATTTATTTTTGTTCTACACCATACCTTCCGGGAACCTTCTAGTTACGGAGATATTAGGGGTCAAAGTTCCAACTTTTTGAAAAGTATTTTTTTAAATACAAGTTTTTAATGTAAGATTTTTACTTTAAACACCTCCACGACCCCCGTACTATTCAATCCGTCCATCAGCACAATGTTTGGAGTGCGTTACATTGAGTTATACCACAAAACATGATTTAACACCCCTCAAAAAAAAGTCGTTTCCCAGCAATAATTTTTGCGTAAAGTTACTTAGTTTCATGTACAGAATGCTTGGTTGACGGCTTCGTGATGAGGTGATTTACACGGTGTATACCTTACGCAACATTGAGTAACTTTCAGGTCAAAGAAGACACTCAATAATGTTGAAAAAGTCAAAGATTGTTTAAAGTCACTGAACCCATTAAATAATACGACAAAATTACAACGTGAAAATAATAAAAACAAGATTAGTCGCAAAGGACACTTTTGCTGTAAAATACTAAAGAACGAGTGCAATCGTTTTAAACGGTTTTTATGGTTCCTTAACATATAAATAGCCCCGATTAGGATCACCTTGTTGTCTCTTCATTGTTGGAACATCTGTATGTTTGACAGGATCCTTTTGTTTCTAGAACAAGTAAAGGTCTAAAGAGGAACTCTGTGCTGAAAGAGATGTGGTCATTTTTTACATATTATAACATCTTGTCTGTAATTTCCAAAGCGTTAGGCAGTGGTAACCAATTGTTTTTAAGTTCCAATTCAAAGGAGGCAAGTCCATATACGGTGTAATTTCTGGCGAATTCGCAGCATGAATTTTGGCAAGAAGGAAGGTCACAGTCATACATGGTACAAGTAAAAATATAACGAAAATTGTGGCATTTTTGTTTCAACTGCAATGCATCGTCATCTGCCTAGCCTTTTCACAAACTATCTTGGGGTCGGCTTCCAGTCTAACCGGATGCAGCTGAGTACCAGTATTTTATATGAAGCGACTGCCTATCTGACCTCTACAACCCAGTAACTGGGTAATATGATACCCCTTGGTAAGACTGGATGTCAGACTTTTCGCTTCTGACTACTCGTAACGACTGTCAAAGATATTCAACTGCAATGCGAACGTAATATTATCATCGCCCACAGCTCGACTTCACCCACTGCAGGGTATAAGCCTCTGTTTACTTGTGTCAAGCTCCAAGTTCTTGTGCTATATCCTCAGGATATTCCCGCGATGGCAACAATGTCGTCAGCCCAACTCGCCGCCGGACGACCTACACTTTTTAATTCTAGTCCTTGGACGATAGAGCAGCGGTGGCCCAGTGGTAGCAGCCCCGACTTACGAGCAGTAAGTCGTAGGTTCGAACCCAGGCAGGCGCATTACTTTGTGTAATTTATTTCATCACCGCTGCTCTCAAAACGGTGAAGGAAAACATCGTGAGGAAACCGGCATGTCCTAGAACTAAAAGTTCGAAAGACATGTGACATCTACCAACCCGCACTGGGCCCGCGTGGTGGATTACAGCCCATTCCCTCTCATAGAGAGGAGGCCTGCGTCCCAGCAGTGGGAACAATATAGGCTGATGATGATGATGATGATGATGGACGATAGTCTACCTATCATAATTCAAATCGAAACACACAGAGCCGGACTTGCTCGCCCTAGCTCTTGCCTAGGTTTTTAAAGACTCACTGTCTATCCACTTGCTAACTACATAATTCATGCAGCGCCTTATGGACCTGACGAGTGCTTCTCGCATACAGCAGATTTATGCGACTTCATTGACAGTTTCTACAACTGATAACACGATCGTCCCTAGAAGCTTACTAACCAATATGAAAATGTAAAAGGATTTATTGGTCTTGCCAAGTTTTTCTCACAAACTAATGATTGCAGTTTCCTTTTTGGCGACTAAAGCCTGTGTTTGGAGACTCCACTGTCCCATAACTTATTAAAATTAAAAAAAAAAAACTTGTTTGTTTTTTGTCAATTTTACGGGAAAAAGATGTTAGAAATTAAAATAAAAATCAAAAAACATAATAAAAATCAGGAAAAAAAATGAATATAATATTATGCTTGTGAAAGGCGGTGTTTGGGGAATGGTTTAGTATGAGTGAGTGTAAAGGGGGGGCAGGTGAGTTAGTGTAAGGGGGGGCGGGTGAGTGAGTGTATGATGATAATAATGTTGTGAAAGGTTACGAGTAATGGAACTTAAACTACTAACGTACATCCCTGTTGAGTCAGCATGGATACATTTGTTAAGCGTATAACGTCCGTCATACGGGAAAAAAAATCTGAGGAGCCGACACAAGATTCCAAGTTACTTTCAACATTTACCTTAATTAAAACATGGAAGCATCTAGAAACTAAAACCGACCTAAACATTAGCCAGATGTTTACATTTTACTACGTTGTTTAAACAATCATTATTTATAAATTAACATGTTCAACTGATTTTATACGAATTTTACAACCAGTTTGCGAGGTGCAAGAGTGTTCATGAGCAGTGGTGGCTATGACCAGTGGTAACGGCCTGGAATTGGGAGTAGTAGGCCTTCAGTTCGAGGCAGGCGTGTTACTTAGTGTAATCCATATCATCACCAGTGCTCTCAAAACGGTGAAGAAAAACATCGTGAGCAAACCGGTGTGTCCTGGATCCAAAAATTCGAAGGCACTACGACAAGCACTGGGCAAGCTAGATGGATTACAGCCCATAGCCTCTTGTACAGTGGAGGCCTGTCTTCTAACAGCCGGAGCATTAATTGTCATATTCTATATTATTCTCCGATTATGTGTGTGTGTGTGTCACGTGTGAAGTATATTTTCAAAACCAGAGCACCTGCATACATTGCGGCATAGTATCGTCAAGAGTGAAATGTCAACAGTATTTTCTCATATGTCCTAATGCACCGATATTAATCATGGATTTATTTTGGTTAGTACACGTACCGTCGTTGAGAAACTGTCGCGCAAATATCAAAACAGATGCAATAAAATTAATTGAGAAGTTTATTTTGAGCTCAGTGAATTCATGCAAGCTTGAGAAAATATTTTAACATTTACGATCGCTATAAACAATTGTTTTACAAGACATTCTTCTAGAATGAGCAGCTAAAAGTAGAATAAGCACGAAGCACGAAGGAATAAAAGAACGCCTGAGGGATTCTGGTTTCCGGAGTGCAGCAACGGAGGTCAAGTTAATACTAAAATCCAGAGTGCAGTGAGGGATCCACGTTTGCCCAAGATGAAGACATCTTAAACAGAGGAGCGAATTCTACTTTTAAGCAGATGATTCAGATTGTAACAGCAGTTTTTTAAGTGACAACCTCCAACTATTTACGGGAACGTTACCGAGACACATTGAAGTAATGGATGAAAACAAAATACTTATATTAAAGTGCAGTTCGAGCCTGCAAACTCGAACAAGGAAAGCTGAGAAGTTTACCAGAATTTAAGAGAATATTTAAATCTGTTCTTATTAAATGCGTAGATGCTACGTCTTTTTACGTCCTCATAACTATGTGGAAATAAAAAAGACAATTAAATTAATAAGTACTCAAATGTTCAAATAAAAAAAAACATAAGAAAAATGGTCGTATGATCTCATACATTGGTTTCATTTAGTTTCTCAAACATCATAATGCCAGAGTCAAAAACCATAACTCGGCCTTGAACATAACTTTGACGCTACAATTAAAAACATAGTTATGTATAATTACGGTTATGAAACTGATAAATTATTACAGATCAGAATATGATAATCTGTGCACGACTGTCCTGCGTCCCGATTTCCACCACGCAGCGCCCGCGCAGGTGGGAAAGTATTCGGTTATATTCGTACCTGCGCGAAGTGGGCCGAGCGCTTTCCGCGTGCCCCCCTTCCCGCACCCGCCCCCCTTTAGCGAATGACTCAGCCAACGCTGGACACGATGGAAATTGTTAATGCCAGCTTTTCCAACCTGTTTATGTGTCGCCACAACGGTTTTTAACTTTATGTTCCTCCGAATAAGAATACTTGTTAATATTGGTTATTTCGAAACTAATTTATTTGGAATGAGGTGACTGTGAGTTTCACATCGGCTTAACTTTGGAGAGCTGTGGCTGTGAATCGGTTTCATTCTTCAGTGTGATGCGGTGTTGTTTTTTTTGATACATTTTGCTGTTTGGTTGGACTAGCTTAGCTACCGATTCATAACAAGTTTAAACTTGAAAAAAATCAACAACAATCTGCCACTTACATTACGTACCTGTTTGTGTAAACAAATTTTCGGCGGATTAACATATTTCACAGTATATATCTTTTAGCAGCAACAAAGCTAAGAAATGCTCTTAGCAATAATCATAAATAAGATGCAAAACACAGGCATAAACAGATCAATCAAAGAAATTTTAAAAATTTCGAATTTATCTATTTGGATCGAAAGGGCATTCACTTGGAGACATAGTTTCTTGCCAAAACACCTTGTAAATGAAGTTGGTATAGATATGGACCGCTACCTCATACTATATTTAATTTCTATTTTAGGTTAATCAGTCTATAGTGTCTCACTTATAACATTACTGAGTTATTATGAGAAACTATGCGTATATATCTCATCACATGAGCAAAACAGAATGATGACTTGTAAGTATTAGTTCGTACAGCAGCTACTCCATAGTACAAATTCCACAAAACGATGTTATTTCAGGGTAAGTTTACTGAGATAGATTATTAGTGAGCTAGTTTCAGGAGAAACGGTTAGCGTAATCGATGTGTGATGCAAGTCTTAGATATTAAAACTTATTTAAGCTGACCTCTTAATTTTTTTGGACGTCCTTAGCTGGTCCGACTTGAGGCCTAGTTTATTTAGTCTTAAACATCATTTCTTTTATTTTATATATGTGTATAATAGTTTTAAAAATGTGTGTATGCAAGTGTTTTTATAAACAATAATATCGATTTAAGGTCATAGGTCAAAGAAATTGTAATTGCCAAACATGCCATATGTTAGCCAAAAAATAAAAGTATCAAAACAATCGTCTAATCTTAGAACAAATGAATCATTCGATAAATCGACTCGCTATTCTAGGGATGTGCTGCATAACATAGTCGAATGCTCCGGAATATTTTTACGTGGCGAGTCCTAAATACATTCAGAAATCACAAGTCAGCGAGTAGGTAATGAAAGTCGTCTTCCCACCCGATAAAGTTTATTTTGATCTTTACGTCCCTAACAGTCATAAAGGAGTAAGCGTTGGTGCCAACAATTCAGGTTATTTACGTGTCGTTTCGAATACCTCCACTATACACTTCATGCCATTATGTGATTTGACTGCGGGCGAGCCAGAAGTATGTAGTTATTATTATTTAAAAGATTAAATAAGTTACCAAAATATAGACGAAAAACTTGACGAGGAAACAGTAAAAGTATTTTAGAAGATTTATTAACAACAAATTCATAATCACGCCATTGCAAACTCAAAACTGTCGTGTTTTTTACTTGAGTAAGTATTTAGGTATATCTATGAAGGTTTCATCTGAACTCTTGACAGACAACAGCATTTCTGACGCCACAATAAACTAACTAACCACCTGGCTACTTACCTAATATCTACATGCATGTATGTACTGTTATCAGAAGAAGTATTCTATTTCGCAATTGTAACTGACTTGAGTGACTTGTATTTCATAATAAAAAAATATTAAACCGTTATGTTTCAATTTTGATGTACATTAAAGTATTCTATTTTATTCCATACTATTATAATTGAATTTAAAGCCTACTCAATAAATATATGTAATGCTGTTTTATGTAGGGAGTCAGTGGCCTGAAAATCTTGCCCACGTGTATTGCATTACCCAGTAACTGTAGCTAAGATAGTCAGTAGTTCCGTGTGAAATATTATTCAGCTGCTTTGTGAAAGCCGACTCCAATATAATTAGGAAAAGGCTTGGCTCTTTATACAAATCAGAACTCTAAACAGTATTGACTCATTAATTTACGTATTTCTGAAAGACTTATTCTCCAAGTGGTCTGTTTTTACCTATCTGAGAAGATCTGTTACACTAACAGCAGGTGAAGCATATACCTGTGATGACCAATACAAGTATATATGGAGGTAGGTACACTGCTCTAAAATATTTTGTGCATGTAACACGAATTTAGTTTCGTGAATATTTGTTAACTAGTTGTCCCCCGCAACTTCGTCTGCGTCACATTTTCCCAGATTTTGCAACATTTTTCATTACTGCTCCACTCCTTTTGGTTGTAGCGTGATCATATATAGCCTATAGCCTACCTCGATAAATGGGCTATCTAACACTGAAAGCATTTTCGGACCATTTTCTGACATTAGCGCGTTCAAGCAAACAAACAATCAAACTCTTCAGCTTTATTATATTATAAGTATGGATTACGGTCATGCATGAAACCTGCTTTTTAACAGCTGAAATCAATGCAGGCAAGTAGATATTTTATGAGACGAGTTATGCTATCGAAATTATTGTTGTCAGATTTGATGGCTTATACCTTGGAAGAAATACACACATTTAAATATTCATCTTTCTTTCGAAACATTATAAAACTTCGTCATTGACAGTCGTAATGGGTACCTAAAAGCCTGAATGACTGACAGCCAATCGGATTTCGCCGTGAATAATTATAATAAACGTAAATAATAATAAGTTTATTGTTCATAAAAGTAACATAACAGTTGTGGCACACAAATCGGTGAGCCACAAACTAAGCATCGCTTGTGTCTTGTGGCTCAGGAGTGTGAAATTATACAAATTAAAACATTTAGGGTCAGTTCACACCGAGACGCGACGCGACGCGACGATACTTGAAGAGGCTAGTGATTTCGCGCTGCGTCGCTCTACGCCGCGAGGCGTCCCGCGGCGCAGCGCTGCATGGCGCAACGTATTCTGAATTCTACTGAAAATGATGTATGTTTCGGGTTCTGGTGGTCTGATTTGCTCCATGTAAAATTTTGGGATATATTTTAGGATACAAGTATCCTATGCAATTTTAACAATTCATGATTTCGTTTTAATTGATCAAGATCAATGAAATAATTTCAAAGACACTATTTATGTGATAAAAAAATATCTAAACTTGCATAAATACCTGCTCAAAGATAAATCTTGTTTTGTTTTTAATAAGAAAATAAAAAAAATTGTCATAAAAAAAAGGGTATCTCCTTTGGTAAGATTGGTTGACAGGTTTTTGTGCCACTGACTAACGTCTGTCAAAGATCTACAAATGACAGTCGTGACCAACGGCTTGACGAGCTTTCCGAGGCACGGAGGAAACTCGGTATGTAATGGGTGGTCACCCATCCATGAACCAACCTAGGGAAGCACGGCTTAACCTAACTATAGCGACCCGACCTGCTGATAATATTTAGCCACGAACAGCCAACTGTCCAATCTTTACTGAAATTGAATTTATCATTTTTCTATTTTAAACAAATACCTATGTGTTTCTAGTGTTTCTAACGAATGAGCAATACCCACTCCTGGACGTCTGAATCACTGGGTCGGAACGTCGTTATTTGTTTATTCGTTTGTGGCTTCACGCTCATTAAACTTAAGGAGGTAAGCAGAACTCGGTTGCTATAATGGTAAGCAGGTGTTCAATTATAGCTTGGCTTACTTATTGATGACGATGCTATAATATAATCCTACATTATAGCATCGTTACCATAACCTTTGACCATTAAAGGCATTTGAGTATTCTTTAAATTTGGGTGCACTCGATTCGTGTTTACCTAGTCCAGTTTTAGTCTGAAATCGATCGACCTGGCCGAATGCCCTCAATTTTTCTGTAAAAGTTTCACCGCTATCAAACTGCGCTGGCCGATTTTAAACCTAATTTCAAAAGCTGGACGTTCTCAATTCGATTGAATGTCCTTTTTTAATTGTTTTAATTTCCGAAGGGTTGGGCCGAGTTGGACCTACAGTGGAGTCAGATTTCGTTGTTTAAGTCGCATATAATAGGAGGCGAGCTTATTGCCACCAAGCAGGCACAAATCCCTTATAGAAAAACCACTTTACCCAAACTGAGAATCTGACTCTCGACTGACCATCGACCGGTTTGTTTTATAACTTCACAAAAAAATAAGCCTTTCATTGCGTATTTTTTTTAAGACCTTGGCTGTTACAATAATTATCTCTTCAGGCTCTAATGTTGCAATGAGATTTCATAAAATGGATAGTTTATCACGCTTCATAGGGTGTAAAAAGACCTTATAGGGTCTTTTAAACCGAAGCCGAAATACACTTGTACTCGTCATTGCAATATCATTTTTGTTTTGGACCATACCTGGTGACCTCCTATTTGTTAACAGCTTAGTGTAAGCTCGGTTTACAGTTTATATTATTCACTTCAGTATTAATTGATCAATTTATTTTAAGTCGATCTCAGACAACATAATAAAGTGTTTGAGTGGTAGCGCAAGTGTACCCTAAATAACCACATTAAATAACAAACAAATTGCTACCAATCTTCAGTTAATTAATCTGGGATCAATTGGCGGACTGCGAATGTGTGAAACAATTAGGACAGCAATATATCATTTGCAAACATAATTATAATGGCTATTCTGTTTTTATAACAAGTAAAATTATGTAAAACAAAAAGATTTTCAAAGAATTGATGCATTGATTGCAAGTGGGTGGCAGTTTCAACAAAAAGTGGTGTGACAACTAAGGCGTATACCACATGCTCACTCGCGCAGGACCAAGCCACTGTAAAAAATGGTCAGTGTCACCCCAAAACCGACAGATGTGACGCAAAACGAAGAACCTCGGACAGTGAGAGAAGTGAGATTTAAGGAATAGTGCCAGCTATACTGTAGTTATGATGAACACGGTGGAACAAATAGAGGAAGGCAATTTACCGGGTGTGGGACAGAATGGGCTAACAAAAAAAGCTACTTCTAAACAGCTCATACGTTAACGATTTCTAAATTAAAATACTACTATACAAATAAACGGCTTTTAGAGACCTATACAAGCCTTTTTTTTTAAGGATGGGAAATCATCAAATGACTTCTCCCGCTCTGGGCGGAGCGGGAGGGAGTGTCAGACTTGACTGACTAAAACCCATTCATGTTCCTTCTTATAAGCCCTTTGTGTTCCAGGGCCACGGTATCTCTTTCGAACAACCCGCAGTCCTGGCAGGCATCGGCCCTCTCGGACCCCTTCCGATTTGCTGACATCTCCTTGAGGCGCGCGTGGAACACAAACGCGCCGTCGGCACGGCCTGTCGTCATAAGACGGACGGCCTATACAAGCCTTCATATGCCTTTTCAGTGCATAAAAAGATTCTGATTTTTAAGATTCTCGTAAATTTATCACTAGCCTCGGTGAAGGAAAAACATCATGAGGAAACCAAACACTGGCGAGACGTTTCTCGACGGCATGATATGCCAAGTCAGAGGCCCATCCATGGGCACATAAAAACTCTGACACCAGCAATAACCACACGAAAAAGAAAGAAATGCATGAAAAGCCACGTTATCGGCGTTAGTCGACGAACAGTGGAAGTGAAGAACATCGATAAAAATATTTTGGTTGGATAAAATCCTCGACTCTATAATTAATATTAATCGAGAACACATTCTATAATCTTTAATATTGCATTGTTCAGAATTTACAGTGGTCAACATATTGTTACAACGATTAAGTGCAGTAACAGCAAACAAAAAATGTTGACAACCGTTACATGACACCACTCGGCTCGTACGCGGTAGGGCGGAGGCAGCGAAGCCGTTGTAAGCCGATGTATGTGCAGTGCGCCGCAGGGAAATCTGCCCCTGAATTTCACATAGAATTTTACATAACAACTGAGTTTTTGAACAGGGTTCGCTACGGAACCCACTGCAGTTGTAGAAGCCTGAAATGTTAGATTTGGGTACCCATTTCGACTTTTACAACCGTACGGACTTGGCAAACAGTCATCATCATCATCATCAGCCTGTATTCGTCCACTGCTGGACATAGGCCTCTCCCATGACACGCCACTGAGCACGATCCTCGGCCACTCTCATCCAGCTCTTGCCAGCCGCCTTGCAAAGATCATCGCACCACCGAGTCTGAGGACGTCCTACGCTACGTTTACCGATCCGTGGTCTCCACTCAAGAACTCGTCTACCCCAACGGTTATCGGTTCTTCGGGTTATATGGCCGGCCCATTGCCACTTTAGCGTGCTTATGCGGTGGGCTATGTCGATAACCTTAGTTCTCTGTCGGATCACCTCGAAAACAGCAAACAAAACAAAACAAACAAACAAACAGCAAACAGTGCATGGTAGAAAAGAAAGGAATATGGACTGCGGAGGGTGACTTCCAATAGAACGATGTTTTATTTATGCGTTTTTAAACTAAGATAAAAAAGGAATAAAATGGCGATAATACAAAATACAAAAATGTTTATTTCTTCTCAAACATTGTGTCTTACATAAACTGAGGCAGGCCCGGTAAGTTACAAAAGTACTTGTGTTGGGGCTGTCTCGCTCTTCCCTTAAATGGTATCTTAACAATGATGAAAAAGAAGTTAAAGAATAGAATAAAAATAAAATTAAAATGAAATTAAAGGAAATCAAGTCAAAATGATAGTTAATTAAGCAGCTCTCAATGTGTGAGGGGCGCACGTATTTGTATATTAGTGGGTGTGTATTTATGAGTGCATAGGTGTGTATTTTGTGCGTGCGTGTGTGTTTGTGTGTATGTGCGGTGTGTGTGTTTGTGCGAGCATGTGTGTATGTATAATTATCCAGCATGTTAGCCTATCCTGATCAAAATGTTTTCTGTTTCTTCATATGTTAGAGATCTTAACCAATCGCCTATTGTTCTTTTACAATCGTATAACCGCATGGGATATATTTCACACTTAAGATTCAGTTTATTATAGATCTAAGTAGATTGTGTAATATATTGACGTCTAGCAAAAGCTGATCGAACCCCTGGAGAGTTGGCCACAATATCTCTGCGCCTTCTGCTCTGCGTAGCTGGGTCAAAAGGAAGACATTTATGCAGGGAGAACATAAAGTTTTCTAACTGATAGTAAGTTGCTGACTTTATAAAGGTCTGTTGTGGGGAACCTAAATGTTTTAAAATACATCACCTTGATAAGTGATCGCTGAGCTCTTTCCAGATCGAGGAATTCCATTTTGGAAGCTCCATACCATATTGAAATGCAGTAAGTTATTACGGATTGCGCCAGAGCTATATAGATCTTGTTTATAAGTTGGGTGGACATAACATGACGTAAAGTTTTAAAGACCCAAATGAGCTTCCTGATCCTTTTCATGAGGATCTCAATGTTAGGGTGCCACGACAGTCTTTGGTCAACAAGTATACCTAAATATTTTAAGGATCTGACTTGCTGTATATTCTGGCAGTCACAGTTACTTGTATCATTGTAGAGGGGATAATTTGGACAAACATGAATAGTGATGCCAGAGTCAGTTCCAGGTTGTGATCTTTGGCTTGGGGAAAAACAAATAAAATTAGTTTTTTTGGTATTAAGAGTTAAAAGGTTTGCTCTCAGCCAACCAGCTATCTTATAATGTATTCTATTTTAACGATCCAAAAGTCACACTTGGCCACTTAACCAGAACTTATAAAAATCAGCACAGCAAGATAAAAAATCGAGGCTTACAGAAATCATCGAAAAAAAATAGGATGTTTCCACAAGAACTAAGCAGAAGTTCCTTAAAAAATAAAAGCATTTCAGGAGCTATTCAACAAATCACCCGAAGATATTTGTGCCATAATAATTTACATCAACAACAAACCGTATTTTTGTGATGTGAAATGAAACATGCGTCCGTTCTATTCTCGTACCACGTAATACATTTTGCGAGATTTAACCGAGTGTTTATTTTCGAAGAACGTCATCGCGCGCTCAAGTCTTGCCGTTTAATTTTAATTCCTACAGGTTAAGTGATCTGGGTTTTCTTTGAAGGATGAGATCCGTTACGAAAATAGTCATCTGCAAAAACCGAATAAGGGCCGGACTCCACCTAAGCGGTGACGAGACGAGAGGAAAGTAGATGTGTTGTAAACCACCAATAGAATTACGTTATTTACACTTCTCATGTTCGCTTAGATTTAGTGGAAACGGGGAGATGTCTCGTTAATGTTTAGTCCAGTCTCGGCATTCGGTGCACAGTGATGAGCGGTGTGCTGTGCCTGTGTGCGGCGTGCGTTGCGGTGCGCATCTCCTCTCCTCTGTGTTTTGCACGTCTCGGCTCGTCTCCACTTTGGTGGAGTCCGGGTCTTATACCCGTTTACAGTATAATAATTGACACCCATACCAATGTCTGAAAGTTATTATACTCTTGGAATTTTAGTTCTCGGCGCTGAGCCTACCATTGAAATTATAGAAGTGTGTTTTTAATCTCCCCAAATAAATTGTAGTAGAAATATGAACAGTAAAGGTAAGCCGGATTTGTGGGACGGTGTTTTATTTCACAATAACAATATCGCATCAAGCACAAGACGATAATAAAATGACTGCATGCACAGGATACCCGGGGATTTGTGTAGGTTTTTTTATTGCTCCCACCAATTTACTGTTACCTTTTTCCAATGCCAATATGAAGGAACAGGTTTCAAGCCTCTGCACAGACAACGGCACACCTTCCATTTTGCACTGCATGATCACTAGTAGTTTTGATTATCTTATAAGGAGTTCGCGTAGCTGAACTTTGAGCCAAACTTTTTTGAAGAGAAGAATCCCAAAAATCAGCAGAAGGATACAAGTTGGTTTGGTGCCTGCATATTGAATCAATAAGTAAGCCTTTATACATGAACAATACAATCCATTTTTAAATTAGTAACGTGATGTAACGTATTATAACCGGTGTCTTCGTTAGGAACGTACTATTTATAAGTGTGACGTCAATACCCGAACATTGTTTCAATAACATTCGGTAAATGCAGAAATATTTTAAACAAAGCTAACTGTTTTCAACTCTTCTCATATATAGGTATATCACCCGTCTTCAAATACAAAACGCATAAGTTATTGGGAAATACGGGACGGCTGGACGGTATAGAGCACAAACAATGGAACGGGGAGGAAGACGGATCTGGGCAGCACTATCGTTTCGAGTCTGGCATGCTGAAATGCGGAAAAATCATGACTGGAGAAAGGGAACTAGGCTGTCGAAAGCGCAAAATCAACGAATGCACTAGTCAGCGCGAAGTGAAACTCTCTAAAAAAGCGGCGAGACGTGTCCGGATCGTCAAACTGGAAACACTACACTGACAGTGCCCACGACCGACCTTGACTCAGGAAGAGAGGAAACTGTTCTGAAACCTCACACAAGGCGTTACTGAGGATAGACACCCTGCCAAGCACCTCTAAGCCATAACCTGAACTCGGGTTGCGAAGAAGAAGCGCCCCGACGCCAAAACTTTGCCGATCCAAGGGAGCCAAAAAGTGTAATTGTCAATTCTACTCAAGGTAGGTCGACGTTCTTGTCCCTCGCGCGCCTTAATGAGGTGTCAGCAAACCGGAAGGGGTCCGAGAGGGCCGATGCCTACCAGGGCTGCGAGACTGTTCGACAGAGATACAGTGGCCCTGGAACACAAAGGGCAAGAAGGAACATGGATGGGTTTTAGTCAGTACAAGTCTCACTCCCTCCCGCTCCACCCAGAGTGGCGGGGGGGGAGGGGTTATTTGATGATTTCACATCCGTAAAAAATATTAAAAAAGGGCCACATATTCTTATTGGACGAGCTGTAGGGCTCCCTTCCCTCCTCCAATCAGAGAACTTACAAAAAATGAGCCGAGCACATCAAGACAAATCTTGAACACCTGCTGCTGATCATTAGCGACCTGACTACACCACTCCCTGCTCTCTGCGAGTATCCACGGGTAGCTGACGGCACCGTACATATAATATGTTGTGAGTAGAAGAACGCCCCTAACCTGTCTGGCCAATTTACGTGGCCAAAAGACTTCACTGACTTCACGTTGATGGTTATGAATCCTTCCGACGTACTTACCTGTGCTCGAGGCTTGCTTTTCGTCCCAATATACGATGGTTACATACTCCGACTCCAAAGCTGATTATGATTACCAGATCCGTCAGATTACTTGTTACAACATAGCTATGTGGTCGTAATACGGGGCAAAATCTGTTGGTGGTGACAACTATGGGACTTATCTGACCCTAGGACCCTAACCACGGGAGGAAAGTTTGCGAGCACTTTCTGAAGAAGCTAGCAGTATAGTCACAACGTTGATATTTTCCTCATTGTTTGTCCTTTTATTTTATAATTTATATATTGATATACATTTATAGTATTTTGTTATAAATGTATAGTATTTTATATATCTTTTTAGTATGTCTTATTAAATTATTATTTTTTTACAGTTAGACACCTACCACTGTTTGTCTTGCATCACACAAAGACTGGTAGAAAATGCCTATGGCATTAAGTCCGCCTCTGTACATTGTACTTGAAGTGTTAAAATGAATAAATACTGGAAAGATCCTGATGTCGTACCTACAGGGGTTGTAATATATACGCTTCTGGCCTGAAACCATCAGACGTGTGACCCCAGTCATGACCAGAACGGCAATGGCCGACGATGAAACCTTACCACCTACATCAGCCGGCTAGAGCGAGCAGCTGTTAGCCTCGTCACCCAGTAACAACCCATACAAGATGCAGCCAACTGGACCGACTGTCTGATGGATCCAGCTGAGATTTACAACACTCCAATGCTGTCATCATCTGCACTCATCATTAATATCCCTAGCATAGCCAGATCGCCACGGCTAGCTTACGCAGGGAAGTGGAGATAGAACCCCAAACCATCGCACTGATCCAAGTGCCGTGGATTAGCGACCACAGAATATGAGGTCTCGGTAACATTGAAGGTAAGCTAATTCTCAACACATACACTACAGGCAAACCACAAACCTGCGAACTTATACCAATGAAATTCCCATCACACCATTCACTCTGTTCCAGAGACCAGACCACCACTTACCGGACCTTAACGGTCCCACATGTAGGGCTCGGAATACATGTATAATGTATATGCCAGGTAAGCTCTCCCATCCTCTGTTTTCCTAACGATCTAGTTCTGATATTAATCGAGTTTTCTAACGCCTTTAAAATACCGTCAGCCATGATATTCTCCTTTCTATCCACTCTTATCTTATGGTTTTCTTTCGAGGTCCTGAAATGAATTAGTCTTAATTTCGTCAGCAGTCGGATCACGTTCGTGACAACACAGTGAGTTCGCGTGTTCCAGAAAGAGGCAGAATAAAAGTCAAATTCCGGAAAATTACGGCAGTGTAAACAAACAAGACATTACAAGATTCTACAGTAGTTTTTTGGCGATAATTTTAATATATTCAGTACTCGAAGAGTAAGATTTAAAAATGTATACCTAAGTCTTATTTATCTTATTCAGAACCCACGTAATCGCAGTGTCAGTAATATACCGAAATTATTCACGAAAGCAAAAGCGGTGCTGGCGTAAAGATGATTCATTCAGAAATAAACATTTATATATGAGTCAACTCGGCCGCTTCGTTTCAGAGAAATATGTGGCTAACGTTAGAAAGAAAACTGTGAGATTATCTCGAGCTTTCAAAGCTTTCAGACGACTTTGACATTCTTGCAGTAATGAGTGTGTTCTTTGTGGTTTTATGTAAAAGTCGTTATTTTGATCTGATGTGTACATGCTGTATGTTTTGTGTTGCAGCAAGTAAATTTTAATGGTATTTTTAGGGTTCTATAATAAATCCAGGAACCCTTATTTTACCAGTCTCAAAAGCACACCGCTTTTAAGATTGTTCAGTTTTTAACTAAATATAACACTTCGCTGATACAGTATAATCCGTCTTTGGTACGTGCATGTTACACATACATGTATGTCTGTATGTCTTGGTAAAAGTATAAAACGACTCACGATATCCCACTTGTCAGGTAGATGAATGTAGGAATCGTTCTATAAGCCGGTTGCTATTCTTCGCCTTGTGTCTTAATCCCCTGTCTCATGCAAAGGAAAAGAAGGGTAAACTATTCTTAGTCGGCCATCACAAGGCATAAATAAATATACCTATGTTGTGTTGAAATACATAACCAATGTTTTGTTGCTATAAGAATTTCTTGGAAATCCGAACGAAGGAATTCGAGTTTTACGAAACTTACGCGCTTTTTAACCTACTTCTAAAAGGAGGAGGTCATGTTTTAATACAAGCTTTTATTTAACTTGCACTAAATAAGTTATCCGCTTCTAAATTTCGACCACTCGTTGATACCTGATTGAGCTAAAATTTTTCACACACCTTTGGTTCTAGTGAAACTACATTTTTATGACAGGTCTGATTTGATCCTGCAGCCAGAAGCGCCTTCTCGTGAGACTGATAACCCCTCAACGGATAATAGCACGGACATGAAACTTTGTATTCAATGTTGATAGGTACCTATTTTCTTACTTTCCTAAAAGCTTGTGTTTTTTTTTATTTTTTTTTAGATTCATTGTTTGAAGAGGCTGATACAATATGACTTGCTCAAGTTTAGGTATCTAGATCACAAAATCAGAACTTATACAAATTGAGACAGTAAAGAGCTAATCGATCAGATATACATATTATGCATAACGAATTTATCCGACGAAAAGAGCCGGATATATAGCAAAGATCCCAAAACTTTTTAAGAGGAACGGTTCCTGATTAGAGTAGTCGCAGCAAATGCATTTGTTAAATACCGTACTTCAGTGTAACTGGCAACGCGTAAAGAAATTAACCGGTTATTCTTAAAATATTTAGAGTATCAGTTATTTTTGTCTTTATTAGCCCAGCTGCCTTAAAACCTGTTGCTTATCGAAGTAGCAAATAAAGTCAAAAGTGGACAACTACAGGCCTGTTTCGGTTCGGTCAGCCTTCGGCAATCTCTTTGCGTCGACACTTAATCGGTTTATCATCAGGCAGGTCAAGAGCCAACTAGCCCAGAGTCAGCATGATTGCGGAGCCGGTACATCACTGTTACAAACTACATTAATTTGTAGACTTTACTGTCACTGAGAAGGAAACAAATACTTACACAAGTTTTCGTAATTTATTTTGGCCTTAACAAGTTCTTAATTCTGGAGATGAATATACACATTATCATTAATTTATAACCTCGCAGTTGAAATTTCTAAGTCATTAAATTTGTACCTGAAAAGTAGTGATATTTGTGGAAAATGTATCAACATCTTTAATCAGACTTATTTTTAGGAGCTTATTTTATTTTTAGGGTACTTATAAAAGTTGATCGGATTACAAATTCAACTCTTACACACACAATGTCGAAAATGCAAGATTGGCTATTGGATGAAAACGTTCATTGGAGAGCAAGGCAAAATTGTGGTAACACAATGTTGTTTTGACATAAGCTTAGGAAACTGCTATAATAATTTAATCATAGCAGTTTTTATTCTGTACGTGGCCAAAAGATTCTTTTGACTTTTGCACCACCTATCCAACAAAAATCAAACAGAACTCTATCTATTCTGATATTTAGCAATAAATTACAATAGTCCTGCCAACGGAGCACCCACCAACTGCGTTTTGGCGTTCAGATAGTCAGTTGGGCGCCACAATTACGGTTACATGGAGAAGAAAATAGTGGAATTAAGCTGCATCCGATTAGACTTGAAGCCGACCCCAACACAGTTGACAAAAGCTGGGCTGCGATGAACAATGATTATAATATTTTATTGGTATTTATAATATTTTATAATATTTTTTTTTATTCCAGAACTGAAACAAACAGTAAGCGACGCATAGATATGATTACGTACAGAATGACTATTCGAGAGATCAGATTAGATTGCCTCACCTCTCGGGGTGTAAGGTGCGAACATTCCAGACTCCACAAAAATAGTCTCGCGTAGGTGTGCAATCACCTCAATCGTGGTATTCGAAAACTAAAAGTATTGCGAACAATATTCAAATAATAAACCGAGTCAGGAAGATTTATTATTATATTTTGTTTAAAGTAAAAAAGAAACTGTTTAATTAACGGTATGAATTATAATGAGATTAGTTCTAGAGGGGAGACATGGAGGAAATATTTTATAACCGTTTGGTGACTGTGAAATGTGGACTGCGGGAGATCATTGTTGTCACCTAGCTGTCGTGTATTACGGTAACGCACGACCAATCATGCTAAACCAAATTAAGCTTATCACTCATTGTACGGGAAGGTCATACAAAGTGAGGTCAGGTTATACGGGTTTTTTTTTAGCTTTAGGTGTCTCCGTGTGTATGTCGACATTAGCTCTTCATTTCGCAAATATAAAAGAAAACTCAAACCTACTTGTAACTAAATACTCAATTTAATTGTGAAAGTAAAACAAACATGTCAAACAATTAAGTTATAAAACTTTGACTTACTGCCACAACAAAAATCGTTGCGTAGGGATGGCAACTACTAGTGACATTATGCAATTTTATCTATTTTAAACCTGCTATATTTATGCCAAAACTAAATGCGGTTTCTATTAGTGGTTTGGCTCTCCGTAACTGTGCTTACACGGTTAGGGACAAGCGTGATATTATGTAAACTCGGCGCCGGGTAATCTTGCCAAGAATGTAAACAAGATATAGGTGTAAAATAAATGGTATTGCCATTAAAATATTATTCTTCGAAAGACAACTCATAATTACATAGTTTTAGGTCAGCCACGAAAATATTCTTAGATCACAGGTAATTCTAACAGGAACATATTGTCATGCGTGCAGGCGATTGGAACAAGAACATAGGTCCCGGAAGAACTATTTCTGAACAACACCAGCCTACACACAAATTATATAAGTTACCAAAACAGTTATGCGTCATTCTCTTCCTTCTTTATGTAATACTTCTTAATGTTTCCAGGAACTGTAGCAAGAATGAAGAACCTATCAACTATTCGAGGAATAAGCAGCAAGGTATTATCATTTTGAGCTTTCTGATATCCAGAGATGACTTGAAAATCTTTGTCGCGCGAGATGCACTCTTTGTAACCGACTTTGTAACCGAAGCTCTTGTCGAATGCTTCTCTGGTGAAGTCAATAGTAACCAAAAGCAAATTGCTTTTCTGCTTGTTAAACATTTAAGGAGCTGTGTTATGGGATATAACCCTACAAATGATACAATGATAAGGTATAACACTTAAGTCTACGTTCGTACGGACAGGTGGCTTGAGCCTAAAGCCTATAAACCTATAAACAGGACTTAACATCTGGTTTACTTGCTAGCGAAGGCACATACTCGGAGCGCGTAGTCTGGCCTGATGCGTAAAGTTAAGAACGTTCGTTTGACTTCGGTAGCTGGACTTAAGAGACTTTAGTTAGTAGCGCGGTTAGTGATAAAAACATGGAAAGTCTATTCAAAATTGGAAGCCCCCGTTCAATGAACTAATAATCCAGTACAAACAGAAAAATACTCATGTTGTTTTAATCTTTATTGTACGCAACATAATTGACCAAATGACATACATCAAAAGAGAAAGAAAAGTATTTATTAGTCTCACACAGGACATAAAATGATTAAAGTTAACAAAAAACCAATTACATAAAAGTAAATAAATAAATAAAAATAAGACAAAGTAAACTAGTCATGTACAAGGCCAAAAGGCTCCCTACCTAAGCATGGTGCTGTAACTTTTTTTTAAGTCGCAGCGCTGTTATTCTGATAGGAGCCAAATTAATGTCATGGTCAGAAAAGGCGAACTGGTCTTAAAGACATGTGATTTCAATCGCAAAGATTTCAAGAAAATGCACAACACAAAACCGTGTTTTTGCTATTTTGGATTATGTCAGCACCACGAAAGAGGTGAACGCCTAAAATATTACGTTACTCCCAGACTCCGAGTCTCTTCAGCCCGCGGCAGATTTCCACTGAGATGGACAGATCAAATCAAAAGTTTACTAGAGTACAGTTTTTCACGTTGCCTATAGGAATTTCTCCTGTTTCGTGGGTGCGTTTACAACCATTTAAATTCACATACACAAACAGCCAGACCCGGAACAACTACCTGTAGGCCATTTAAATATTTGTTCCTTGTGGGTATCGAAAGGCTTTTGCCCAGCTGTGGCTTGACACAGGCTAACAGTAACAGTGGGATTGGAACCCGTGAAATACAGTGCAGTAGCCAATCGCTCAACCATAGCGCCAACCGAGCCACCCATTCAACCAACTTTTCAAATTAATCATCCTATACACAAATGCACAAGGAAAATCGCAGTTAGAGAAGTAAGGAGCTTCATAAGTACATGACCACGAAGAGCCTAAGAAGAAAAAGACGAATAACATAATTGTTTGCTTCCCTTCGATCATTTATTATCAGCAATATCGCAGTATTTTCAGAGAGAAACTGTCCTCTAATTGCCATCTTTACATACAGGATGTATCGGTCGGATATAAGGTCATCCTTAAATATGACCACACCAGCAAGTCGTTCACCCTAATATCATCATCTGCCTAGCCTTTTCCCAAACTCTGGGGTCGGCTTCCAGTCTAACCGGATGCAGCTGAGTACCAGTATTTTACATAACCCAGTAACTGGGTAATACGATACCCCTTGGTAAGACTGGATGTCATACTTTTTTTTTGGCTTCTGACTACTCGTAACGACTGTCAAAGATCTACAAATGACAGCCGGGACCAACGGCTTAACGTGCTTTCCGAGGCACGGAGGAAACTCGGTATGTAATGATAGTCACCCATCCACGGACCAACCTCGGCAAGCACGGCTTAACCTTAAAGATCGACCCGGGCGGCTGTTATTATTTAGCCACGAGCTCCTCGTTCACCCTAATATCATTTGCCTTTAATTCTATTTGGCATGCTCTGACGATCTAAAAAATAATGAAGATTTCTCACAAGACTTTAAAACGTCTGAGAGCTCGTCGATTTTCATTTGATTACGTTAGCTCTTAGCGTCTGCAACGTGCATCTAACCGGATATCGGAATTTTCCTCTACTAAGAAAACGTTTAAAGGATGTTTAGTTCATCCTGCTTGAATTACTCGTAAAGACGGGAAATGTGATTGTACAACCGACAATGTGAGCATCCTGCATTCGAATGAACACAATGAAGCTATAAATCTTTAGAGCACAAAAGTATCGACTATCGATGGTGCATGACCTATTTGTTTATTTGACTCGTCTCGAATCGAAACACGATGGGTGTCTCTAGTTCCTCGTACCTGTTACTAAAATGATAGTTAGAGTAGGCAGGGTAGGGTAGGTAGGTGGGTAGGGTAAGGTAGGTAGAGTAGGTAGGTAGGGTAGGGTAGGGAAAGTAGGTAGGTAGGAAAAAGTGCAATGCAACGCATACGGGTACAGCTACTGTAAGATAAAAATATAGGTTTTTGTATCTTAGTTATAGTAGTTTTGTATATAGTGGTTTGTTATTTGTCCAATATTTTAAATATAAATATTAAATGATCCATGACTTTTATCGAAATTGTACTTCTCTTAACTTCCGATGGGGTGACACCACCAACTTCCGTACCGGGTGCCGCCCAAGGTAGCTACATAGCATAGCCTATAATGTTTCCAGTGCTGGGACACAGGCACACAGAATGGACAGTAATCCACCACGCGAGACTAGTGCGCATGGTAGATGTTACTTGTCTTTGAATTTTAACACGGTTTTGTTCGTTTCATCTGTAACTATGTAAAAAATCTTGAAGCAAAAAATTTCCATAAGTGCTGAAATTTTTACTCATCAATGCATTGTTAGCTAAGAGGCGTCATTCTAAATCCAATATGTGGATTTCTAAAGGGCTAATTTTTTTTTATGCATTCCATGACATACGTATCAAATGAAAGGGTTTGATGAGAATAATACGAGAAAGCGTGATATTCGGTTTTTTAAACTATAATATTTTATTTTGTTCTAGTATACGTCAGATTCCTTACGATGTTTTTCTTCTCCGCTTTGAGAGCAGTTAAATTATTTATTAATAAAACCTAATAACTTAAAGAAAAAGGTTATAAGGAGAATTTAATTCATGTATATTTGGCAACTTTTATACAGAGTTCTTATAGGGAACCGCCGTGGCTTGAAGGTCATGACTTTTAACAGGGATCGGTTGGGCGCTCTCGGAGCGTATCATGGTTTTACAAGCACAATACTGTATTACTGCTTGGAGAGGCCAAGCAGTAATACAGTATCCCATGATGGACTGTGTTAAACTTGGCCATTTGTCGTAGTTTTTTTAACACCGATATCTGTTTCCTAACACGGGAGGAGGTCTGTTCTATGTGGGTACGCCAGTTAAGTCTCGTCATGTCAAGTCGTTTAGAATCACACTCAGGATCTATACAAAGTACTGGCTTCCTGGAACCCCTCGGGCCACTGGTAAGACCAGGCCGTGACCACCGGGCCACCACTGCACTCATTCAGGTGATATGGTGAAAAAGCGTTTAAGGTCCACGAATACACCTTAGGTGCTTGATATGAACAACAAATTGACATGTGTATATTGCGTTTAAAATGGCATGATTCTCAGCCCAATCTTAATAACCGATATTGTGTCACTCAGATACCCATATTTTATGGCTTGACAAGCACCTGCCACAAGCAAGTTATCATTCATTTAAACAGAAAAGATTCTTTCTTTTCGAGAACAAATTATTCTTTAAACCTAATTTTGAACGTCGGAGTCATCATAGAAATCATAAAATGCGCCAATTACAGGTGATTCTGTACAAGATGAGAAGGAAACTGGCGGGCGAACGACGCGCGCGCACGAGACTCGACTACCTATAATTAGATCGCTCCACATCCGAACGGAGTTTCGCAACACCACCGCAAGCGCCGACATCGGCCTTGCATAGATCAATCGACACCTGGTCGAAAAAAAAGGTTTTTTTTCTTATATTTATACCTATTTGACGGGCTCGTGGCTAAGTACTTAATAACAGCCTGAACGATTCAGTTAAGCTACGCTTGATAAAGTACGTCCTGGGATGGGTGACCGTGTAATACATAACGCGTCATTGATCTCAAACTGCTTTGAGATCAATTATGACGCGGAATGTTGGCCCGTTGTTCTCGTCCGATTTGACAGTCATCACGAAAAGACAAAAAAACTGACATTCAGTGTAACGAAATAGCATTTCATCACCAAATAATCCCTCATTTGCGTATTGTGGGAATCAGAAGGGCAACTAGGCAGTCCATTTGGGTAGACTACAAACTAGTTGAGAGAACGCTGGGGAGATAGGATGACGATAATATTTTAAGTAATTACTAATTAGTCCTAATCAGTTTAGTCTTAATACCTAGTATAATAGTCTATAGTCTTTATCTACTTTTTCTTGAATCACCCATTCACCACCATTACATACCGAGTTTCCTCCGTGTCTCGGAAAGCAGATTAATCCGTTGTTCTCTGCTGTCATTTAAAGATCTTTGTCAGTCGTTATATGTAGTCAGTGGCCCGAAAGTCTGATAACCACTCTTACCACTTGAAAAACTGGTATTCAACTGCATCCGTTAAGACTGGAAGTCGACCCCAATAAAGTTGGAAAAAGGTTAGGCAGATGATACTGTACTCGCCCCATACTGCATAAATAATACGTTTATACCTATTTCACGTTTAGCAGATCTGTTGAACGTAATCTTTGTCTTCGTTTAGTTTCTGGCAATAACCAGGAGAATATTTTGTGTCGGCTTTGTTATTTGTTTATTACTTTACTGAGATATTTCTATTGAAGGCCGTTCTTATGGAACACGAGTATTATCGGCGCCTAAATTTCCATAGTTTTGTATTCGACAAGCTTTTGGACTTCGAAAGATTTTGCTAAGATAGTGGTGTACGATTATTACACGATTTTTTTTATAGATCGTATCGTATGTCACAGTATGACACATAGTTTTTCTCTAGTCAGCTGATTATGAAACTTTTTGCTAATATTGTAATATTTTTTTTTTAAATTTTAATAATATAAAGACTGAAATTAGGTTTAATAAACTTCTTGACTGGATCTTGGCTAGACATGCTGAATCAATTTCAGGAGAAATACTGAACTGGGAGAACTGCAAGTAGAAGTATCGTGATGCCGTATCCTGCTGACGAGTTAGGTGGAACTATTAAAATTCGCGGGGAAAAGGTGGTCGCGTTGTGGCGAATGCTTGAAACACCTTTGTGCCTAGGATTTTCAGATAGGACTATCGCCTTACAAGCTAAGGGCAAACATGTATGATGTTTTACTTGCTTCAGAATCAGAATCAGAAATAATTTATTTGCAAAGAAAGTAGGTAAAAAATAATGGTGTTGTTGGCATAAAACAATTAGATCCAGTACATTCTACCGTGTGGCATGCAACATATGTATTATAACAATCATGAGTAATTCAAATCTACATAAATCAATAATTATTAGGTAGTCGGGTTCTAATATCAAATACTTAAAAAAAAAATCAAAGTCATCGTAACAAGAATAGTCATGTATGTACTTACATATAATAAGATTAACAAAATGCTTACACCTAGTTTACGAATATAGTAGTAAAAAACATTTTTTCTGGTGTCTGTGATACAATGATTTTTATTCATTAGTACAGGCACCAACGATACACTTATGTCTGTTATGCTCATTTTTTTAATGCAAAATTTGTATATGTGAACCTAGAAATGTGTTTTTCTGAAAAATAAATTTATTTATTATTATTTATTTATTTATTTTTTAAACAAGCAAGTTTCAAAATAAATTTGTTTTCATAGCTCCGATTCGTCACCGATATTATAGTATCGTCAAAAGAACAAACTGAAGCTATTCCTGATTGAAAATACAGGGAGTCACCCCTGCGTGTTCCTATGATCGACGATACTCGATCGTCATGCCGGAGCTGGTTGCAGTTTGTGTATAGTAATACTTCCACTTATTGTAGGTATGTGGTTGACCGATGCACAAACAGTTACCATTTTAATACCATGTCACGGTATTTAAAAGCTTCGTTTTCTTTTTGTTTTTTTTTTTTTGTGTTGTTTCTGAATTATGTACTTACATCATTCTGAACTCCTCGTATTGAAACTTTTAACCAGTAAATTGGGAAATATTTATATTTTACCGAGTAGGTATTGCACTTTTTAAACTCATGTTGTGTTTAGGGTTCCGTACCTAAAGGGTCAATTTCTACAGATTATGTATTTCTGTTGCCGCTATAACAACAGATACTTAAAACAGAATAAAATAAATACTTACGGAGCTCCCACACAACACAGTGATGTGGTTTTTATTAATAACTAGCTGTCCCCGGCATGCGTTGCAGTGCACTTTTTAACTACTCTATCTACCTACCAGACCCTACCCTACCTACCTACCTACCCTACCCTACCTAACCCTACCCTACCCTACCCTACCCTACCCAACCCAAATCTACACTACCTACCTATCTACCCTACCTACCTAGCCTACCATAACTTTCTCACCTTTTAAACCTTCCTTAGACTACGCGACAAACATTTTAAAACCAATATCATCTAAATCGGCCTAGCCGTTCTCGAGTTTTAGCGAGACTAACGAACAGCAATTGATTTTTATTTATATAGATGGTACGGAACCCTTTGTGCGTGAGTTGTACTCGCACTTGGCCGGTTTTTTAAACTATTTAACCTTGTTCTGTATGGTTGCTGCTCTGCTACTGCTGCTTAGTGATCAACAGTGGAGAGTTTGAGTAGCCTTTAAAAGTTAATAGGGTGGAATGGACACGGATGCACAAACGGTTACCAAATTACACACATCAAAAGTGTCTAGGGATCAACATATATTTTTGCAATAACTTTTCTCCTGATTGATATTAATTAAAATTTTCTTTAAGGATTCATCAAATAAAGTGTTTTCGTTTGTCACAGTAACGATAAACCAAGTCACCTTTGCATTAATAAAGAAATTTGCCATTTTCCTAATAAAGGGATTTTTGACATTTGAACCACTAACATTAAAGTTCGAAAAAAAGACTGAAATAACAATTTTCTTTAAAATTTTATTGGGTAACTTAAACAATTAATAATCCGTGTTTCTACCGCGAACACTAACAACACAAGAACATCGGTTTGGCATTCTCAAAATGAGTTCATCCAAATCACGCTGTGGAATGGCCGCCCATGTTCGTTGCAACAACAAAAAAAGGTCTTCTTGCGACTGGATACCCTCCATATTCGGCAGAGCTCTTCTCTGTAGCATATCCCATGCTTGCTCAATCGGGTTCAAGTCTGGCGACTGAGCAGGCCAGGGCAGGACATTGATGTTAGCTGCGGCGAGAGTCTGTCTTACAACTCTTGCGGTGTGCGGTCGTGCATTATCATGCATTAACTGAAATAAGGGACCGATTTGCACTTGTAGAGGAACGATGACGTCTGATACAATCGTCTCAGCATAAATTTGAGCGTTGAGGTTGCCTCTGATCCAAATCAACTCAGTTCTTCCGCCGATCCAAATACCCGCCCATACCATGATGGTTCCACCACTATAAGGATGGACTTCCTGGCAGGATTTTAATCGCTGTTGGCGTCCAGGGGTTCTCCAGTGTCGTATACGTCTTGTATCCGGTCTCATACCAAAACGAGACTCATCAGAAAAGCACACGAAACGCCATTGTTCTTCTGCCCAATTTCTGTGTTCAAGAGCCCATTGATATCGAATCCTACGATTGTGCATTGCTATAGGTGGTACCCGTAGCGGTCTTCGGGAATGAAGGTTCACTTCATGCAAGCGGTTTCTGACTGTTTGGTCACTAATTAAGTTCCCTGAAGAGTGATGAAGCCTCACGGCTAACATCATGGCGGTTATTGTTGGAGCTCTTCGAGTTAAGATTTGAATGTATCGGTCTTGTCTCCGTGTGGTGCAGCGATACCGTCCTCCATGGCGCTCAGCCACGGTACCAGTGCTTCGGTAACGTGTCCAAAGTCGACTGATAACACTCTGACTTGTATTCAGAGCTAAAGCCACAGTTGATTTTTATTATTATTTTTTTACGTCGCCGGGAACCAGCTTCTATCATTCCCACGGCTCTGAGCATTTCTTCCCTGCTTAAATGACGTCGCCGCTCCATAATAACGTTGGTTTTAATCAGTAGTAGGGAAACAGTAGCACTAATAATGTCTTCAATGCGTTGTATGTTTTTATAGGGAAAATATTGACAGCTGATTTTCATCTTTTACTCGAATTTGATTCACAGTTCCTGATTCAAATTATGAAATGCACCAAAAAGGATCCATATAAATTTATAAAATCATAAATTTATTACAAAGCCACATCTCAATCTCAAGAAATCCGCATAAAAATGCTTGATCCCTAGACACTTTTGATGTGGTATTACTATGTTATGGTATTTAAAAACTTCGTTTTTTAGGTTTTTTTTTTTAAGTGGACTTTTCTGATGCTACAAAAGATTACCTTAGCCAATTAACAAGTAGTGGAAAAACAGAACACTCACTATGGAAAACATCTAAACGTTCAAATAAGCCCATCGTCCATGCTTCACCCATTAAAAAAGTAGATGGCAAATGGGCCATGAGTAATGAACAGAAAGCAAATATATTTGCAGAACATTTAGAACAAACTTTTCAAACCAGCGTTGAGGAAAGCTCTGGATGTCACTCACCATGACGACCTCAATATAAAACTAGTTACGCCAAAAGAAGTAAAAAATATGATAAATTACTTAGCCAAAAAGAAATCGCCTGGATACGACCTTTTCACTGGTGAACTCCTTCAAAATCTGCCACGAAAAGCCATAGTAAAACTTACAACCCTTATAAATGCAACAATCAGATTGAAACACGTGCCTGATATCTGGAAGGTTGCTGAAGTCATAATGATCCCCAAACCTGGAAAACCACCCCAGGAAGTAACATCATACAAACCCATATCACTTTTACCAATCATTTCAAAATTATTTGAAAAACTACTCGTAAGACGCTTTAAACCTATAATAGAAGACAGAAAACTGATTCCAAATTACCAATTCGGCTTCAGAGAAAAACACTCAACCACCAAGTACATGGGATTCACCATTATTATAGAAAAAACTCTAGAAGAAAAAAAAAAACTGTTCTACAGTAATTCTAGATGTAGCACAGGCATTTGATAAGGTTTGGCATAAGGGTCTTATTTATAAGGTAAGGAAAATGCTGCCAAAACAGTTTGCAGACATTTTAGAATCCTACCTAACAGAGAGGATGTTTAGAGTCAGACATGAAGATGCTTATTCCGATCTCAAGCAAATAAAAGCTGGTGTACCACAAGGAAGTGTTCTTGGCCCAATCTTGTACCTATTGTACACCTGTGATATCCCAGAAATGGAAAACAACTTCATTGCAACCTTTGCAGATAATACAGCCATCATGGCTATAGGTGTCACTCACAAAGAAGCCGTAGATAAAGTACAAATCGCTGTCAACTCCATCACCAACGGACAAAAAATGGCGAATTAAGATAAATGAATCAAAATCGACTCATATAGACTTCACAAACCGAAGACCTAATTATACATTAACAGTTGCGTAATACCTTACGAAAATACAGCCAAATACCTGGGTATGACGCTTGACGCAAAACTTCGTTGGAAGGCTGATGTCAAAAAGAAACGCCTGGAGTTAGATCTACGCTACAGGAATATGTACTGGCTACTTGGCAGACATTCATCATTGTCAGTGTACAACAAAGTACTTCTGTACAAACAAGTACTTATGCCTGTATGGGCATACGGTATACAGCTTTGTGGCTGTACAAAACGCAACAATATTGAAATTATTCAAAGATTTCAAAATAAGGTACTTCGGAGCATAGTAAACGCTCGCTGGTACATTAGAAACGAGGACATCCACCGGGACTTAGGAGTGGACCTTGTCGCTAAAGTTATAAAAAAATACGCCGAAGCTTATGAACAAAGACTTCATAAACATGTGAATGTCGAGGCTATTCAGCTCCTTGACACCACGGATTTAGTAAGGAGACTGAAAAGGACTATGCCTTTTAAATTAGTTTAGTGATTGTTACGGAGTGCAGTGAGTGCTACCTTTTAAGAACACAAGAACTAAGTGTCTTTCCGTCATAACAGAGACAATAACAAAAGTGCCAATGGACACATTCTTTAGTATAAATTTACTAGGAAATTAAGTTAAATTTAAATTACCTATTAGCCTTAAGGTTAGATTGTAATTGTTATGTGGTAACCATTCGGTTACAACATAATGAAAAAAAAAAAAGTGGACGTTCCGAAATATGTACTTATTCTGAACACCTCGCATTGAAACTTTTAACTAATAAATGGCGAAAAAAGTCAGCTACCCCATATATTTTTGACCGAGTAGGTATTTCAGTTTTTAAACTCATGTTGTTTTTTAAATTACCGATGAAAAATTTTATGTGAGCGAGCGTTTTCTGAAGGCGTACTGTATACATAGTAACCGTTTGTTACACGTTGTCCCTTCCGCCCTCTGTAAATAGTAGAAAGCATTAACTTTTTTTAGACAATGTCATATTAATAATTTCAAATCCTAGTTGATTGACTAAACCAACTTTCAAATCAATGAAAACATTGTAGTGTGTAATCAGTAAACAATGTATTGAACTGCATGACTGACTGATTTCATGAATCGTCTGCTGTGATTCACCAATGAAAAACTTTTGATGGATAGTAGACCTGGGGGCCAACCACGAACCACTTTTATAGCAATGTTAGTTCAATCTAAATTCAGTGTGGGAAAGAGATGGCGCTATACCTCCTGTATATCTTCAACACTTTCCCACTCAAGCAATTTTGAAAGAATAGTGTTGTAAGAGGTGATGGCAGACCCTGGACATTGCACCTGCAATTACTGTCACCTCTGACATCAAACACCTGTACAGGTGCACGGTGAGTGCCAAACATTTGCTTTAATGATTGACGACCGTACAACGCGCGTGGACGTATTGATCAAGGGTTCAAAAATCTTCTCAAACAAATATGGCACTAATCCAAAGGTGATGTATTTTTGCCAAATCTGTGAGGAATATAGTCACTTTTGTTAGCTTCCTAACTCACCGAGCAATTAATGGGGCCGGCGGCGCCACAGCTTTTCAAACGTTGTACCATTCAGTAAACGAGCTGTTACGAACACACAGTATGAACAAAAAGATGCTGGTGGAGCAAATTAACCTCCTCCTTTCTGAGAAGTCGTTTACAAATGAACACTTCACTGATTTTAGATTTTGTACCGTCTATCTATTTACCATCCTATAGTTACATTTTTAATCGACCCTAATTTTTGTTTGAGCATCCTTCACACCCTTCTAGAAAAATAATCATTAACACAATCTAACCTCAAAATGTAAATAACCAGTAATATTAACCAGTAAAAAACTGTTTGACGTCAGCTGAAGCCCATCTTTGGGTCGAAATAAGTAAAAACTCATAAACTTCTAAACAAACAATGTCTTGGAAGGCGACAAAGCTGTCTGCTGAAAATAAGGTGATGTGACTAAAAATAGTTTCTAAAGAACCTTATTTTTAGAAAAACATGGTTTGATCAACGATGTGCAGGTCCAGTGTTTCCCGCACCTCATAGTCATTACAGGTCATTCAAGATGCAGGTGAGTTCACACAAGGAACAGAGCAGGAGGTGCCACGCAACATCTGGGATGTGGATCCGCAATAACTGTTTACTCTATCGTAGAACTCCCGTAGGACTTGGTATCACGCAACAAAACACACAGCTAAAACTCTAAGCTAAGCCATCTAGACTCTG
The DNA here is from genome assembly GCA_963082945.1 of Cerastis leucographa. Lineage (NCBI taxonomy): Eukaryota > Metazoa > Arthropoda > Insecta > Lepidoptera > Noctuidae > Cerastis > Cerastis leucographa. Next base: position 9,869,243 of record OY720378.1, read on the forward strand.
GTTTAATTCGAGCAACGAGACTCATAGTGTCAGTAACAATGTACTTACATACTATGTTAGTAAATATACTTACAAAGACAAAAACAAGCTATGACTTTCCTCTTGAGATATTAAAATATGTGAGGTTGCACACTATTCGATACACTGCGCTGCTCAGTTGTGTCCGATTCACTCGATCACTTTCTCGAGCATCATAACCTAACTGCACGATTTTGTCCTTAATGTCGAGTATTGAGTGTCCAACCTTCATTATAACCGGTGGTATTACATGGATTATGTTATTGTTGTGCACGTAGCGACCCATACTTTCGAAATCTCTACTGAGATCATCAAGCTTATGTCCTCCATAGTGTCAAGCATAAATGTAAATGGCATAATGTGCCCGATATGTTAGTTAAAAAAAACCGGCCAAGTGCAAGTCGGACTCGCGCACCTAGGGTTCCCTACAAACATGTAAGTATATAAGTAAAAGTTCACCCATCACGATGATCGAGTCATGGTTATAGTATTTTTATTGCAAAATGAAATCCATAACTAAAATTATTAAAAGTATTTTTATTATATGATGTAACTAAAAATTTACGGTTTTCCCAAATTGTCCTTTATCTGTGCTATAAGACGTTGTTTCGTACCAAATTTCAAGGTTCTGAGTTCACGGTAAGTACTCTGTAGGTTTTGATTCCCTTGCGAGTGACAAAAAATTTCGGCATAAACGGCTGTATCTTCTGATTGCGTTGGCTTAGAAGTTTGATTTTTCCACAGCTCCAAGGGACAGTAGACCTGAGTATTTGATATAAATTCCAAGCTTGATACCTCCACGCGTTCCTGAGAAAAAGGGTCTTGACAGACAGACAGCCGGACTGCCGGACGGTAGGACAACAAAGTGATCCTATAAGGGTTCCACTTTTTCCTTTCGAGGTACGGAACCTTAAAAATATTTATTAATATCTACCTAGCCGTCTACTCATCATGTGTCTAACTTTGTCCCAACTATGTTGAGGTCGGCTTCCAGTCTAACCAGATGCAGCTAAATACCAGTATCATACACGAAGCGACTGCCTATCTGACTTCCACAACCCAGTTCGTACTGGGTAATTGGGTACCACTTGGGAAGACTAGAAAAACTACCAATGAGAACAAATTCAAAAATCTATTAGGAAAACGTAAAAGATACGTTTTTCTGCAAATGAAATCTTGGCTCACTTCTTTTACTTTCTTCCTCTTCAAAATATATAAAGGGGACTAATTTTAAGGGTTCCATACCCAAAGGGTCAAACGGGACCCTATTACTGAGACTTCGCTGTCCGTCCGTCCGTCCGTCTGTCACCAAGCTATATCTCATGAACCGTGCTAGTTAGCCAGTTGAAATTTCTACAGATTATGTATTTCTGTTGCCGCTTTAACAACAAATACTAAAACCAGAATAAAATATTTAAGGGGGCTCACATACAAAAAAAAAAACTGAAAATTCGGAACCCATCGTGCGCGAGTCCGACTCGCACTTGGCCGGTTTTTTAACTGTTATTTAGACATTCGAGAGGTTATTATTATCAGTTGAAAAAATAATGGGCAGTATTTTTTTTATTGGCGGTTAGAAGATTTGTGCGACAGTAAATCACAAACAGTAATAAAAAAACAATATTGGCCGGTTATTTCGTCTTACAATGTTAGAGCTAAAAATACGTAAGCAGACTAATAAATAAATGACCAGTAAAAATTATGGAATGGATAGTTAAAGAGATAAATAGTTCCGCAGAACACTTTAATTTACAACCCCGGTTTCACCCCGCGGGGACATGAGGAGCGTAGGCCGAAGACAGGCGAAGCGACGACGACATGGTTGTCGGAGCTGCCGCCCTGTCTGGCGTCAGCATTTTTTTCGCGAGCGCAGTGAGCACGTGTTAATCTGCAGCTGCAAGCAGCTTAGAATGAGATTTCTTACCGACTATTTCCGATTTGTCAAGTGCGCACTCGTAAGGGTCAGTTCACACCGAGACGCGACGCGACGCGACGCTGCGCGCACACTTTTAAAGAGCGATTCAAAATATAACTTTATTTTCTACACGAAAGATACACATTTCTTTGTGAGAATTCAGAATACGTTGCTCCATGCAGCCCTGCGCCGCGCGACGCCTCGCGGCGTAGAGCGACGCAGCGCGAAATCACCTGCCTCTTCAAGTATCGTGGCGTCGCGTCGCGTCTCGGTGTGAACTGACCCTAACTGCCCATTTAGTTATTTCACTGCCCAGTATTTATTAAATGATCCACTTAATTATTTTTATGACTCATTTTTGTTTACTTTACTGCTAAGTTTTAACCGCCGAACCTGTTAATAAATATGCATTTTGTAATTTTAACTTACTAAAACTAATATATACAACTGCCGCTTTAAATCAGTGCCATATTTAAGTACCAACATCTATAAAAATAATAAAAACCGTACCTAGTCAATGCCTAATATTAATTTAACATTATAAATGCCAAAGTAACTCTGACTGTCTGTTCGTTCGACCAGGGTTAGACCAAAGGATACTTTTATCCCGCTGGTTTGTTTTCATGGGATACTTTCCGATCTAGACGCGGGCCAAGCCACGGGCTAAACCTGGTAATCCATAACCAGGCTAAAGTAAAATATCAAAGACTTCGATGTGTAGTAGATCATCTATATAAAATCGCATCGTCTGCGATCAATGATGACTGTTCCCCATGACGTTGGCTGTGCACACGCCAAGACTATTCTGATGGACTGATGAATCATTTGAAATAAATATAAACTAAACATTATAATTAATGCGGCTCGCCATTTTATGGGCGTTATTTATAGATCACGCACGCATGTATTGTTTTACATTGTAAGTCAGAGGACAGATATTTATTCTGTACCCGACATGCGTTGCAATGCACTTTTTCCTACCTACCTACCTAACTACCTACCCTATCCTACCTACCTACCTACCTACCCTATCCTACCGACCTACCCTACCTACCTACCTACCCTACCCTACCTTTCTTTCACCTTTTAAACCTTCCCTGGACTACGACAAACATTTTAAAACCAAAATCAGCTAAATCGGCCCAGCCGTTCTCGAGTTTTAGCGAGACTAACGAACAGCAATTGATTTTTATATATATAGATAGAGATAGATAGATAGATTTTAACATTATAAGAATTCATTTCAGTAAAGACGTCACAATATTTAAAATCGAATATCATCAAAATCATTCTTCTGCCCTTATCTCGATTTATTCAGGGTCAGCGCAGATGTCTTCCTGTTTCTTTCTTCTGTTTCACTTGTCATCAACACACAACTCATTTCTTACATTTTTTAGGGTTCCGTACCCAAAGGGTCAAACGGGACCCTATTACTGAGACTTCGCTGTCCGTCCGTCCATCCGTCTGTCTGTCACCAGGCTGTAGGCTGTGTCTCATGAACGGTGACAATTAGCCAGTTGAAATTTCTACAGACTATGTATTTCTGTTGACGCTATAACAACAAATACTAAAGACGGAATAAAATAATTATTTAAGGGGGACTCTCATACAAAAATCGTGATTTTTTTGCTCGTTTTTATAAATAATGGTACGGAACCCTTTCTTGCGTGAGTCCGACTGGCACTTCGCCGGTTTTTTTATGTATATCTTATATTTGGATTTAAATATAGTGTAGTATTTAGTCACAGTATAATTCGCCAGTGAGCCAAAAACGCTGCGAACACCCATGCAGCATGTTGCATGACGAAATGTCACAATGTCTTTGGACTCTTCGCAATGTCTAATCGCTGCTCGCAAAAGGTGACATAAATATCTGACGGTCGAAAGTCTTTATAATTATTTCACATATATTACATCGGGCTAAGACTACACGCCAGAAAGACAATTTATGGTGGAAGCGCCAGCTACATTAACACCATGACGGTACCTTGTCAATACATCTATGAAAATATCATGTACGTTATGAAAACTCATTTTTTTGTAAAAGAAATGACTGACACCACTATAATACTAGAAACAAGGAAACTAGTTGGTAGTTCAGCCAGGTTTCCGGTTAGGTTACGCTTTCCACATCTGCGTCACTTATTGCAGTTAGCGACACTTATAATGGCAGGAGTGTGTCCTCGGGATAGATCGTACGACGATCTTCATACGGTGTAATGAGAGTTGTCGAGAGACGAAGTTGAATGGCGTGCGATTTGAGAGGCCTGTTATTTCCAGATACAACTGAAGGCTGATGATAATATGTTTAATAAGGATGGGTATAACGGTTTGACGTGCTTCTCGAGGTGCGATCGAGATAGACCTCTTTATTATTTAAACCGAAAAAGAAAAAAAAATCATCTCCCTAACCTTTTCCTAACATCTTGGGGTCGGCTTCCAGTCTAAACCCGATGCAGCAAGAATATTTGTGTATTCTACATGAAGCGACAGCCTATCTGACCTGCACAACCCAGTTAGTTCCAGCCGCTCCCAGGTAATACGATACCCCTTGGTGAGACTGGTTACTGTCTCACCAAGACTGTCACTGTCACTGTCACTGTCAGACTCGAGCTACTGTCTACCTGTAACAACTGTCAAAATGGCTTAATGCTTTCCGAGGCACGGAGGAAACTCGGTTTGTAATGGGTCACCCATCCATGATCAACCCGAGCGACTGTAACTGTCATTTAGCCATGAGCACGAAAATGTTAATTAATGGGAACGAATGACCAGAGTTTCCTTCCTACTCTGTATGAGACACGGGCGACATCTACAGTCGACTTAATCAACTACGTTGCCATGAGAGCACACGCGTTATTACAATCAATGAACTCGTTCGATGTTTGATTTGCCATGCGTCAGCGAGATGGCGCTTCGAAACTTTGCATCATTCTAGCCTCTGCATACGAATTATTATTATTGGGTTAAAATAACAGACTAATCCAAATACTGGTTAATACTGGACACATTTTTTTTGTGTAAGTACTTATGGATCAAATTTTAAATTATGGGAAAAATATATTTATTTGAATCAATGGTGACCAAAATGTGTAAGTCGCAAAGGTCTTTTTTTGGCAGCCGTGAACTAAACTTTACAAAGACACATACATTCAACATTACAAACCAAATATTTTATTACTAGCGTAGACCAATGTGAATGGCAGTGGAGTAAAAGTTATTTCGAGATTCGGTCTATGTGATCGAAGCGCCTGATCGTTTACTAAAAGCACACTTTCTCGTACCCACGAGTATTCTTTGGAAACACTTCATTCAAAGAAATTGAATGTACTAAATACAATAATAATGTAAGCATCTATTGAACCACTAACCAGTTTGACTCACTGCGGTAATCATTTTTAAATAGAACTCAAGAATCAAGAAATAAAAGAATGCTAGAATTGACTGCACTTGAAGACTCCGGGGCTGCTACTAAGAAATTCCTGATGGAAAAACCAAGTAAAACTTTGCTAGACCAGGATCAGGACCTGGGGGTTACTATGATGCTTAAAACATTATTGTTCCATTCCTATTCTAGAGTGGGAAAGAGATGGTGTTAGACGACCTGTATAGCTCCGTCTCTTTTTCACTCTGGAATAAGAGTGGAACAAAAATGTACATCCCTCTTGTTAAATATTACTCTGCTAAGATCTCGCAATTTTTAATCGCGACAGAATCCAATTTGTGAGATGAAATTCAAGCCATCCGTTCCAATACTTTTATCTATTTCCGTCGGAGCGGTTCCCGTGTACATGGTTGTGTAGAAGATTTTTCTGAGGATATTAAAAGAAGGCGAAATATCATCTTAATATCGGAAATTAAACATTTACTCTGTCCTAAATGATTTTTCGTCTACTTTCGTCATATAGTGTCTTCTAATCGTATCAGAACAACCATAGATATTAATTTATGTGTGTCTACTATTCGGATCAGCCATTTTTGTTGAGAGTATCACCAGTTGAGTTGAGAGTACCATCGGATGAGGATAGCGAGAGACAGGCAGAAATAGAAAACTTTAGAGGAGGCCTATGTTGAAGGACAAGCTGTTGATTAAAACCGGCTAAGATAAATAAATGTGTGTATTGGAAATACTCTATACGTTGTAAGCAGTAATAAAACCTTATTTTATTAATTATTATTCGGATCCCGAAGAAGTTTATAGAAGCCCATAGTGACGTCATATCCTACCATGCGGGAGCGAACTTCATCAGCAAGCAGGGTCTGAAGGTTGGTGTAGTAAATTTGACTGTTCCAGTCAAGGATCAGCATTTTAGCCAGTGTACACCATAATTATTATCTCTAAAGCCCTCAAAGTGTCTCATACACTCCACTTCTTTTATTAAAGGCCCACGTAACACGTTTCCAGATCTCCGTTTTATTATAGTCAGAAAAAAAAACTTGGTTGCTTCAAAGGCCGCCTAAGTGGAACTTATTAGTTATCTTCCAGGGGATTATTAACCTAGCGAGTGGCTATATTTAACAAAAAGTTTGACAACCCTTAATAAAAATAATGTGCTTACAAACGGATAGGCATTTTTACAAGTTACTATTACGACTAACCTTGGCCAAGTAAAGCGTATCGTATATACGTTTTGAAAAGCTCTACCCGTTGAAAGGTAAAACATTGTTGCTATAGAAGGATGAACCTAGGACCCATGTATTCGTTTTGATTAGATTTGACAAAGCAGTTTGGCAGCCTTTGTTGACGGCGCCCGCCGTAGAGTCTACCAAAGTGCGGCCCACGCTGGCGCTGTATCTCGTCACGGTATTCATGTTTATTAAGAAATCAAATCAACCTGGTGATGCCCACGACTACCCCAATGCATCATCATTGTATAATAGAATAGATCATTTAATTCAAGAATACAAATAACATAACATCACGCCTGCATGTATTCCCGAAGAGTTAGCCAGAGGTGCATCTCAAATGACACAGCCACATTTCGCCAGTTATATTTGAGTCCCATGTAAGATGGCGGTGATCCCACATATCAGAAAAGATCAAAACATGTCCAAGAATTGAAAATTTCTCTGAAGGGAAAATAATTCGAAATATACAAAAAGAATGAAAGCCCTGGCCCAGACGATATACCTATTGAAGCGCTTAAGTCCAGAATCATTCTGTTGCATAAAAGAGGAGATCTACTACTAACTACCGCCCCATCAGCCTCTTGCCTGCAAGCTCTAGAAGTCATGATAAATGAACTCAATGATTCTACCACCGAAATAGGTCTGAATTGAAATACTTCTAAGTCAAAGGTAGTAGTGACAAATAGCAACAAAAACAAATCCCAATAAAAGTAAATGGTACAACGCTTGACTACATACTATACATGAATACATCAAACTATGGCAAACAGACCTCGTTTAAAAATACGAGAACAAAGAAGAAATTAATAGACGCACAGCTATATTGTGGAACAAGTTCTGGAGCCAAAAAGAAATCCTCAAAGCAACCCTGTCACTTAATCTCAAAGAAAGGGTAATGCACTGCTGAATATTACGCTGTCTTCAAATGCATGTCAAACATGGACATGAAACATGGAGTATATCAACAAGCTTTGGAAAAATGTATACCGAACATTCAATTAAAATATAAATACAAAATACAGATATAGTGAGCAAGAATGAAAAGAGCACTCACAAAAATTAAAATTAAAGTGCAGGCCACGAGGACGAAAAATGGGCTAAGAGAACAACAATAAAAGAAAAAAAAGGCAGGAGCGGCTTCAAGAGATGTCTATGAAATTCATAAAATGGCGGGCCAAAACTGGCTTACAGCCTTAGTTTCCACTTTTAGTCTCCTCTAAAAGAAGTAGCAAAAAAAGGAGGAGGCCTTTACCACTAGCGGGGTCTTTTTTTAGGGTCCCGTACCCGAAGGGTCAAACGGGACCCTATTACTGAGACTTCGCTGTCCGTTCGGTCCGTCCGTCTGTCATCAGGCTGTATCTCATGAACCGTGATAGGTAGCCAGTTGAAATTTCTACAGATTACGTATTTCTGTTGATGAACAACAAATACTAAAAAACAGAATAAAATAAATATATAAGGGGCTCCCATACAAAAAAGTGATTTTTTTACTCGTTTTTATAAATAATGGTACGGAACCCTTCGTGCGCGAGTCCGACTCGCACTTGGCCGGTTTTTTTTTTATTTGTAAAAATAAAGCCTTATGAATTTGTTTATTGATTCTTAATAGGGGGCGACTTGGCGACCCTATTCAGGAATACTAGTACTCGTAGTACACAAATAGCAATAAGAGACTGGTATTATTTTTTCTGAAATATTAATTGCCATTTAAGACCAAGGAATTAAAGGAAAAAATAATTAAAGGAAAAGGAAAAGGTTCAACAAGAAATAATAAAATTCTAGGCGTCAAACTAACCGACCGGGTACGCAATAGGACACTGCGCTCCAAAACACAAATTACTGACGTTGCTCAAAAAGCCGCTAAGCTGAAGTGGGACTGGACAGGCCACGTCTGCCACATGCCCAATGATCTGTGGGCCAAAATAACTACTTTCTGGAGCCCTGACACAGCCAGAAGGCGTCGCGGTAGACCTCGTAAAAGATGGCGGGACGAGTTAGACAAGACCAGCAACCAGTGGTCCACATTGGCCCTGGATCGAGATAATTGGAAGTCATAGGGAGAGGCCTTTGCCCAGCAGTGGGATGACGCAAGCTAGCAGTATCAGTATCAGTATTAAGGACAACTAGTTTACCCAGTACATGGCCTTCAAAGGTCCATTGTCAGATTTATGTACCTAATATATTCAGTTTATAAATGAGGTATATGCATACATATGTGATTTTCATGTTTGCAAAACAGATGTAGTAATAGACGACTGTTATTATCTACCCTGTTCTCATAAAACATACTCGACCCACTAGTCTGCCATGAGAGACCCAGTATTTTGTTTTTTTTTTTTACTTAGTAAGCTTGCGTTTTGCTGCAAATCGCCTGATGTGAAGCGATGATGCAGCCTAGGCTTAATCGTGCATGCCTAGAAGAAACCGATTCACTCGAATAAATCCAGATTATAATAATCAGGGAACATGGAAGCGTATGTAACGTAGTGTGCATCTGAATTCTGAATGCATGCTTGTGTGGGTGGTCTTATAGCACAAGGCACCCTTTTACAGAACGTTTGGATGAATTGAAAGAAAAGAAATACTTGGTTTATTACAAGTACGAGTATAGATAGACTTCCTCGTGGGTTAAGTGGTCGCAATAGCAACTGCTGAGCAAGTCCTGGGTTCGATTCCCGGTTCGCCGATATGGCAAAATATTATTGGGTTTTTCCAACAGAAATTTCTCAGTAGTAGCGACGGATTCTGGATCTTTACCTGTTTGATGGCAAGGTAGGGAGAAATCTCAGTGTGTCATCCCATCCAAGCCCTCCTGGGCCTGCCGCTTTGTCGTTTCTTGCTGTCTAGTATCCATTGAGTAGTTATTTTTGCCCATTGCACCTCCGACATGCGGCAGATGTGACCAGCCCAGTTCCACTTCAACTTAGCAGTAGTAAAGCCAGCATCCGCTATTAGAGTTTTGGAGTGAAGTATGGAGTTTGGAACACATTGATGTGGCTTTCGTGACTATCAAAGCAGAAATACGTTTACGCACAACTACAGTCGATATAAGACGAAGATGCCGTGCGGGCATTCGCAATAGTGGCGGACAACGCGAACAAGATTTATGATTTCTGCATTAAAGTTTTTTTTTTAAATTTCAAATTCATTAAAAGTTGGTTCCTGTTCAAGAAAGAGATAGAACACTATGCACTAGTGACATAACAGTATCTATCTACTTACTTAAGGCTTGTTATTTATGCTAAAACTACTGTTCTTACTGTAATTTCGAATATCAGCCTAGTGTCTCGATTACACATTTAGTTAAAAATGAAAAGGTATTAAATGTTTTTTTGGACATATTGCATACCGTTGGAAAGGAGACAGACTAGAGAACTTTTTAAAGATATTCGAAGATCCCGATCGCGTTTAGTTTTTTTTTTATAGCCATTAAAAATGAAAGTTATTGTTCTTAGCAAGTAATTTTGAATTTGATAGAATCATACAACAGTACACATCAAAATTAAATCCAAATTTTAAGTTTAAACAATTTTTTTACTTTTTTATTTGACCTAAAATGTTGAATTTTGGAATTTTTCTAAATTTAAATTAAAAACTTGTTATAAAAAAAACCGGTGTGGCAAGGAATGAGTTAAAGGGCGTAAAGAGATAGCAAATGACCTCTCCTTTCGGCCTATTCGATTTGGCAAACGATGCACCAAACACCCTGTATAAAGAAGCGCACCAAAGTGCGTCGAGCAACTTCTTTACCTTTTCTTGCCTGCCCCCCTAGCATGACCGTTCTATCTCTATTCTACCAAGAAACGACAAGAAATCTTTTCTTTTCAACTTGTCATTTCTATGGCCGAGCATGGCGCGCAGCGTCGACTCGCGTTTCTACGAAGACATAGACAGAAATTCTTTCCATAGCAACGAGGACGTTGCTATGGAAAGTTAAAAGGTTACGTTTAGTTAACAAAAAAAAGTTGCCAATTGCACGAGTTTTTCATTTTTCGTGGGCGGGATGGTGTTGCTGCATCTTAGATCCAGGCCTGGAACTTTTTCGCGAAATTAAACCTAAATATTTTACATAACATTTCAACTTTTTGAACGTAACTCAATGCAACCACGAAACGTATTTCTCGTATTTAGTTTTTATTAAGACTAGTTTGACATTTGTCAGAAGTAATGTTTCTACCCCCAAATGTCAAAAGAAGAAAAAATATGGCCGTCATGCTCGACGTTGTAGACTTGTGTCGACTGAAGAAAAGAAACATTTCTTTCTACATTCTTAATATCGCCATGCTTGGGACGATAGAAATATCTGTCAAATTGTCGATTCTTCCGTAGACATAGCTCGTTTCTACGGCGGTCATGCTAGGCCGGCTGGAAAGAGACTGGCCGAGCTGGTTATATTTTTACATTACAATAATATAATCTTCTAAAGTAGAAGTTCTTGTTTTGCTTTTGACTTTGTTTTGTATTGTACTATACCAATAAATTGTCGTAATTTAAAAAAAAAAGTATATTTTGTTTTTTTTTTACTATGAAATGTGTGAATAATATTTCTATGTTTTTTTTTTAATTTTATTTATATTGAAACAAAGGTATAAAAACTTATAAACTAAGCCCCGCAAAACCGTAGTAATGTTCCTGTACATCTGTGGTGCTGGTGAGTCTCTATACACTCATTTTAAAAATTTCGTACTTGAGACTAATATAGGTATTTTTTCATATTGATGGTGAACTATTTTTATTCGGTTCACTCCTTATGTATGCAGACAGTTCAATAGATATGGTAAACGTTTTGTTAGGGTTATGTCACTATCATGTTGTTGTGATCTCGGAATTTAAATAAAGGGCGCTAAAGTACCTAGGGCTTGTCCTCGACAGCCGGTGGAACTTCGTTGAGCACTTCCGACGTTTGGCCCCAAAACTGGAACGGGCAGGGGCTGCATTCAAGCGGCTCTTGCCCAACCTGGGGGGTCCAAACGCCTCCTGCCGGAGGCTCTACGCGGGAGTCGTGCGGTCCATGGCCCTTTATGGGGCCCCGGTGTGGGCGCGTTCTTTGAGGCGGCGAGCCGCCCATTACTTAAACGCGCCCCAGAAGGTTGTAGCCGTAAGGCTGATCCGGGGGTACCGCACGATCTCCGGCGAGGCGGCGAGCCTCTTGGCCGGATTGCCACCATGGGATCTGGAGGCGATGGTCCTCGCGCGCCTGCATGAATGGCGCGCGGAGGCACTACGCCGGGGGGAAACTCCGCTGCCGCGGCAAATTGTCGCTCAGCGGACAGACCCCCGGCACGATCTCATGGCGACATGGAGACAGCGACTGTCGCAACCACGTGCAGGGCACGCCACAATAGTGGCGATAAGTCCCCTCTTTGAGGAGTGGCTAGAGAGGCGGCACGGCGCCCTTACCTTCCGCCTGACGCAGGTCCTCACCGGACACGGTTGTTTCGGGAGGTTCCTGCACCGAATAGGGCGGGAGGAAACGCCCGGGTGTTACCATTGCGAGGATCGGCCGGAGGACACGGTGGAGCACACCATGGAGCTCTGCCCCGCTTGGGCTGAGCACCGCCGTGTCCTCGTAGCGGCGATTGGCGGCGGCGACCTCTCGCGTCCGGCCCTGGTTCAATCCATGGTCCGGAGCGAGAGGGAATGGGATGCCGTCGCCTCCTTCTGCGAAGCAGTCATGCTAGCGAAGGAGGTGGCGGAACGTGAGAGGGAGAGAACCTCACGTCCCAGCCGCCGCGGGAGACGCCCCGGGCGTCGGGGGGCAACCAGTGGCCCCCGGCCACCGTAGGCGCGAGCCTGTGGACGGTGAGTAATGGGCTAGCTCACCGTCCGTCCGTCTCATGACGACAGGCCGTGTCGACGGCGCGTACGTGTTCCACGCGCGCCTCAAGGAGATGTCAGCAAACCGGAAGGGGTCCGAAAGGGCCGATGCCTGCCAGGGCTGCGGGTTGTTCGAAAGAGATACCGCGGCCCTGGAACACAAAGGGCGAAGAAGGAACATGGGTGGGTTTTAGTCAGTACAAGTCTGACACTCCCTCCCGCTCCGCCCAGAGCGGGAGAAGTCATATGATGATTTCCCATCCGGAAAAAAAAAAAAAAAAAAAAAAAAGGCTGCGGGTTGTTCGAAAGAGATACCGTGGCCCTGGAACACAAAGGGCTAAGAAGGAACATGGATGGGTTTTAGTCAGTACCAGTCTGCTCCGCCCAGAGCGGGAGAAGTCATTTGATGATTTCCGATCGGTAAAAATAAAAAAGGTAATCAAAGCTCAATCATGTACGATCAATAAAGGAGAGGTCAGTAACCAGTAGTCAGTCAGTAAGACTGACATGTATGGGTTGATACTGTGCGAAGAGGGAAATACATTTTCTGTAATTTCGCTCTTTTCACTCATTCAAAGTGTGGGCTGAGGGCGAAGCGGCCGATCACTGGTAGGGGGGAGGCGAACTAGCTGTTTTACTCTAGAATATGGAAGTTTGCTACACCGGATGTACATACTACAATGACAAGTGAGAGAGGAAAGTCATCCGCAGTTGCAGACTTTTATCTATAAAATATCAGAAAACCGCCACGCAGAAATCATTTTGATTTCTACGAGGAAGCAAAAAATAAGACAAAAAAATTGGTCCCCATATTTGCCGCCTCAAAAATCTGCCGCCCTAGGCTCAAGCCTACTCAGCCTGCTGGTAAATCCGCCACTGATTCCTCCCGTCAGTTTTCTGGTAACTGTTTGTGCCATATAAATGAAGGCAAATAACACCTAAAATAAAAGAGTGTAAATAAATAAGCACGTCAGATTCACATTGGATTTACGTTTGTATTTGTATACTAGGGTTACTACTGTTAAAATTATTGAAGGTTTACCTAAACCCAGGGAGGGTCGTACATAAAGGTACAACCCTAATCTCTTCAAAGTTAAAGTGAACAGGCTTCTTCTGGGTACCCTCGTACCATCATCGACTTTGTCTCCGTCATCTCTGACCTAGACTAGAGTCAAGACTAAACCCATCGCAAATAAAAATAAAATAAAAGGTAGGGTTATAGATAGGGATGAGTTTATTTGTAACAGTGTAGTTTGTGCATGGTTGGTAGCTATAATAACAAATGTAGATGAATAATGACACCTATAGTATCTGCTTACTACAGATACTTTATACTCACACTTAATCATCCATATTCATACTTTTATTTCATTTTTATAAATATTTTCTAATCCTTTGTTGTGACATGTTTACTTCAAGCATATTTGTCAGATGTCATTTACTTTTATTTTTGATTGTTACCAGCCAAACTCTCTATGAAGGTTTCATTAAGATTATATATTACTAAAAATTATTATCAATTCGTGAGTTCAATTATTGTATTTTATATTTAATAGCGAATATTTGCTGTGTAAAGATATTCTGAGTTATATTTCTAAAAATATTATGTGCAGGGTTTTTGACCATTGTTACTGGCTGTTTTTAATACTGGCAGGTTGCGTCTTACTAGAGCGCAGCAGTTTTGAATCTAAAAAAGACATTGGAAGAAAAGAAACGGAAGATCAGGGTATAAAAGGGATTTCTGACAGATGCCCTGGTTCTAGTCTGGAGTTAAGAGTCGGTACAGTCTGGACACGAGAAATCAGTATAGTCTAAAATCAAGAAAACAGCTAAGTCTAGTTTGGAGTCAAGATCTGTCATATCTTGAGTTTTGAGCACAGCCTGGTGGAGTCAAAGAGCGGCCTTCGTTTAGTGCTGCCGTGGCTGTTGCTAACTGTCTGCTGGAAGCTGCTTTGCGAACTGACGAGCCTGGCACTGGGGCTCATTACCTGTCTGCTGGAAGCTGCTCTTCGAGCTGACGAGCCTGGCATTGGGCGGTACGTGTCTGCTGGTGGGTCCTACCAAATCGCCCTGCATCAAGTTCGTCGTGGTCAAGCTCATCTTAATCAAGCCAGCTTTCTACGACTGCAAGTTTGTCTTCAGTTACTATCACGCTCAGAGATTTGCGGAGATATTTAAAACGTTCTCGGTTAACCTGCCCTTCACTTTTGTACTAATTTATTGTATTTTTCATTTCATCATTTATTAAATTCATTTTCCCCTAATTACTTTTTTAATGTATAAATCTGTTTACTCCTTTCATCAAGGAATAAGCAAGTTTGTTACATTTTGGCGCCTAACGCAAAATCAAGTCTTGATCTTAAACATATTCTCTAAATTCTAAAACAACTTCCACAAGAGATTATATTTGGTAACTATTTTCATCATATTTTCATCATATTACATCACTAAATCTCTACTTATACTCTTAAACACTTAATTCATATATTTATCTATATCTTCTATGAATCTCATCAAAAAAGGTTTAGTGTCGTGGGCTCGAACTATTATTGGCGCTGTTTGCGTCCTTCTTAATAATAACTCAGACTCTCTTGACTCTCTCTCTCCCTTTTAATTTTATCTACTTTATTTTTAACTTTTTTATCTTATACTTACTCATGACTCATCTTCCTCTTCCCTTCTTCTAACTGTAGAGTTTTATTCGGTCTATTTAAACTCTTAAGTTTTTATTTTCTTTGTTCATTCATTGGTTCTTAAACCATTAAAATATTATTTTTAATCTTCTTCTATATCTGTTCTTATCAGATAACTCTTTGAAGTGCTTTTAGGTACAAGTTACCTAACCTTCTATTATACTAACTGTACTATAAGTTGGTATAACTATTTTCTTATCAACTCTAAAAGTTGACTGAAGCAGGTTGCGACTTCCTTAAAATAAGTCTTCGCTAATCTTCAACTCTAAAAGTTGATTGAAGCGGGTTGCGACTTCCTTAAAATAAGCCTTCGCTAATCTTCAACTCTAAAAGTTGACTGAAGCGGGTTGCGACTTCCTTAAAATAAGCCTTCGCTAATCTTCAACTCTAAAAGTTGATTGGGGTGGATCCCTTATTATTATTTTTCATCTTATTATGGGTTTTAGACGCGAGCGGATTACAACTCCAAAAATAAGCCTACTGTTATTGATTTATCAGGTGGAGTAGTGATCATTGAATGTGAATCCTACCTGGCCTAACTTCGTAAGATGTCGGTATGTTTGAATGAGTTATGAAAGTTTTGTGAATGCTGTAATACTTTAACCTTACCAAAATTTTTGTTCTAGGCCAAAAATTTTCTCGGGGTCGTTGGGGAAATATAGTATCTGCTTACTACAGATACTTTATACTCACACTTAATCATCCATATTCATACTTTTATTTCATTTTTATAAATATTTTCTAATCCTTTGTTGTGACATGTTTACTTCAAGCATATTTGTCAGATGTCATTTACTTTTATTTTTGATTGTTACCAGCCAAACTCTCTATGAAGGTTTCATTAAGATTATATATTACTAAAAATTATTATCAATTCGTGAGTTCAATTATTGTATTTTATATTTAATAGCGAATATTTGCTGTGTAAAGATATTCTGAGTTATATTTCTAAAAATATTATGTGCAGGGTTTTTGACCATTGTTACTGGCTGTTTTTAATACTGGCAGGTTGCGTCTTACTAGAGCGCAGCAGTTTTGAATCTAAAAAAGACATTGGAAGAAAAGAAACGGAAGATCAGGGTATAAAAGGGATTTCTGACAGATGCCCTGGTTCTAGTCTGGAGTTAAGAGTCGGTACAGTCTGGACACGAGAAATCAGTATAGTCTAAAATCAAGAAAACAGCTAAGTCTAGTTTGGAGTCAAGATCTGTCATATCTTGAGTTTTGAGCACAGCCTGGTGGAGTCAAAGAGCGGCCTTCGTTTAGTGCTGCCGTGGCTGTTGCTAACTGTCTGCTGGAAGCTGCTTTGCGAACTGACGAGCCTGGCACTGGGGCTCATTACCTGTCTGCTGGAAGCTGCTCTTCGAGCTGACGAGCCTGGCATTGGGCGGTACGTGTCTGCTGGTGGGTCCTACCAAATCGCCCTGCATCAAGTTCGTCGTGGTCAAGCTCATCTTAATCAAGCCAGCTTTCTACGACTGCAAGTTTGTCTTCAGTTACTATCACGCTCAGAGATTTGCGGAGATATTTAAAACGTTCTCGGTTAACCTGCCCTTCACTTTTGTACTAATTTATTGTATTTTTCATTTCATCATTTATTAAATTCATTTTCCCCTAATTACTTTTTTAATGTATAAATCTGTTTACTCCTTTCATCAAGGAATAAGCAAGTTTGTTACACACCTCGTCATAAACTTTCTCGATCGTGATGTTAATGTGATGACATTTATTACTTAGGTACCTTATTTTCAATTTAACTTTGAGTTCAATGGGGATTGCGGCTGATGAATACACGCTTGGGAACTAGGGCCTGTTTTCCACAATTAGGCTACGGACCATGTCAGGCGATGGCCTGTACACTGGCTGGAAGCGCGGGTCAGATCCATCACGTCTTGTGTTTTTCGATGAAGAGATAATGTCTCCAACCTCTGCTGTTCTGCGGCACGCCGACGACGGTCTCAGGACCGCACAAACATGCACTCTATCCACTCAAATAATTAAAATCAAACTCAAAAACACATTTCTATGTAACGTAAGTATGTGACCTAATAAACTTGTGTAAATCTGTATAGGCAATGGTAAACACAATAGTATAACTATCTATAAAATTTGTACACTTACGTTGTACACTGCTTAAATTAATATAAAGTGCTTTTAATTTTCATTCGACTGCAAATAGCTATCGGTCAATTGATGTCTTCATAACCGAATCACAATCGAAAGAAATGTCAAAATTGATCGTTTTCGATTGCACGATCATTCGATTGGATTAGACAGCCAATCGAGTGGTTGTAATAGCTATGCTCCCGGCTGTTATTTGTAGATCTTTGACAGTTGTTACGAGCAGTCAGAAGCCCGAAAGTGTAATACCACCAGACTTATCAAGAGGGATCGTACATTTTACATATGTTACACTGTGGAGGTCAGATAGGCAGATAACATACTGGTATGGCAGATGCATCCGAATAGACTAGAAGCTGATCCCAAAATACATAGTTTGGGACAAAAGGTTAGGCAGATGATGATCCTATTAACTACGAACAAAGAAAATGCAATTTGCGAAAATTGGGTCAAAACCAAAGTTGAACATGAAAAATGGGCTTGGTTTTTACGTCGATTCAGGAAACATTACATAACATTTATTTATATACATATAATTCACTAACAAATCAAATCGACACTATATTAAAAAAAACAAATGTATAAAATGTCCATGACGGTACACCTACACTATGCCATGTGACAATTAGATAAACCTTTTTTTCCCAACAGTATATCATACATCTCACAACAGCTAACAGGAAACGCAGATAACAAGACATTCGAGTAACCTTTATTTCCTTCATCAACCTTTTGCCATCATTAGCACGATCTCACTTAACACATAATTAAATCGAATAAATCTGAGCAACATACATTCTTCACCAACAACAGGCAGACAAACAACCCTATCTAAAACTTTTTAATAATCTAAAAAAAAATTTAAGAATGTGTATGCAGCCAGTAATCCCGGCGATTATTTTGAATGGGACCTTTGAATCCTTTGAACACGTGAGACCTTTGAGCTCATGTCTGGCGGGACGCAAGTGCATTGAGCACAGAACCCCCTCCCCGCTCAGCCTGCACCTCGCACCCCTCACCCCTCACCCCGCGTACCCCGCCGGCTGCCCGGGAAGGCTTACCTGGAATTGCGCGTACGCCCGCACCGCTCAGCGACACAGCCTCAGAGACGCGCTACTACGTTAGCATAGATCGTTGATGCGCAGAATGGACCAATCGTTGAGTTATAGGACTCGCACGTTTGGCGACGAACATATTTTGTGAGACTAGGTAGTGGCATTCTGAAGTTTTTAATATATTTTTAATTATATTCCATGATTAAAGTTTTTAACACCTTGTTATACCTTGTTGTATTTAATCTTAGAATCAGTCTAACCAAGGGGATTGTATTATCCAGAACTAACTGGGTTGTGGATGACAGATAGGCAGTCGCTCCTTGTAAAATACTGGTATTCAGCTGCATCCAGTGAGATTGGAAGCTGACCACAACATTGTAGAGAAAAGGCTAGGCATATAATGATGATCTTGTTGTATTTAAAAAACTTAATTTGAATGCAGGAACCTTTGACGAAACTCTACTTAAGTAAATTGGTAACTAGGTAATATGAAAGTAAAAAAAGGAAAATCACTTCTTTTTCCTAATAGAAGACTAATTTAATATAATTTATCCCTAAAAAAAAACAGTTCCATCACCACTATCTGTTTAATATACAAGCAAAAACAAAAACAAACATTACCAAAAAAAAAACAAAACTAAAAAAAAAGAACACAAAGATTATTCAAAAACACAAGATTACCACCAGATGTGTCAGTCGTTTGTGTATAGTAGAGCTGAGCTGTTAGCGAGTGTCGCATCTGCGGTCAAGTGCATTTGTAGTCGACAGCACAGCGCAGAGCGCTCAGTGGCCCGGCTCCGTCAACCGTCAAGCGCTCACCGGCTCACGTCACATAAGGCTGCGCTTCGGAGCGGAGCGGACGTGGCGGAACTCTAAGCCTCCCGCCAACCCTAACTTGTGACTGCTAGCATGATCGGTGCCGTGTTTTTGTGAATGTGACTGTGACATTGTGAAACTGTGACCATGTGGAACCTCGCATTCTTCGCAGTCCTCATCCTGGGATGCCATGCTGAGCTCCAAGAAAGAGGTGAGTTTCAATTTGTTTTAAAGTAACACGTTTTACAAACTTGTACTTAAGTTAAGACGCCGAAGCAATGCTGATTGCGGAGTCCAGTTGCTGTTTTAATGGTACGAGCTAATCGTCTTACGACTTACGGTAACTTAATGAGAGTAAGTTCAAACTGTTATGTACAACGCTGTTATGTTTCCGCAATACTTTTCCTCTTAGTGTAAGTGAAAACAATAGTGCAGAGACACCTTTTGTGATTGTTTGACAAGTTTTTGGAGGAAACTTTTACCCAGACTGTACACAAGTTAGTTGAAACTGTAGTCGAGTTCGCCTTTAAGAGCTGTTGATTGGAGTTGTTAACCTTTGTTGTTAAGATAACAAAGTTTGGGTTAATGAACGTTTTAGAGCCGTTGTAGGTCTTAATGCCGATTGTAGAGTTGGAGCTAAGGTGCATAACTTTTAATACACATAATAAAATTCTGTGGTTTAGGAAATCATTAATAGACTAATGTATGCCAAAAACTTTTGAACTAACTTTTTCAACAAAAAGTTCACAAGGAGTTTTAACAAAAAGTTTCATAAATAATATAAACTAACAAAACTAAATATAGTGTCTCTCAATAATACTTGAAAGTGTTTATAAGCTTTATTCTTTCGCTGCCAAGCAGCGTTGATATATGTTATACTTTAAAAGGACTCAGTCAGTTTTTGCATGTTATAGCAACATTCATTTTTACATAGATGATGGTCTTACACCCAAGAATGCATCTACCATCTCATCTAATGCAAAGCTCTGAAACCGGTTTCTAGAACTGTGAGTGGTCTTGGAAGAATAGGATTTAGAATACTTGCAATACGTTATTAACCGTTAACCAAAGCTATGCAAAAAAGTTACCTTATTTCGCATCATTAAGTACCCAAAGGTAGAAATGGCCCTGAAGTAGAGATGGCAAGTCGACTATTCACTTTTGGAGAGCTGCACTAGCTCCATCCTAACCAAAAGAGCCATGATTTATCTTACGAAAAATCTTCCAAAAACATACATTATAACTTAGAGCATGCTCACTGATACCGATGCTTCCAAGATCTAATCTAGCTGACCAATAAGAAACTAAAGAAGGCGTTAGAATATGATATAATTATATCTTAGAATATGACCTACAAAAGTATACTGCTTTGAGGACACTTTGACGTCGTACAGGCTTAACTGCAACGACTAATTTGGGAAAGATTCGGGACACCTTTGGAGTTGTGTCGATTTTGAGCAGAGAAGAACAAAGAAGAGGAGTTAAGGTGAACGCACAAAAAGTATTTTTACGACGCATCACATTTTGTACTACTGACGAATGAACGTCAACGGGTTGTCCGTTGACGTTCATTTGTTTTCCTGAGGGTTGTGACCCCGCGCCTCTCGCCCTCGACCTCTCGCGTCCGGCCCTGGTTCAATCCATGGTCCGGAGCGAGAGGGAATGGGAAGCCCTCGCCTCCTTCTTCGAAGCAGTCATGCTAGCGAAGGAGGTGGCGGAACGTGAGAGGGAGAAAACCTCACGTCCCAGCCGCCGCGGGAGACGCCCCGGGCGTTGGGGTGCAACCAGTGGCCCTCGGCCACCGTAGGCGCGAGCCTGTGGACGGTGAGTAATGGGCTAGCTCACCGTCCGTCCGTCTCAAGACGACAGGCCGTGTCGACGGCGCGTACGTGT
Source organism: Cerastis leucographa (assembly GCA_963082945.1). NCBI lineage: Eukaryota > Metazoa > Arthropoda > Insecta > Lepidoptera > Noctuidae > Cerastis > Cerastis leucographa. The sequence goes on from OY720378.1 coordinate 9,890,200, forward strand.
TCCACGCGCGCCTCAAGGAGATGTCAGCAAACCGGAAGGGGTCCGAAAGGGCCGATGCCTGCCAGGGTTGCGGGACTGTTCGAAAGAGATACCGTGGCCCTGGAACACAAAGGGCGAAGAAAGAACATGGATGGGTTTTAGTCAGTACAAGTCTGACACTCCCTCCCGCTCCGCCCAGAGCGGGAGAAATCATTTGATGATTTCCATTCCGTAAAAAAAAAAAAAATGGTTGTGAACACAACAAAAGGTGCCTCGATAACAAGGCTGTCCTCGATATATGTAGTCTAGCAAAAATTGGCATACGTAGCGGTAAAAATATTAATATACACACATCAAAAGTGTCTAGGGATCAACATATATTTTTGCAATAACTTTTCTCCTGATTGATATTAATTAAAATTTTCTTTAAGGATTCATCAAATAAAGTGTTTTCGTTTGTCACAGTAACGATAAACCAAGTCACCTTTGCATTAATAAAGAAATTTGCCATTTTCTAATAAAGGGATTTTTGACATTTGAACCACTAACATTAAAGTTCGAAAAAAAGACTGAAATAACAGTTTTCTTTAAAATTTTATTGGGTAACTTAAACAATTAATAATCCGTGTTTCTACCGCGAACACTAACAACACAAGAACATCGGTTTGGCATACTCAAAATGAGTTCATCCAAATCACGCTGTGGAATGGCCGCCCATGTTCGTTGCAACAACAAAAAAAGGTCTTCTTGCGACTGGATACCCTCCATATTCGGCAGAGCTCTTCTCTGTAGCATATCCCATGCATGCTCAATCGGGTTCAAGTCTGGCGACTGAGCAGGCCAGGGCAGGACATTGATGTTAGCTGCGGCGAGAGTCTGTCTTACAACTCTTGCGGTGTGCGGTCGTGCATTATCATGCATTAACTGAAATAAGGGACCGATTTGCACTTGTAGAGGAACGATGACGTCTGATACAATCGTCTCAGCATAAATTTGAGCGTTGAGGTTGCCTCTGATCCAAATCAACTCAGTTCTTCCGCCGATCCAAATAGCCGCCCATACCATGATGGTTCCACCACTATAAGGATGGACTTCCTGGCAGGATTTTAATCGCTGTTGGCGTCCAGGGGTTCTCCAGTGTCGTATACGTCTTGTATCCGGTCTCATACCAAAACGAGACTCATCAGAAAAGCACACGAAACGCCATTGTTCTTCTGCCCAATTTCTGTGTTCAAGAGCCCATTGATATCGAATCCTACGATTGTGCATTGCTATAGGTGGTACCCGTAGCGGTCTTCGGGAATGAAGGTTCACTTCATGCAAGCGGTTTCTGACTGTTTGGTCGCTAATTAAGTTCCCTGAAGAGTGATGAAGCCTCACGGCTAACATCATGGCGGTTATTGTTGGAGCTCTTCGAGTTAAGATTTGAATGTATCGGTCTTGTCTCCGTGTGGTGCAGCGATACCGTCCTCCATGGCGCTCAGCCACGGTACCAGTGCTTCGGTAACGTGTCCAAAGTCGACTGATAACACTCTGACTTGTATTCAGAGCTAAAGCCACAGTACGTTGCCGGGAACCAGCTTCTATCATTCCCACGGCTCTGAGCATTTCTTCCCTGCTTAAATGACGTCGCCGCTCCATAATAACGTTGGTTTTAATCAGTAGTAGGGAAACAGTAGCACTAATAATGTCTTCAATGCGTTGTATGTTTTTATAGGGAAAATATTGACAGCTGATTTTCATCTTTTACTCGAATTTGATTCACAGTTCCTGATTCAAATTATGAAATGCACCAAAAAGGATCCATATAAATTTATAAAATCATAAATTTATTACAAAGCCACATCTCAATCTCAAGAAATCCGCATAAAAATGCTTGATCCCTAGACACTTTTGATGTGTGTAGTTTGGTATTAGGTATATGAATTAAATCGTTTGATTATTAAAATGTTCTTATGTTTTTCAAATCCGTTTGAGACCCACACTTGTTTCCTGTACGAAATCATACAAACATGTGATTGCGATCTTTGATGAATAGCGAGCAGGTACAAAAGGCTACACACCGTTGGGGTGTATTGTCACGACGCCCTCTAATTCCGCTTTGGAAGTTTGGAGCAAGTGTACCACCTGTTGATATTCAATCTATGCTTAGTCCTGCCAGTTTCTCTTTATTGCCATTTGTTTTTTAACAAGAGTTGTCTTATATTTAATAAGTTAAGAAGAATTTCGAGGTATTGTCATCTGAAGAAAAAAAAATACCATCTTTTGCACCTTTTCTTGTTGCCAGCTTATCCTCGAAGAAACAAAAAGGGTACGTTGCATAGTTTATCATTATGAACACAGCTAATTGCGCATTTAATATGCAGCATTGTATGAATTACACGGTACCGAGTCTATAATGATATTAATTACGTGAATATGGTCTGTGCAGCAAGGTTGCAGGTCTCGAATTGTGAGGATCAAAGTTCTTAAGGCGCATCGTTAACTGTTCAAAGTCTTATGGTAACTCTTAAATCATCGTCTTTTAACCAAGCCGCCTGACTTATATTAAAGCAACCACATGAGGTGGATCTACTCGCGGTCTTAAGCCGTAAGTCCTTAGCATCAGTTCCTTAAAGTGGTTTTCCATTCGGCTAATAATTTTAGTTTTTTACAATCGTAGGAGCTGTACATAAACAATATCGTTCTGATTCGGTAAAGTAAAAGAGCATGAAATGCCAAATACTGATAGCGTCTACAGCTGCCAGTAGGTTAGTCACTGTTAAATGATTTACCCCCAGTTAATAAATGGTGACTGACAGTCATTTACAGATGTGATTCCACAAATTATCGCTGCGGGGTGACAAGACGAGCATTTTATTGACTTTATTAGACGATGAAAAGGGGTTGTCACTTGGTGTCCTAAAAAAAATATAACAATAATTCACGCGATGTTACCGCATAATGCACGATTACAGAGCACCGTCGATATTAAGAATTGCCATAGAAAAATATGTCTACTCTGTTGAGAATCATATTCGGTTAAACACTAAAACGTACCTAGTACCCTTTCGTTTAGACAAAGAAAATCAAAATGCAGCTCTATGCCGCCAGTGAATGTTAATAAACTAATCAAAAGCCACCAAAATACGAAATATGCAAACTATTCGATACGCAATACGTTCTACAAGGTGTTGCTTTGCATCCTCGTCAAATTTAAGTAAGTAACTATGCTAATGATTCCCGTCCCGAATCAATAATAAAATGGGTAGGTTTTTTTTTTTCTTATTTACGTAAATCGGTAAGTGTAAACCACCCGTGTTTTAAACGCGGCCCGTCTGGTTCTCGCCCTACAACCTCGCTTACACTCATACAAACTATCTCAAACGTTTATTCGATAATTTCTTATTCCCTAAACCATGTTAAGGGGGTTATTCTGAAATATTGACAAACTTAAACAACCAAAAAAATCAGTGTTTATCAATAATTAACTAGGTACCTTAATTTTAATTGATTATTTATGTCTTTTGTGACCACCTCCTGAAATTTGACGATGATGCAAAACAACACCTTGTATACGTTCTCTACGTCTCCCTGATCTCTAATTAAAAACTGATACTGCGACAACTCATCATCTGCCTAGTCTATCCCAAGTATTTTGAGGTCGGCTTCAAGTCTAATCAGATACAGCCAAAAATCAGTATTTTACATGGAGCTACTGCGTATCTGAGCTCCAAAACCCAATTAGTACTGGGTAATACGATATCCTTCAGTAAGACTGATTATCAGACTTCGCCCTGTTCGGGCCTGGGGGTCTACTCTCTAAGCACGAAATCCGTAGTTTCGGCTGAAGTTACGGTCGTTTCCTACTCCTTATTACTTACGGACATAAAATCGTTAGGGGCCGGAAATAAAAATGAATGACAATTCGATTGGACAGTTGTCTTTACTCCCGATGTGTTTTGAAAAATTTATGAATCTGAAAATATTAGGGAGTAGGGTTCATTTCAAAGTATAAAGCTAGTTACGGACGGACCCGTACTTTCGTTGACGGACTTAGAGAGTAGGCCCCCTGTAGCGACTAACAAAGATCTTCAATTGACAGCCGGGGCCAACGGCTTAACATGCTTTGCGAGGCACGGGGGTAACTCAGTAAACTTAGTGTTTTCCTCATGTATACTGAGAAGTAGCATTCGATATTTATCGAATACAATTTCTCATTATACATAAGGAAAAAGAAAAATTTATAAAACTCTGACTATTTGATACCAGTGTATCAGATAGTCAGTGTGTTTTAGAAAAAATAGATGTTGGCCGATTCTCAGACCTACCCAATATGCACACAAAGATCATACAAGTCCGATCAGCCGTTTCGGAGGAGTTTGGTTACAAACACCGCGACACAAGAATTTTATATAATACTAGCTGCTGCCCGCGACTTCGTTCGCTTGGAAATTTTGATGGGTTTTAGGGGTATGAAAAATAGATGTTTGCTGATTCTCAGACCTACCCAATATGCACACAAAGATTCATACAAGTCGGTTCAGCCGTTTCGGAGGAGTTTGGTAACAAACACCGCGATACAAGAATTTTATGTACCTAATACTAGCTGCTGCCCGCGACTTCGTTCGCTTGGAAATTTTGATGGGTTTTAGGGGTATGAAAAATAGATGTTGGCCGATTCTCAGACCTACCCAATATGCACACAAAGATTCATACAAGTCGGTTCAGCCGTTTCGGAGGAGTTTGGTAACAAACACCGCGATACAAGAATTTTATGACATGTATTAGAAAGATTTAAACGTATGATAAAATTATTATTGTTAACAGTATTAGCCCATTCACAAATATTATATTCATAACAATGATAAAATATCGAATTGTATATGGAAGTCATCTACTATTCCGATTGATCATAGTATTTATTGTATTTATAAAATAAAAGGCTTATGGTTATAAGCCTGTTATTGGAAATGAATAATTTTAATGAATTCGAATAAACTCTACACATTTTTTTTTAACAAAGGATTTTGGCACGTTATTTTGTTTTTCGGTACCGCTTTGACAGCTGTGTTTGCTTACAGCGGTTTGCTTACAGTAAAGTAATCGAATATTCCAATATGAAAAAAATGTGCCGATGCCTCGGATGTAGTGGTGGCTTCTGTGGTGGTTGGTGCTGCTCTTGCATCATGATCTATACAGGATTTTGTAGAGCACTGAGTAGCGCTGTTTCACGTAGACAAGCCATCGTAACTCGATCGAAAATTGTGCACTCTTCTCCTTCGTTGTTCGTCACTTCCGTGCTATTTTGTGGAAATAAACGACTATAATTTAAATACGCTTTTGACGTGAAGTTACGGACAATAGCCAATAATACAAATAAATAAATAAACAACAGCGTTCAGCGTCAAAGGGTATATGAAAATCCGAAACATATTCAGACGGCTTATTCCCATGCGCTCTAAAATTCGGCCCCAAAACAAAAAAGCAACTGGTAGAAAAAAAATTAGGGGTACGTCCCAACTGGTAACTTTTTACTGACGTTGCTATTTTACGTCGAGAGAGATCTTGCACACTAAGGTTTGTTACGAGAGAACAAAATCAATCATTTGAACAGAAAGTACTAGGAGAGCAGAATAATGAAGAAAATGTTGGTGCTGCTAAAATCGCTTTTTATTGTGAATACCCATCAAAAGGTACTAGCCTTGCATGAGTTCAATGTGGTATTTATTCTAACAGTTCCGTCTGCACATATAAGTCTGAAAAACTGCAGTGTAGACTACCTCTTTTATTTACACGGGTTTGATGGGTTTTGATAAAAATCGAATATATAAAATCTCGACTGAAGGACGTGGCGGAAACATTTAGAATCCTTTGCCTGTATACGAGCTTTTTGTTTGGTGCAGGCTTAGGTACAGTTTTCAATTTTGAACACTTGTAACAACGTTTCGTGTTAAAGTGCATTTATTTTTTTGTGAATGGCATCTCGCAGTTCAACCTATGAGGTAGTCGTCTGCTTAACCGGACTATCCTGTGGGTGCCTTAAGAGTAAGGCCTCCAGCCAGGGTATAATAACTTACAAACTAAGTGACTACACGCTAAGGGCACCCCCTGTGGGGTACGAGCCTTGGTATATTTAATCCAACATTATAAATTCTACTTCATTTTAATTTCAAATATTTAGGTTAACCGCGACTGCTGAGTATGAGGTTCTGAGTTCGATTCCCACGTCGGGTAAAGTGTTATTGGGTTTTCCATCAGAAATTTCTCCGTAACCATGGAGTCTGGATTTATGCCCAGTTGATGGCAATAGCTAGCCCCATGTAACATGGGACTTAAGCAGTGAACAAAGACCTTAAGTCTGTAAGCAGATACGATTTGGTAACGACTGTATTTGAATTCCTTGTTAAATTTATGTCTCCCTGAACAAAAATGTGAAATGTTGGTGTTCTATTAGGTGCAACCTCTTCCTTACCTTTCGAAGACAAGAGGCGCTATGTTATGTTGTTATATGTATTTATTTTAGGTACATGAAACCAGTGAGTGTTCGTGAGTAGAATTGCAAGAGTACCTATCTACAGTTACAACTACTCCGTACGACACTTGGTTTTCAAAATAAAACCACACCTCACCACTCCTTCATCTTATCTCCAGATAGTCATAGATAATCCTGCACAAGATAGCTGTTGAAGAATTAAAATTAACGTAAACTAAAATCTGTAAACATCTGACGTTTGCTATTATAATGATAATGCAATACTACCGTATTATACAACAAAATCACAGAAGTGATTGCCGTAAAAGAATAAGTTACCGTATACTGTTGCCACATTCATGGCCGATGTGTATAAGAAAAATAAAAGCAGAATGCATTCCGTACTCCTCAGTACCCCAAGCCCTTGATGGCAGCCCTGTAACGTAACTTAAGCTAATACGGGCTGCGGAACCCGTCCCATATCTTAGAAAATCTAGTAATCATCTTAAACTAGCTCCATAATAAGAGGGTAAAAGCTAGGCGCGGCAATCTTAATCGAACCTCAGCGGAAGAGAAATCTTGAAAAACGTGTGTTTACCAAACAAGTCTAGTCTCTCTAGAATCACTAGTGCAACTATGTTTGCTTAAATAAACGCGTTCAAAATTTACTGTATTAAGTTCTCAATACTAATAATATAAAGCTAAAAAGTTTGGTTGGGTTCAATTTAAAAAAAAATCTTTTGGTGTTGGATAGCCCATTTATCGAGGGAGGCTATACGCAATTTAACATTACGCTACGACCAACAGGAGAGGAGTATCAATGAAAAATGTGGCGAAAACGGGGAAAATGTGACGCAGACGAAGTTGCGTAAGTCAGCTGGTGAATTATATTTTTCGCGGACTCTAGCACCTTTTGGTTTCCTTTCTAAACGAAGCATGCAGAAAATGAGTTTGATAAGAATATAATTTAAGAGAAAATATGCTTCATCATACTGTATTGTGCATTAAGCGCATTGTCAGTGTCTAGACAACTCTCGCTATTGATCTTCTCCCAATCTCAATCTTCTAGTCTAAATCGGCTCTCCATTTGGCTGTGTGTAACTTAAAACCTGAAAATAGCCGACACATCTGCCAATAAAGAATGTTTTCCATTCACCAATTAGAAAACCTCTCAAACTGCCAGTTTTTTGCTCAGTGCAACATTGAGTGCCTGTATTTTTAGTCCAAACTTTTTTATTAAATTCATACACACACACTCGTAATAGAAACTGCATCATATATTTTTTTTTATTCATTGGTTTGACTCTAGTCTAGGTCAGCGACAGACAGACAGAGGCAAATTAGAGATAAGAGCTTAAAATGATGATTCTTTAAAGATTCTGTCTAGCTACATGCAAGTTTCATTTGACGAAGAACCTAGGTCTCGAATCGAATCTTGGTCGTATATTTCAGAGCGCTGTCTCTTAGACTCAGCCCTCAGAGGCCCTCTTCCTGGACCACGCTGAACTACCAGAGAGCTTCCCGGCTCTCGGTAAACCCCATTCCTGGGCTAATAGATACCCCTGTCCCCACTCCCGCAGCCGTGACATCCTCACCCAATTTTATTTTGGAGACGTTCGCAGCCTTAGTCATCCCTGAAGCAGACCGCATGGCGGCTGATCTTTGGGAGGCCAACAATGGAGGCGATAAGTTAAAAATTATCCTAAACTCCCTACTTAGGTTAAGCGATGTACTCCACAACCTTAATCTCGACTAATTCCAATGGCTAATACGAGATTAACGTGCTCCAAACCCCGATCCCTTAAATTAGGGTATTTTTATGCCAATGGTATTAGAGACCAGCGTGATGAGATCGCCAATTTCCTCCGCAACCATCAAATTGATATCCTCCTCAATCCTCATACAGGAGACCCTCCTCAAGACCAGTTACCGTGATCCGAGAATTTCCAACTATCGCATCGTTCGCAACAAAAAAAAAAATCCGTTTCTTCCTAAACATGCATCGGGAGAGTGATTATAATAGTAAATAATAATCTAAATTTTATTATCATTGTAGTCGAGAAAACATACTATTTTTAAGAAGTATTTATTATTTCAAGTAACGAATGAAACCTTGCAACTTCGCGTTTTTTTTTTTGTAACACCCCTCTTTAGTGGCGTAAATATTATTATCAATACCTTTTCACAGTACATCCACTCGGTCTGATCTACAAAAAATATCCGAAAGCTCTTCCGGCATTTCAATGAAGCGGAAGTGCCCGGGAGTAGGTACGCAAGCAGAGACTCAACTAATTAGTTTGATAAAAAAGCAACAGCCTATGCATCCCGGTCGCATCGTGCATAAGTGTCTCTTTTTGGTTCGATATTCAAGGGTTGTTGAAAGGCTTTATGTCTATTTACTAATATCCTCTTCCGGGTGCTCTTTGGTAAATCAAAGGGTTGGATGTATATAAAAAAGATGACGTTGTGGCTAAATTAAATTTTCGATGCAAGGAAAGCAAAATGACGTTATGATGTATAACTGTTGCACTCTTATCTTTGATATCTTCAATAATAGAATTTTATTTGTGATTTACTTCACACAAGTAATATATTTATCTGATTATTTGCAAGCTGTTTCTGAACACGGAAAAGCACTCGCGCCATCATTATAAAATAATGAAGAAACACATGAATTAGTAACAAGTACATAGTTGACTTCAATGGAGACATAGTAATCTGATATCGACTTTCCGCTATCCTCATATATCCTACTTAAAAATAGTGAAATTAAAGAAACATTTTCATGACTGAAAAGGACGGCAAATATTGCGCAGTAGAAGCGTTTTTACATTTTTCTTTATGCTGATCACCCAATAACATGTTTTTGTAATAAAAAACCACTACCTTTTTTTTTGTAAAAGTGAAAAAAATACAAAGTGATGACTTTAATTACCACAATGTACACTGAATGATAGGGTCCAATTAAAAAAAAACATGATTTTGTTTTGTTCATACGAATACAATATTACACATGTAACATTATTCTTTGTTCTACATTCAAAAAATACCAACGATTAAGACTGTTTTTGCAGTTGGCGTCGCATCAGAACTTTAAAACAATTATACGATCAGAACATCGTAAATGCAGGCTCTGTTTTAACGAAAATGGTCTTTGTTGTAAATTCTTAGGCTCTACATTAGTATGTAAGGTGATGTTGATATGCCTTTCTGTTGTGAGACAGTGTCGGGCTGATGACTTCACTAATCAACAATAGATGTAGTATTACACGTCATTCTTATCAGGGGACTGTGCGTTATGTACTTATGTCAGTTTAGCTATAAGAAGTATTCCTTGTAAGTTGTAGCAGTAGTTAAATACAAGTATTTAAGAATATTTAACTTCAATCATTCTTGAAAAACTGGACGAACAAAAAATATGTGCACGGAAAATGCCTTTTTTGTTATTTTATTTTAATAATCGTGTCGTAACATGCTCTAATAACAAAGGTTTTATTGTTACACAACGCACTGTTCAATTAACAGGCATAAAAAATATGAATTCCTAATTTTTCAGTTACACGTGGATAGAAAGAAGAAAAGAACAATTTTTCCAATTTCAAACTTGGAACCTTTTTCGCCACGAATCTCACTGTTTTTTTTTATTTTAAAATACTTGTCATGGATCTATTTCGACTTCAGTTATAGTTTTGCGAACGACCGTGATTGTCGAATGTTGATTGTTTTACCTTATCAAAGCTAACTAACTGGTCGATATTAGAACGTTATGGTTTTTTATTGCACCTTTTTATGCTATTTGTACGTAAATGGATGATCGTAGTTTTAAATTAACTACGCGTTGATATTATTAATAGGGACAACTTAGAACTAGAGACCCTTCTCTATTTTTATGCATTGAGATGGATATAATAGCATCTAATAGTTTTAGACACAGCCAGAAGGCATCGCGGTAGACCTCGTAAAAGATGGTGGGACGAGTTAGACAAGACCAGCGACCAGTGGTCCACATTGGCCCTGGATCGAGATAATTGGAAGTCATGGGGAGAGGCCTTTGCCCAGCAGTGGGATGACGCAGGCTAACAGTATCAGTAATAGTTTTAAAACAGCCTCATCGCTTATCAAGGTGAAGAAATTCAGCCAGGTCATGAAATCATTTTAATTCTGACCATTATTTTGAAAAAGTAATTGTTCTAAATACAAATTGTGCCAAAAAAATCGAGTAACACAAACTGTTTAAAGTTGGACTATAGTTATATCACGTTTTGTAATGATATTGGATGTAGCCCCTTGGTGGAGAGATACAATCGTTCCAGGTATTCAGTGCCCGATAGTCTAACAACCAGGCAACCAGTCTTATCAGGGGTATCCTATTACCCAGTACCAACCAGGTTGTGGAGCTCAAATAGGCAGTCGCTCAATGTAAAATACTAGTTCTTTAAATTTGTTGTGCCCGCGAATCATAATTAAATTAACATATAACCTGACACTAACCCGCTAATTGCAAAAAAAAACGTAATTAAATTTGAATTTCGGGGCTACCCTCTTAAAAAAATGCTTCCTTGACGACACCTTCCGAACTATATCCAGTGCATATATCTAGTAGTAACTCTACAAGTATACTTACTAACTTAGCATTTCCAACGATGCCAGTGTAGTCAATGTAAAAATTGTTGACAAAATATTGGCTGTGCGCCATTGTTCTCAACGCATGGTGCTTCCAAATCACTGACTTGACGACCGGTGTTCATATTTTAGTCTATTTGTTCATGATAGTTGATCTAGACACCTTTGCTCATTTCAGTCGATTAGAGCTAGAAAAGGGATTCTCGAACATTAGGGAAACAATGAATAACAAAAATCACATCTGCTATACAAATAAATAAAATTGTAGTGTCTGTTTGTAATATTAAAATTACTACATGCATATGAATTTATATACGGTACATACACCAAAATAACATTTTTTTTAATTTTTGTCTGTCTGTTTGTTCCGGCTAATCTGGAACGGCTAGGCGGCTCGACCGATTTTACCGGGACTTTCACTGGCAGATAGCTGATGTAATAAGGAGTAACTTAGGCTACTTCTTAAATTCCACGTGGACGAAGTCACGGGCACAGCTAGTACCTATTGTATAAAAAATCTGACTGAAACCTGTAATGTTTTTAAAATTACTTTATTGCTTGGAATTTGAAAAAAAACAGAAAATAAGGAATTTTATTTATTCGGTATTTTAGTCCACGAGTTATATGCAAGGTGTAAACTGACCCTTTACGATGCAGTCAACCAAGCATTCTGTACATCAAACTAAGTAGCTCTATCAGTGGCGAAGGGTCAAAATTTTGTAAGGAAAGCCCGAAGAAAAAATGAGATTGTTAATTTTGTTTTTCGTTATCGCATTTTACAATTTTCATTTTGGTTATCAGCGAACCCGAAAATCCCGAAAATGACATCCATGATAAAAATACCAAAAAGGACCCAACATGATCTTTGTGCCTTTTTCCCCAAGAGAAGCCGGCAGGAATCGGCTTCTTAGGTGCCTTCGGGCCTGAACTCTATACAGAAATTAAGCTAGGAAACGACTTTTTCTTGGGATGAAAATCTGGTGTATTTATGTCCACAACATTCATTAAGTACTCGAAGTCACTAAAGTAATTATTAAGCGTCTCTGCTTTGTGCCTAATTTTCAGTCTAGACAGAAATAATGTTTTCTTTCCATCTTTTCTTTTTCTTTCGTTGCTTTTCACGAGTATTTTCTTTGGTATTTAATTTTTCCAGTCCTTCCTGCTATTTCCATGTGACAGACAATATAAACCTTAGTCATTTCCACCTTTCTGCTAACCTACAAAGCTATTAATTTGTATGACAATACAAAATATCATATTACAATTTCGAATGCCAGCCTCTTAAACCAGAAATGTCAGTCACACAATACGCATATTTGCAAATCAGCATTATGCTTACATAGAAATTGCAAGTACCTAGGTATACATAATACTAAATGAGTATCGTGTTCCATGTACCGAAACATTTTCTTTTTCGTTAGTAATTCACGCCTGCAATACCCGCAGAGCTAGGCAGAGGTGTACTTGACAGTACCTACAACCACATTCCGACAGTTTTGTATAAGTTCTTTGCAAAAGAAAGAGAGGCTCTAAGGCTGACCGTGGTCGCTACTGAGAAATTTCTGTTGGAAAAACCCAATAACCGTTTACCTGACCCGGGGATCGAATCAAGGACCTCACGGTCAGAGTCACGGTTGTAACCACTAGACCAACGACGCAGTCAACAAACAAAAAGGCGTTTGTTAAAGTATCTAATTCAAATTTTCATCTACTAGACTGGTCATCTAAAATAGGTAAACATTTATATTTGACGTGACTATCAAAGACGTCGCGTGGGTTTTACAACATTTTCAGCCACCCATCTCAGTGTGCGTACGATTGTAAAGTAACATATGGACGTACGGAGTGTTATGGATTCCAATAATATTATGGTTAGCTTACAATCGAATCCAATGTTCAGTTGTACTGCGACACACTCACTGTTAACCAATTAATTTAATCATTAGCAATCTTTAAAATTCGTCACGGGCCAACAGCATGTTTAACAAATAATATTTTGTCAATCCGTTCAAGGCGATTCGATTGTTTTGAATACTTGGATGCGTTACAAATTTGAGCTGGCGTGAGTAATGTATAAAATATATAAATAACAATAAGTAAAGTAGGAAAATTGCTCATTTTAATGTCACACATCATCTCTAATGAAATATGGCAATACTTAAGAAAGTTGTTTTTAATAAAGATCGTTTAACTATTTGACCTGCTAATGATGAAATTTACTTTTATTTGTTACTGTTGGTCGTAGCGTGATGTTATATAGCCTATAGCATTTTTATTAGTCAAAGATTTTTCATTTCGAACGTAGTTCCCGAGATTAGCGCGTCCTTTTTTTTTTTTTTTAAATAATGTTAAATTTTTAAATGACTTCTCCCGCTCTGGGCGAAACGAGAGGGAGTGTCAGACTTGACTGACTAAAACCCATCCATGTTCCTTCTTAGCCCTTTGTGTTCCAGGGCCACGGTATGTCTTTCGAATAACCCGCAGCCCAGATTAGCGCGTCCAACCAACAAACAAACACATCAGCTTTATAATATTAGTATACTTACATATATGTGGATTACTATTTGTGGATCCACGCGGAGGCCGTGTCTACGTTATATAGCCTCCGCAAAAACTCGTATCTTGCCCTTGCTTTTTTCAGTGAGCTAATTACTTTTAACTTCAAACGGCAGACGACAGTGACTTAAATAGAACTGTTCTAAAAAACAGACACTTGAGCAATCCAACCTTAAAAATAATCCTTGTATTTGTGATCTCAATAAATTGTTTTATGCCACAAAATACTCATTGTAAAATATACTATTATTATACGCAGTCTGAAGTGTAGATACATATCTATGAATGTTGGCCTTGTACACGTTGGTGAGTGAACAATGTACATATTAAATATTATCTATTAAGTCGTTATTCCTTTGTCGACTTACTTGAATTGAAATAAGAATTCAATTTTGTTTGTAAAGGAAAAGTTTTGTTATACCTGCTCATAATAATATGACGTATTAAATACAAAATAACTCTGTAGCTATACTGAACCTAAGATCTTTCATTTAAAACCTGTAACAAGCTCAAACCATCTTGACATCTAATTGCATCTTTGCTATATGCTTGGTTCATAATAAATATAAGCTTTATAAATGATCTGGAAGAATGAAATCCTCTTTTACCTGGGCTTTCTTCATATCAGCCGTAGGTAATAGCGTAATCCTTCGCTATTAATATCTAACTGGTACTCAAAGCAACCCTTACACATATTCTAAGAGCCTTCTCAAGTCCGTTTTTGAAGTGAAACTTCTTATGCACCTTCCAACAAGTTTGCGTTAAACGTTTAACGCTACCATGGAGAGGAAGTAGAAAGAGACAGAGCGAGAGTGAATGCGTGGCACTCGAACGCAGGCGTGTAGTATACGAAGCTTCACTTCTTCCGCGCGGAGGGACTCCACACACTATTTTGAACTACGACTTAGTTCAAAATAGTGTGTGTTGTTGCCATGACAACAGTTGAAAACATCCAACAAATCGCATTCCTAGAATTTATTGGCCACAATTTTGGCTGGAGTACGTACCTTATTCGAAGATCCGCCGATCTTCGAATAAGTACGTACTCCAGCTAGCTATCTTTGTCAAACCCTTGCATTCTGCTTCAATCAATGCTAAAGGTGTCATATGTCACTTTAATCAATGTTAAAGATGTATAAAATTAATAGTTTTCCATTTCTTCAAATTTGACAAATGAAAAGTAGGCGTTTATATGTTAATTTATAAACAAACATGGCGGTATGTAGGCGTGGTTAGTCCGAGTTAAGCTTAGTTCTTCACTAAGAATACCAGTGTTAGACTGCATATCTTATCTGAGAGCAGTGATATGCCAAGTGCCAGTGGTGGCAGCCGGCATGTCCTAGAACTAAAAATTCGAAGACATATGACATCTACCAACCCGCACTGGGCTTGCGTGGTGGACTACAGCCCACTCCCTCTCATAGGTAGGAGGCCTGTGTCCCAGCAGTGGGAACAATATAGTCAGATGATGATGATGAGACTGCACATCTCAATATTACTGCAAGCAATGTTTACTTGTTAAGTTTTGGACAATACTGCCTCGTCAGTCTAGTAGCCGCAATCGCGGCTGCTGAGCATAAGGACGGGTTCGAATCCCGGGTCGGACAAATTGTTATTAGGTTTTTACATTAGGAATTTCTCAGTAGCTCCACGGAGTCTGGAATTGTACCCGGTTGATGGCAATAGGCTCGCCCCCTATAACATGTGACTTGAAAAACATAACAAGCGAAATGTGGGTGTCTATTAGGTACACCTCTGTCCAACCCTTCGCGGATTACAGGCGTGATGTTATGTGTATTGGAAAATAATACACCATCTCCTAAGTTTCAGGTATTTCAAGTAACATTTCGTAGAAGAAGAGTAAACTGTGTTTTGTTTTGTTTGCGCATAGCTTTATGCTCAGTTTACACAACGAACACACACACGACACTACATGAATGCCTAGTACCAATACTAATTGAGAACGCGTTACTCCTTGGGTGTACTGAGCGTTATGTGATGACGGATGCAAGGACCATCTTTATTGCGTAGTGCAATACCTAATTTTCCTTTTCCTTACTTTCTTTTTAGTGTAAAGTACAAACTATTCTCCAATCTCATTTGGCGTTTGATAAGTCTTGCATCTAAGCTTCGCATTCAACACCATGGATTGTTCGTTTATCAAACCAAGTAGAATATAAGTAAGTAAAACAAGCGCGTGCCTTCTTCGCCATAAAAGTATCCGAGTTGTTTTAAAATAAATATGTCAAATTATAAAGCGGGGTTCGAAGTTATAATTTATTAATGATTAATATTATGATACTTATAACTTGTTAATTATTCTGATAATTTAAAAAATATAAATCAATAATTAGTAACACGATTTGCCGCTTCCGTGTGGATGTAAACGCACTGCAAACGCACAAGACGTGATGATCTTCGAATGGCTGAGCAAATGTTCCTGAAACATAGCTAAAAACACTCACGAAGTCACGATTAAAACAATTCTCAAACGAAACCATTTTTTTCAAAATCGTTTCATCCGTTTAGGAGCTACGATGCCACAGGCAGACACAGATACACACGTCAAACTTATAAAACCCCTTATTTTTTGGTCGGGAGTCAAAAACAGTCCATTTTATAGGTATGCCTAGTTCCCTACACACATAATATTTGTATTATTTTCCTCATCCGAATAGAACGAGTATAAGATACAGTCATCTTCTCGAATAATACCAATACTTTTCAATACTTCTCAAATAATCAACTAACACCTAATTACTGACGCAGAAGCCTATGAATGAACACCGGATGCCTTGATAAGACCAGATATCATCCTGTGAAGCTCATCATTGTGACAGATTAGCATGTAAAGATAATACGACACTAACAATAATATATAAACTGTTAGGTACTCACGTATCATTAATCCGCTTTTGCATAAATGATAAAAATATTATAAATATTTTTTTCATCCTCAGAATTAGGGGAAGCTATTATCATTTCGGATGTCCTGTTTTTTGATAACAACCCACTCAATTCAATTATCCTTGCTTTACAATTTTAAAAAATAACCACCCTATGTGTATTTCGAAAATAAGTCACAAGCACAAAACCCTTTAAATGCGTAAATATCTAAACTGCTATTTCTGTACGACACTTTTCATGTCTGTATTGATTGATGTCATTTTCAAGAAAATAAATCTACAACTTTAATATAGAATTCATATATTTAAAGTAATTAAAATAATAATAAAGAACACTTTCAATCTAAATTATGTTTTTTTAGCTATAGCCACATTACCATTCCTCAAATCCACTCTGTTCTCAAAAACAATTATAATAAAATAACCAACATCTGCCTAACAACGCAACAAGCACCGCGACAACATAAAAACAAATATTATGAATCTACTTCCAAGTTCCAAGGTATCAACGGTTGATTTAAACGACTCTTGCGCAGTTTTCTCATAGACGATAACATCGCCACAGCTGGTATTAATTGTAGCGCACAATGAGATGCTGCAAGGGCAAAAACAGGACTTGAACAAGTACTATGCAAATATCTTAATCATACCGATTAGATCAAAAAGAATGCCATGCCATGCAGCTGCATTTTGTGATTTTTTTGTGTCTGTCCCTCTGTCTATTAAATCAGTAAGGTTCAAAAATTTCCGGCCTACACACATAAGATTAATAAGAGATACAAAACTATCATGTGAGGAGCTCGTGGCTAAATAATAACAGCCGTTAAGGTTAAGCCGTTCTTGCTGAGGTCCGTGGATGGGTGACGATATATATACATACCGAGTTTCCTCCGTGCCTCGGAAAGCACGTTAAGCCGTTGGTCCCGGCTGTCATTTGTAAATCTTTGGCAGTCGTTACGAGTAATCTGAAGCCAAAAGTCCGACATCCAGACTTACCAAGGGGTATCGTATTACCCAGTTACTGGGTTGTGGAGGTCAGATAGGCAGTCGCTTCATGTGAAATACCGGTACTCAGCTGCATCCGGTTAGACTGGAAGCCGACCCCTAGATTGTTTGGGAAAAGGCTAGGCAGATGATGACAAAACTTTCATGTCACTATAGTCACATTTTATGTAGTGTCTATGTAGTATATAATTATGTTCAATATATTATTCCCTTTATTTCAATCCATTTTTGTTTGGATATTATTCCTTAATTTTATTGTTGAAGCTGGAACTTTTGGTCCTTACCATGTATGTCGAGGCAAGTGCCAATGTGTCGTGCGGCATTCATTAATGAAATTCCTAAGTTTACCTTGGCTATCATCTGGCATTGGTGTAGGGAGACATCATGAAGAAACCAGGACTTTAAATATAAAAGTCTGAATTCCTAATCCGACTTGAAAAGGCGTGGGTTAGTGCTCGTGTGTCCACCGTATGAGTAGAGGTTTAGATCTGCAGTGGGACAGTGCTGGGTGGGTATTTTTAATTAGTAAAAAAATACGAGTATATTGTACGAATTTAATATTTTGTCCTTTTATAAGTCAAGAGTCAAAGTCTCTATCATTTCATCAAAGCTACATACTTTACTTTATATTGTATTATTCCAGTGGTCAATATTTTTTTTAAGGTAATGTATTTTTAAGGATCGGTTTTTGCACTTAATAAGCTTAAAACGTCCCACAGCTGGGATACAGCCGTCCTCTCAGACATAAAATTATGAGCTATAAGTTTAGTACCGAACGTGGACCATAATGACAATACCAAATAGAAACGTTCGTTTAACATTTATTCTAGAGTAGCGTGTCCATTGCCATTTCAATTAAATTATTAGTATTACGGGTGTAGTTTACTCATCCGTGTTGTTCCCGTTATGAATGAATTGTGATGAAATTATTGACCTTCGAATCGGGATATATAAGCGAAAACAATTATTAAATATCTAATAAATAAATAAAACCTTTGTTTTTCAGTGCTCATTTAACTTCTTTTTATTCAAAATATTTAATAAATTAACAAGCATTAAACAAAAATAAATAAATAAAATTAAAAAACAAAATCAAGCCAAACGCTGAAATCCCGATGTAGCCTAGCCTAATCACAATGCTGTTTGTAGATCTTTTCAGCAATCTAGACAAGAATGGTGAATCTTGCAGATAGTTATTATAGTATAATAATAAGGCCACCCATGCCTGGTCGTTTTAAGGTTGGTATACTATTCTACTGTTTATCGTGTTAACTCTTTTCTTGTTGGGGATTATCCACGTGTGGTCAATTGCAAACTTGTAGTAAGTAAACAATTATTCTTCCTTCTCGTGTGTTTAGCGCCAATCCTGATGTCATAGTTTTTATGCCAGCCAAGACTTGATTTAAAATGCCCTCGAGAAATATATCTCAGGCATGCTGGACTGCTGGTTTCGTCACGATGTTTTCCTTCACTGAAGCATGAGATAATTATACAAAACGCACAAGAGTCCGAAAAATCAGATGTGTGTGTTTTGGATTCGAACTTGAGACCCATGAAACAAAATAAACTATAGAAGTGGTATCACAGAATAAAACTAGTACGTTAGCATTGAAGGTTTTGCAAGTTTCGTCTTCCTCAGTATTAACGAATTAAGTTTACATTAGAGAACTATTAGACTAAATGATGACAAACCACAGCAAAATTACATAAATACGTATATTAGGCTCCGGCGCAACCGAAAACGCTGCTTATTTAGTTGTTTTGTTTTCCATTGTTTTTATATTTCACACTTTAATAGAGTAATAATTTGTTAGTATGCGAGTTTTGAGATTTCTCATTATGTATGTACTTGATAATGAAAGAAAAACATTATCTTCTTCTTGCCCATTTCCCATTCTACTTTGGATCGGTGAAACACGTTTCTTCTTTCATTCTCCCTGTCAGACTTCACGGCATTACTCCATTTTTCATAACGAGTAGACTAAATATATGGCATATTCTATTTACTAACATACAGATTTGTCATTACGTGCCTCTGTTTCTCTCATTAGCTTAGTCCAATGATTACAATGACACAGTTTCCACGATGTAGGATAATCTAATTAGTATTACGCGTGTCACCGCATGTGAATTGAAACGATTATGAGTTCTTTTAAAAGAGCAAATGAGTCTATTTTCCTTCGTAATTTTTGGGCTAAGAAAGGGTTTGTATGAATGGAACACCTTCGATACTCAGCGAGTAGATCAGTAATTCAGTAGTACCAGACTAATAGCTTATAACTTTATATGGCAGCTATATGGAATAGTCAAGCCGTAACCATTATTGAATTGTTAAAATAAGAGGGAATTTAGTAGCCATCAGACTTATTTTATTACAAATTTTGAGAGAGTAACCAAAATTAAATGATTTATCTGAATATTTCAAATCCCGTTGCCCTTTTGCAACAAAATGCTTTTCGGGACAAAGGACCAAAAGTATGCAGGTGTCGAGAGTGTGTTCGTACGATACTTTGTCCATTCACAAATTAGTGCTCAAGATCATTACAAGCTCAGATGGTTTAATTATGACTAATGTTTAATTGGGATCTCGAGGTGAACATCGTTGGCTCCAAAATAATAATATGACACTTGGAATATGATATTGGCTGCCAAGACTGCAAGCTAAACAATCCTAACCTGAAGACAATGTTCACCAAACAGTAAACCTTTTGTAGATATTTCTAGGGTCACGTTACCTACTTGATCTCTGTCCCAAAAACGTCAAGCTCAAATGCACTTGACTATGACATAATATGTAAGCGATGCACTTCTAACTAAAGAAACAAAACCACTTCATCTACCTAAATCTTATGTCACGTTGCGACCTCCTAATATTAATGTAAACAAAACTCATTCCCGTGCATGACTGCATAGTGAACGCCCACCACATACCACACTCGTATGGGATCACAGGGCTCCCATTTTTTAAAACAATGTCAAGCATCAAGTTTTGTTTTTATTACGTCACCGTACAATGATCCACACATTGAAACTTTTGTTACATTATTGCTGTAGAGAACAATGCTCTTTAAATAAAACCTTTAGTTATATGTTCGACGAATGATTTGAACAAACTGACAACAGTGTTGCCGTAGTAATATCACCAAAATCATGTACGATAAACGTCACAAACAAACGACAGCTTCAGAAAAAGTGGTTGATCAACTTCTTTAAACGCAACCAACTGCTGTAACTAAACATTTGTTTGGACCTATAATTAGATGACCAATCACACGCCGAGCACAGACCAATTACAACAAAATAAAGACCCCGTGATATCACTACATCCATAGATCTCAATAATTAGTTGAGTCACACAGCGTGCGCGCACCTAAGGAATTGGGATCTGGGAGCCGAAGACCGCCGAACCCAGCCGAAGATTTCCGAAGGCGAGGCGC
The DNA here is from genome assembly GCA_963082945.1 of Cerastis leucographa. Taxonomy (NCBI): domain Eukaryota; kingdom Metazoa; phylum Arthropoda; class Insecta; order Lepidoptera; family Noctuidae; genus Cerastis; species Cerastis leucographa. The sequence continues at coordinate 9,911,160 of OY720378.1, forward strand.
AGGGGGGGGGAGGGTCAGTAGCCCGTGACGCCTGGCCAGCTGGGCGTGACGTCTCCTACTCGCCAGCCTCGATACCACATGATGCCATGCTGTAATCCCGTACTATATACCATCGGTTACTTTAACCAAACGTATTGCAGTTCCACCCGCGTCGTGGTACTATAACTTCACAAACTCTGCATGTACAAAGAGTTGTCACAGATATAAAACTAGTGCCTGTATACTTGGTTGCCTAAAGTAAGGGTCCCTTTAGTCATATTAACTAAATATTAGTTACAAGTACAGGGAAACCAAGAGAATTGTTTCATCGAACAAAACGAATAAGAAAACTACGAATAACTGTAATAGTATCTCTTAACCTTCAAATACGAGGTTTTAGTAATTGATATGAATTGAAAAAACGTTCTATGGACATTCGCGTGCTGTCACAAATGCGGCTAATGATTTTAAAGAACAAAAAGTGACGCCTCCGTGCCATGACCAACTTTGACACAATGATGATAGCGAATAGAAGTAATGACGACTAGTTAGAAGGTTAATTAGAATTACACAAGTAATTCTTTGATGAATTATACAGAAACGGCTGTTTTGAAGTTCAATCTCGATGTAATAAGTTAGATATTAGTTTATGTAAAGATGGAATGAATGGGTAATATTGTACGAGTATGTGTTTACGCTCGTGTGCAGGCAATTTTGTAAAAAATTTGATTAACTGAGTCTCAGGAAGATTCTCGAGGAGCGGCGTGCTCTCGAGAATCATATTACCGCAGCTGGGGGCATGTGAAAGATAATCAAAGGCACCTATCTACTTTTTCTTTTTATCAGTCGTTTAACTACTATCGAGGTATGAATAAAGATTATAGAACTAAAGCGTTGAGAAGGAACCGTAATGGATTCCTACGATAACTGCATTTCTTAGATAAAGTTTATCAAATAATTCCGTAGGGAAAACGTCACCTTTTTCACCTCTGTCGCATTCTTCTCTATCTACTCCGGAAGAAAACTCTAAACAACGATTGTCCGAGTTTGATGAAATCAGTAAAAATAAACCTTTGATATCCCGGTGTAAAAACAACAGTTATAATACCGACGTTTACAAAAACATCTCTCGATCCACTTTATTTAATTATTCAGTTCTGTTATCTTTTATAAATAAAATAAAATTCCGACACACTAGTTTATTTTTATAAGTTTCTCACGGGGCTTGATTATCGTTGTCGGAATTATTAGACGATCGTTTAGAGAAATCTTTCAAACTATTAACAAATTGTTATTTGTGTTTTGTAGATTTTTATGTCTGTATAATTTGTCTAGGAATACGTATATGACGCACAGTGGAACGAATGTATGGGAGCGGTTGGACGTAGACATGTCCGAAAAAAAAGAGTAAAATTATGCCAAACTAATGATGCCATCTTATTCGATTACTTAATGCCTTCATAACTTGTGGTGATGAATTTCTTCATAACTCCCATATTTCGGGAGTAATTTGAGAAAATGTGAAATTTTACTATGAAAATGAGTGTATCGAGCTCTCTCCCTCCTGATTCCGGGCTTGTTTCAAGTAGCGGTCTCTAATATCATAATGCTAATACTAAGAGCTATATTTAATACTAAGACACATAGTGCGCCAAATGTGCACTTTCTGGGATAAAGAGTGATGTTTATTTTATAACACAATTTTTTTATTTTTTGTTTATTTTGTTGATTAAAACCGTTTTTCTAAAGGTTTACCTTATT